>CM069905.1:13150799-13672653 GCA_036172215.1 Camellia granthamiana
TGATGTGCTTTAACTCCACTTTGACTCAAACTCTTCTAAAGTGTGAAGTCTTTTCTTTTGAGAAAGCAATTTTTGCCTTTCATACCGACCCTAGGGCTAACATAATTCTTCACCCAACGACTTTGAATTAACCAACCTTGCCATTCGAAACTTTATTCGATCACATTCAATTTCCCAACATATGGTTAATATAATCAAATGATTTTGAATCAATCAATTTTCTTTCGAACAAACAGTCTATATTTTCCAAAATATGGAAACATCTGCTAAGTGCTGCACTATTTTATTTCGAAAGAGTAATTTCTTTTGTATACTATCAAACCAGCTATTGGTTTCAAAACTTGGAACAAACCATTCCTAACCTTGAGGGATTCCAAGTTTTGCTTCGAAGGATTTATTCTTACTAAGAAACCATAAAACAGGTTTTCAATCCTTTTGAAGTAAACAAATACTTGAGCATTATTGCATCCTTAGGTGTGGAATGTGCTTCGAAGCCGGCTTCCCAGTTTCGAAGCCGTTGTTATTTGACTTTGGCGCCAAAATTTGGTTTCGAAGCCAAATATGTTATTTCAAAGCTGACATCAGTGTTTGAGATGTGTTTCCCTCCAAAGTTATCAATATTGAGGGAAACTCTTCGTATATGTACTTTTAGTACTCTTTACGAATTCCACGATATATTTTCCAAACACAAAGGTTTTAAAACCCTTTTTATTTTCATGCTCTGAATTCACTCGTTTATTGAACACACAAACCCTTCCCTTCTACTAATCCTTTGTTCCTTGCTGCTCGTCACTAATGGATTCTTTTTCACTGAAAGTACTGTCTGGCGAACGTATAAGCCCAACCATGGCTTTGAAAAGATGTATTGAGGAAGAAATCGCCAAATTTACAGCTGATGGGTCAAGTGCCATAGACGGACCTCTCTTTGTTCCTCGCCATAGCGACAAACAAGAATATGTCCTAGATCCCATCTTTCGAGAAGCTCCCGCTCAACTTCCAGCTTTATACCCTCGTTTGGAGGACCACTTTCTTCTCTATGAAGGGGGGCTCGACTGGGGAAATTGGAGAATGAATCGACCTCACCGTTGTTAGCCGACATTGAGGGCTAAGTGGGAGGAATGGTATGACAGAGTTGTGCCTGCAAGAGAATGTGACCTGCAAGAGCTCTGTATTCTCGATGCCCTTCGTCTTTCCAGGTTTATCATTCCTGAAGACCCTTTTTTGATTTTTGCTGCTCTTTGCTTTTGGAACATGGCTTTTAATTTTTTTCACTTTCAGTGTGGCATGATGGCCCCCACCGTTCTTGATATCTGCCATCTCTTAGGGCTTTCACCACTTGGTACTCCTTTTACACCCAGCTACCCAGACCTTTCTGTTAAGTTTTCCCTTCCACCCTTAAATTCCTCATTCAGTGATTTTGTAAAGGCTGAAAATAAAAGGGAAGGCCCCGTGAGAGATCGAGAACTCTTTTCCTTTATTTTATACTGGTTGTGTAAATTTCTCTTTTGTACATCATCTTAACGGATCATGCCTGAGCTCGCCCTACTTACGAAGGCCCTTGTTTTGAAGAAACGAATAGCCTTGGCCCCTTACCTTTTAGGCCATGTCTATAGAGCCTGCTCCCAATTTTGTGAAAGACCTCTCGACATCAATCAGGGAGGCCCTCTCTGGGTGCTTCAACTCTGGCTCTTTGCATACTTTACTGACCTGCATCCTAAGTGCTTGAAGTTTTTAGTTCAAGACCCTAGTACTTACGGAGAAAAGTATGCTAAAGTTGCTATTTATCCTGCTTCCTTTGCCTACTACCTCACATTTTTTCATCAACTTCCTATTTCCTTAGCTGCCACATTCTTTTGCCCCTTTGATACCAACAAAGGACCAACTTGGCTACAAACATTCTTGGCTGATAAAGAGTGTTCCATCCCATCACACAAAGATATGTGGGCTTCCATTTTGTTGCCGAGGGAACTGTTCATTGGTACTTTAAACCCTCGAGCCTACAAGTGCATATCTGAGGTATATTGCCCTTTTCAGTTTGTCAGACAATTTGGGCTTACTCAAGGAATTCCCATTCCACTATGCAGTCTCTCGAATGTCCATCTCACAGCCATAGATCTAAGAGTACCCAAAATCAAACTAGAGGAGACAACATTTAAGCTGTTGAAAGACTTGAGTGAGTTCAAATTTACACCCTTCATCCCCTCTGGTTTAGCTTTAAAGAGATTTCAGAATTGGTGGACAGCCAATATAGAAGTGCATCTAGCCATACATCCTCATGATTTACTGATAGGACTAGGTGTGCCTTCTAAGTGTAGACGTCCCCGAACGCCCCGGGAGGATGGCTCTCGTTCTGTTCATTTGGGCTCACTACAGTTCGGACTCAAATTGTCACGGTCCTGTATCTAATCTCGCAGAGTGCAATACAAGACCGATGAATCATCAAAGAGTCCAAATCCGGCAAATCGTTTTTGAAAACAGATTTTTTTGAAAGAAGTGTCAAACATGGACTGCTTTGCCAGATACAGAGTCGCCACCTAAATATTTTATTTTGGGAAATATAGGAAACCTTGACTCGTTTGCCTAAGGCCACGTGTCCGTCATCACCAAAGTTGCCTCGGCTCGGGAACTTGGATACAATTGGGGAAGGTCACTTCGTGAGCACCCCCGCATGCCCGATCAAAGATCGGCCTCTACTAACCATGATATCGAGTTTTGAAAACATTATGTGCTCTTATTCCGGTTATTAGCCTAGATTTACTATGTGATGCGCGCAGCATACAAGTATAGACTGGGTCGCCCGAATTGGAACAAAACATTTCATGTTTGTTTATTTGAAAATGGTTTGATGGTGCTACCCGCAAGTAGGCTAAGATGTGGATTTGCCACCCTCGGGTGGGCTTAGAAAACATGATTTTGCCACTATCTAGTGGGCTTAAAACTCGCAGTTAATGAATTGTTCCAATTCAAATAACCCAACCTTCACCCACAGGCATTTAGGCAGTTATATCACATAAGCAGTTAGCCTCATGGTAAGCATGCTATCATGGCAGTCACTTACACATATACAAGGATGCTAAAGCATAAAACTTACCGAGTACTCCAAGCCAAAACAGAAGCTGATTAGAAATCATGCATGAATCCTAACTATGCTAGAATGCCTAATGCAACACATGTAAAATGCAACTATAATAGGCTCGGCTATTCTAAGATGACATATGATGATGCTACAGCTAACATGTATTCAACTCGGAATTGAAATACAATGCAGTTAGTATGATGCGCCGAGCCCGGTGTATGCAAGACAGATGAATGAATGCAAACATGTTATCATACTGTATGCTAATTGAAACATGCCCTAATCTAACCATCATAAGCTGGTAAATAAAAGGGAGAAAGAAGTGGGGGTTGGAAGACATGCATCACACACACGCACACTTATTACAATTGTGCCCTCGCTCGGAGGGTCCGAATAAATAATACAGTCCCAAATAAATAATACAGTCCGAATAAGTACAAAACCCTAATTAATTAACAAATTAACTAGGAAAGCAGTAAATTAGCATGCAAGCCCATGGACCGCCTCAGCTCTGTTCCGAATGATGAATGATGCATGCTTGAATTGCCTTGCGCGGAAATCCATTGCGATGCCCCAGTTTGCCTCTGTTTGCAATTAATCCCGGAATGTTGCGCGAAGCTCCAAAAGACTGTCGGTTTCTGATTTGCTGCAACAGTGAGCAAGAAAGGGGCATGGCAAAGTATTTTCACATATGTATGCACACCTCGATCCTCGTGCCACCAATCACGCATCTCGATGCATGATGGCCGAGGAGTCGAATTGCACGACTTAATATGAAATGAATGCACATAAAAACACAACAAGACCGAGACTCCATCATGGTTAATCCGGAGTGTTGGTGACCGGGAATTGAGACACGTTCCGTCACTCGGAGTACGAAACGTCCCTCGTTTCCCGTGCTTGGGATAACTCCTATCCCAAACACAATGCAATATGCATGACATGCATGAATGCAATCCTAACATGCGACCTAGCATACGCAATGCTATGAAATGGCACACACAATGCTCGATGTAACATGGCATACACAATGCTCTAACATACAACCTAGCATACGCAATGCTATGAAATGGAATGGCATACATAATGCACAATGGACTTACACCGACATGAGTGGACCTCAGCCACACCCACATCAGTGGCCATTAGATGAAAATGAGACAACCGAAATGCATGCGCACATGCACGAATACCAAGGACCGAACCTAATGCATCAAATGCCACTCTACCAAGGCATGGCAAGGGATGAAAGATGGCATTCAAACATGTAAATTTCAGCACTGAAACATGATGCTAAATGGTCCCGAAACATGGAAATATGGCACTCGATGCACAAAATAAGCCCCGAAACCCAAAGCTAGACACATGTATTGAACCACAACCATGCAAAGCAAGCATTATTTGACAATGAAGCACAAAGATAGAGCCAAGGAAGTCCCAAAACATGCACATTACTAGTTTAAAGCATGGCCAAAAAATGCTAACATGATGGGCTAAAACAACATGCAACATTGGCTAGCAAGCATGGTTTACATGGCATGTATATGAAGCATATGAGAACTCATCAAACCAGCCAAAAACAGTGAATAAAACATGTCAAAATATACCCAAATAACCACTGAAATGTAGCCAACATATGCAAAAATGATGAGCTCCTTTGAAAGGCCATGCAAGGGGTTACTTAGCACATGCATCAATGACACTTAGCATAGCAAAACCAACTCTGGAAATCAAATATGACAGCCCTAAAACTCACCAAAAAGGACCTAAAATTGATCAATAAAGCATACAATGAAATACCCTCTTAAAAGGCCTTGAGGAGGATTGTTCCATACATACATGAGGGACATAAAATATGGAAAAATGGGCTCTTTACAGAGCTAAGGCAGACCTCAAAACCCTCAGAATAAGGCCTAAAACATGACTTCAAAGCATGCAAAATAGAGTCCCTTTGGAAGGCCTAAAAGACCACTAAACAAGACAAGGAGAGAAGGGGTCACCCCCCTCTGATTTTGGCCCTCAAAAATACATCTAAGAAGCCAAACCATGGCCGATGCAAGTGCTCTAATGCATAGCCATAATCATAAAGAAATGAAGCATGCATAGGGGAAGATGACTTCAAAAAGAAAAGTGACCTCAAACAAACTTAAAGAGGAGGTCAAAAAAAGACTTTATTCAGTTTAGGTCGAGGTCCAAAAATGTTTACAAGTAAGGCTAAAATATGATGCAAAAATAGCCCTAAAAGAGAGATAGAGGGTAAGGGGAGGTAGATGACTTCAAACATCAAAGTACCCTTAAACAAAGTTGAAGAGGAGCTCAAAATAAGACACTTTATAGTTTATCCCGAAGTCCAAAAATGCAAGAAAAATGGGCTAAGATATGGAGCAAAAGAATGCAAGAAAAGGGGAAATGAAGACTTACCCTTGTAGAGCCGACCTCCAGCAGCTTTTGGACCAAGTTGGTGAGCTTTCAACCTCTGCAAATGACCTCCAAGGTGCTGGAATGGATGATGGAGGTGGTAGGCTATGAGGTGTAGGGTAAAAAGGCCAAGAATATGGGTGTTTGGAGGCTTGAAGTATAGAGATAGAGGGTTGTATGTATATTTTCCAGCAAAAAGCTTCTAACCCTTGCAAATGGAGGTGGAGTGTGTTATATAGAGGGAGAGAAGTGAGGCTTCTTGGAGAAGCCAAGAGAGAGGCTCAAAGCTTCCAAAGGAAGCTTGACCAAAGGGGTCAAGCTTCTTGAGGAAGCTAAACCAAAAGGGTCAAGCTTCCTCAAGAAGCTTGACCAAAAGGGCCAAACTCTCCTTGAAACGAAGCAAAGGGGTGAAAACCACCTTTAAAGAACCAAAACAAGGACAAAACCCTCGGACAGTGGGTCAAGTGCAAAATAGCTGGCACAGCTGTAACACACTCAGAGAGACAAAACTGGCCGACCAGCTTAAAAGGTTCAGGGTGGTCGGCCGACCACCTTCCCTGGTCAGCCGACCAAGGGTCAAAAGGGTCAAGCACAATTGCTGGTCGGCCTACCCAGAAAGGTGGCCTCCCAAATGAGTAGAATACAGCTGTATGGAGAAAAACCAGAAAATGTGGTTCAAGAGAGAGAAAAACCAGCTTTTTAGAGGGGTTCAAAAGGGTCAGGAAGAATTACTGGTCGGCCTATCCATATTGGTGGCCTCCCAGATGAGTAGATAACAATCGTGGTATGAAAAATCAGAAATTATGGCTCAAAAGTAAGAAAAACCAGCTTTCTGTCAGAAAAACCGGCTTTAGAAGAGAGAAAATGAGAAAACTGGTTTTTCAGGGGAAAAGGTGGCCTCCCACCATACCACCACCTTCATAACCATGAAAATAGGGTCCCTGCCAAAAATGGACCAAGACGGATGCAAAACGGAGGTTCGGGGGCCGAAACGCGCGGCTCGGGTACCCGAAAACTGACTATTAGGCACCGGAGGTGGCGTTCGACCACGAAGTTGGTCTCTCGGGCCACAGTGTCCCTCAAAAGGGAGGAAACAAGGTGTGTGCCAAAAACCGGAACAAACGGAGGTAGTTAGGTGGTCCCAAACCGAGGCACACGGCCGTCGGCTCCAAAAATCGAAAACCGGGCTCCAAACGGGAAAAATGGCCTACGACCACGAAACGTAGGCTACGGCCACTGAGAGATGGTCCACGAGACCTCTCCCTCCCTTCAGGAAGAGAAAACAGAGAAAACGGGACCTGGTTCGCAAACCGAGGTAAGGTAAAAGAGTCCGGAAGTCCGGAGGCAAGGCCCGCAGCCGAGACTCTAAACCTCAGAACGAGCACAATATGCAACATCACCAAGCGCTCAGTTGGTGACGTCTGAGTCTTAAGGTCAGTCAAAAATGGGGTGTCTACAGTTGCCCCTCTTTGACAGAACTCGGAAGTCATAAGTGACAGGAGTAAATGTCAAAGCACAGAGACAACCCATTTTTGACAAGGCCGAAGACTTAGACAAACAGGCAAGATAAACGGAGATGTGCCCGCAGGCAGGGGGCAAAATGCAACCGACAATACAAGAAGCCAAAGGTACCTTATGATTATGTGAATGCAACAAGCTGTAATGAAGCACATATTCACAATAGATGCAACAGTTTTAAGCAAGAATACAAAGCAACAACTACATTTCATGCAGTTAAGAATGCGGAGAATTATTTAATTCTCGCCACGTCTCACACGGAGGAGATACAATACCTGCGCGGTTCATCTGGTCGCACCAGCCTCAAATGAACCATACATACAATATCGTGCCTGCAAAAGAAAGGAACTCAACAAGCACGACATAGTTAGCAACATATGTTCAACGTGATATCGAATGCAGACAAACATGGTGTCGATGAGTGGGTGCATCATAATCCAAGAAGGATCGTGCGCAAGTTAAGTATGGAAGCATGACAATATCAATAAAACGTGCACAACAATGCAAATAGTGTGCATGAAAATGCAAGTGATGTGCATGACAATGCAAGATAAGTGCAAACTCGAACGCATATTCGACACAAAAACAACGAGCAAAGGAATGCGAGTTTCGGCGAGGGTGACTCGGTTGCGGCCTTCGGTTTACCTCCCGGAAGGGTCACAACATATTCACAAAGGATACACCTCGCTCTTGACGAGTAAAGATGAAGCACGCATCGAAAGTTGGGGTTGAAGTTCCCGCGGAGGGATTTCGCGACAAAAAGTGCACTTTCCTTGTACTTTCTCGGGTCCTGGGGACTCCGATCATCACCAAAATTTGCAGAGACCTTGGAGACTACCTTGGGAACACCACCGACCAGGTTTGGTCCAGGGGGGAGGCCACCGACCAGGTTTGAGTGTAGGGGGTGGTCGGCCTACCAGAAAAGGTGGCCGACCGACCACCTAGCCCAAATCCGGGGCAGTTTGGTCTTTTTGCTCTTGTTTCTTTAAATGTGTTTTTCCAAAACACCTTTCCTCACATCTCTAAGTCCAAAACTGCCTGCTCTTCCTTCCCAAACCATTTTCTTCCTCAGATCTGTGCTCTATACGCGTTTTTCAACGCCCCACGCCAAGTTGTTTCGCGAAAACTTTCAGTTCTGTTCACTTTGAACTGATTAAATTTTGATTTCGGTGCTTCTTTCTTCATTTCCGCCACTTGAGGTGAGTTTGTCTCAATATTTGGAAGATTTTCTCGGGAGTTTACTTTTGTTGACTTTTTCATTTCCCGAGAGTTGACTTTTGTTGACTTTTTCTAATTTTTGCTCATTTTGCTCCTTTTTGCAGATTCTTCGAAATGGCCGGTCACTTTCCTCAAGGTGGAGGTCCTCCAGGCACTGGAGATGATCCAGATATTATGACTCTACCTCCGAGGGTTCGACCATTTATTCCTGAAAGGTACGACCCTCCGACACATGTCCTCCCTCAGGCAGTTTTTTATCATTTCACTGATTTCGATGATCGAGCACCGGTGGATCTTTTATTGCGGGAGCCGGAGTCCCACCTCTCCCATCAGGCGCGGGAGGTATGTATTTCACTTTTACATTTTCTGCAACGCATTCTATATTTTCCGTGCATTTCATGCTCTTGCTATGCTTATCTGCTCATTCTAGCACATAGCTTGTTTTGAACACTTAGCCTATGACACAGCATTCTGTTTGCATTTTGAACACACAGCTCAATCACTTGAATTTCTGAACACGCAGCCCGTAAATTGATTGTGAACACACAGCCCAAACTTTGAATTTCTGAACACGCAGCCCAAACTTTGAATTTCTGAACACGCAGCCCGGTTTTTGAATGTGAACACGCAGCACACACTTTGTTGAAGGTTGAACACACAGCCCAAACTTTAATGTCGAACACACAGCTCAGTTTTGAGGTAAACACGCAGCACACACTTTGTAGAAGGTTGAACACACAGTCCAAACTTTAAATTTTCTGAACACGCAGCCCAGTTTTGAGGTGAACACGCAGCACACACTTTGTAGAAAGTTGAACATGCAGTCCAAACTTTGAATTTTCTGAACACGCAGCTCAGTTTTGAGGTGAACACGTAGCACACACTTTGTAGGAGGTTGAACACGCAGCCCAAACTCTGAATTTTCTGAACACGCAGCCCAGTTTTGAGGTGAACACGCAGCACACACTTTGTAGAAGGTTGAACACGCAGCCCAAACTCTGAATTTTCTGAACACGCAGCCCATTTTTAAGGTGAACACGCAGCACACACTTTGTAGAAGGTTGAACACGCAGCCCAAACTCCGAATTTTCTGAACACGCAGCCCAGTTTTGAGGTGAACACGCAGCACACACTTTTAATTGATTTGATTTGCACTCAACTCATACATTTCATTTGCACGCAGCTTATTCATTTCATTTTGAAACTGAATACATGTATTCATTCTGAATGCAGGTGACTTCCCGTGTTACACGAGGATATGGCTCCATCGTGGCGAGAGAGTGGTATGCAGAACTCCCGGAGGCTGTCCATGATTGGGTTGACCTGGCAGGGTTCGGACCCTTCTACACTGGGATATCTCGCTATCCTGCCAGTAGGACATTGATGGAGGCCCTGGTAGAGAGATGATGGGACACCACCAACTCCTTCCATTTCTCTGCCACCGGGGACATGACTATGACCCCGTTTGACTTTGCTGTGCTCACAGGCCTTGATGTGGGAGGCTGGGCGATTCCTTATGATGAGGACATGGGCGAGTGGGAGGCCGCCTGGATTTATCTATTGGGAGCTCGCCCACCAGTCGACAGATCCTCGGGCAGAGTCCGATACACCTGGTTTTCCTCATATTTCAGGGGGAGGGAACCTGAGACTCCCGTGGAGGTAGCACAGTACACCCGCGGATTTTTGATGTTCCTCTTCGGGACCACTTTCTTTTTTGATAGGGCGAACACTGTCGGACTCTATCTGCTGAGCGCTCTGGTGGACCTATCACAGGTCAGCCGATATGACTGGGGTGGCGCCAGCTTGGCTACCCTCTATTGCTACATGAGCGCGACCTCCCGCGGACAGGGGAATATAGCTAGCGGCTATTGGAGAGCCTGGGAGGTACTTTCTGCCCTCTTGGTTTACATTTCTGCTTTTTTATTATCTGTACACTGCACACATGGTACACTTTACATTCTGTACTTCGCATTCTGCTCTCAGCATTCCGCATTTACATTCTGCACTCAGCATTCTGTATTCTGATGGCTATTGCTCTGTTTCCCACAGCTATGGGTTTTCGCGTATTTCCCGATGCTAGCCCCGGAGCTGGAGGTGCCTCTCATGACCCCTTACTTACTTGTATTCGAGGGCCAGTACCGGCTGAGGCCTCGGGAGTCTCTCCTCTACCTACGGCAGTACTTTGATACAGTGCGGCCGACAGAGGTATTGCAGAACTCTCAGTTCTTCATGTTTTCATCTTTGATTTGTCTTGCACATTCCCTGATTTCTGATCGGCTTATGCATTGGTTATCCACAGATCACGTGGCAGCCCTGGGTGCCTTTTGGTAGAGACATTCGATTTCAGTTTGCTAGAGCATGGGGCGCCTCTCGGTATAGGATCCTATTCGAGGGGCCAGCTGGTAGGGCCTGGTTTTTGGGGGATCGCTTCTTGTGCCAGATATGGGGCTGCCCTGCTCAGGACATCCCCTCAGCACCTCCAGACGATATGTGGACCGCTGATAGGCTCTCTCCCTAGGGGGCCACTAGCGCCATGCAGGGTACTGATGCATTACTACATTTGGAGGAGGGGGACTACGCGACCTACCGTCACACATATTTGATGCCTCTATTGACAAGTGTCCGTACTCCTACAAGGAGGTCTGCGGGTATGCCGTCATCGAGTCGGGCTCGGGCTACAGATGTCCCTTCCACCAGCAGGGCTGGCACATCTAGAGGTGGGCGTGGATTGGTTCCCCCCATTCCCCCGACTTATCATCATGCTGGGTGGCCAGATATCCCAACAGAGTTGACGCGATGGAGTGTAGACACCCCATTTTTGACCGTCCTCAAGACTTGGACGTCACTGTTGGAACACTCGGTGATTATCCATGCTTGTGTTCGTTTGGAGTTCCCGGAGTTCTCGGCTCGCGCGCCTTGCCTCAGGACCTCCGAACTCTACCGTTTTGTGTCTGGTTTTGTACCAAACACTTGTGCTTTGCCTTGGAGGGGCAGGGAATGCCTTGTGAGGCATCCCCACACACCACCGGCACTGGCTAGAGGCCACCGGCTGGTTGGTGTTGCCATCGGCACTATATTGCGCCGGTCGGCACTCTTTTTGGCAAAATGACCATTTTGCCCTGCCGACTACTTTACAGCTGCTTTATGAGATATTTTCTTACAGCTATATGCATTTTGTTTCCCCTCCATACACGTGTATGGAGGGATGAACTCTTGGTTTCCTTAGCTTGTAAGCTTTGGTACCTATAAGAGAAGGAACCCTTCTCTTGGTCAAAAGGTTGGCAAGAGTTGGAAAGTTTGAGAGAGTTAGACATAGGAGAACCTCTGGTTTAGGGTTTGAGCTTTGTATCTATTGTATCTCTCTTCTTCCCTCTCATTTTGTACACTAGGTGTTTGTGACTTACTATTGCTCACCAACACCTAGTGTTTCACCTTCCTCTTGGAACTGAGGTGCTAAGGGCTTGTTCTTGGTGTTCTTGGCTGGTTTGAAGCTTAAAGAGGCATCAAGGTTACCATTGTTGGAGTTGATCATCAAGGGTAAGACACTACCCCTTTTTCCCCCATTCTTGCATTCCATTTTTGCCTACTTTAAAACAGTTTTTGTGCTTAGTCTATAACACATAAAAGTTCTATTTTTTGGTCCTCTTTATTGTTTATTAAGAGTGCTTAGTGGTTTGGGTAAGTTTGATCACCCTTAGGCCTTGAAAAGGCTCATTTTTTGTGCTATTTTGTTGAGGTCCGAGATTTTTGTGCTTGGGCCTCTTCACCACTGAAATCTTGAGGGATTTCAGTGGTGAAGATGGTGCCATAAAGTCTCCCAAAGGGGGGCCATCCCCTCTCCTTAATGTCCTTGAAAAGGGCAAGTTTTGGCCTCCAAAGGAGCACCATGTTTGGTTGTGTTTTGAGCATGTCTTGGCTGCATTTCATGCTTATATTTCCATGATATAACATGTTTCCAAGTTGGTTTAGGTCCCTTATGCATGCTTAGCATAGTTGCCTTGTAATGCCTTTTGATCCTCTAACATGCCTAGGTTGTATGCCTTAGCTTCTAGCATGTTTTAGGCTTGCATTTGTGAAGTTTTTGTGCTCATATTTCCATGTTTTAGGTCTGTCTCATGTTGTTTGAGCCAACCATAGCATGTTTAATATAGTCTCTTTGCATTGGGCTTGTTGGCCTTAAGAGCATGAGTGTGTAGCATGCCTTGCTTGCTTCATTTTTGACGGTTTGGAACCATTTTGCATGCTATTTCAGTCCTTCATACATGTTTGTTTGATTGCTTAGCATGCCTCTTTAATACTTTAAGAGTATGTGTTAAATGCTCCATGTTTTGGCTTTAATGCATGCCTTTAGATTCATGTCATCTAGATGCCATCTAGGTGGTCCTTTAGGCTTAGTTTTATGTGTTAAAACTCTGTTTTTAAGTGTCCAAGTATTGCCATGTGTGGTTGTGCTAAGTGTGGTTCAAAGCCTCATTGATTTGCTTTGAACCTTAGACCATTTGCATGCTTTGTTTGGCTTGTTTTGTTGCATGATTTGGCATCATGTTTAACATGATTTCAGAGCTTTATATTGCATGCTAATTGTCCGTGTTAGCCTCTTTTAAGTGTGCTTAAAAGTTGTTTGGTTAATGCTTAAGTTGTGTGCCTTAGCATGTGCATGTGTGTATATGTGTTTGGCCCTCATATTTTAGCATTTTGGCTACTGATTTTAGGCCTATTTGGAGCTGCCTAAGTCATGTCTAAGACCATCATCTACTTGGTTTGCATGCTTGCCTTGCATGTTTGCTTGGGTGTTTTGCATAAGTGTGTTGTATAGTCCATGTTGCATGCTAGATAACATGCTTAGGGTTGCATTGCATTAGCATGCATGTTTGGCCTATTGAAGTGAAATATGATGGAGGTTTAACACCCTTGTTTGCTTGTTTGCATTGCATGCATTTGAAATCAAATTTGCACTCTTGGTTCTTTGGACCATCATGCATGGAAATGCGTGATTGGTGGTCCGGGAATCGAGGCACATGCCCCTTTGAGTCACAAACATGATAGGGAGTGTGTTTGGTGCATAAATGGCTTGAATTGTATTGCCATGCATGTTGTTGTCCTCTGCTGCTGTGAGTTGCAGGTTCTGCAGGCATTCAGTGCCGGCCGGCAGTACTTAGTGCCGACCGGCAGTGTACCAGTAGCCGATAGCTTCATCTTGTGCCGATGGCTTCCTTCTTCAGCCGGTGGTGTTCTACCCCAGCCGGTGGTGATCTCCAGTGCTCTGAGGAGTAGTCCTGAGACTTTGGCAATTTTCTGAGGAGGAGAGCAGAGAAAACAGAGGCACACTTGCATGGCAGTGCGATTCCGAACCAGTCCCGAGCGCGCGTTGCAACTGGCCCTCATCCCAAGGCGGTTTACTGTTTAATTAGATTAATTAATTTATCTGATTAATTTAGTTAATTTGTAATAATTAATTAGCTTGCGTAGTTAATTAAATTGTATATTCTCTCGGTCCCTCCGAGTGAGGGCGTATCTGTAATAAGTGTGTGTGAGTGGATGTATGTCTTCCAATCCCCACTTCTTTCTTCCCTTTTATTTGCTTGCTTTGATGGCTAGTATTAGGGCACGTTTATTTTAGCATACCTTATGCTATGCATGCGTGCATCCATGCATTTGTTTACATGCACCGGGCTCGGTACATCATACAAACTGCATTGTATTTTCAATTCCAAGTTGAATACGTGGATTGAATGATTGCATTTCACATGCCATTTTAGGGTTAGCCGAGCCTACTCTAAATTACATCTCTGCCTGTGTTGCATTAGCCACTTAACATGAACTAGGTCATGCATGTTTTGCTAACTAGTTTATTGTTTTGGCATGGAGTACAATGTAAGTTTTTATGCTTTAGCATCTCGCATGCGTGTGAATGTTGCCATAACAGCATGCTTACCATGTGGCTAGATGCTTATGTGGGATAAACTGCTTGAATGCCTGTGGGTGGAGGTTGGATTGTTTGAGTTGGAAAACTCGTTGAAATCCGTGTTTTAGCCTACTTGCGAGTAGCAAATTCCAAAGCGTTTTCCAAACCAACGGATATGCAATGTTTATTTCCAAATTAGGCAATCTAGTCTATACTTGTTTGCTGTGCGCACAACATAGTAATTCTAGGCTAATAACTGGAATAAGAACACATAAAGTTTTCAAAATTGGATATCATGGTTAGTAGAGGCCGGTCTTCGGACCGGGCGAGAGGGGGTGCTCATAGCTGACCTTCCCCGATCGTACCCAAGCTCCCGAGCCAAGATCACTTTGGTGATGACGGACACGTGGCCTTCGGCACCGAGTCAGGGTTTCCTAAATTTCCCCCATTTTAAAATATTTAGGTGGCGACTCTGTAATCTGGCAAAGCAGTCCATGTTTGGCACTACTTTTCAAAAAATCTGTTTTTCTTCAAAACGATTTGCCAGAGGTGGACTCTTTGGTTCAGATTTGGAACCGCAACACAAAAAGGGAGTCCGAGCTGTAGCGAGGTCCCACGCGGGCGTTGTTACATGGAGATATGGGGCTTCCTACCTGATTCCGATAGAGCCTCCGATGCCTGATCACAGATATGTCAGAGACCCTGACTCGCCGCCGGTATGCTTTACAGCTTTGATTTATCACTCAGATATCTGGATATTCATTCCTTTACTGATAGTCTTGCATTTGCATCTGCAGCCTCCTGTCGAGTATATGGATGAGATGCTCGGGTTGGTGGCCTCACTCGAGGGCATGGTCCTGCGGAGAGAGGCGCAGTTATCCATCATCGGCGTCCAGGTACTCTTTAGTTTTCTTACATTTATCATACTTCTGATGACATGCTGATCTTGAACATTTTACTATATTGATAGGTTGCCTGTGTTGAGCACATCTGACACACACCACATTTACGTACTGTACCAGCATGCACCCACTTCATGTAGTTTTCTTGCATCTGCATCTGATATACATATTTGAGCTAATGTATTCAAATTGCACTCTTTATTTTTAGATGCCTCCGGTGTATACTCAGCCACAGGCTGGGCCATCCGGGCCTTCTCGGGGAGCTGGGCCATCTAGGCCTTCTCGAGGAGCTGGGAGAGGGGAGTCGTCTCACCGACGAGGCAGACGTAGAGCGCACGTCATAGAGGAGGAGTCCAGCGAGGAGGAGGAGGCTGCAGATCCCCAGTCAGAGACATCTGCTGACAGAGAGGGTGGCTCCGATTCCGATTCCGGTAGTGGAGATGAGGTTGAGGAGGGTTCCGAGGATGGCAGCCCCGACTCAGATGATGATGACGATGATGATGGTACAGAGGCTGTTCCGCAGAAGAGGACGAAGAAGGCCTCTTATTCCTGCTCTTGAGAGCATTGATGCAGTTGTTCCCTGCTTTATTTACCTTTTTACTAGTAGTTGTAGCACATTGTACATTATTAGGCAGTTTTATTTTCTGTAAAACTTGTACCCTTGTTGTAAAATGTTGTAACAAAGGAAGCATGATGGAATGAAACAGCTTTTGAAAAAGTGTTGTATTTTATATTCTTAGCATCGCAGCGCATCGTTTTGCACCAAAAATGAGATTGAATGGAAATGTGCATTGTGTATGTGCCAAGTCAGGTAGTGAACCGACGCAACAAACTAAACAGCTTAACTTACTAAGAAACAACAAAACCTTAGCAAGTTTACAACTCGATAAGCAAAAACACAACAAAGTTGACAACTCGATAAGCAAGACACAACAAAGTTGATTAAACAAAGAGTAACAACTCAATGCATGAAACTCGATGACTCGATAAACAAGACTTGATAAACAGCTCGACAAACAAAACAACAACTCGATAAGCAAGACTTAACAACAACTCGATGAACAAAGTGCATTTCGGACGATTGTAGTGACGGAACGCACCCGAAACTGAGGAAAACTCGCACCTTCAACACTCCCGATGCATGGAAATGCTAGGAA
Source organism: Camellia granthamiana (assembly GCA_036172215.1). NCBI lineage: Eukaryota > Viridiplantae > Streptophyta > Magnoliopsida > Ericales > Theaceae > Camellia > Camellia granthamiana. Next base: position 13,166,994 of record CM069905.1, read on the forward strand.
CTTCCTTCTAGAGGCTAGAACAAGACCAAAGCCCCACTTTGCAGCATGGCCGACCACCTTTGGGAGCTGGCCGACCAGCTTTTTCATTTGGAGACTAGGGGGGTGGTCGGCCTGCCAGAAAAGATGGTCAGCCGACCACCTAGCTCAGCAACCATCAATTTTTCGACACGTGTCCCCCGAACAGTGCCTTATCCTCTTTAAAAGTCCTAGCTTCGTGGCTCATTCATTTCACCTCAGTTTTGCACCAAAATGGAGGCGTTTCTCATCGAAAATCTCGCAGCTTGGATTGCTACTTTAGACGGCTCGGAAAAGTTGAACTTCCGGGGCTTCGGCTTGAATGCACTATTCACGTTGAGCCATACTCCGCTGCATCTTCCCTTCCTCCATGCCGCGGCGAGGTTTTGGAACCCGATAATGCATGTTTTTAGCTTCGGCGAGCAAGAGATATGTCCAACCTTTGAAGATTTTCAAGCTTTGATGGAGTCTGAACGCCACGAAGAGATTTTGCCTTAGTTTCGCTTTGGTCACGCCCAAGCTTTAGGGCGGATGTGTGGACTCACCATGCATGACGCTCGGTCTCTGATCTGCAATGGGGAACTGGATATCCTCGGCTTGATTCATCGCTTTTCTGATGCCGGTGACCGCGGCGACCATCATTGGCAAGGTTTTTGGCAACACGCCCTTTGCTTGTGCATGCTATCTCACTTTTTGCTTGCCCCAGGCTTTAGTGGATCTAGCATTCGTCTAATTAAAGTTGCTCAAGGCTTGAAGGAAGGAAAGAGCTGCATCGCCATGGCATTGGCCGAGACACTGACGGGCTTGGATGCTTTCTATCGCCAGGAGACGACCAGATTTGCGGGGAGTCCACTACTGCTGGAGGTAATGTTTCCCACCCCATCTCACATATGTATTGCTCACATCACTCGGCCTTCAGGCTCGGTTTTTCTCACAAAACCCATTCCTTACTTTTCTCTCATCATACATCTCTCTATTCTTTATTCTCTCATTTTTCATCCCTCCCCAGGTATGGTTGATGGATAAATTGCAGGTTGTGGACTCTTGCCCAGCCTACTCAGCTCGTGGCTACTTCTTTCGACAACGTCTAGTCGATGCCCTTGATGAGAGATGGTGGTTCGACTGGATGTGCAATTTGTCTGCAGATCCCATTGCTTGGCGCTGTCCTTGGCTCAATCTCCCGGCAGACCGGGATCCAGTTGATTGGTCTGACCCACTGTGTGTTCTATTTTCCGTTCCGGTTCCAACACCAGTTCGGTCATGATCAGACTTGCCCGCCAGAGGGGATAGAGTATCCCGCCGCATTCCCGGTTCGAGGCTCACAGTTTGCCCGGTATGCCACAGCATGGAGGACTAGAGAGCTCTTGGCCCCCGCTCCCACTTTCAGTTGCACTTTGTCTGATGAGTGCTTAGATTGGCTCAATGAAGAGGCACAGATTGGGCCCAACTTGGCGTCAGAGGCTTCGACCAGCTCTGGGAGGGGGCACAGGGACACCTGACTTATCTATGCCCCGGATTTATTGCTTTACTAGTACTTTCAAGTTTTCTTTATGAATGTAATAAAAAGCAACTTCAATTTGTATGCAAGAGCAGGAGAACTCTGTATTGAAATCAATGAAATTAAAGGTTGTGGGTACTGAAAATTTTCCGCTTTGGTCCAAAAATGGTCTAAGTTGTAAAAAGATTAATTTGAACAAAGTCAACTTTTATTAAAACTTTTCAAAACCATTTTCGACATGGATCAGAACTGGACACACCTGACATAGGTCACTGAGATGCACAACCCCGGATCCCAGCAATTGGAAAGTTGCCCCTAGTCTGAGTAGTACCGCGGCACTGTATAGCAACAGAAAGTTGCCCCTAGTCTGAAAAGCACTGCACCGGAGATCTTAACCGAACTCTTGAATGCTGAATAGACAAAGATGGCCGAGATGATCAAATGGACAAAGTTGATCAGGGAAAAGTTTATGGCTGAACTTCAGGATGAAGTTGCCTATGTATCTCAAAGATAGGAATCAAGCCTTACGTAGTTCAGGCTCAGGTTCACTCGAGTATTTTTACTCTCCTTTTACGCTCTAACTTTTGCCAAGGCCGCCCTTTGCGGGTTTTCAACTTTACGAGCTCAGTTTTTATCATTTCAAATTTTTTGTGCTCTAAGTTTTACCTAGGTCGCCCTTTCGGGTTTTCGGCCTAGCAAGCCTCTCAAGGGTAATATTTCTTCAACTTGTCCATATTGATCGGCTGTGAGAATTCTAGGCCATCTAGATCCATCAGAACCATAGCTCCACCTGACCAGATAGACTTAATGATGTAGGGACCAGTCCAATTGGGTCTGAACTTGCCCCTTGGGTCGTGGATGGGAGCTCGGTTGTCCTTGAGCACCAAATCTCCTTCCTTTAGATTCTTGGACTTAACTTTCTTGTTGAAAGCCCGGGCAATTCTGCGCTGATAACCTTGAACATGGTACAGTGCTTTCAGTCTTCTCTCATCAGAGAGCATGAGTTCCTCAAACCTGCTCTGCTACCAATCTGCTTCGGCTATTTGACACTCAGCCAATACTCGCAATGACGGAACCTCAATCTCAATAGGTAGAACGGCCTCCATTCCATAAACTACTGAATACGGAGTCGCCCTAGTAAAAGTTCTGATTGAAGTCCGGTAGCCCCACAGAGCAAACGGCAGCTTATCTGGCCAATCCCGGTAGGTTTCCACCATCTTCTGCAGTATGTGTTTGATATTCTTGTTGGCGGCCTCAACCGCTCCATTGGTTTACAGCCGATATGTGGATGACTTATAAAAAGTCACGTTGTATTTTTCCAACAAGTCAATTACTTCCTTCTTGAAGTGGGAACCGTTATCTGAAATAATCTCGTTTGGGACCCCATAACGACAGATGATGTTGTTTCTGATAAACTTCGCAACATGCGAAGCCTTCAACACCGCATAAGATTGGGCCTCGACCCACTTCGTGAAATAATCTATCGCGACCAGGATGAACTCATGCCCATTCGACCTCTTTGGAGTGACAGTCCCGATCACATCAATTTTCCAGATTGAAAATGGCCATGGCAAAGTCATATTGTACAGTTTCGACGGCGGAATGTTCATGCGATTTGCATGAATTTGACATTTGTGGCATCGTCGAACAAAACCGATACAATCCTCCTCCATGGTGGACCAGTAATAACCTTGTCTGAGGATCTTCCGCACTAGCATTACCCCGTTCATATGCGCACCACATTCCCCTCTGTGGATGGCCTCCATTAGGCGCTTCGATTCTTCGGCATCGACACACACCTTATGCATTCCCAGATGACCTCTCTTATATAGCTTACCCCCACAGATGATGAACTGAACGGCCATTCTTCTGATTGCCCTTTTATCCTTGGCATTTACCCCTGGCAGATATGTTTCATTCTCCAAGAAATTCCAAATATCGTAATACCAAGGATTTTCGTCTTGAACCTCATCTATAGCAGCAATCGACTCGTAGGCTGGCGCAAATTTCTGGTCAATGATGACTGGACGCATCCGGACTCCGAACAGGATGTCTATCATGGAAGATAGAGTTGCTAAAGAATCTGCGAACCTGTTGTTCTCTTTTAGTAGATGAGCAAAGTTTAGCTTCTCAAACCGAGGAATTAACAAGTCCAAGGTCTGGTGATACATCATCATCTTTTCTTCTTTGACTTTCCAGTCCCCTTTTGCTTGAGACACAACAAGGTTCGAGTCCCCGATGACGTCCAACCGTCTTGCCCCTAGTTCCAGGGCTGCTTCTAGACCGGCAATGCATGCCTCATATTCCGCTTCGTTGTTCGAGACTTTGAACCGGAGTTTGAAGGCTAGAGGGATACGAGAATTGTCGGGTGCTATCAGCAACACTCCTATCCCATACCCATACTGATTTGACGGTCCGTCAAAGTACATCGTCCAAAATTCATCGTCGATGTGTAAAATGGCCTCATCTGGGAATAAGTACTCAACTGCTTCACCCCCTTCTACTGGATGATCGGCTAAGAATTCTACTACTGCTCTTCCCTTGACTGACTTGCGCGTCACATATTTCAGATCGAATTCGGAGAGCAACAGCAACCAACGAGCTAGCCTACCCGTAAGTGCTGGTTTCTCGAAAAGATATTTGATGGGATCGAGTCGTGAAACCAACATTACGGAGTGAGCTAACAGGTAGTGCCGCAGCTTCCTGGTAGCCCATACCAAAGCTAAGCAAGCCTTCTCCAACGGTGTGTAGCGAGTCTCATACTCTAGCATCTTCTTGCTCAGATAGTAGATGGCTCTCTCCACTTTGTCCTCTGATTCTTGCGCGAGCATACAGCCCATTGTGGTCTCAGTCACTGAAAGGTACAATATCAACGATTTCCCCGGCTCTGGTGGTGACAACACGGGCGGGTTCTGTAAGTATTCTTTGATCTGTTCGAAAGAAGCTTGGCATTGGCCGTCCCATTGGAATTTCTTACCTTTCTTCAGGAGACCAAAAAGTGGTTCACAAGTCAAGGTTAATTTTGAGATAAACGTCTTATGAATTGCACTTTACCCAGAAAGCCTCGCACCTCCTTTTCAGTCCTTGGTGGTGACATTTCTAAGATGGCCTTGATTTTGGAAGGGTCGACTTCGATGCCCCTTTGTGTAATCAGAAACCCCAGCATCTTCCCTGCTGTAACACCGAATGTACATTTCTGAGGATTCAGCCGTAACCGAAATTCTCTAATCCTTTGAAAGAATTGTTGCAAGGCGGTGTAATGGCCCTCTTTTTCTTTGGACTTGACAATCATGTCGTCCACATACACCTCAACCTCTTTGTGGATCATGTCATGCAATATCGTGGTCGCGGCCCGTTGATAAGTAGCTCCAGCATTCTTCAACCCAAACGGCATCACTTTGTAGCAATATGTCCCCCACGGGGTGGTGAATGCAGTCTTTTCCCGGTCTTCAAGTGCCATTACTATCTGATTATAGCCTAAGAAGCCATCCATAAACGAAAGCAATGCGTGCCCTGCTGTGAAGTCCACTAACTCATCAATATGCGGCAAGGGAAAGTCGTCCTTCGAACTGGCTCTGTTCAAATCCCTGAAATCCATGCATACTCGAATCCTGCCATCCTACTTCGGCAATGAAACGATGTTGGCCAACCAAGTCGGGTATTCGGATACCGGCAGGAAGCCTGTGTCGATTTGCTTGGTGACCTCTTCCTTAATCTTGAGGGCCCAATCCGGGCGAATCCTCCTGAGTTTCTGTTTAACGGGTCGGGCCTCGGGGTCAAGAGGGATCCGGTGCTGTACAATCTCAGGATCGATCCCAGGCATGTCTTCATAGGACCACACGAAAACATCTTTGAAATCTTTTAATAAAGTGACTAAGCGCTCGCGTTCCTCCGAAGACAACGTGGATCCGATCTGGACCAGCCGCAGGTCCTCCTCAGTACCAATGTTCACAGTAGTGATTTCATCCATTAAGGGCTTAACAAATCTCTCCTGCTCTTGTTCAATTAAGCGTTGCAAAACCGGAGGAATTTCTTCCTCGTCGTTTTCGTCAAAATTTTGAAAGTCTGAATTTATGCAATAAATTAAGAGCACAGAAAAGTACTCAGAAACCACAGTCACATCATTCTCATTAAGCCCATCCAAATCGTCCGATTCTTCAGTTACAACAGACTCAAAAGAGAAAGAAAAAGACAACCTGGACAAGACTGTGATATCCGGGTTATCATCCCCAGGATTACCAGACTTAGACTCAGTCGAGCTGGAACCTGATTCCGACTCACAAGACTCGGTGGAATCAGATTCCGGCTCACTACCTGACCCGGTGTTGCTGGACAAAAATCCCTCTTCATACTGCCAAATGAGAGAGGGTGCGATAGATGCATCCAAAATAGTTGCTGGTAGGCCCGCAGCCGTTTCATTCCCGATCATGCATACCGAGAAGTTATCCCCCAAGCATTTCTGTTCGATCGGAGGATCTGAAAGTAGACACGCCAGCGCTACCCCCATTTCATTTTCAGCGTCCTCAGACTGCACTTTCTTATTCTGCTCAGCCTCAGCCAATGGGTCCGTCTGCTCTTCGGCAACGTCATCCCCAGATAATTGCAGGTCGAAGAAGATCTCAAAGCCTGGTACGCGCTTCCTCTCCGCGTTCAGCCACGGCTCTGGGAAGCCACAAAATGGAAAGTCCTCCCCCTCCCGAACGAAGCGCCCGTTAGGGTACCCCGAATGGGCCTATGCATAAGCTCAAAAGGCTTCCCAGTCTGCTTCACTCTGGCTCTCCCAGCCATTTCCTTTCCCTTCCTTATCCAATCTTTTTTGGTGGGCAGATAACCCAAGCCAAGCGGGTTGTGTGGCACTTCGGCCAATGCTGCGACGCCCTTCCGGCCGCTCTTTCCGAATCCCATCCCAGGGATGTGTTGAAGCTTGTTCATGAGGTATATAGATTGAGCGCTGACATACACTCCCTCATTAACAGCCATGATGTTCTGCACAACCCGAGCCTCAGCTAAGGTAAAACCCGATATGAACACATCCTCCATGCCGTGCTCAATTTCCAGGACTGGTGTAGACACCTCTGGCGGTGGATGGATCGATGAATTCCCAAAAACGATGGCTACTCCCTTCCCATGGGGGTATTTCACCATTTGATGCAAGGTTGACGAAACTGCCTTCACTTGGTGCAACCACGGCCGCCCCAAAAGCATATTAAAAGTTGCAGGAACTTCTAAGACATGGAAGTCTATCTCATGCTGTCCCGGTCCAACCTTGGTCTGAATTTTTACTGTCCCCATGACTTATCGGCTTGTGTTGTCGTATGCCCGAATCACCTGGGTTGTCGGTACAAAGTCCGCGGTCTTTAAACCAATTGCATATGCAGTTCTTGCCGGGCACACATTGATGGCGGACCCTGTGTCGACAAGCACCACAAGTATCCATTTGTTTCTATACTTCACGGAGATGTAGAGTGGCCTGTTATGGTTCGCACCCTCAAGTGGCAGCTCTTTGTCAGAGAAAGTCAACATCGGGGCAGCTCCTCCCGAAAAAACTAAGCCCACTAACTGTTCGGGCGTGGTGTCTATAGAGAGCTTGGCCTTGTCCATGGCTGAAAGGACAGCCTGCCTGTGTACTCGTGATGCCATAAGCAGTCCCCAGATAGAGATGTCTGCCTGTATCTTTTCAATTGCTTCAGTACAGCCTCTTCTTCGATTTGCTTCTCTTTCTATTTCTCAGCCTCCTTATCTTCCCTAGACGCCTCAGGCTGATCTAGGTGCGGGGGCTTGAAATACCACCCGCTCCTTGTCATATGGTCGACTTCGCCGATATACCAGGTATCGTCGGGTTGATTGCTCCCCCAATCCTCATCTGTGTGGGCAAGACATAAGTCATCGTTCTCCCACCACATTCCGTCGGCAGCCAACAGACACCTGTCCGGCTCCGGTATGATTGTACTCGCAGTACTTTCAGCCCACATGCTCGCAGCATCTCCTGTCCTTGTGCCCACAGCACTTTCAGTCCCCTTATGGGCTTTAGCTTTCCTGATTCTCTCAGAATCCCAAAACCTTTCTTGTTCCACCTGCGTCGGCGCAGTTCGTTGTTCAGCTTTCCTTGCATTCACAATGCCCAAGTCCTGAGCAAAATTCTTAGTACCGGCGCTCTCCGGCAATATACTCTGACTTCCGGCCCTTCCGGCCACAACTGATATGCTCGCCCCTGCCGGGCCCTGTTCTGATTGGAATCCTTCACAACATCCGGTTGATCATCCAGCCACCCGGTAGCCTCTGCCGATTCCTCGTAATCAAACCAGTTGACCGCCGCATCCCCTGGATCTTGGTCATTGAAAAATCGGAGGTTGGCAAAGTCCTCTTTCACAGCCGTCATATCATCTGTCCCCTGCTCAAATCCATCCCCTCGGATCACACGCAGCTCTGCCCTCTCTGGTAATTCTACACTCGGCTCAACCTGGCCTGCTGATAGAATGTAATCACTTGGATCGTAGGCTTCCCTCGTAAAACTCCCAGACTGCTCAAACCCTGACTCAACAATTCCATCCTCCTCTGAAATCTCCTCTATTCTGCTTTCGACAGTCACTACCATTGGCTCGGGTTGGGTTTTGGAGATGTCCAACATGCACAAAAAGTCAATGCAGTCGGGAAGGAGCACCTCCGGCTTAGACAGGTGGGAAGGAGTGATATAGATGCTAGGATCGTAAGACACAACCCCAGTCTGGATGAAGTTGATACGTTTGGGAGGTGGAGCTTGGTTGTGTGTAGGGAGAGGGTTTGTTGTGACATTGGGTTTTTTGGGAGGCAAAATCACTTGTTTGTCAATGAGATCTTGAATCTCATGACGCAATCTGAAACATTGGTCGGTGTCATGACCGTGTTGTTGGTGATATGCGCAATATTTGGCTGGGTTGTGAGAGGGGGGGGAGTGGGTTTGGTAATGGCCTCGGCTCCAGGGGTTTTAGATGCCCTTTCCTGATTAATACCCCTAGAGCCTTGGACAGGGGCATGTACAATGGGGTGAAGGTTCTTTGGCCTCAGGGTTGGAATTTGGTGGTCTGTGTATTGCTTCCGGATGCGCCGGAGAAAGGTGTGGCTGCCATGGGTCTTGGAGGGGGAGGGGGAATGGTGGTGACCATACTTACTTCCGAAGCTCTTGTAGTCGTAGCGCCACTCGAGCCTGCGTTGCTGTTACGATTGAAAGTCCTCCTAGGCTGCTCTCTATCTTGGTCAATCAGACCCTGTTTCATTGCATCTTCAATTTGTACCCCCATCTCATGCAGATCTAAAAAGGTTGGGAAGGGGAGCACAATCATTTTTTGCATCAGTTTGGCTGGAGATTGCGCACAATCATCCGAATCTGGTCCTTATCAGTGGGCCTTAGGGTCATCATTGAGGCCTTCGCCCTCTATCTGGTTACGAATTCCGAGAAGCTCTCTTTAGGCTCCTGCCTTGTTGTTTCAAGATCACGGGTTGTGACCTCGATTTGAGTGTTGTAAGAATATTGCGCAACGAAGGCCTCAGCCATCTCATCCCAACTCCGCTTGACATCGTCCTCTAACTTCGCATACCAGATAGTGGCCACACCCGACAGGGCCCGGCCGAATAGCGAAAGCTTCTGCGGTCTAGTGAGGCCCATCGGCCGTAGTATATCTGAGAAGAGTCGGAGGTGGACCATGGGATCCCCAGATCCGTCAAAGCGATCGATTTGCGGCATTTTGAACCTATCTGGCAATGTCACAGCCACATCGGTATATCCGTCCTCGATATCCGGAATAGCCTTTACCCCTTGGGATTTCTTGAACAACTTCTCGAGCTTGCTCAATTTCAGTGTTGTAGGGTCTACTTCGAACTCGAAGGGAGAGTCCGGGTGATTAATAGGCGTATGTGCCTTGGACAGTTGAGGTAGGAGCGGGGGCGAAGCTGGCCCCGTTGGGATGTCTGTGTCCTCCTGGGCATTCTGGACATTTGGCAAGATGTTCTAGGCATTTGGCAGGATATTCTGGACAGGTAGTGTTTGCTCGGGTAGCGGGACCCCTAGTGGGGGAGGAGCTGGGTATGAGGTTGATGTTCCGGCTTGCTGCTGGAGTCTAGTGATGAGCTCGGCCTGCTGGGCCATGATCGTGGCCTGCTGTTTAGAGAACTCCGCTTGGCGGACAGCGTCCTCCTGCATTTGCTTCATACTCTCTTGGAGCTGTCGCATCATTTCTTCCATCCCGGCCATATTCTGCTGATCTTGCTGACTGACTGGTATGTGTATCTCTATGGCAGAAACTGAGACCTCAGCCCGACTGTTTACTGCTGGGGTAGACCACTGCTCTGGTAACCTCTGTTCAGACACACTGCGCTTTCTCGGCCTCCGTCTGACAACCGGGGGTAGAGAGTGAAACACTGGCTGTCCGTCAACCAGATCCTCAGATCGATTGAGTCGACGACCTCTTGTCCAGAGTGCTTGGGGAATATCTGCTTGGTCTGAAGCAATTGTGCTAAAACTGCCCCTAGCAAAAAGATAAATAAAGCAATAAGGAAATAAATAACCGGACAAATGGACAGCATAACAGCTTAAAATAAACACACAACACACAGTTGGGCATAACAACACACAGTCGATAAGCTGAATACACACTGTCCTCAAACACTGATCATTATCCCTGAATCACTGTCCCCGAAAACTGAATCTGATACCCGCAGATAACTGATTCTCAAACACTAAACTGGTGCCCGCAGGCCTGATGCCCAAACTCGAAAACTGATACATGCATTCCTATAGAGACTCACTCTAAAGCACATAACAGATAAGTGAGAGCCAAAACACCCCTATGTTGGGGTAGGGTTTCCCTGTCCTATTTTGTCAGGAGCTAGGGTTTCACTACGCACGCAGTGGTTTCAAACAACCTACAATTGGGTAAGCAACATGTCCTAGCTTGGAATGGTCACTATGGATCCGAATATGCACTAGGTCGAATGGTCAAAAGGGTGCCTCGGTAAAACCGGGGTTTGTGTTCCCATACTGGCAGAGCCCGTAACCGGTAAGCCTTATGGCACGCAGCCTCTGGCAAACCGCTCAGGAATAGCAGATGGCAAACATGGTGTCCTAGGCGCACCAATGCAAATGCAATGCACAGAAACACATAAGTGTAGTCAAAACCAGATATCATGAGTTCGAGTCAAGTTCTCTAACTCCCCAGCAGAGTCGCCAGAAATTGTAGACGTCCCCGAACGCCCCGGGAGGATGACTCCCGTTCTGTTCATTTGGGCTCACTACAGTTCGGACTCAAATTGTCACGGTCCTGTATCTAATCTCGCAAAGTGCAATGCAAGACCGATGAATCATCAAAGAGTCCAAATCCGGCAAATCGTTTTTGAAAATAGATTTTTTTGAAAGAAGTGCCAAACACGGACTGCTTTGCCAGATACAGAGTCGCCACCTAAATATTTTATTTTGGGAAATTTAGGAAACCCTGACTCGTTTGCCTAAGGCCACGTGTCCGTCATCACCAAAGTTGCCTCGGCTCGGGAACTTGGGTACGATTGGGGAAGGTCACTTCGTGAGCGCCCCCGCTCGCCCGATCAAAGATCGGCCTCTACTAACCATGATATCGAGTTTTGAAAACATTATGTGCTCTTATTCTGGTTATTAGCCTAGATTTACTATGTGATGCGCGCAGCATACAAGTATAGACTGGGTCGCCCGAATTGGAACAAAACATTTCATGTATGTTTATTTGAAAATGGTTTGATGGTGCTACCCGCAAGTAGGCTAAGACGTGGATTTGCCACCCTTGAGTGGGCTTAGAAAACATGATTTTGCCACTATCTAGTGGGCTTAAAACTCGCAGTTAATGAATTGTTCCAATTCAAATAACCCAACCTTCACCCACAGGCATTCAGGTAGTTATATCACATAAGCAGTTAGCCTCATGGTAAGCATGCTATCATGGCAGTCACTCACACACATGCAAGGATGCTAAAGCATAAAACTTACCCAGTACTCCAAGCCAAAATAGAAGCTGATTAGAAATCATGCATGAATCCTAACTATGCTGGAATGCCTAATGCAACACATGCAAAATGCAACTATAATAGGCTCGGCTATTCTAAGATGGCATATGATGATGCTACAGCTAACATGTATTCAACTCGGAATTGAAATACAATGCAGTTAGTATGATGCGCCGAGCCCGGTGCATGCAAGACAGATGAATGAATGCAAACATGCTATCATACTGTATGCTAATTGAAACATGCCCTAATCTAACCATCATAAGTTGGTAAATAAAAGGGAGAAAGAAGTGGAGGTTGGAAGACATGCATCACACACACTCACATTTATTACAATTGTGCCCTCGCTCGGAGGGTCTGAATAAATAATACAGTCCAAATAAGTACAAAACCCTAATTAATTAACAAATTAACTAGGAAAGCAGTAAATTAGCATGCAAGCCCATGGACCGCCTCAGCTCTGTTCCGAATGATGAATGATGCATGCTTGAGTTGCCTTGTGCGGAAATCCATTGCGATGCCCCAGTTTGCCTCTGTTTGCAATTAATCTCGGAATGTTGCGCGAAGCTCCAAAAGACTGTCGGTTTCTGATTTACTGCAACAGAGAGCAAGAAAGGGGCATGGCAAAGTATTTTCACATATGTATGCACACCTTGATCCTTGTGCCACCAATCACGCATCTCGATGCATGATGGCCGAGGAGTCGAATTGCACGACTCAATATGAAATGAATGCACATGAAAACACAACAAGACCGAGACTCCATCATGGTTAATCCGGAGTGTTGGTGACCGGGAATTGAGACACGTTCCGTCACTCGGAGTACGAAACGTCCCTCGTTTCCCGTGCTTGGGATAACTCCTATCCCAAACACAATGCAATATGCATGACATGCATGAATGCAATCCTAACATGCGACCTAGCATACGCAATGCTATGAAATGGCACACACAATGCTCGATGTAACATGGCATACAGAATGCTCTAACATACAACCTAGCATACGCAATGCTATGAAATGGAATGGCATACATAATGCACAATGGACTTACACCGACATGAGTGGACCTCAGCCACACCCACATCAGTGGCCATTAGATGAAAATGAGACAACCGAAATGCCTGCGCACATGCACGAATACCAAGGACCGAACCTAAGGCACCAAATGCCACTCTACCAAGGCATGGCAAGGGATGAAAGATGGCATTCAAACATGTAAATTTCAGCACTGAAACATGATGCTAAATGGTCCCGAAACATGAAAATATGGCACTCGATGCACGAAATAAGCCCCGAAACCCAAAGCTAGACACATGTATTGAACCACAACCATGCAAAGCAAGCATTATTTGACTATGAAGCACAAAGATAGAGCCAAGGAAGTCCCAAAACATGCACATTACTAGTTTAAAGCATGGCCAAAAAATGCTAACATGATGGGCTAAAACAGCATGCAACATTGGCTAGCAAGCATGGTTTACATGGCATGTATATGAAGCATATGAGAACTCATCAAACCAGCCAAAAACAGTGAATAAAACATGTCAAAATATGCCCAAATAACCACTGAAATGTCGCCAACATATGCAAAAATGATGAGCTCCTTTGAAAGGCCATGCAAGGGGTTACTTAGCACATGCATCAAGGACACTTATCATAGCAAAACCAACTCTGGAAATCAAATATGAAAGCCCTAAAACTCACCAAAAAGGGCCTGAAATTGATCAATAAAGCATACAATGAAAGGCCCTCTTAAAAGGCCTTGAGGAGGATTGTTCCATACATACATGAGGGACATAAAATAAGGAAAAATGGGCTCTTGACAGAGCTAAGGCAGACCTCAAAACCCTCAGAATAAGGCCTGAAACATGAATTCAAAGCATGCAAAATAGAGTCCCTTTGGAAGGCCTAAAAGACCACCAAACATGACAAGGAGAGAGGGGGTCACCCCCCTCTGATTTTGGCCCTCAAAAATACATCTAAGCCACTAAAAATCCACTGGATTTCAGTGGCTAAGAGGCCAAACCATGGCCGATGCAAGTGCTCTAATGCATAGCCCTAATCATGAAGAAATGAAGCATGCATAGGGGAAGATGACTTCAAAAAGAAAAGTGACCTAAACAAACTTAAAGAGGAGGTCAAAACAAGACTTTATTCAGTTTAGGTCGAGGTCCAAAAATGTTTACAAGTAAGGCTAAAATATGATGCAAAAATAGCCCTAAAAGAGAGATAGAGGGTAAGGGGAGGTAGATGACTTCAAACAGCAAAGTACCCTTAAATAAAATTGAAGAGGAGCTCAAAATAAGACACTTTATAGTTTATCTCAAAGTCCAAAAATGCAAGAAAAATGGGCTAAGATATGGAGCAAAAGAATGCAAGAAAAGGGGAAATGAAGACTTACCCTTGTAGAGCCGACCTCCAGCAGCTTCTGGACCAAGTTGGTGAGCTTTCAACCTCTGAAAATGACCTCCAACATGCTGGAATGGATGATGGAGGTGGTAGGCTATGAGGTGTAGGGTAAAAAGGCCAAGAATATGGGTGTTTGGAGGCTTGAAGTATAGAGATAGAGGGTTGTATGTATATTTTCCAGCAAAAAGCTTCTAACCCTTGCAAATGGAGGTAGAGTGTGTTATATAGAGGGAGAGAAGTGAGGCTTCTTGGAGAAGCCAAGAGAGAGGCTCAAAGCTTCCAGAGGAAGCTTGACTAAAGGGGTCAAGCTTCTTGAGGAAGCTAAACCAAAAGGGTCAAGCTTCCTCAAGAAGCTTGACCAAAAGGGCCAAACTCTCCTTGAAACCAAGCAAATGGGTGAAAACCACCTTTAAAGAACCAAAACCAGGACAAAACCCTCGGGCAGTGGGTCAAGTGCAAAACAGCTGGCACAGCTGTAACACACTCAGAGAGACAAAACTGGCCGACCAGCTTAAAAGGTTCAGGGTGGTCGGCCGACCACCTTCCCTGGTCGGTCGACCAAGGGTCAAAAGGGTCAAGCACAATTGCTGGTCGGCCTACCCAGAAAGGTGGCCTCCCAAATGAGTAGAATACAGCTGTATGGAGAAAAACTAGAAAATGTGGATCAGGAGAGAGAAAAACCAGCTTTTTAGAGGGGTTCAAAAGGGTCAAGAAGAATTACTGGTCGGCCTACCCATATTGGTGGCCTCCCAGATGAGTAGATCACAATGGTGGTATGAAAAATCAGAAATTATGGCTCAAAAGTAAGAAAAACCAGCTTTCTGTCAGAAAAACCGGCTTTAGGAGAGAGAAAATGAGAAAACTGGTTTTTCAAGGGAAAAGGTGGCCTCCCACCATACCACCACCTTCATAACCATGAAAATAGGGTCCCTGCCAAAAATGGACCAAGACGGATGCAAAACGGAGGTTCGGGGGCTGAAACGCGCGGCCCGGGGCCCCGAAAACTGACTATTAGGCACCGGAGGTGGCGTTCGACCACGAAGTTGGTCTCTCAGGCCACAGTGTCCCTCAAAAGGGAGGAAACAAGGTGTGTACCAAAAATCGGAGCAAACGGAGGTAGTTAGGCGGTCCCGAATCGAGGCACACGGCCGTCGGCTCCGAAAACTAGAAACCGGGCTCCAAACGGAAAAAATGGCCTACGACCACGAAACGTAGCCTACGGCCACTGAGAGATGGTCCACGAGACCTCTCCCTCCCTTCGGGAAGAGAAAACGGAGAAAACGGGACCTGGTTCGCAAACCGAGGCAAGGTAAAAGAGTGCGGAAGTCCGGAGGCAAGGCCCGCAGCCAAGACTCTAAAACCTCAGAACGAGCACAATATGCAACATCACCGAGCACTCAGTTGATGACGTTTGAGTCTTAAGGTTGGTCAAAAATGGGGTGTCTACACTAAGGCTAAACCAACAGCAGTCAAGAACATTCTCTCTCTTTCCACAGCTGCCAAGACTATTCTTGCAGCCTCACCCCCTCCTGCTAGAGTTACCAGAGCTACTTTGAAAAAAGGTATGTATTTTCAGGTTTCTTTTCTTTTAGACTCTTTTGTTTGTTTCCTTTACATTTATACTTCTTGGTGTAGGATCTCCACAAGAAGAATCTCCTAAGAGAGCTGAAACTCTAGCTACTTTCAAAGACAAACATCAGCAGAAAAAGAAAAAGAAGCTAATACTCACTCCTGAAGAGTCTGAATCTTAGATGAAAGAGAGAGAGATTGAGAAAGAGCAGGAAATACCATTACAGAGAAAAAAGAGAAAGAAGATGACTGTCTCTCATTCTGATTTGGTTGAAGGCCCCACTCATGAGGCAGCTGCCAAAGTAGTAGAGGAGGAACTCATTCTTGAAAAGTCTGAATCTCAGATTGAAGAGAGAGAGAGATTGAGAAAAAACAGGAAATACCATTACAGAGAAAAAAGAGAAAGAAGATGACTGTCTCTCCTTCTGATTTGGTCAAAGACCTCACTCATGAGGCAGCTGTCAAAGAAGTAGAGGAGGAACATTCCAAAGAAATAATTGTTTTTCAAAGAGTTGAGAAAAGGCGACAACAACAATTACTAAAGGATGAAGCAGCTGCCACTGATGTAACCCAAAGGGAAACAATGAGAAGACAACACACTGCCGAGCATTATTCCCTCCGTAATTCTCCCGTCATTGCCACTACCTCTGAAACCAGTAATTTATTTTCATATCTCCACTTTCTTTCCCAAATTGTTGATATTGAGACTTAACATTGTTTTGTATTTCTTCTTTTGCAGCAACAACTACTTTGCCTATTCTTCCAATAAGGATTCCATCAGTTTTAATCGAAGTTGAACAACCTCGAGATGTGGAGCCCATTCAAATAATTCTCCCACTTCCTGGCCCTATATTTTCCATACCCTTCTTAAGGCCAAGTATTCCTGCTTCTCTTTCTTTTGGCTTAACTCCACACCTCCCTCATTTGTCTTTCGATTTTACTCAATTCGATTCTCTTTCGAGCTTTACTTCTCTTCCCCCTTCTAAAGAAATTCCAGCTGTTACTTCATCTTTGATGGTAGCTGATTCCTATAGAGAAGGTACTGGTAGCTCTCCAATCCATCATCCATTATCTTTGCCTAGCTCCAGTCCTTCTTCTCTTGACCAACTGGTAACCAAAACTATAGAGACTGCTAAGGATACTCCACCTTCTTCTTCTATTCCTATGTAGTCATTTCTTCCTTCTACCAGGGCTTTTTTTGCACCTTCCATATCAATGGATGAGGTGGATATCTTTAAGGCCAGACTTGCTAGTCTTTTTGACATACCTTCCACCTCTCCACTGACTAGCAATGAGACTGAGCCATTAGTTCTGGCTGATTCTCTGCTAGAAATTTTTTAGAGCTCTTCCTCCAGTGGTAAGACTTCCTTGCCTTTGATAGATTTGGACAACTGTCTGGAGCTGCTGGCATCTTTTTCGAGGATTCCTTTCGAAGCCTTACAAAGGCCTATAATCAAAGATGGCTTCCTCCAGTGTTGCAAGGTTATTGAGCAATTCGACATGGCTGCCTCAAGTTATTTATCTCAGGCAGCAGCCACTATTGATTTTTACGTCAACATTTGCCATGCTGCCAAGGTTGCGAAAGAGAAATTGGTGAGAGATCAGAGCTTCGTTTCCAAGGTACATACGGAAGTGTCAGAATTGAAGGAACAACATTCCTCCGTCTCCCAATTTCGAGCTCAACTATTGGAAAAGAAAACTCAACTTGAAGAGGAGCTATCAGCAGTCAACCAAGCCTTAGATCGAACTGCCACCAAATTACAGATTACCAATCAAGGACTGGCTAATCGAAAGCAGGAGATGGCTACAGCCATTCAGTTGTTCCCATCACTTCAGAATAGAGCATCTATTGTAAAAGAACAACTGAGACATTGTACTAACTTCTGGGCCAATCTATGGCTACATGTACTCAACTCTTTATGAAATAAAAATTCTTATTTATCATTTGAGTGTTCTCATGTTCTTTTATTTAGCACTTATTCTATTCCTTGTGTTTCCCATACGGTTGGATAATAAGGCTTCAAATATCTACCATTAATTTTCTTGGGATGTACATATCCATTCAAAATTTTCAAATGATATGCTCCCATAGGCAAGACCCTATGAACTTGATACGGTCCTTCCCAGTTAGGTGACCATTTGCCAAACTTGTGGCTTTTAATCCCTATTGGGAGTATTGTCTTCCATACCAAATCACCTTCATCAAAACTAATGTGCTTGACTTTCTTATTATAGTTTTTGGCTGCTTTCTTCTTTTGGAAAAGAATGCTATTTAATGCCAGAATCCTAACTTCATCTATACTTTCTAATTCCAAGCACATACTCTGATGATATTGCTCAAGATCTAACTGGTCTTGGTATCTCACCCTCAAGGACTTAACATTAATTTTCACAGACAGCACTGCATCATGCCTATATACTAAGGCATAAGGAGTGATTCCTGTCCTTGACCTTGGAGATGTCCTATAAGCCCACAATACATCCAACAATAAGTTATGCCAATCCCTAAGATTGTCTTCCATAACTTTCTGTATTCCTTTTTTCAAAGACTTATTGGATGATTTAGCTTGACCATTGACTTGTGCATAATAAGGGGTGGAATTAACAAGGCTAATTCCAAACGCTGCCACAAAAGACTTTACCATTTTCCCATCAAATACAGTCCTATTATCAACAGTTATAGTCTGTGGGATACCAAATCTATGGATTAATTCCTTAATGAATCCAATGACTTCAGTCTGGTCTACAGCCTTGTATGGCTTAGCTTCGACCCACTTAGTGAAGTAATCAGTGGCTACTAAGATGAAACAATGATGCTTCAAAGAGGGTGGGTGTATTTTTCCCATCATATCCATGGCTCATCCTCTAAATGGCCAAGGCTTCACAACTGCATGCAGGTCAGTTATGGGCACGTGCCTTATTGTACCATGCTTCTGGCATGCCTGGCAACCTCTTGTATATTCTATGCAGTCTTTAAGGATAGTTGGCCAATAGTAGGAATGCCTTCAAAGCAGCCATCTCATCTTCACACCAGGCTGATGAGCACCACAGATGCCTTCATGAACCTCAGCCATAGCTGTCAATGCTTCCTTTGGGCCTAAACATTCCAACAATAATCCATCTCTCCCTCTTTTATAGAGAGCATTACCATACATTATGTCATGACCCGAACCCGTCCCTATGGGTTAAGGACATAACCGGCTAGTAATCCTGAGATTACCTACGGTCTCAAACCAAAACAGACATAACTCATCAGAGTAAAGGGGCCAAACGGAAGCAAAATTTAAAACTTTGTCCATAGAGCTGTGCTTACATGGCACATCAAAATAAACCATACGTATAAACATTAATAACTCACAACGAGAATACAGTAGCATACAGTTCTTTACATACAGGATCATATAAGTTTAAGTCAACCCGTCAAAACTATATACAACAGATGCAAAGTCTTCGCCAACATGACGGAATATAAATACATAACAAAAGGGGCGAAGCCGGGTCTCGTACGTGAGACACAAGGGCTGACTCTCCAAAACCTTTGTTGTTCTACATAGACTTCACTGGGGCTGGGTTTGGACTTCTCTTGGCTCACCTACAAACACATGAATGAGCGTAAGCGAAAGCCCAGTAAATAATATCAAATAAAGAAGTTGTACAAACGATATGTAGAACAACATGCTTCAAACGGCCTTGGGCCCAATTCATATTTCTATTTAACATATATACACAATTTAAGTCGTGTGACTGCGGTTCCCAACAAACTGGCCTTTGGCCCATTTAAACTTTCATTTGTGTCAAAACGGCCTTTGGCCCACTCAGATGACAAACTGGCCTTTGGCCCATTCAAACTTTCATTTGTGTCAAAACGGCCTCTGGCCCATTCATTCAAGTCAAACGGCCTCTGGCCCATTCATTCAAGTCAAACGGCCTCTGGCCCATTCATTCATGTCAAAACGGCCTTCGGCCCATTCATTTATGTCAAAACGGCCTTCGGCCCATTCATTCATGTCAAAACGGCGTCCACCAATCGAATCAACGAACTTATACAACTTACATAGAAGTAAGCAATTGGACAACTACATATTTCAGATATCTTTGTAAGATATTACTCACAGTGATCGGTTGGTTGGTTTGCCTTGGAGCTCGACCCTACACATTCCATGAACACAAGGGTCACTAACAATTCAATCCGTTCTAAATTCACATTTTCCTCTTTAGGCTTCATTCTTATCTCTTTAACTCAATTACAATGCTCAATGCATGCCTAAGAGTACTTAGAAGTGAAAGAGAACGGAAAATGGAACTCAGAATGCATTTTCAAAATTTCAAAAAATAGGGTCCCCGCTTGAGCGTGGAATTCCCCGCTCGAGCGGACCCTTGAGACCTGCAAAAGTACTGGTGAGGTCGAATTTACGCTCGATCGTGCACTCTGGCGCTCGGGCAGAAGGCCTCTCTACATGGCTCCCTGCTCGAGCGTCAACTTCCCCGCTCGAGCGGACACCATGTCTGCAAAAAATGCTGGAAGCACGAATTTCACGCTCGAGCGGCGGTTTCCCCGCTCGAGCGGACATCAAAATTCTGGAAAACCCAAAATTGTTCTTAGGCTTCAATTTCGATGTTCAAAGGCTTCAACTCATGATTTTGGTCCCAAAACATATAAACACATTATATTGTATGAGAGTGTAAGGATATTACATCAATTTGTTCAAAATCATCATCTAATTCTCAAACAACTTTCATTTCTTTAGTATGAACAAAACCCATATATTTCAAACTTCATATAAGCTCCATTCCTTCAAAAATCAAACATGCATGTATGTTTTGGCTCCCAATTTAAGTTCAAATAGTATAATTAAGGCTTATGATCATGGAACTTAGGAAAGCCATGCATGCATGTGAGATTTGGTGCCCAAATCCTCTTGTTCAACATGGCTCATGCATGAATATGCAAAACTCTAGCAATCATGCACATGCATGCTCATATAAGCTCCCAATTCAACAAATTCAACTCAGATTATGCTCTTGATCACCAATAAACTTTGAACTTACAAAATTACAAATTCAAACTTTATGAATTCAAGGTCAATTACCTACCTAGAGGCTCAATACTTCCAATCTATAGCAATTTCTTGAGTGTAGCTTCAAAGTTATCAAGCTTCTAGGCCAAAATTGCACAATTCTCTCCTCTCTCTCTCTCTCTATAGCCGGCCTTCACACCCTCTCAAAGTATATCTCAGATTTTTGAGTTCAAAAAGAGGCAATGACAGTGTATATGGCCTCACATATAAAGCCCCACTAGTGCTTATTTAATAATAATAAATAATTGGGCACTAAATTCTCAATTAAATTAACTTAATCTGGTCCGAATCAATTTTTCAATTAAACTTCACCGTAGGCTCTAAAAATTATGCCAATCACAATGGTGCGACCAATTTCGGTTTCTGTGGCCGATAAGGCCTTCAATTTAATTTCCAAAGCAGATAATTAAACAGATATTCCTACGGCGAACAGATAGAAATTCAAAACCACATATTTCCACATAATGGCACACAAAATCACATTAAACAAATAATCATACTCATATTAAGGACCAATTAACATATTACGGAACATGGGTATCACAGTCTTCCCCCCTTTAGGAAGTTTGGTCCTCCAAACTTAATTTACCTTCGGGAAACAGATGTGGATAGCGTAGTCGCATTTCCTCATCTTTTTCCCACGTGGCATCCGTTTCATAGTTTTCTTTCCATTCCACTTTCACCATTGGGATGGATTTGCTTCTCAGCTGTTTCACTTGCCAGTCAACAATTCGTTCCGGTCATTCGGTGTATTCCATATTCTTATCAATAGCTACCCGGTGATAATCAATTACATGAAATGGGTCTCGGAGGTAGCCCCTCAACATCGACACATGAAACACATTATGGATTTGCTCGAATCCCGGTGGCAAAGCAACTCTATAAGCAACTGGACCAAGCTTTTCCAGAATCTGAAACGGCCCAATGTAACGGGGCGACAACTTGCCCTTCTTCCCAAACTTGACTTGGCCTTTCATTGGTGACACTTGAACAAACACATGGTCACCGACCTCATACTCAAGAGGTCTTCTTCGAACATCTGCATAGTTCTTTTGTCGGTCCTGAGCTGTTTTGAGCCTTTGCCGAATAATTTTGATCTTTTCAGAAGTATCTTGCACAATTTCAGGCCCAAGCAAAGCTCTATCCCCGACTTCTGTCCAACAAATAGGTGATCTATACCTTCTACCATACAAAGCCTCGTATGGGGCCATACCGATGCTGGAGTGGAAGCTATTATTATAAGCAAATTCTGCAAGTGGTAAATAATCTTCCCAACTCTCCTGAAAATCCAAAGCGCACATGCGAAGCATATCTTCCAAAGTCTGTATTGTTCATTCTGATTGCCCATCTGTCTGTGGGTGGAATGCAGTACTGAACCTTAGTTCTGTCCCCATGGCTTCCTGCAGACTCTTCCACAATCTAGATACAAATTTTGGATCTCTATCCGACACAATAGATACCAGAACTCCGTGTAAACGGACAATCTCATCAACATAAATGGTAGCCAATCTATAAGCATTAAACATAGTTCTAACTAGTAGAAAATGTGCAGATTTAGTCAGTCTATCAACTACAACCCAAATAGAATCCATACCTCGAGAAGTCCAAGGTAGGCCAACAACGAAATCCATAGTCACAGGCTCCCACTTCCATTCAGGAATAGGGAGAGGTTGAAGTAGATCGCCTGGTTTCTGATGTTGAGCTTTAACTTGCTAACACTGAAGACATTTGGACACATATTCTGCAATCTCTTTCTTCATTTTAGGCCACCAATAGATTTGTTTCAAATCCCGATACATTTTATTGTTACCTGGATGCATAGCAAACATAGATCTGTGGGCTTCATCTAAAATCCTCTTCTTTAGTTCCGGAATATCTGGGACACACATTCTGTTCCGAAATCTCAACACTTCATTCTCAATGCTAAACTCTGCTTTCGGACTTGTCTCAAATTCACCAATTACTTTCTTGAGGAATTCATCCTCCTTCTGTTTCTATTTGATTTCATCAATGATTGTCGGCTCGGCTGTAATAGCGGCTGTCAATCTGCCTTGTTCACACATTACCACTTCAATTTCAGATTTCTCAAAATCTTGCAAGATCTCTCTCTGTTCAGTAAGCAAACAAGCCATACTCCCCGTTGTTTTTCTGCTCAAGGCATCAGCAACTGTATTAGCTTTCCCGGGGTGATACTGAATCTCTAAATCATAGTCTTTTATCAGTTCCAGCCATCTCCTCTTTCGCATATTCAACTCCTTCTGTGTGAAGAAGTATTTCAGACTCTTGTGATCTGTGTAGACTTCACACTTTGCTCCATACAGATAATGTCGCCAGATTTTCAAAGCAAAAACAACTGCGGCCAATTCTAGGTCATGTGTTGGATAATTCTTCTCGTGTGGCCTCAACTGTCGGAAGGCGTAAGCAATAACCTTTCCGTTCTACATTAACACGCAACCCAAACCTTTATAAGACGCATCACTGAAAATTACAAAATTTTTCGTACCTGAAGGTAGTGTCAAAATTGGTGCAGTGGTCAATCTTGTTTTCAGTTCTTGGAAGGCAGATTCTCTTTCGTCGTTCCATTCAAACAGTTGCCCTTTATGTGTCAATTGGGTAAAAGGCACTGCTAATTTTGAAAAGTCTTTCACAAACCTCCTGTAGTACCCGGCTAAGCCTATGAAACTACGGACTTCTGTCACATTAGTCGGCGTAGGCCAATTCACAATCGCCTCTATTTTCTGCGGGTCTACTGAAATTCCTTCCTTGTTGATCACATGCCCTAAGAAAACAACTTCATCCAACCAAAACTCACATTTCTTTAGTTTAGCAAATAATTTCCTTTCCCGAAGTATTTGTAGAACAGTTCTCAAATGATTTTCATGTTCAAATCTATCTTTAGAATATATCAAAATGTCATCAATGAAAACCACAACAAACTCATCGAGGTAGGTTTTAAAAATTCAGTTCATTAGGTCCATAAATGCTGCCGAAGCATTAGTCACTCCAAATGGCATAACAAAAAACTCAAAATGACCATACTTTATTCTAAACGCTATTTTCTCAACATCTTCTGCCTTTACTTTCAACTGATGATACCCGGACCTCAAATCAATCTTAGAAAACACCTGTGATCCCTGCAACTGGTCAAATAAATTATCAATACGGGGTCGGGGGTATTTGTTCTTTATTGTTACCTTATTCAATTCTCGGTAATCGATGCACAAACGCAAAGTTCCATCCTTCTTTTTCACAAATAATACTGGTGCACCCCAAGGTGAAGTGCTAGGTCGGATAAACCCCTTGTCAAGCAGGTCTTGCAACTGTTCTTTTAATTCTTTCATTTCGACGGTAGCCATTCTGTAGGGAGTTTTAGAAATGGGCTGGGTGCCTGGCACAGTTTCAATAGTGAACTCTATCTCCCTGTTTACCAATTCCCCTGGTAATTCGTTTGGAAACACATCTGGAAATTCTCTAACAATAGGAATATCTTTCAATTAAACATTCACAGATTGTTCAGACAACACATAGCACAAATAACCCTGGCACCCTTTCCTGATCAGTTTACATGGTTTCATTGCAGATATCAAATAAGGTGGAGGCACTACCCCATTACCCACAAACACAATCTCTTTCTGTTCTGGTGGTTTAAACACAACCCGTTTTGTCACACAATCAATGGTGGCACAATACTTGGCCAACCAATACATGCCTAAAATTACATCAAAATGCCTAAAGTTCAAGGGTAACAAATCTACATATAGGATAGCATCCTCAACACGCATATCACAAAATCGATATATAGATTCACACAATACAGATTCCCCAGATGGAGCAGACACACATAGCAGATATGGTAGTAATTCTAAGGGTCTATTCAATCTAGATGCAAATGCACATGTCACAAAAGAGTGTGTGGATCCGGAATCAATAAACAAAAAAGCATCCTGATTACATATAGAAATAGTACCTGAGACAACTGCGTTGGCATTCCGTGTATCACTCGAAACAAGTGCAAAACTTTTCCCTGTCTTACGGTATCCCCGGTGGTAGTGGATCTCAAAGTATTTCTCGGCTTTGGGATCGATGCAGTGGAACTAGCAGCTATCTTTCCACTATTCTGATTACAATCTCGGGCCATATGCCCTTGTTTCCCACATTTAAAACAGGCTCCTGATGCACAGTAACAAACTTCACGGTGCCTTTTGCTACAAATGTTGCACATGGGAGTTGTGTCTCAGGAAGAATTTGAAGTATTTGAGGAGCCCATGTTTTGCTTTTTCAGAAATTTCTTCTTTGAAAAGAAGCCTTGTCTTTTGTTGCCTTTCCATTCTGTTGTTGGCTTAGCTTATCTAGTTATGTTAGCCTCTGATATGATGGCCCTGTCTAGCACCCCAATGTAGGTTTCTAGCTTCATGACATTCACTCTCTCTAGGATGTCACTTCAAATCCCACCTTCAAAATGCCTCACCTTCTTATAGTCTATATCAATCACATGTGGTGCAAACCTGGCCAATTCAGTGAATTTGGCCTCATACTCAGCTACAGTCATACTATCTTGCTTTAGTTCCATGAACTCTGCTATTTTCCTATCCCGAACACACTGTGGGAAGTACTTGTCATAGAAGATTTCCAAAAATTTCACCCAATCAACATCCTTGTGATTTTCTCGCATTAACATCTACCATCTTCTTGCCTCGTCTTCTAGCATAAAAGTGGTTAGAAGCACTTTCTGTGTCTCCGAGCAAGGGAACACTTCAAACAATTTCTCAATGCCGAGAACCCATGCTTCGGCTTTCAACGGATCTAATCCACCATGGAACTGTGGTGGTTTCATCTTCTTGAATTCTTTGGTGAGAGCTATTATCTGGTCATCATTCTGATTATCTGGCACGGGTGGTGCCGGAGGTGGAGGTGGCGGATGTGGTTGCTGCCACTGTTGTTGCCACTCCTGTTGTTGTCTCAAAGCTTCTGCCATTTCCTGTATCAGTCTTTCCATTCTGTCTATTCTGGTAGTAGAGGATTCCTTTATCTCATCACCTCTTGTTCTCACCATCTGATTAAACTTACATTATATTTCACACAAAAGATTCACAAGTATGCATATACTAAAGAGCATACATATTCAAATAATTTGCAATGCAAGCAAATCACAAACTTACAACACGTAATTGTTCATATCAAAACATTTAAGCATATTCTTGATGCTTTCAAATTCATATTTATCACATGAATGCATCCTAGATCTTATCTAGACGCTTATTGCTCTTTTGGACAAGTGTGTGAGTTATTAACTCGTGCTCTGATACCACTATGTCATGACTCGAACCCGCCCCTACGGGTTAAGGACATAACCGGCCAGTAATCCTGAGATTACTTACGGCCTCAAACCAAAACAGACATAACTCATCAGAGTAAAGGGACCAAACGGAAGCAAAATTTAAAACTTTATCCATAGAGCTGTGCTTACATAGCACATCAAAATAAACTATACGTATAAACATTAATAACTCACAACGAGAATACAGTAGCATACAGTTCTGTACATACAAGATCATATAAGTTTAAGTCAACCCGTCAAAACTATATACAACAGATGCAAAGTCTTCGCCAACATGACAGAATATAAATACATAACAAAAAGGGCGAAGCCGGGTCTCGTACGTAAGACACAAGGGCTAACTCTCCAAAACCTTTGTTGTTCTACATAGACTTCACTGGGGCTGGGTTTGGACTTCTCTTGGCTCACCTACAAACACATGAATGAGCGTGAGCGAAAGCCTAGTGAATAATATCAAATAAAGAAGTTATACAAACGATATGTAGAACAACATGCTTCAAACGGCCTTGGGCCCAATTCATATTTCTATTTAACATATATACACAATTTAAGTCGTGTGACTGCGGTTCCCAACAAACTGGCCTTTGGCCCATTTAAACTTTCATTTGTGTCAAAACGGCCTTTGGCCCATTCAGATGACAAACTGGCCTTTGGCCCATTTATCTTTCCATAGCAAACTGGCCTTTGGCCCATTCAAACTTTTATTTGTGTCAAAACGGCCTCTGGCCCATTTATTCAAGTCAAACGGCCTCTGGCCCATTCATTCATGTCAAAACGGCCTTCGGCCCATTCATTCATGTCAAAACGGTGTCCACCAATCAAATCAACGAACTTATACAACTTACATAGAAGTAAGCAATTGGACAACTACACATTTCAGATATCTTTGTAAGATATTACTCACAGTGATCGGTTGGTTGGTTTGCCCTAGAGCTCGACCCTACACATTTCATGAACACAAAAGGGTCACTAACAATGCAATCCGTTCTAAATTTACATTTTTCTCTTTAGGCTTCATTCTTATCTCTTTAACTCAATTACAATGCTCAATGCATGCCTAAGAGTACTTAGAAGTGAAAGAGAATAGAAAACGGAACTCAGAATGCATTTTCAAAATTTCAGAAAACAGGGTCCCCGTTCGAGCGGACCCTTGAGGCCTGCAAAAGTATTGGTTAGGTCAAATTTACGCTCGATCGTGCACTCTGGCGCTCGAGCGGAAGGCCTCTCTACATGGCTCCTTGCTCGAGCGTCAACTTCCCCGCTCGAGTGGACACCATGTCTGCAAAAAATGCTGGGAGCACGAATTTCACGCTCGAGTGGCGATTTCCCCACTCGAGCGGACATCAAAATTCTGGAAAACCCAGAATTGTTCTTGGGCTTCAATTTCAATGTTCAAAGGCTTCAACTCATGATTTTGGTCCCAAAACATATAAACACATTATATTGTATGAGAGTGTAAGGATATTACATCAATTTGTTCAAAATCATTATCTAATTCTCAAACAACTTTCATTTCTTTAGTATGAACAAAACCCATATATTTCAAACTTCACATAAGCTCCATTCCTTCAAAAATCAAACATGCATGTATGTTTTGGCTCCCAATTTAAGTTCAAATGGTACAATTAAGGCTTATGATCATGGAACTTAGGAAAACCATGCATGCATGTGAGATTTGGTGCCCAAATCCTCTTGTTCAACATGGCTCATGCATGAATATGCAAAACTCTAGCAATCATGCACATGCATGCTCATATAAGCTCTCAATTCAACAAATTCAACTCAAATTATGCTCTTGATCACCAATAAACTTTGAACTTACAAAATTACAAATTCAAACTTATGAATTCAAGGTCAATTACCTACCTAGAGGCTCAATCCTTCCAATCTATAGCAATTTCTTGAGTGTAGCTTCAAAGTTATCAAGATTCTAGGTCAAAATTGTACAATTCTCTCATCTCTCTCTCTATAGCCGGCCTTCACACCCTCTCAAAGTATATCTCAGATTTTTGAGTTCAAAAACAGGCAATGAGAGTGTATATGGCCTCACATATAAAGCCCCTACTAGTGCTTATTTAATAATAATAAATAATTGGGCACTAAATTCTCAATGAAATCAACTTAATCTGGTCCGAATCAATTTTTCAATTAAACTTCACCGTAGGCTCTAAAAATTATGCCAATCACAATGGCGCGACCAATTTCGGTTTCTGTGGCCGATAAGGCCTTCAATTTAATTTCCAAAGCAGATAATCAAACAGATATTCCTACGGCGAACAGATAGAAATTCAAAACCACATATTTTCACATAATGGCACACAAAATCACATTAAACACATAATCATACTCATATTAAGGACCAATTAACATATTACGGAATAGGGGTATCACACATTATGTATTGCATAAACTGCAATTTAATTTTTCTGCTGGCTTTCGAAGATGGGCCAGCTAGATACTGCATTATTGGATGCCTCCAATCTTGTTCTTGTAAATCATTATGATTGACTTCCAAGAACACATTCCTTTTATTTAAGGATGGTATTACTTTCTGATATATTGTTCGGCTTATGTCCCTTTGAGTATTATCCCTTCTCTTGAAATTCGAAACTTTCTGAGCCATATCATTAGCTTTATTATTTAAGAATCTTGGGACATGAGTTACATTTGCTATCTGAAATTGAGAAAGCAGATGTAATGCAACAACATAGTATGGCAACATGCTTATACTTTGACATTTGAAAATCCCTTTCACTTGGTGAACTACCAATTGAGAATCTCCAAATATGTCAACTGCATGAGCTTGTAATCCAATAAGTATTTTCAGTCTCATTATTAAGGCTTCATATTCGGCTTGATTATTGGAACAAGTAATTTCATCCACTCTAAAACCATGTATGGTTTCTACTCCTTGTGGTGACTTAATTACTATACCAATTCTAGTTAAACCATTGGCTTTTGATCCATCGAACCACATTTGCCATGGTTCAACACTAGCCATACCAAGTTTTATTATCTTTTGGCTTTCTGTTTGAGATGGATGGTCTGCCAAAAAATTAGCTAAAACTTGTCCTTTTGCTGCCTTTTGGGGGACATATTCTAGATGAAATTCTGATAAAGCTAATATCCATTTGCCAATTCTTCCCCTTAACATGGGTCTAGATAACATATATTTAACCAAATCTGTGATTGCAATTACCAAGACAGTTGTAGGCAAAAGATAGTATCTTAATTTTATTGCAGCAAAATACAATGCAAGGCACAGCTTTTTTACAATTGAGTATTTACATTCATAAGAATTTAGAAACCTACTAAGGTAATAAACAGCTTGCTCCTTGCCTTTTTCATTGTCTTGGGCTAAGAAAACTTCCAATGAATCCTCTGTTGCAGCTATGTACAACTTCAAGAGCTTATCACCATTTGGTGGCATCAGCACTGGAGGGTTGGCCAAGTAGGCTTTGATTCCTTCGAAAAAAGTTTGATGCTCTGCTATCCACACAAACTCTTCTTCATATTTTAGCCTTAACAAGGAAGAAAATACTTTAGTTTTCCCTGCAGTATTAGAAATGAATCTTCGAAGAAAATTAACCTGTCCAAGGAACTTTTGTAGTTATTTCTTACTTGATGGAGGTTTGGCTTCAATGATGGCTTTGGCTTTATTCAGGTCAATTGTATTCCTTTCTTGTGTACTACATAGCCCAAGAAGTTTCTAGATGATACATCAAAAGCACACTTAAGAGGATTGAGTTTCAACTTAAACTTTCTCATTCTTTCAAAAGCTGCTTCTAAGTGAAACAAATGTTCCTCCATGGATTGGGATTTCACTACAATGTCATCAATATAACACTCTAAATACCCTCCAATAAGGTCATGAAAGATAGTGTTCATAGCCCTCTGATATGTAACCCCAGCATTCTTCAGGCCAAATGGCATTTTAACCCATTCGAATGTGCCAATATTCCCAGGACATCTAAATGCTGTCTTGTGGACATCCTCCTCTGCAATGCAGATTTGGTTATAACCAGACTGTGCCCATCCATCATTGATAAAATTTGATGCCCTGCTGAACTATCTACCAACAAATCTACTATAGGTATAGGATACTCATCTTTTGGAGTTGCTAGATTTAAGTTTCTGAAATTGATGCATACCCTCATTTTACCATTCTTCTTAACTACAGGCACAATATTGGATAGCCACTCAACGTACCTGGCTGTCCTAATAAAGCCTGCCTTGAGGAGTCTAAGAATTTCCTCCTTAACTTTCTGAATCACTTCTGGACTCATTCTTCTTGGTTTTTGCTTGTATGGCTTGAAATTAGGCCTCATAGGGAGCCTATGTTCTACTAATAACTTATCCAATCCTGGTAGTTCATTATACGACCATGCAAAACAATCTTTATATTTCTTCAAAACAACCAACAACTGGTCCCTGTCAAGAGCATTCAACCAAGCACTTATATGGTGGGTTGTTGTATAGAACCTTCCCCTAAATTTACTTCTTCCAAGGGGTCTTGTATCTGAGAACTTACTGATGCTCCTTCTTTGATTCCTTCTGACTTTGAAGCAATCTCCTTGCTTTGTTTTGCTCTCAGCTTCTTTGATTCAACATGTTTACTGTAATAACCCCAATTCGTAATTAGCCACTAATCAGTAATTAAGGATGTTAATTAAGTGAATAAGATAAATTATGGGTTTATTATGTGCTTTGCATGATTTTGGCTTTCTATCTGTTACTTATAGAAATATCTATTGAAATTTCGCTTTAATATGTAAATTGAAAGCCTTATCGGCACTCGAAACTGAAATTGTTATTTGGAATTTTTAGAACCATATGGCAAATTTTATTAAAAATTGATTCAGTCTGATTCGTTCGGTTGTGTTTGGATGGGCCAAATGTTTTGATTAGTGTATTAGTGGCATCCTAACTATATATTTGAGCCTTAAGCTCATTTTGAGCTCATCTTTTCATTCCCTTAGTGGAAAAATCTGAGATTTGTATATTGAAGAGAGAGAAAGAGGGAGAGACTCCATTCTAGAGTGGGGGAAGAAGAAACAAAAGGTGGACGTTGAAGGCTTTGCTTCAGTTCATCAATTTTGTGCAAGAACTTAGTTAATTCAAGACTGTAGGTATGAATTCAACCCCTCATTTAAGAATCTAAGTTATTAACATGAAGATTATGAGCTTAAAGGTGTACATTGAGCTTAGAATGAAGAGTTGAGTTGCAATTCATGCATGCATGTGTATTTTCT
The DNA here is from genome assembly GCA_036172215.1 of Camellia granthamiana. Lineage (NCBI taxonomy): Eukaryota > Viridiplantae > Streptophyta > Magnoliopsida > Ericales > Theaceae > Camellia > Camellia granthamiana. Next base: position 13,198,159 of record CM069905.1, read on the forward strand.
TACAAATTGAGCTTGTTTTCCAAGAATTCTCTCTTGTATGTTTGAAATTCACCTTGATTATGGGAAATCATCAAGTTTCAAGTTGTTTTGGGGTATTTGATCATGTTTTAAGAAGTTTGATACAAGAAAAGTCCATGCATGTTGTGTTCATGAACATTCATCATGTTTTAAGTTGAAATTGTGAGTTTTTAACAAACTCTTGGGCCATGATTTTATGAAATAATCCTTAATTCTTCATGTTTTACAAGTTTACTATGTTATCTCAAGTTTTGGGGCCCAAGAGATGTGTTTTGAAGGTTGGAATTCGAGTTTTGAGCTTGAAGGTGCAATTTGGAAATTCCAGAAATTGTAGCTACGCTCGAGCGAGGGTGTTCTCGCTCGAGCGACCACTCTGAGTGCGTGCACTCCGCTTGAGCGACCAAAAGTCCGCTTGAGCATGAATTGCAAGCTCCCAGAAGTTTCATGTCTTCTACAGATCGCTCGAGCGAAGGAATGTGCGCTCGAGCAACCAGTCACACTTTGCATGTCCGCTCGAGCGAGGACTTTATTTTCAGAAATTTTACCAAGTGTTCCAAGGCATGTTTTGGCATCCTCATTGCATCTTAGGCATTCCTAAGCCTTAATTAAGCCATAGTAATGAGGTTATAGATTAGAAACACACTAAGAAAAGAATGTACTAAGTTAAGAGAATGCAAGTGTGTGTGTTTTAAGCAATGTGCTAAGAATGAACATGAACTAACGTAATGAAAGCTAAGCCGTGTTGGCCACATGAATGTGTAATGATAAGATATGTTGGTGTTATGTGCCTTTGTGTTTGTAGGTCAACGTCCGAGGATTGATTGACCGTTTGCAGGAAACCACTGTGAGTAACGTTATCGTAAAGATACGTTTATATGAATTATGTTCCAAATGAAATGTGATAAGCTATGATTTCTGAAACGATATCTGTTTTCGTGAACGAATATTCCATGTTTGAAATCTATTATGGCATCCATAGATAGTCCCAAATCATGGGGGACAGCATGAAAATGCGGGTCCATGACATACAAGTAATTACGAGATCTTGTTAGCCACTTCATTGTGGCGATATGTGTTTAATCGGTATCCGGAACCGATTACTCTAGTCAGAAGACGTTATGTGATGTGTTCTATGGGATGTACCATTATTATGTTATGATATGAGAATGATTATGCTCTGGTCTGTTTTCTGCTTATGATATATTCGGATTTCGTTCACTAACCCCTTTACCTTAATGTTATTCACTGGGCTTTAGCTCATTATTTGTATATATGTATTTATAGGTGGGCATTCCGGAGATCGAGCCTGAAGGCTTTTGTCTGGATCTGTGTCCTGTTGTCAGCTAACCATTGCGCCTCACTTGGAGGTTCCTGAAATGTTATGTGTTAAAGTCTACTGTTTCTGTATATGAGTGTTCTCTGTTTTGTTAGCTGTACTTAAGATACTTTCATGTGTGTGGGTATAATATATGATTGACTTTTGGATACGTGTATAAAGTTTTAAATATTCTGTTTCATATAAGTCAGCACAGCTCATTGGACAACTATATTTATGTATTTGCTTCCGCTAGCCCCTTTATTTTGTTAATCTGTTCAGAGGCCTTCGGTATCCAAGGATTACTGGCCGGTTACGATGCTAAACCTATAGGGGCGGGTTTGGGTCGTGACATTTACCCTCCTCCTCATAGACAAAGTCTGTCCACAAGGCTTCTTCCTCTTGTATCTCCTGAACTTTTGTTTCAATGTCCAAAGCACAATATTTATGTAAGGCCAAAAATCTGACCTGTTACTGTTCCTTCTTACAACCAATCATCATGGCTTCTTTCTCTTGCTCTTGCATTTTCTGGACTATTGATTTTACATCCAATACTGAGAACTTAATTAGAGCCAAAGACCTGGCTTCTTGGGTTTCATCTCTTTGCCTACAACCAGGCATCATTGCTATCTTTAACGACAAACTCTTCATCAGCACTCTCTTGGACCAAGTGCTTTAGGTGTGCAAATTCTTCATCAGCCGTCACTTCAGCTGATCCATCAAGTTTTCTCAGTATACTGAGTGGTGCCACTCCTTCAGTATATAATTTGGCCTCTGTGAAATCTGTACAAGCTATGAAGGGTTGAGGATCTGCATTGATCTCCTTCATCTTTCCATTACACAAGGCCATCATGATTTTCTGATGTAAAGAGAAAAGCACACATTTGTTGGTGTGAATCCAATCTCTTCCAAGTAAAGCATTATACTTAGCATTGCTGTCGATAATGAAGAATGCTGTCATGCAGTCCCTGGTTCCCACACTCAGGTTGATGGGCAAAATACCTTGGACCATCTGTTTGTCTCCAGCGAAACCAGCAATGGTTGTACTGGTTGGGATTAGTCTGGGGTTCTTCTTTCCTAGTTTCTTCAATGAAGATTTTGGAAGCAGGTTTACTGCTACCCCCGTTATCCACCAGCACCCGATTCATCTGTATTCCATCGAAGAAAGCCTTGATATACAAGGGTTTGACATGCTGTGTCATGGACGTCGTGGGATACTCAAAAGGGTATGAGAGGTTAATACTTTCCTCTTCCTCACTCTCGTCTTCAGTTTCCATTGGTGTGGCTACTTCAGATTCGTCTTGCACCATACTTACTTGTGAGTCTTTACTGGAGACTAGAATTGGGTCAATCTCTTGACCTTGGTTTTCATCTTCAGCTTGAAACTCCTGTGGTAATATAAGCACCATATTCACTGACACTGGAGGGAACGAGCCAAATTGGACGACTGGCTGTACCTACTTTCCCTCTTGGTCAACTTGTTCAATTACTTCAGAAGCGTCCTCCATGCTGCATTCTGGCACTTCTGTATTAGTAACTTTCTTCGAATGGTTTGTTTCTATTGGTTTTTCGACCAAAAATGTCTGTTCAGCCATGAAGGCGTCAAACATTTCTTCCTTAACCATCCCCTTCCTTTGGCCTGGGACGACTTCATCTTCTATCTCACTATCACTTTCTATCAAAGCTTTTTCCAATCCTACCAAGCTGGATCTTTCCTTGGCCTTTAGTTCAGAATGAACTTTGGCCAACTGCTCCCTGCTACAACTCCTTTTGTTTGGAAGAGTCGATTTTAGATTATGGTCTAACTTTGAATCTTCTTCTCCTTCTGCCTGGCTCTTTAGCTGAACCAATGAAGAACTTTCTCCACCTTCTTTCAGATCCTTCTGGTACTAAGTGTACCTTCGTTGGATCTTCCTTCTTTGGGACCTAGAAATCACTAGGACCATATTTGGTTCTTTTGTTTTCGGGTGCTTAAGCAATATCCAATTGTTTGGAGCCACCAAAGGAGGTTTGACCATCCTACCTTAGTTTCCAACAACATTTCTTTGGGTAGACATCTCCCTAGGTTTGTTCTGCATGACAAACCAATCTGGAACTCCAGGTACCCACGAACCTACTGACCCAGTTGTTGTACTGTTTCTTTCTTCCTTCGAAGCCATCTTCGAAGCTGGCTGTGAAGGCCACTGCTTGGCCCTAACTCCCTGTTTTGGGCCTAACTCAGGCCTTTGATGAAGGTGGCTACTTTCCGTCCTGCGTGAGGCTGGTCTAGGAGGCCAATCTCTGGCTTTGATCCCATAAACTGAACCCTTCTCCAGTCTCCTTTTAGGATGACTGCTCTCCATTTTGTAATAATTAGGTGGTTTGGACTCATATAAAGGCCTCTTGCCTTTAGAATGCATTCTAGCGGCTATTGGCTCAGCCATTAATGGCTGCTGCCTAATACTAGTTAGATATGGCCTTTTGTTATAAGCACTGGTTGGTTTAGGACGCCTTTCCACATCCTTGTAAAATTGCTTCCCATCAATTGGAAGCCCTTTCAACCACTTGTAGCTCAGCCTGCATCTGGGACACATTCTTTGCATGACAGCTGCTTCTAAAGAATCGTCATCCAGTGCTTCTTCATCAGAGTCTTCCCTCTAGTCTGAGAAACCTTTTCCAATAGCTGGTAGATTTCCAGTGTCTTTCTTGACAGTTGTCTGGCTGGCAACATGCACCTGCACATTGACTTCTTCCAATTCTTTCAAGGACAAGTTCTGGAAGTCTGGTATAATAACATTGGCTGCCATCTCTCCAATTTCTGGAAATGGATTAGTATCAATCCGCATGGCCTTTTGTGCTTTAGTTGGGAGTTTTAAACTCCCCTTTCGAATCTACTCTTGGATCCTATCTCGAAAAACAATGCAATTTTTAGTTGAGTGAGACCAAGAATTATGCTATTTACAATACACTTTTCCTTTAAGTTCCTCTAGAGACGGAATTTTGACTCCTTTTGGTAACTTCAGGAAATTTGCAGCAAGCAAACGATCAAAAATGTCATCTGCCTTTGTTAAGTCGAAAGAGTATTTCCTATGAAGGTCTTTCTTTTTAAACTGCTGATCAATTGTTGTATCTTTATGAATTAATGCCTCACAGATCACAGGTTCTTTCCCCACAATCTCTGTTGCATCAATCTCATAATTAGGATCTCTACAATATGTCTTGTACGATGCATTACTTTGATCTTGTTCTTCTTCTAGTAATGCTTCATACCTAGAAACCTTATAGGTTAATTCCACTAAGTCTCTAAACTCAGTTGAGTCAAACTTCTTTCGAAGCCTAAACTCTAGACCATTTTGAGCCAATCTCACAAATTCAAGCTCTGGTAAGATGATCCTACATTTATTTCATGCTCTTTTAAATCTGGCAATAAACTGAGTAGCTTTCTCATCAGGCCTTTGACTCAATCTTTCCAAGTCTGCCATGAAAACCTCTGGCTCTGTTTGGAAGAATTGGGCATGAAATGCCTCTTCCATTTGTTGCCAAGTTTGGATAGAGCCAGGTGTAAGGTTAATATACCATGCAAATGCTCCCCCAGTTAGAGAATTTGGGAATAATCTTAACTTCATATAGTCATTATTGGTAAATTCACTACACTGAGCCGCGAACTTAGCAATATGCTCAATCGTTGACTGGTTTCCATTCCCATAAAAAAGGGCAAAATCTGGTATCCTGAAACCTCTTGGGTATTCATATACCCTATCTACCCATTCTGGGTACGGTTTCCTATACACAGGAGTCTGAACCCCCCGAGCCATTGGTCCACACATCTCTCTAACAATGTCAATAATTTGGTCCCTAGGGACCATATTTTGTGCCTGTTGAACCACTACTGGAGGAACAAACACAGGATTTAGTGGACAACCTTGGGCCTGGGGTCCTCTTGGTCCATAGGGTGGTATGTTTAGGACTGGTTGTCCCTGTGGTGGTGGCTGCTGTTGAGGGTATGGATGACCTCTTTGAGCCTGTCCTACAAAAGGACCTGCGAAAAGTGTTGGAACAAGTGTTGTATCTCTTCTAGTTGTAAGAAAACCTTCCAAACCCCTGGGTATAAATTCGAATAAAGGGTTAGTGAACCCCCTCATGCCAGGTATGGGTTTGAACATGGGATTTGGAACCATCCTTATCCCATTTTCTTGTACTGGGCTAGATCCACCAATTTACATGGCTTCACTGTTAAGTAATAAGGCATTTTGACTTGCTATAGGCCTCGAGATAAGTTCATACCAAGACTGAGGTGATGGTCTTTTATAGTTTTGATTACTAGTTTGACCATTAGAATGTCTATTAATTTGCATAGGCTGTTTATCTCTAGCCAATCTTTGCTGAGGGACATTTGAAATTTCCTCCATGTGTCTTGTGTTTGTTGGTTGGTGGGTATTCATTCGATCCAAAAAAGATGTTACCCACTTTTCCATTGTGTTCATTAACTGCTATCTCATGGCATCTACTAGGCCACTCCATGGATTCATTGGCTGAGTAGATGGAACAGTGGATGGTCCAATTCCTTGGCCTCGTCCAATATTATGAACATGTGGTACTTGTTCCGAAGTGCTGGTCTGTTCGACCATAGGTTTTGATAAAATGGGTGTTTCCACAGGATATGTTATGACATTATCCTCTGGATTAGGCATTTCTACCTCTCCTTCCACGCCTTCTTCCAAGCGTTCATTTTCTCCTTGTCTCCTACGTCTAGCCATTTCAATTAGTCCCACCGGGCGTGCCAAAAATATATGTTGGCTTTTTTGGCTTTCGAAGGTTATTTTTGTAATTATAAGTGTGCCAGCAAGGATCAAGCAGTCCTTACAAAATGTTAATTGCCAACCAATTATCAGACGATTGTGTTTTAGTTCTTTCAGCCTCAATGAAGATGATTTTTACTGGTGGCTTTGTTTAGGAGAATTAAGCAAACAATGATTAAACGAAGAACAATTGTAGCATTTCATTAAGTAAAAATGAAAGACTTACAATGATCCAATTCAGCCTCGTTGAGGTTTACATCAACAATCTACTTGAAACTACTCCTATGAACGAAGTGCAATGTAGGAATTTTAAAGTACAGAAATGTAAAGAACAGGAAATGTAAAACTGGAAAGGAAATAAAGTTGATAAAACTGGTTTTATGGATCTGAGTCTGGGGCTTTTTCTGGAGCCTTCTCTGCTATTTATACTTCTCAAGGATAACCATCGAACTGCACTTCTAACTGTCGAACCGCTCCTCCATGATCGCTAATCATGTTGCCTTATAATTAACTCCACTATGCCAATACCTGCAATTAGGCTTCCCTCCTGATTTTGAATTTAAATGTGAGTAACTGTTGAAGCCACATCACTTTGCATCTCTTTGTTGATCCAGTACTACGCAGATCTTGTGAAAACCAATACTAACTGCCACGTGTATGATCACGATCGAAGATTTGAATTGTCTTCCCGAATTGCCCTTATCTTGTCACGTGTCGAATTGTGATTGGCTTATACAAAATATATAGCCAACAAAAACATTAAAAAAAATGAATATTTATTTTAACAAAATTACGTATTTAAAAATATAATTAAATTCATTTTCTTCTATAGAGACTCACAATTTAGATCACTAAATTCATTCACAAATTAATAGAGATGAACATGTGTATGACAAATAAAAAATTAACACATATTATGTTGCATCATTGTGAGTCAAATTATGAGTGTGTTTTTAAGAGTTTGAAACATTTTTTTTTTTTTACTTCTTTGACAAATCTAAGATACAAATATAATATTGAGGAAGAGAGTTGAAACTTTGAAAAAAAAAAATTCCTTGTTTTGCAAATATCCTTTAAATTATTACCCTTTTTTTTTACAGCTAGTTTCACTTTATGTTTCTTTCTTTTTTTCCCTTCTTTTTTGGTCAATTATTCACAACTCTAAAGCAATTTTGCAAAAAGGAGTGAAGACAAAAACAGTCGTATTGAGCATGCTTAATTGATATCAGTACATGTTAATTCCCTTTAGCTTTTGATGAACATTAAGCCCCAAAAACATTTATCGGATAATTTTATGTGCAATAATTTGTTATAGCATTTTTCAATTATTTCTCAAATATAATTAGTGTTCTTTCTTTTAACTAAACTCACAGGTTGAAGTCTGGTTTTCAATACAAGATTTGAAAAACAAACTAAACGCCAAAACAAAACCACAAATTCAGTAAAAAAAATTGTGATTTCAAATCATGTCTTTCAATTTGTAAATTGTTTTAATTGTAATTTGAAAACATGAATTTAAAATTCAAGTTTAAAGTCATGTTTTCAGAAATAAATTGAAAAAAAATACCTGAGTCGAGGAAATTAGTTTTAAAATAGCGTAATTTTTTTTTCAAAAACAAAAGCTTTACTACATATATCATGAGCAATACCAAATGAACCTTTTCTCATAAAATTTTTAATAGGTGTTATTAACATTATGTTGAAAAAATTGATTCATCTATTAACAAACTAAAAGTAAATTTCATGGAAATAATAAGACTTATTAAGAATTTTTACTTTTTCAATGATTAATAGAGATTGTTATATATTCTTCATGCATCTTACTCTAAATTCTTTGGCCCCATATTTATCCATCACAATGAAAAAGTCCAAACTAAGTTATGTTTTCTTATGTTTGAGAGTTAGTAGTAATGTTTTCAAAACATGCTTTTAGTTTAAAAATTGTATTTCGAAAATAAGATTTGAACAACGAAACTCATGTGTTTAAGAAATAAGTTTGAATTTGATAAATAACTTGTGAATGAGGAAAATTAAGAAATGAATCCGATAAAAAGATTTGGACATTTTATACCACGAATATATAGATAGAAAGGTAGCTTGGGTTGTACGGCTATGCACCAAAAATATATTGATGAGTTGGTCCAAAGATTATGTTATGCGTAAAGGGCATAATTATTTTTTTGGGGATTTGGTGATGGACATCTCACTATTTAATTTGTCTTTTAAAAGGATAAGAATTATATATGTATTTTCAAAACCCCCTAATATTTTAAAACTTATTTTTTTTACTATATTACTCTCATATCTATCAGCTCTCATATTAAGTCATCTTCACAGTATATTTCAGAGTAAAATTTTATATTGTTAAGCAAATTGACATGTTTTTAATCAAAGTAAAATTTTATATCGTTAAGCAAATCAACATGTTTTTAACCGAAGTAAAATTTCAGAGTAAAATTTTATATCGTTAAGCAAATCAACATATTTTTAACCAGAGTAAGATTTTACTTTGATTCAGAGTAAAATTTTACTCTGAAAGTACAATTTTACTCTGAATCAGAGTAAAGTTTACTATGATTCAAAATAAATTTTATATCATTACGCAAATCAACATGTTTTTAACTAGAATAAAATTTTACTATTACAAAAAATAAAATACATACTAAATGAACGAATTAGAGTCAAATTTTACTCTCAGATCTATTAACAAATTAAAAAAAGAAAAAGAAAAGCAAATTGAAAACAACAATCAATCTATCTCTCTCTCTTCCTCTTCAACTCCAGAGTACTTGGAACCAAACTCATTAACTGTCTCTCCAATCAACTCTAGAGTACTTGGAACCAAACTCATTAAGTGCATTCTAAGTTAGGAATGATCTCTAATCTTTGATACATATCATAGATAACTTCCAATACTGATTCTTATACGCAACCGACAAACACATACTTCTCCACATTCAATTTTATACACAAATCCATAATAGACTTCACAATACCCCACATATTCGAATAAAAAAATAAAGATCTGAATAAAAAAAAAAAAATAGAGAGATTTGAGAGTGGTGTGTGGAAAGATAAAATAGAAATTAGAGAGACCTAAGAAAGAGACAGATGAGGAGCTACAATTGGCTTTTCCTATCTCTATATTTCTCATCAACTTCCTAAGGGAGTTCAATACCCTAACCCTTTAATGATCTTCAATGTCTGCAATTGATTAAAGTTCATAATGACGCCATTAATGCCGTCGTGGCGAATAGCAGGATTTATACAAACTTCGGTGAGAGAGAGAGAAAGAGTACTACCTCACCAGATTTGAGGTCGATTGACCAATTGCGTATGTCGTCGACGTTCAGATTTGAATCAGAGTCATAGAGACAGAGAAGGTGGGGAAAGAGTGAGTGGAGAAGGTGAGAAGATTTAGTTGAGGATATAATAGTCTGATAAAATATTTAAATAATAAATTTTGTCCTCTATGCAAGACTTTATAATTATGAGAGGGTTCATAAAATATAATTTTTTTCTTAGTCCTCCTAACAATGAAAGGAAGGTAAAGGGGGTTTATAACCAAATTTTCCTTTTTATTTTTTTTAAAAGTAGGTTACATTTGAATTATAACCCTTCACTTAGTTTAATATCTAAAACAAAAGATTCTCCAGCTTTAATCTTTCCTTTTTATTGTCTAAATTCTAACCATCATTATATTTTTGTGACGAAAACATAGTAAATTATGCCTTTATCTTATAAAATATGAGTCTTTTACTACTTTAATCTTTATAAAATATATATATATATATTCTCACTTTAGTTCCCAATTCAAAACAAATTAAAATAAAATAAAATAATAATAAATAGTTTATTCAACCACAACTTGCCACATCATTAAAATATTATTTCATAACAATTAATCTTCACTCTCCTTTATTTCTGGCTTTTGCTCCATTCCTCTATGTGCCTTTCCACCGAACTGCCACAACCAACTATTCCCCTTTCTCACTCCACTCATACAACCGGACCACCTCCCTCTTCCAATCCATCACTTGATCTCCTTTACTAACTTCCACACTTCGATTCACAACTTATTTACACTTCAAATGATGCATACCATTGTAATTTATCATTTAACAATGATAGGTGACTCGAAAAATCATAACTTGAAACATTTAAAACGACGTCGTTTTGAGTATAAAACGACGTCGTTTTGACACATTCAAGCCACTCGAGTAACAAAAATTCAGGTCACCAGACATTTTTCTTTATCATTTTCATACCGTCGGTATAAATTGGTTCTTAATATTGGGTAGGTCACGGAGTATGGCAATTTTGAGATTAGGTTGGGTTGGATTTTTTGAACCACAGTGACAAATTTGTCCATTAACCACGAGGAGAATTGATAATTGGACTAAAATAGAAAACAACAAAATAGTTTGTAGACTAAAATAAGAGAAACTTCTATTTAAGGATTAAAGTGAAAAATAGCCCAGATTTCTGTGGGGACTAAACCAGACCAAAAGGCCTAAGCCCTGGAAACAAACAAGTGTATTAAAACCATAGGCCCAAGGAGATCTCAACTCAAGTCCAATTCTTTCTCAACCAGGTTTATTTGAATAACACTATTACAAATAATTTAAAGGTGAGTTATTGGAAATGGATTATATAAGGGGAAAATTAGTCTAAGGTCCCTCTTCCATTTTTAGTAATGAAAAAGATCTACAAAATTATTTTTTGATGTCTAAGGTCCCTAAACATATATCAGAGAAATTTGACTCTTTGTCTCTTCTCACTCTTTCTCTCTCTCTCTCTCCCCTACATCAAACCAGTGCTTCGTCTATCTCCCACCGCTGTCGAGGATCACCATCGTTTGCACACTGCCCATCGCAGCAACTCCAAACACACCGCCACCGCGACCCAAGTCCCTATTGGCTCACATCGACACGATACCAGCTCGTCAATCAGCACCGTCTTCGCCAACATATATACCTATGTGTATGTATATAAGTATAGAAATTGTCCCTCACCTGGACGAAATTCGCAAAAATTTCGAAGCAAAGTTGGAGCATAACACTGAAAATTGAATCAATTTCACAAAAATGGCCTTTGAGATTGATGAATTACAGGAATACTATATATATATAATTGTGTATATATGATGAATATGTGAAGATGAGGTGGTGATAGATAAGATGGATCAGGCTCAGCGAAGAGTGAAGGGTTTTGCTTTTCTCTACAACCAACAGTGCCTTCCAGTGGACACGCAATGCAAATCCTCTTGATCTTTTTCCCATGGCCTTCCAACTGTGGGTTCAAATACAAGTGCTGGCAATATGGAAAGGTTTGTCTGGGATTTTCTCTGGGTTGTGGAGTCCAGAGAAATTCTTTGGGTTGAGAGAATTTCTCTGGCTATATTTGTTTGGGAATTTTCTCTAGGTTGTGGAGTCCAGAGAAATTCTCTGGGTGAGAGAATCTCTGGAAATGTTTGTCTGGAAATTTCTCTGAGATGATGAAGATACAATACTGTGCTTGAAAAGGGAAAAAGATGTGGTTTAACTTGGTACTTATCATCAATTAGCATAGTATTATGTGGATGAAAATTATTTTTCACTTATTTTTCTTGGCAACCAAAAAAACTTTATGCTCTATAGTTCACTTGAAATCCAAAGAAATTTCAGAGAAAATCTCTAGATTGGAATCCAAAATTTCTCTGACCTTCCTAGAATTTCTCTGGAGAGAAATTCTCTGCCATATTTAATTTTCTCTGTCATGTGTAATTTTCTCTGGTTTGAACCCCTCTTCAAAGGAGATTGGGTTTTAGATAATGTGACTCATCCAATATACTGAGAAGATGAATATGAGTTCCTTACAGCTCAAGTTCATTTCTTTCTCTCTCTCTCTCTCTCTCTCTCTTTCTCTCTCATTACTTGATCTCTACGCCATCTCACTAATCTTCAAGTAGTTCGATTTCATCTCTTATTCTCTCTAGAGAAATTCGGGAATTTATCTGGAGAGAATTTCTCTGGAAAAGGCCAAAGAAATTCCCATAATTTGCTTGACACCAAAAGTGAAGGTAAGCAAAACATGCTGCTCAGGCGTCTGACCATCCTTGGAAATACTAGCTTCAAAACTACCAGTGGTGGAGTTGATGAAATCACGATGGCCAGGAGCATCAATGACAATGCAGTAGTATTTGGTGGTCTCAAACTTCCACAAAACAATATCAATGTTCCCTGTTGAAAAAAATTTCTCCAGTTGCAAATCATGCATGGATATACTTTGCTTCAAGAAATGATGTTGAAAAGAGAAAACATGATGGGATGAAGTGCACAAACATGCCTGCAGAAGTATCCTTGATGTTGATACAATAGTTAAACCTGTTGCTGTTAGGGGAAATAGAAGCAAATCGGTGTTGTTTGATGCTTGCATTCTTACCATGTTCACATTCAGAGGTCTAGAGAAATTCTGGAGAGAAATTTCTCTGGATGGGAATTTCTCTAGAGAGAAATTTCTCTGAATCAAATTGAGGAACCTTAGACATTATGAAAATATTTGGTATCCTTTATACTATAAAATCTTAATACTAGGGACCTTAAAAAAAAATCCCCTTATATAAGCTGTATTTGAATTATAAATTTAGATAAAATTAAAAAAGTGAATAAAATTTAAATAAAATATAAATCAATTGTTTTTTCGTTTAATTTATTTTTAAAATTTGTATCCAAATTTATAATTTAAATTTTGCCTAGGTTCAAAAGGATTGTTGGAGTATAGGGCCTCCAAAGCTTTTGCTACGAATCCATTTCTGTGAGGACTTTATGAAACTCTTCATCTCATGCAAGTTTCTTTGTCTATTATGAATCATGAAATTTCTCAAATTTTGAAAGAGGAATTACACATAGTGGTGAGCAAAAAAAACTATTTATAAAACTATGATGAATATTATAAATATGAATAACGTACGAGCACAGAAATAATCTTCTTGTATAATCCTGTTGATCAAGTTTGCATTCCTCCAAACGTCGTCGCTTTGCCCCCTGAAAATACAAACGTGAGCTAGCCGACGGGTGTGTGCCGGAAACCTCTTCGATACCTAAGTCAACAAATAGACAATAAACACAAAAGCTCTGTGTATTCTAGAGTAAGAATTGTGATACCTGGCCATAGGTTCTGTCATGAACTTTTATAGATTCTGCCTGGCACAATCCTAATAGGATTCCAACTCTCCTTATAAGAGTCCTCCTAGGAATCACACTCCCAGTGAAGAGTGTCTATCCTGATAACACTCTACTTACTACCAACCAAGTGAGATGGTTTGCACAATCCCAGTAGAACTCCAACTCTCCTTAACAGAGTCCTTCTAGGAGTCTCATGCCCAAGGATAATGTTTATCCTTAGAACACCCTCATTACTGCAAGCCAAGTGAGATGGCCACTCCCTTATGCTCGGATATACATTCCTGACCGAGTTGCCTTATCTCGGTCCCCTATCGTTCGAGCCGTGTGACCGGAAGCCAATTTACCGAATTGCACCATGCCGAGCTACACATAGCTCGGCCCTCTCCATTGACAACATATCGGTCCGATAAAAGACTACCTTCAAATAGCTAGGTCCAGCCCCTAACAATCCATCTCTAACCGACCTAGTGTCTTCTTAGCCCAAGACCGAGTTACATTAGCTCTTATCTCGGCCCATTGCGCGGCCCTAACTTCCAAAGAAGACTTTTCATAACTCGGCCCAATTTGTTCACAAATTATCTTCTCAAATAATTAAAATTATAACTTATATTTTTGTAATTATTTTTTCTATTTCCATTGATCCGTAATTTCTCCAATTTTTAAAGTAAAATTTTAACACGAGTCTTATTTTTTAAAATAATTATCATTTTTCATTAGTTTGTATCCAAATTCTAAGAAAACATACAAGTTTAGGCATGGTTTAGGAAGTGGGTTAATTTTTTTGACTTTTTGACTATTTTAGTCGGGGTTAAAAATGTAACAACCCAGATTTTTTAATTATTCTGTAGAATTTATGCTAATATTATTTAATCTCAGTTCGGAAAATATATAATTTATTATATATTATTATGTATAATTTTGTAAAATAATATAATTATTAAAAGTTTAGGGGTCAAAATATAAATAATAATAATAATGGGTGTGGTACTAAAATAAATAATTAATTTTCTATTAGTATATAATAAAGTGTAATTTAATTAGGAATTATTTTATTTATATAATTATATTAAAAAGTTGGGTCAAATAGTAATTATCTTAAATATCTATTAAGGATAAGAACAAATCTATATAATTATTATCGAATCTGCCACGTAGTACGCTCACCTGCCACGTTATGCGCTCGCCTCCCTATTTATAGGGAGGAGCTGATCAAGGCGGAAAGAAGAAAAAGAAAGAAGGAAAAGAAAAGAAAGAGAAGAAAGAGAGAAAGAAAAGGAAAGGAAAGAAAGAAAAGAAAGAAAAGAAAAGAAAAGAAAAAGGTGGAAGCTAAATGGTCTTTGACAGTAGAAAGAAAGAGTAAGGTAGTAAAGTTAAGGTAAGTTATATTATATCTTGAGTCACCAAAATATATTTTACGTATGTTTTGACTTACCAAAATCTATTTTATACAAGTATGTTTTATTAGTATATTAATAAAGTTATGTTTTATAAAAGTTTCAGTTACGTGGTTTTATTTCTGAACCCTATTTGCTTAAAAGGAAACCCATGGATATAGTTGTTTATATTTTAAAGAATATTTGGTTATGACTTTATAAACAATTATATTTTGTAAGTACCACCACGGGAGTCTCACGCCTTGGGGGACTTAAATAACCATTGACCTCTGTTTGACCACTTTTGTGGTCCTCTGTTTGTCATAGATCCATTGACCTCTGCTCTGTGCAGAACAAAGTGCTGTGCGGAGCTAAGTGCTACACTATTGTGGGAGCCACCTCTAGAATCCGTACGAGCCACCTCTTGAATCCGTACCTCTGTTATGTGCGGACCAAAGTGCTGTGCGGAACTAAGTGCTACACTATTGTGGGAGCCACCTCTAGAATCCGTACGAGCCACCTCTTGAATCCGTACCTCTGTTCTGACTGTCACTTCTATGACTTATGTTCTGTTTTGTACCGTGGTTATGGTTATATATTTATATAATATCTGTATTTCAGTTTCTGCTACTTAAATGATTTGTTTATATAAATGTTTTGGCCTAACTAACGATCCATGATTATTTCGTGTCCCTTATACTCTTGGTATAATGTTTCTCACTCTGCCATGTGCTTATAGTTTTTTACCAATTTTCAGGAAACACGCAATTGAGAAATAGCTTTTGGAAAATCTTAGATGCGGGGCTGCGAAATAGACACACACACAGTATTTTTATGATATTTTTATATGTAAATATCGGCCTTTTTGGTCAGTAAATTTTGTAATATAAATAGAAACTCCGATGGTTATTTTGGTACCCTTATTTAAATATTACTTCCGCTTGCGTTTATTAATTTATTTTAGAATTGGCCGGAGGTAACCTTAGTTACTGGCCATCACGATGCTTAACCCTTGGGTACGAGGAGCGGGTCGTGACAAAAAAGTCTCGTTTGAGATTAAAAAAAAATTATTTTTTTAAACTTTTATGAGAAAAAAATAAAATTATTATAATTTAAATATAATATTTTATGTTAATTTTTTAATTTATTTTATTTTTTTATCACTATTTTAACCCCAGTCTCATATGCCAAAATTTTGGGAAGCTGGTAAAAAGTCAGCTTCCAGCTTTTTACCAATTTTGAGTCACATCACCTCTCACAAAACTTACCCACAAAAAAACAAAATAGTCACATCACCTCTCACAAAACTTTCTCACAAAAAGACAAAATAAGTTAAAAAAGCCAAAAAACCAACTTTTTACCAACTTCTCAAAACACCACATAACGTTAGTGGACAGACAAGACTTTAATCTTTTTGAACAGAAAAAAAAAAAGGATCTTTGACAGTTGAATTGGAGTAACGTTTTATTATTATTATTATCATTATGGGAGGCATAGAGTAAAGTTTATTAATGGTTTATTTGGAAATTAATTTTTTTTTGGTTATTTTTTATATTTTACAAAAGACGTAGAAAAAATTGGGATTAATTATCTAAAAGTCATATTTACAAATGTTATGATAGCACAGGTCTTATTTAAAAAAATTTAAACTAATAAGTCGTATTTAGCTAAGAATATCACTTTGCTCGGTTCCATTTTTCTAAAAACACTTTTCAGAAAATTATTTTCTTGTTTTTCGTATTTTTTTACTTTTACTAAATTTTTTTAATATTTTAAGCATTTTTTTTTTACTTTTTAGACATACCTAACGTAAATATACCTAAAAAATAAAAAAATTGTGAAAAAAATCTTTTAAAAATTCACTAAATACCAAAAATACAAAAAAATACGAGAATTCAGTACAGTTTTTATATTTTTATGTATTTATTAAATTTTTAAAATATTTTTTCACAATTTTTGAGTTTTTAGATACATCTAAGTAAAGTGTATCTAAAAAAGTAAAAAAAATGTTTAAAATTTTAAAAATATTCACTAAAAATAAAAAACACGAAAATCAAAAAACTAAATTTTCAAAAAATTTAATCTAAAAAACTCAAACCAAACACAGTATTAGTTTTTCTCAAATTTCAAAATTGAGAACATTATCAATTTTGTATAGTAATTTTCCAAATAATTATTTCACTAACTAATGAAAAAAAATAGAGCATGAGATTAAACGTTGTCCTTCTACTTATTGATTTGATTCAATTATCCAATAAAACCGAGAATATTAACCTTTTTTCTTCAGTTTTAAAATTGAAAATATTATAATTTTTTTTTTAATTTTAATTTTTTTTTTTTCAGTTTTGCACATCAATTTTCCATCATTATACTCTTTTATAGACACAATTTTTAGTTTTGTACAAAAAATAATTCAATATTCTCAAAATTTTCATTTTTATTTTGCACATAAATTTTTTTTTTTTTAAAATTTGAAAGTTAATATTTTAAAGTTTTGAAAATCAAAATAAATATCAGATCATCATTTTCTTTTATAGATAATCATCAATGATGAACAATTATTATTTTAAGAATAATTCCGACTATTAAAAATTTAATGAGAGTTGAAGGTCTAAAAAATTTTAGTTAAAATTTAATAAAGTATAAGTTCATAAATTAGAATTTGTATGTAAATGTCCCAAAAAATTATAGAGAGAATGAGATGAATTTAAATCCTTTCAAAGTAATGCATTATATTCCAACATAAGTGAAATTTATCTAGGGTCAGGTCAGGCTTCTCTTCAGTCTGAGATCGGATTAAAGCGTGTTGTTGAGCTTGTGAGGGCTCACCACTAATCATGTTTTGATAATATGACCCGTTTAATGTGTAGAATTTGTTGAATAGTTCATCCCTACAAAAAATCATGTTGATCAGATATCAATAGCGACTTGATCAAATAATCATGTTGTTCAAGTGGCTATCGATATTTGATCAACGTAATTTTTTACAGAGATAAAAAATTTGATAAATTTTACACATTAAACAATTCAAATTATTAAAATAAAATTCGTGATGAAAACCGTAAACTTGAATAGCACCGTTCAATCAGCAAGAAAAAATGGGAAGAATATAATACTAATTTTTTGACTATCTTAATATATTTTTTTGACCATCTTAAAATAAGTAAAAAAATCAACATCATTCACAAAATCGCAACACTAAAATTATAATAATTTAATATGTTAAAAGACATATATATATATATATTTTATCTGTACATTCTATCTGAGAGATCGTCAAGATCTGCTGCTGAAAGCTGGTCATAAAAATCATCTCCCATAGCTGGTTCATTCCCCCATTGGTTATCTTGGTCATCTTCTCCCATTAGTGGTGACTCATGAGAGACGCTATGCTAATAGTTGGTATACTGACTTTCATCGACGAATGTTTCTTTGCTAAAGGGATAACCTGGGATAGCCAGGTTACAGTATATCTTTTGATTTCTATCTTCGCAAACTAAATGTCCATAATTTTCATTATACGTTAATAAAGGATTATTAGCAAATTTCCTCCATTTATTGAGCTGATCTTTGAGTGAAATTTTTTTGTATGGCCAGGGTCTCCGATTGAGAAGTCCTGGGTATCCTAGAAATGTTAAAGTTCCTCTAAGGTACATTTTATGCTTGGCTGGGATGCACCTTATTCCTTTCCATTCTAGTAGCTTGCTATCAATTAACGTTTCTACATATGGATGATGCCTTTCTGTTACATAAAGTACTGAATGAGCAAGTTTATTTCCAAAACTATCTGTCTGATCTGGATCTGAGAAAATTATTCTAGAGACAAAGCCATAATCTAACAATTGTGAGGCTGTTAGATAAAGCATTTTGCCCTTAATCTCTATCTCTAATGGCTCGAATATTGCTAGATTTATCTGGCAAAGGTAAAGACAGATGTTACACTGACATCTATCAAAATATTCTGGCCTGCCTATACATCTTTCCTCTTGTAAGCAGGGCTTATGTAACGACCCTAATTTTCTTAAGTCATTTATTTATTATTATGATTATTATTATCTTATTTTATTTTTGGCTTTATTAATTGTGTGGTCACATGAGAATTTAATATAATATTTAATGAATTTAATGTGGTAATTAATTAATTTAATGTGTTATTTAATTATATATAATTAATCCAAATATTTATATATTTATGTTTGTATATAAAAAAAAAAAAGAGGTGTTATATATATATATATATTATCTTATATTTATATTTATATATATTATAATTATGTTGTATTATATAATAGTTTATTAGGTTATTATATATATATATAATATACTATAATAGTCAAATTAGACTAGAATAGGGATTAGGTTTAGAAGGTAGAAGAAAGAAAACGAAAAAGAAGAAGAAGAGAGGTGCTGTGTGCGGCTGTGCAAGCCATGAGAGAGAGAGAGAGAGAGAGAGAGAGATTAATCAACCAAGAGTGATCAATATTTGAGGAAGTAGAAAGAGAGTCGGTGGGAAGAGGAAGGGAGGAAAAAAAATAAAAAGATTAGGATTTTATTTTGGTGGCTTCATTAATTTTTCAAATAATTCTTTGGTCTTCAAAAAAATATAGTGAGTACAAAACCCACTTCCCTTGATTTATGTTTAATTCGTTGTTTTTATTTATTTATTTGATGTTAGTTTGATTTTGTGTTTATATAAAGATGATAGATTAATTTTAATTCTATTTTGATTAGTTGTGTATGTAAGGTTTAAGAGTTTTAGATGATTGATTGATTTTAATTATTTTGATTAGTTATGTACGTAAGGTTTATGATTTTTAGATGATTGATTGATTTTAATTATTTTGATTAGTTGTGTATGTAAGGATTAGGATTTTTATATGGATTTATTTTATGATTGTAATCACACTCATGGATATATGAAATTAAAATTAATTAGGAACCCATAAATAAATTCCTTACACTCTACTATAACTCCATGGATTGTTGTTGTATTTGAGTGATAGTGAGAAAGAGTGTGTAAAAAAAAGTGAGGATTATGAGATTTATTTAAATGCCTTAGGCTTGGCATTGTTATGTTGTTCTTATGAGTGAGATATTTTGTATATGTATATTGTTGTCTCATTCTCATAAGTAGACGAGTGTTTTGATTTACGCGCGTACATATATGCTAATCATCCGGGGAGTGTGGGTCAAACTCGGGACGATATCCCCATGCAAGTTTGGCTTTGGAGCGGTGTTAGGTATACGGGAGGCACAAGGGATATATGTGTTGGCCGGAAGTGGAGGGCCGAAGTGGTGGAGTTAAGGTACAAAGAATTTAATTATGAGTTTATTAGTATAGTGTGAATTGTATTGATTTGTACATCTTGAAAAAATAGTAAACGACCTCGATAAATTATGACATTTGAGAAGAGGCATGTATACGTGATTCTAGACAACTTTTGTGTTTTAAATTTTATTAAAAAGATCGATTAGAACTTATAATCAGATGATCTTAGATATCATAGTTTTGATTCATTTTAGCAATGCAGATTTTAGAGGCTGTTTTAACCCACGAAACGAGCTCATTTTTATTGGTCTCGTGTAAACTGAAGTAAAATATTATTCTGCACACTTTTCGTGTTTTGAACTTTTCCGAAAAAAATCATCTTAGGGCATTTTTTTTTTCGTTTTCAGTTTCAGATTTTTTGATTGAATTCTGTCTAGGTTTTTCTATCAAGTTTTTCTCTCAACTTGTTCAGTTTTTGTTAAATTTGGTCGCCTTATCTTTTAGGAAATTTGATTCTTTACAATTTTTGTTCTTTGAGTTTTGGTCAATTCAAATTATTTAAGCATGAAACGGTGCATTTTTATACTTCTTCAGCAAGTTACTTATGATTAAATTATACTAACTTTATTTTTTTGCAGGATGATGGGTCTTACTAACTTTTTTATGCAAGGCTGACCCACCATATTTTTATTTCTATTTTGTTTATTTTATAATGAATTTATATTTCGTTGTGTACGGACAAGAAACTAAATGCCACCGTATCTTGAGAAACTACACATTCGTCTCGATGCGGTTGGAACTACTTGTCTTGTCCTGTAATAAGAATTAATTGTATTTTTGTTTGTGTCTGGTGGACACGTGGGAGTTAAATTTTGTACTCATACCAATATACCTTACTGACCCGTTTTGTCTATTGGCAACTCGGGTGCGTTCTGTTTGAGCGCAACCAAGCTTCCTTTGTAGAATTAGTTGGGGCTACGGTGGTGACGTGGAATTACTACAGTGTTGAACTTGTCGTTTGGACCTTTTTTTGTTTTCTTGAGCTTAGGGTTGATATTAGTTTATGTATTTATTATTTTTTTTTAATGACTTTAGTATTGGAATAATTTGGCATGGTTTGTAATCGTACTTTATTTAAGTTGTTTTGACTAGTTGTTGCTACCTGAATGTTGAGGTATTGGTTAGTTATGAAATTATGATGAATGGTTTGATTGGCGTTTAGTTTTTTTGTTTTCACCCCTAAGATTTGGATGATGGAATATTATTGGGGTTAGTCCTAATTCAATATTTAATTGTCCAAATTTTGGAGCGTGACAGCTTCTCTTCATCCTCGTAGAGATAAGTCCATTGATAAGCTATACCAGGGCATTGAACTCCTACTGTAGAGAGGTCTTGAAGAAATTGTTGTATAGTGACTAACGCACTATTTCTGCTATCTTCGGCTAAGGTGTATATATAGGGTTTAAGGTCCTCTATTTCTTAACTTTTCTCACAAAAAGATCGAATGATAGAATGCCCGAAGAAATACATTCTAGCACTCAATTGTTCAAATTTCTCACTGGTGAGTTGTCTGGTTTCTAGGTCAAGAAATGGAGTGGGTGCTTTTTTTGGAGTTAGTTTTTAAGCTGGTTGGTTAGGGTTTGAATGGTAGCTCTCAATTGTTTTTCTTCGTCTCGGAGATGGTCTAACTCTTCACTAACCTTTTTGCCTTCATTCATAATTTTCTTGAAATTTCTGGTAAGGCCTTCTGTAGACACCCCATTTTTGACCGACCTTGAGACTCAGACGTCACCGATTGAGCGCTCGGTGATGTTGCATATCGTGCTCGTTCAGAAGTCTTAGAGTCGCGGCCGTGCGCCCTGCCTCCGGACTTCCGAACTCTCTTCTGTGCCTTGCCTCGGTTTGCGAACCGGGCTCGGTTTTCTCTGTTTTCTTTCCTAAGGGGAGGGAGAGGTCCCGTAGACTATTTCTCAGTGGCCATGGGCTACATTTTGTGGTCGTAGGCTATTTTGCCCGTTTCGGAGCCCGGATCCTGGTTTTCGGAGCCGTCAGGCCGTGTGCCTCGGTTCGGGACCACCCGACCATCTCCGATTCCTCCGGTTTTTGGCATGCATCTCATTTACTCCCTTTCAAGGGACACTGGGGTCTCAGATACCCACTTCGTAGCCAAACACCACTTTCGGTGCTTAACAGCCGGTTTTCGGGATCCCGAACTGCGTGTTTTGGCCCCCGAGCATTCGTTTTGCATTGGTTTTCGTTCATTCTTGGCAGGTACCTCTGTTTTACCATAAGGAAGGTCACTGGAGGGTGGGAGGATAGTAATTGTCTCAAACAACCAGTTATGCTCCTCCGGCGCCCCCCGGCGCCCGTTTTTCTCACTTCCGGGCTAATGTTGAACACCCTAGGGCTATTTTCTTCGAGCCAAAACCACATATTTGTGTTGAGGAGACCTGGGAGGACCCTAAAAACACATGGCCGGCCAGTAATTGCATTTGGACCTTTTGAACCCCTCTTTCAAGTGGCCTATTCTCTCTCCTATTTCAGAGTTGCCAAATTCCAACCACAGGGCCTTGTTGTACACACATGGGAGGACACCAACCTTTGGTGGCCGGCCAGAAATTCTCAGTGACCCTTTTGAACCCTAGCCGACCGGCCATGGGGGGTGGCCGGCCGGCCACCTCCAAGAAAAGTGAAAGGTCGGCCATGATCCCCTCAGTCCACACTTTACAGCTGTATAGCTGTTTCCCCCAGAAAAGATCTGGATCCGGGGGATATTTTGGGAGGGAAAGCTTGGGTGCATTTCCCTCCACCTTTACACCCTTTTTTTGGTCCATATAAGGGGCTGGCCAGCTCCTTCATTAGGGTTAGAAAAACCTCCCTTAAGAGCTCATAGACATTAGCATACATTTCCTTCTCCAAAACCTTCAAAATCTCAAGTTTTGGCACCATTTCTTCACTACTACCAAGCACCACCATCACCACTCCATTTCCAGCAGCAAGGAGAGGTTCTTAGAGGTTTAAAAGCAACATTCCTCAAGCCAAGAGGTAGAAAAGGCCGGCCATGATCCCCTCAGTCCACACTTTACGGCTGTATAGCTGTTTCCCCCAGAAAAGATCTGGATCCGGGGGATATTTTGGGAGGAAAAGCTTGGGTGCATTTCCCTCCACCTTTACACCCTTTTTTTGGTCCATATAAGGGGCTGGCCAGCTCCTTCATTAGGGTTAGAAAACCTCCCTTAAGAGCTCATAGACATTAGCATACATCCCCTTCTCCAAAACCTTCAAAATCTCAAGTTTTGGCACCATTTCTTCACTACTACCAAGCACCACCATCACCACTCCATTTCCAGCAGCAAGGAGAGGTTCTTAGAGGCTTAAAAGCAACATTCCTCAAGCCAAGAGGTAGAAAAGAAGAGGTCTTCAAGGGTAAGTCCCAATCTCCCTCTTTTGTAACACTTTTTTGCCTCATTTCTTAGCCCTATTTGCTTACTGTTTTGGGCTCCGACCATAACTGAAACTAGGCCTTTTTTGATCTATTCTTCATGTTTATTTAAGGGCTCAACCCTGTTTGAGCCCTCCATCTTACACTTGTTTCAATATCCTCTTATATGCCATTATTTTGCATTGAATATTTGGCCTATGTGTGATCTATTTTCTAGCCTGATGTAAACTGTGAGTGGGCCTATTTTGAGCCCCTCTTCAACATTTAAGAGGGCTCAACCCTGTTTGGCCTCTCTATCATACACTTGCTTCATAATCTCTCACATTTACCGTAAATTTGCATGATTTTTTTGGCCTACATGTGATCTGTTTTGGAGCATGTCATGAACTGTGAGTAGGCTTATTTTGGATCCCTCTACAATATTTTAGAAGGGATCAACTTTGTTGGGGGGTCTCCATGTTATAATTGTCATTATACCCCTCTTTGACCCCCATTTTTTGCATGCTTTGTTAAGCCTATCTAGATTCTGTTTTCGGCCATCATTAGGTCTGGAAAGAGTCATATTTTGGTCTTCTTGACATATTTCATTAAGGGTCTTAGGCTGTTTGGTGAATTCTTGGTATACCTCTCTTTATAGCCCTCTTTTGGTTCATATTTTGCATGCTATGTTGAGCATATCTACATACTGTTTTTGGGGGTTGTCATAAGCTGTAAATGTTCATATTTTTGGTCCCTCTTCAGTGTTGTAGAACTGTATTTTTCAGTTTGAGCATTGCATATACCACTTACTTCATTATTTCCCCTTTTTCCCCCCATTTTTGCATGCTGTTTTTGGCCCCATCTATGATTGTTGTTTGGCCATGCTTTGTACTGGAAAAATGCTAGTTTAGGGACTTCCTAGCATCTGTCTTTACACTTCATGTCCATATTGTGCATGATTGGCCTAGCTGCAAGTCATTTCGGGTACTCAGTATAGCATTTCGGGCATCGGGTGTAATTTTGCTATAATTCGGGGGGCTGTTTTTGCGTCATTTTGGCTGCTGAAATTTGCATTTTCCATATGCCATATGCCACGTCTCATTTCGTATGTCATCCTGTGCCTTAGGGCCATTGCCTCGGTTTGCGTGCCCACGGGCACGCATTTCGAGGCATCTCATTTTTCATCCTCCGGCGTCCTATGTGAGTGTGGTTGAGGCCCTCTCATGTCGGTATAAGCCCATCTTTGCATCTGCGTGCCATTTTATGCCTTTATATCATTGCCTCGGTTTGCGTGCCCGTGTGCACGCATTTCGAGGCACTTCATTTTCATCCATCGGCCTCTTATGTGAGTGTGGCTGAGGCTCACTCATGTTAGTGTAAGTCCATTTTGCATTCTGTATGTCATTTTAGCATCATTGCATTCCGTATGCCATTGCCTCGGTTTGCGTGCCCGTATGCACGCATTTCGAGGCATCTCATTTTCATCTCATGGCCTCTTGTGTGGGTGCGGCTGAGGCTCTCCCATGTTAGTGTAAGCCCATATTGCATTATATATGCCATTTTAGTCTCATTGCATCGCGTATGACATTTTCTCGGTTTGCGTGCCCGTGGGCACGCATTTCGAGACATCTCATTTTAGTCTCATTGTACATCATATTTCAGGCCATCTCATGCCTTTACGTCATTGACTCATTTTGCGTGCCCGTGTGCACGCATTTCGAGGCACTTCATTTTCATCTCATCGGCTTCTTATGTGAGAGTGACTGAGGCTCTCTCATGTTAGTGTAAGTCCAATTTGCATCACGTATGCCATTTCATGCCTTAGGATCATTGCCTCGGTTTGCGTGGCCGCGTGCACGCATTTCGAGGCATCTTATTTTCATAGCATTGTGCATGCTAGATCATATATTAGCTGCATTTCATGCATATTGCATCGTGTTCGGAATAGGAGTTAGCCCGGGCACGGGAAACGAGGCACGTTTCGCACCCCGAGTGACGGAACGGGTCCCAATTCCCAAGTCACCGACACTCCGGATTACCCGTGATGGAGTTAGGTTTTGTTGTAGCATTCACATGCATTCATCCTATATTGAGTTGTACAATTCGGCTCCTCGGCCATCATGCATCGATATGCGTGATTGGTGGCGCGAGGATCGAGGCATGCATATATTTGTGAAATACATTGCTATGCCCCTTTCCTGCTCTCTGTTACAGCAAAATAAAGAATCAGCAACTTTTCGGAGTCTGGCACGCATTTCGAGAAACATTGCAAACAGAGGCTAATTGGGGCATCCCAGTGGATTTCCGCGCAAGGCAGCCCAAACATACATCGTTTATCAGAAGCAAGGCAGTCCCTGGCTTGCATGCCAGTTTACAGCTTTCTTAGTTAATTCGTTAATTAATTAGGAATTTGTATTATTTGGACTGTATATTTCGGACTGTACTGTTCTTTTATTCGGACTGTATTATTATTTATTTGGACCCTCTGCGCGAGGGCAATACTGTAATAAGTGTGGGTGTGTGTGATGTATGTCTTCCAACCCCACGTCTTTCTTCTCTTTTATTTACCAGCTTATGATGGTTAGATATAGGACATATTTCAATTAGCATACAGTATGACAGCATGTTTGCATCATTCATCTGTTTTGCACGCACCGGGCTCGGTGCATCATACAAACTGCATTCGTATTTCAATTCCTAATTGAATATGTATTAGTTGTAGCATTCCATATGCCATGTTTAGAATAGCCGAGCCTGCTATAGTTGCATTTTGCATGTGTTGCATTAGGCATTTCAGCATACTTAGGATCATGCATGATTTCTAATCAGCTTCTGTTTTGGCTTGGAGTACTCGGTGAGTTTTATGCTTTAGCATCCTTGCATGCGTGTGAGTGTTGCCATGAATAGCATGCTTACCATGAGGCTATTTGCTTATATGATATAATTGCCTGAATGCCTGTGGGTGGAGGTTGTGTTATTTGGATTGGGACAATTCATCAAATGTTTGTTTTAAGCCCACTAGATAGTGGCAACACCATGTTTTCTAAGCCCACCTGAGTGTGGCAAAATCTGCATCTTAAGCCTACCTGCGGGTAGCAAATCATCTTTCAAACAAACGAACATGAAATGTTTCGTTCCAATTCAGGCGACTCAGTCTATACTTGTATGCTGTGCGCATCACATAGTAACCTAGGCTAATAACCGGAATAAGAACATACAATGTTTTCAAAATAAGATATCATGGTTAGTAGAGGCCGGTCTTTGACCGGGCGAGCGGGGGTGCTCACGAAGTGACCTTCCCCAATCGTACCCAAGTTCCCGAGCCGAGGCAACTTTGGTGATGACGGACACGTGGCCTTTGGCACCGAGTCAGGGTTTCCTAAATTTCCCCATTAAAAAATATTTAGGTGGCGACTCTGTATCTGGCAAAGCAGTCCATGTTTGGCACTTCTTTCAAAAAAATCTGTTTTCTCAAAACGATTTGCCGGATTTGGACTCTTTGGTTCAAGATTAAGAACCGTGACATTAGAGTCCTTCGAACTGTAGTGACCCAATATCGAACCAGAACGGAGGGGATTCGCACTCCCTTCCCCGGGATGCGTTCGGGGACGTCTACAGTTTCTGGCGACTCTGCTGGGGATTTAGAGAACTTGACTCGAACTCATGATATCTGGTTTTGACTACACTTGTGTGTTTCTTTGCATTGCATTTGCATTGGTGCGCCTAGGACACCGTGTTTGCCATATGCCATTCCCGAACGATTTGCCAGAGGCTTGTCTTGTCAAGACATGACCATAAGGCTGATCGGCTCTGGGCTCTGACAGCATGGGAACACAAACCCCGGTTTTACCGGGGCACCCTTTTTGACCATTCGACCTAGTGCATATTCGGATTAATAGTGACCATTCCAAACTAGAACAGGTTGCTTACCCGTTTATAGGTTGTTTGAAGCCGCTGTGTGCGTAGTGAAACCCTAGTTCTTAACCAAATAGGACAGGGAAACCCTACCCCAACATAGGGGTGTTTTGGCTCTCACTTATCTGTTATGTGCTTGTTAGAGTGCGTCTCTACAGAGAATGCATGTATCAGTTTATGAGTAACATCAAGCCTGCGGGCATCAGTTTTTGAGATTGCGCATCAGGCCTGCGGGTATCAGCCAGTCATTTGAGAATCAGTTGTCTGCGGATATCAGATTCGGTTTTGGGAAACAGTGATACAGGGACAGTAATCAGTGATTGAGGACAGTGTATACCCAGCTTATCGACCGTGTGTTGTATGCCCGACTGTGTGTTGTGTATTTAATTTAAGCTGTTATGCTGTCCGTTTATCTGGTTATTTATTTCCTTTTCGCTTTATTTATCTTTTTGCTAGGGCAGTTTTTAGCACGATTGCTTCTGAACCACTAGATACTCCCCAAGCACTTTGGACACGAGGTCGCCGACTCAATCGATCCGAGGATCTGGTTGACGGACATCCAGTGTTCCACTCATTACCCCCAGTTGTTAGGAGAAGGCCGAAAAGGCGCAGTCCGTCTGAGCAGAGATCATCAGGGCAGAGGCCTACCCTAGCAGTGAACAATCCGACTGAGGTTGCTATTTCCGCTATAGAGATACACTTACCGGTTATTCAGATGGATCCGCCGAATACATCAGGGATGGAGGCGATGATGCGCCAAATGCAAGAGAGCATGAGACAGATGCAAGAGGATGCCATCCGCCAAACGGAATTTTCTAAGCAACAGGCTACAGTTATGGCCCAACAGGCTGAGCTTATTACCAGGCTCCAGCAGCAAACCGGAACATCAACCTCACACCCAGCTCCTCCTCCGCCCGGAGCTCCATTACCCGAGCAGGCATCCACTGGTCAGAATACCCTGCCAAATCCTCAGAACATCCTCCCGAACACTCAGAATACCTTACCCAATGTCCAGAACACTCAAGAGGACACAGGCCATCCAACGGGGTTGGCTCCGCCCCCGCTTCTGCCTCAGCTGTCCAAGACTCATACACCTGCCAACCATCCAGACTCTCCTTTCGAGTTCGAGATAGACCATACAGCTCTGAAATTGAGCAAATTGGAGAAGCTTTTTAAGAAGTCTCAGGGGGTGAAGGCCATCCCAGACATCGAAGATGGATACACCGACGTGGCCGTAACATTGCCAGACAGATTCAAGATGCCACAGATTGATCGTTTTGATGGGTCCGGGGATCCTATGGTCCATCTCCGGCTATTTTCAGACATCCTGCGGCCAATGGGCCTAACCCGACCACAAAAGCTTTCCCTGTTTGGCCGAACTTTGTCGGGCGTGGCAGCCATTTGGTATGCGAAGTTAGAAGATGAGGTAAAGAGAAACTGGGATGAGATGGCTGAGGCCTTCGTTGCACAGTACTCGTACAATACACAGATCGAGATTACAACTCGTGATCTCGAAACGACGAGGCAAGAGGCCAAGGAGACTTTCTCAGACTTCGTAACTCGATGGAGGGCAAAGGCATCGATGATGACCTTGAGGCCTACAGACAAAGATCAAATTAGGATGATTGTGCGCAATCTCCAACCAAAACTCATGCAGAAGATGATCGTACTCCCCTTTCCCACCTTCTCAGACTTACACGAGATGGGAGTACAGATCGAGGATGCGATGAAGCAAGGTCTGATTGACCAGGACCGGGAGCAACCCCGGAGGACATTCAACCGCAATAACAACGCAGGCCCGAGTGGCGCTGCAAACACAAGGACTTCGGAGGTCAGTATGGTCACCACCAATCCCCCTCCCCCAGCCAAGGCCCGTGGCGGCCACCCCCTTTTCCAGTACATCCGGGAGCAGTACCCAAGCCCCAAGATTCCAGCCCAGAGGCCAAAGAACCTTTACTCCACTATACATGCCTTTGTCCAAGGTTTTGGGGGTCTTGATTAGAAAGGGACATCTAAAACCCCTGGAGCCGAGGCCGCCACCAAATCCACTCCCCCCCTCTCACAACCCAGCCAAATACTGTGCCTACCACCAGCAGCACGGTCATGATACCGACCATTGTTTCAGGCTGCGTCACGAGGTTCAGGACCTCATCGACAAAAAAATATTATTCTACCTCCCGAAAGACCCAACGTCACAACCAACCCCACTCCCTACCCATAACCAAGATCCACCACCAAAAGAGTCAACTTCATCCAAACTGGGGTCGTATCCTACGATCCTAGTATCTATATTACTCCCTCTCACCTACCCAAGCCGGAGGTGATCCTTCCTGATTGCACCGATTCCTTGTGCATGATGGACACCTTCACAACCCAATCCGAGTCAAAGGTGGTGACCACTGAAGATGGAACAGGGCAGGTTTCAGAGGAGAACAGAGTTGTTGAATCTGGGGTCAAGCGGTCTGGGGATTACGTTGGGGGAGCCTATGATCCAAGCGAATACATTTTATCAGTGGGCCGGTCTGAGCTGAGTGTGGGGTTGCCAGGAAAAGCTGAACTGTGCATGATTCAGGGGGACGGACTTGAACAGGGGGCGGATGATCTAGCAACAGTGGAGGAGGACTTCGCCAACCTCCAGTTCTTCAACGACCAAGAATCAGGAGATGCAACAATCAACTGGTTTGAATATGAGGAGTCGGCGGAGGCCACCGGGTGGTTAGATGATCAGCCTGATATTGTGGAGTTTCAGCCAGAGCAGAGCCCGGCAGGGGCGAGGGTATCAACTATGGCCGGAAAGGCCGAGAGTCAGAATGAATTGCCGGAGAGCGCCGGTACAAAGAATTCTGCTCGGGACTTAAGCATTGTGGATGCAAAGACAGTGGAATAACAAACTACAGCAACGCAGACAGAACAGGAGAAGTTTTGGGATTCCGAGAGAATCAGAAAGGCAAAAGCCCATGAAGGGGCTGAGAGTGCTGTGGGCACAAGAACGGACAATGCTATGAGCATATGGGATGAAGGTACTGAGAGTACACATCTGCCAGAACCAGATAGGTGTCTTTTGGATGCTAACGGGATGTGGTGGGAAGACGACGACTTATGTCTTGCCCACACCGACGAAGATTGGGGAGTAAATCAACCAGACAGCACCTGGTACCTCGATGAGGTGGACCACATGACCAGAAGTGGGCGGTACTTCAAGCCCCCGCGCCTAGACCAACCAGAAGCATCTGGTAAAGACAAGGAAGCTGAGAAACAGAGAGAGAAACAGATTGAAGAAGAAGCTGTGCTGAGGCAATTAAAGAAGAAACAAGCAGACATCTCCATCTGGGGACTGCTTATGGCTTCACGGGTACACAGACAGGCTGTCCTATCTGCCATGGACAAGGCCAAACTCTCAATCGATACTACACCAGAGCAACTGGTCGGGCTGGTTTTTCCGGGAGGGGGTTCCCCGGCATTAACCTTTTCAGACAAGGAACTGCCGCCTGAGGGCGTGAATCATAACAAACCTCTCTACATTTCCGTGGAATGTAGAGACAAGTGGATACCGGTGGTACTTGTTGATACCGGGTCTGCTATCAATGTCTGCCCAGCCAGAACAGCGTATGCAATCGGGTTGAAGCCCGCGGACTTCATCCCGACAACTCAGGTGATCAAAGCGTACGATAATACTAGCAGGGAAGTGATGGGGACCGTCAAGATTCAGACGAAGGTTGGACCTGGACAACACGAGATAGATTTCCATGTCTTGGAGGTTCCCGCAACTTTCAACCCACTTCTGGGGCGACCGTTGTCACGCCCCAAACCCGCCCCTAGAAGTTTGGTGACGAGACCGGCCAGTAATCCGTGGATTACCACAGGCCTTTCAATACATAACATAAATAAAATGGGGCTCGCGGAAGCACATGCAGAAACTATAGTCCAAGAGCTGTGCATTTATATGAACAAGTATATATATATACATGCCAAAATGAGTTAATTACATAACATGATCCATAACACACATAATTACATGCCACAAAACAAAAGACAAAACTCTCTCACGGCCTTCCAGGCCTAGCCCCAACTCGGAGGCCCTCAAAACTCCAGGTTAGGCTTCAAAACGGCGGCTCGGCTCGAGACTCCGCCTAGGCTTGGCTACCTGAATGCTCACCTATAATACATAAATACACGTAATGAGCTAAAGCTCAGCAAGTAACATTTAAGTAAAAGGGTTAGTGAACGAATTCCAACATTTCATATATACAGTCATAAACAGTCAACATTCATAATGGCATAATCCACAGAACCTTTTTATAACCTTTTCATAACTTTCAAACAGTCGAACATTTAACAGTCTAGTCTACGAGATCTCGTGACTGGCCATGAGCCTTCATCTTCATGCCCTGACCCATGACTGATCAGGTCGTGGGCCCGCATGTTCATGTCGCACTCACGCCTTCGCTAACTATGGATGCCATACTAGATTTGCAAACTAGGATCTTCGTTCACAGAAAACATTATCATTTCAAAAACATATCATACATATCACTTTTGAATATACTTTCATACGAACATATCATTTACAGAAATGTTACTTACAGCGAGTTTCCAATACCGATTGCACGGTCTTCGAGGCTTGTCCTACAATTAACATTATAAACATTTCTTAACATTTATCATCATTATACATTAAATCATTCATGCCTCTCTTTCTTTCCTTTACTTTACTTCATGTCATTTCATTCATTCTTTACTTCATTTCATGCTCATTTTATGCTCATGAGATGCTAAATGATGTAATTAACATGTTAAAATCATAAAGAACAACTTTCCAAAATTTCCTGAAAAAAATGCCTTCCCGCTCGAGCGCCCACATGCCCGCTCGAGCGGACAGTTCAATTTGCCAAAAACTTCTGGAGAGCTGATTTCTGCGCTCGAGCGGCTTCCCCTCCGCTCGAGCGGACAGAGCAAAAGTCCGAAAATCTGGAACTCTTTCTTGGAGCCATGGTTTCCTTCTTCCTTTACAAAATCAATTCCCAATACTTGAAATACAACCTCTTAAACACTTGATCAACACTTTAATTAACTCATTATATCTTCAATCAAAACTCAAATGCATTAAATAAAAGATCAAACCCATGAAGTTAGATGAAAAACCATGTTCATGCACTTTAAAGCTTCATAGCTCTACATCCATGGAAGTTTCCCTCAATACATCAAATATAACTTGAATCATGCTATATATGCTCAATTTAAACATAACTTCTCTTCAATCCTCTTATTTAACATGAATTTAGGGAAAAGATCCTTACCTTGATCTCTTATTTGGAGGAGTTGAGCTTAATTTCCCCTTTCCCTCTTGCTTTCCCTTTCTCACGATTCTCTCTCTCTTTTCCAGATTTTTCTTTTGGTTTGAGTCAAATGGTCAAACATCTCTATCTTATAACATATATATCCATATAATCCATTTTTGCTAGCCAAACAAGGCCCTCACATCAACATCCCATGTATAAATAATCATGTGCACCAAACTTTGCAACCAAACGGGACTTAGCGAATCAAATAAATTTCCGTCTTCAATTTATTTTCCCGAAAGCCTCTAAAAATTCCCGAACAGTTCTAAACATTCCCGGTATCGCATAGACATATTTAATTTTGTTTTCTGAACCCTTTACCGTCATCAATTTCAGTCTCAAAGTAGTAGCATTAACAGATATTTTTCTAAGTCAACAGATATTCTTCAATTAAATCATATAAACACATAATTATTTACCGGTAATTACGTCATCTAGTTCCGGGTCATTACAACCGTGGTTGCATCAGGTGAAGGCCGTCTCGTCCACTCTGCATCAGATGGTGAAATACCCCTATGGAAAGGGAGTAGCCATCGTGTTTGGGAATTCATCGATCCATCCCCCTCCGGAGGTGTCTACACCAGTCCTAGAAATAGAGCACAGCATGGAGGACGTGTTTATATCAGGATTTACTCTGGCAGAGGCCCGGGTTGTGCAAAACATTATGGTTGTGAATGAAGGTATGTACGTTAGTGCTCAATCCGTCTACCTCATGAACAAGCTACAACACATCCCCGAGATGGGATTAGGAAGGAGCGGCAGGAAAGGCGTCGCAACATTGGCCGAAGTGCCACACAACCCGCATACCTTTGGACTGGGTTACCTGCCCACCAAAGAGGACTGGGTGAGGAAAGGGAAAGAAATGGCCGGAAGGGCCAGAGCAAAGCAGGCTGGGAAGCCATTTGACTTGATGCATAGGCCCATTCAGGGCACCCTGAACGGACGCTTTGTCCGGGAGGGAGAGGATTTTCCATTTTGCGGCTTCCCAGAGCCGTGGTTCAACGCGGAGAAGAAGCGCGTGCCAGGCTTCGAGATTTTCTTCGACCTGCAACTACCCGGGGATGATGTTGCCACAAAGCAGACAGACCCATCAGCTAAGGTTGAGCGGAATAAGGCAGTGGATCCTGAGGGCACAGAATTTGAAATGGGGGTAGCGCTGGCATGTCTACTCTCTGATCCTCCGATCGACCATAAGTGCTTGGGGGATAACTCCGAGGTTTCCATGATTGGGGATGAAACGGCCGCGAGCCAACCAGCAGCTATCTTGGATGCATCTATCGCACCCTCTCTCACTTGGCAGTACGAGGAGGGATTTTTGTCCAGCAGCACCAGGTCAGGTAGTGAGCCGGAATCTGATTCCACCGAGTCTTGTGAGTCGGAATCAGGTTCCAGCTCGACTGAGTCTGAGTCTGGTACTCCTGGGGGTGTTAACCCGGATGCCACAGTCCTGTCTAGGTCGTCTTTTTCCTTTTCATTTGAGTCTGTTGTAACCGATGAATTGGATGATCTGGCTGTGCCTAATGAGAATGAACTATCTGTGGTTTCCGAGTATTTTTCTGTGCCCTTGATTTATTGTATTAATTCAGACTTTCAAAACTTTGATGAAAACGAAGAGGACGAAGTTCCTCCGGTTTTGCAACGTTTAATTGAGCAAGAGCAAGAGAGATTTGTTAAACCATTAATGGATGAAATCACTACCGTGAACATTGGTACTGAGGAGGACCCGCGGCTGGTCCAGATCGGGTCCACGTTGTCTTCAGAGGAACGCGAGCGCTTAGTCGCTTTATTAAAAGATTTCAAAGATGTTTTCGCGTGGTCCTACGAAGACATGCCTGGAATCGATCCTGAGATTGTACAGCATCGGATCCCCCTTGACCCCAAGGCCCGACCTGTCAAACAGAAACTCAGGAGAATTCGCCCGGACTGGGCTCTCAAGATTAAGGAAGAGGTCACCAAGCAAATCGATGCAGGCTTTCTGCTGGTATCTGAATATCCGACTTGGTTGGCCAACATTGTTCTGGTGCCGAAGAAGGACGGCAGGATCCGGGTGTGTGTAGACTTCAGGGATCTGAACAGAGCTAGTCCGAAGGACGACTTCCCTTTACCGCACATCGATGAGTTGGTAGATTTCACAGCAGGGCATGCATTGCTCTCATTTATGGATGGCTTCTCAGGATACAACCAGATAGTGATGGCACCAGAAGACAGGGAAAAGGCTGCATTCACCACCCCGTGGGGGACATACTGCTACAGGGTAATGCCTTTTGGGTTGAAGAACGCTGGAGCTACTTATCAACGGGCCGCGACCACAATATTACATGATATGATCCACAAAGAGGTTGAGGTGTATGTGGACGACATGATTGTCAAGTCCAAAGATAGAGAGGGCCACTACACCGCCTTGCATAAGTTTTTCCAAAGGATCAGGGAATTCCGGTTGCGGCTGAACCCTCAAAAATGTACGTTTGGTGTTACAGCGGGAAAAATGCTGGGGTTTCTGATTACACAAAGGGGCATCGAAGTCGACCCTTCCAAAATCAAGGCCATCCTAGAAATGCCCCCACCAAGGACTGAAAAGGAGGTGAGAGGCTTTCTGGGTAAAGTGCAATTCATAAGACGGTTTATCTCAAAATTAACCTTGACTTGTGAACCACTTTTTGGTCTCCTGAAGAAAGGCAAGAGATTTCAATGGGACGGCCGATGCAAGCAGCGTTTGAGCAGATCAAAGAATATTTACAGAACCCGCTCGTGTTGTCACCACCAGAACCAGGGAAACCGTTGATTTTGTACCTATCAGTGACTGAGACCACGATGGGCTGCATGCTTGCTCAAGAATCAGAAGACAAGGTGGAGAAAGCCATCTACTATTTAAGCAAGAAAATGCTGGAATACGAGACCCGATATACACCGCTAGAAAAGGCTTGCTTAGCTCTGGTATGGGCTACCAGGAAGCTGCGGCACTACTTGTTAGCTCACTCCGTAATGTTGGTTTCACGACTCGATCCCATCAAATATCTTTTCGAGAAACCAGCGCTTACGGGTAGGCTAGCTCGTTGGTTGCTGCTGCTCTCCGAATTTGACCTCAAGTATGTCACACGCAAGTCAGTGAAGGGAAGAGCAGTAGCAGAGTTCCTTGCCGACCATCCGGTTGAGGGGGATGAAGCAGTGGAGTATTTGTTCCCAGATGAAGCCATTTTGCATATCGACGATGAAACTTGGACGATGTACTTTGACGGAGCGTCAAATCAACATGGGTATGGGATAGGAGTGTTATTGATAGCACCCGACAATTCCCGTATCCCTCTAGCCTTCAAGCTCCGGTTCAAAGTCTCGAACAATGAAGCAGAATATGAGGCGTGCATCGCTGGCCTAGAAGCAGCCCTGGAACTAGGAGCAAGACGATTGGACGTCATTGGGGATTCGAACCTCGTTGTGTCTCAAGCTAAAGGAGACTGGAAAGTAAAAGAGGAAAAGATGATGATGTATCACCAAACCTTGGATTTGCTAATTCCTCGGTTTGAGAAGCTAAGTTTTACTCATCTACTAAGAGAGAACAACAGGTTCGCAGATTCTTTAGCAACTCTATCATCTCTGATAGACATCCCGTGTGGAGTCCGGATGCGTCCAGTCATC
This sequence comes from Camellia granthamiana, assembly GCA_036172215.1. Taxonomy (NCBI): domain Eukaryota; kingdom Viridiplantae; phylum Streptophyta; class Magnoliopsida; order Ericales; family Theaceae; genus Camellia; species Camellia granthamiana. The sequence goes on from CM069905.1 coordinate 13,234,386, forward strand.
ATTGACCAGAAATTCGCACCAGCCTATGAGTCGATTGCGGCCATAGATGAAGTTTAGGACGAACACCCTTGGTATTACGACATTTGGAATTTCTTGGAGAAGGAAGCATACCCGCCAGGGGTAAACGCCAAGGACAAAAGGGCAATAAAAAGATTGGCCGTTCAGTTCATCATCTGTGGGATTAAGCTGTATAGAAGAGGTCATCTGGGAATGCATAAACTGTGTGTTGATGCTGAAGAGTCAAAGAGTCTAATGGAAGCCATCCATGGAGGGGAATGTGGAGCACATATGAATGGGGTAATGCTAGCACGGAAGATTCTCAGACAAGGTTACTACTGGTCCACCATGGAGGAGGATTGTATTGGTTTTGTTCGGCGATGCCATAAATGTCAGATCCATGCAAATCGCATGAACATCCCGCCATCAAAGCTGTACAACATGACTTCGCCATGGCCATTTTCAGTCTGGGGAATTGATGTGATCGGAGCTGTCACGCCAAAGGGGTCGAATGGGCATGAGTTCATCTTGGTAGCGATAGATTATTTCACAAAGTGGGTTGAGGCCCAATCTTATGCGGTGTTGAAGGCTTCGCACGTTGCAAAGTTTATCAGAAACAACATCATCTATCGCTACGGAGTCCCAAACGAAATAATTTCAGATAACGGTTCCCACTTCAAGAAGGAAGTGATAGACTTGTTGGAAAAATACAATGTGGCTTTTCATAAGTCATCTACATACCGGCCGCAGACCAATGGAGCGGTTGAGGCCGCCAACAAGAATATCAAGCGCATACTGCAGAAGATGGTGGAAACCTACCGGGACTGGCCAGATAAGCTGCCGTTTGCTCTGTGGGGCTACCGGACTTCAATCAGAACTTCTACTGGGGCGACTCCGTATTCATTGGTTTATGGGATGGAGGCCGTTCTACCTATTGAGATTGAGGTTCCGTCACTACGAGTATTGGCTGAATGCCAGATAGCCGAAGCGGATTGGCAGCAAAACAGATTTGAGGAACTCATGCTTTTTGATGAGAGAAGACTGAAAGCACTGTACCACATTCAAGGTTATCAACGCAGAATTGCCCGGGCTTTTAACAAGAAGGTTAAGTCCAGGAATTTAAAGGAAGGAGATTTAGTACTCAAGGACAACAGAGCTCCCATCCACGACCCAAGGGGCAAGTTCAGACCTAATTGGACTGGTCCCTACATCATTAAGTCTATCTGGTCAGGTGGAGTTGTGGTTCTGATGGATCTGGATGGCTTAGAGTTTTCACAACCGATCAACATGGACAAGTTGAAGAAATACTACCCTTGAGAGGCTCGCTAGGCCGAAAACCCGAAAGGGCGACCTAGGCAAAACTCAGAGCACAAAAAATTTGAAAATATAAAAACTGAGCTCGCAAGGTTGAAAACCCGCAAAGGGCGGCCTTGGCAAAAGTTAGAGCGCAAAAGGAGAGTAAAAATACCCGAGCGAACCTAAGCCTGAACTACGTAAGGCTTGATTCCCATCTTTGGGATACGTAGGCAGCTTCATCCTGAAGTTCAGCCATAAATACTTTCCCCGATCAACTTTGTCCATTTTGATCATCTCAGTCATCCTTATCCATCAGCATTCATCGTAATCTCTGGTGCAGTGCTATTCAGACTAGGGGCAACTTTCCGTTGCCAGGAAGTGCTGTGGTACCATTCAGACTAGGGGCAACTTTCCAGTTGCTAGGATCCGGAGTTGTGCACCTCAGTGACAGATCTCAGGCATGTCCAGTTCTGATCCTTATCGAAAATAGTTTTGAAAAGTTTTAATAAAAGTTGACTTTGTTCAAATTAATCTTTTCACAACTAAGACCATTTTTGGACCAAAGCGGAAAATTTTCAGTACCACAACCTTCAATTTCATTGATTTCAAAACAGAGTTCTCCTACTTTTGCATACAATTGAAGTTGCTTTTTATTACATTCATAACGAAAACTTGAAAGTACTAATAAAGCAATAAATCTGGGGCATAGTCAAGTCAGGTGTCCCTGCGCCCCCTCCCAGAGCTGGTTGAAGCTCTCAATGTCGACCTAGGCCCAGTCTGTGCCTCTTCATTGAGCCAATCCCAGCACTCGTCAGACAAAGCATAACTAAAAGTAGGAGCGGGGGCCAGGAGCTCTCTAATTCTCCACGCTGCGGCCTGCCGAGCCAGCTGTGCGCCTCGAACCAAAAATGTAGCCGGATACTCTATCCCCTCTGGTGGGCAAGTCTGATCACGGCCGAACTGGCGCAGAATACGGAATGGGAAATAGAATACACAGTGAGTCAAGCCGATCAGCCGAACCCCGACCTGTCGGGACATGCTGAAGCTCATCGCCGGGAGATTAAGCCAAGGGCAACGCCAAGCAATGCGATCTGCTGACACATTACACATCCATTCAAACCACCATCCCTCATCAGGGGTGTCGACTAAGCGTTGTCGAAAGAAGTAGCCGCGGGCTGAGTAAATAGGGCAAGAGTCCACAACTTGCAATTTATCCATCAACCATATCTGGGGAGGGATGAAAAATGAGAGAATAAAGAATAGAGAGATGAGCGATGAGAGAAAAGTAAGATAAGGGTCTTGTGAGAAAAACTGAGCCTGAGGGCCGAGTGATGTGAGCAAATACATGTGTGAGATCGGGTGGGAAACCTTACCTGTAGTAGTAGTGGACTCCCTGCAAATCTGGTTGTCTCCCGACGGTAGAAGGCATCCAGGCCCATCAGTGTCTCGGCCAATGTCATGGCGATGTAACTCTTTCCCTCTTTCAAGCCTTGAGCAACTTCAATCAGACGGACGCTAGATCCTCTAAAGCTTGAGGCAAACAGAAAATGAGATAACATGCACAAACAGAGAGCATGTTGTCGGAAGCCTTGCCACTGATGGTCGCTGCGGTCACCAGCATCGGAGAATCAGTAGACCAAACTTGGGATATCCAACATTCCGTTACAAATCAGGGACCGAGCGTCATGCGCGGAGAGCCCGCACATCCGCCCTAAGTATTGAGCATAGCCAAAGTTGAGTTGGGGCAAAAGTTCCTCGCCGCGCTCGGATTCCAGCAAGACTTGAAAATCTTCAAAAGTGGGACATACCTCTTGACCGCCGAAGCTGAAAACGTGCGTCACCGGGTTCCAAAACTTCGCCGCGGCATGGAGGAAAGGAAGGTGCAGCGGAGTGCGGCTCAGCGGGAATAGTGCATTTAAGCCGAAACCTCGGAAGTTCAACTTTTCCGAGCCATCTAGAGAAGAGATCCAAGATGTAAGATTTTCTGAGAGAAATGCCTCCATTTTTGTGCAAAGCAGTGATGAAATGAATGAATCTCGAAGTTGAAGCTTTTATAGAGGAGAAAACACTATTCAGGGGACAAGTGTCAAAATTCTGGAGGCTGCAGAGAAAAGTGGCCGGTCGGCCACCTATTCTAGCAGGCCGGCCACCTATGGTTCTCCAAAAGCAAAGTGGGGCCCACCATGCTCATTGGTCCTGTTTACCCTCTGGAAGGAAATTTGAGGCATCTCGATGCATCGGGAATGTCAAAAGCCTCCATTTCTCTCAGTTTCGGATGCATTCCGTCACTCAGATCATCTGAATGTACGCTTTGTTTTGCCCATTGAGTTGTTGTTTTGCTTATTGAGTTGTCGTTTTGTTTATCGAGTTGTAAGTTTTGTCGAGCTGTCACATTTGGTGTTTTGGGTTGTTACTCTTTTGTTTACGCAATTTTGTTAAGTCTTGTTTATCGAGTCGTTAACATTGTTGTATTTCGTTTATCGAGTTGTAAACTTGTTAAGATCTTGTCTTTTCTTAACGAGTTGAGTTGTTTGTTTTGTTGTGTCGACTCATTACCTGACCCGGTAAATACACAAGGCACATTTTCATTCAATTCCATTTTGTGCAAAATGACGCGATGCGATGCTAAGACTTTCAAATACAAACATCCTTTTCAAAAGCTGTTTCATTCCATCATGTTTTACAACAAATAAAGGTACGAGTTTTACAGGAAATAAAACTGCCTAACAATATGCAAAATGCTACAAACTACTAGCAAAAAGTAAAATAAAGCAGGAAATAGCATCAATGTCCTCGGGAACGGGAATGAGGGGGCCCTCTCATCCTCTTCTGCGGGATAACCTCTGCACCATCATCACCATCCGGGTCAGAGCTATCATCCTCCGGATCCCCCTCAGCCTGGTCTCCACTCCCGGAACCAAGGCCAGAGCCTCCTTCCTCAGCAGATGTCTCTGACTCACGGTCTGCGACCTCCTCCTCCTCCTCCTCAATAATGGGTGCCCTGCGTCTGCGAGACGACCCTGCTTCTCGAGCTCCTCGAAAAGGCCTAGATGGCCCAGCTCCCCGAAAAGGCCCAGATGGCCCAGTACCTCGAACAGGCCCAGTACCTCGACTTCCCTGAGAAGGCCCGGGTGGCCTGGCCTGCGACGGTGCATATACAGGAGGCATCTGAAAATGAAGAGTGCAATACATCAGTTTAAATATGAAAATCAGATGCAAGTACAGTATACGAGTGGGGTGTGTGTCAGATGTGCTCTATACAGCCTATCAATACAGGAGAGCGTTCAAAACCAGTATTGTCATCAGGAGTATGCTGAATACAGGAAAGATGGACAATACCTGCACGCCCATAATGGCCAGCTGTGCCTCCCTCCGTAGGATCATGCCCTCGAATGTGGCTAGCATCCCAAGTAGCTCATCCGTGTACTCAACTGGAGGCTGTAAATACAAATGCAAAACTATCAGTAAAGGGATGAACGTCCAAATATCTAACTGATGAATCAAAGCTGAAAAACATACCGGGGGTGAATCAGGATCTCTGACATATCCGTGGTCAGGAAGAGGAGGCTCTAGCGAGACCTGGTAAGGAGTCCCGAATCGCCAACTCGTCAACTCGGTCGGCATGTCTGGCCACCCAGGATGATAAAGAGACGGAGGGATCGGAGGAATCGAACTACCTCTCCCCCTAGACGCACCAGCTCTGCTAGAGGAGGGGATATCCGTGGCATGAGCCCGACTCAACGATGGTACATCAGTAGACCTCCGTGACGAAGCACGCACTCCCGTCAAGGGGGGCATCAGATATATGCGACGATAGGTGGCGTAGCCCCCCTCCATGAGATGTAACAAAGCATCGGTGCCCTGCATGTCACTAATGACCTCCTGGGCAGAGAGTCTATCGGCAGTCCGCATAGTGGCTGGAGGTACAGCAGGAGGGTCCTGAGAATCGTACCCCCCACACCTGGCGCAGAAAGCGTTCCCCCAGGAACCATGCCCTACCAACAGGTCCTTCGAGTAGGAACCTATACTGGGAATTGCTCGATCCTCCAGGATACTGATGTCGGAGACCATCACCTAGGACCGCCCAGGGCTGCCAAGTAATCTGCGGATAACCAGTGCACAGATCCATCAGAAATCAGGAACATGCAGGGCAGGTCAAAGATGAAAATAAAAGGGACTGAGGGTTCTGAAATACCTCTGTCGCCCGTACAGTATCAAAATACTATCGCAGGTAGAAGAGAGTCTCTCGAGGTCTCGGTCGGTGCTCGCCCTCGAATACCAGTGAAAACGGAGTCATAATGAGTCCTGCCACCTCCATCTCCGAGGCTAATGTGGGAAAGTATACGTACACCCATAGCTGAGAAAAACAGTACAGAACGTGAATACAAAGTGCCAAGGGCAGAATACAGAGTGCAAAGTGCGCCGTATGTGCAATGAACAAGTAATGAGGAGCAGAAATGTAAATCAAGAGGACAGAACGTACCTCCCAGGCTCTCCAATAGCCGCCGAGTAAGTCTCCCCGCCCACGAGAGGCTGCACTCATATAACAATAGAGGGTAGCCAGGCCAGCGCCACCCCAGTCATACCGACTGACCTGTGATAGGTCCACTAGGGCACTCAGAAGATACAACCCAACAGTGTTCCCCCTATCGGCAAACAGAGTGGTGCCAAAGAGGAACATAAGGAAGCCACGGGCGTACTGCTCGACCTCCCCAGGAGACTCAGGCTCCATCTCCGGCCTCCGGAAATGGGAAGAGAACCAAGTGTACCGGACTCTCCCGGAAGCTCTGTCTACAGGTGGACGGGCCCCCAACAGATGTAACCATGCGGCCTCCCACTCTCCCATATCCTCGTCATAAGGAATGGGCCAACCGCCTATGTCTAGGCCGGTGAGTACGGCAAAGTCTAGCGGAGTCATGGTCATATCCCCGGTGGCAGAAAAATGGAAAGAATTGGTGGTGTCCCACCATCTCTCCACCAAGGCAGCTAACAATGTCCTGCTGGCAGGGCAGCGTGATAATCCCACGCAGAATGCTCCGAATCCTGCTAGATCAACCAGATTCCGAACAGCCTCTGGAAGCTCAGCGTACCAGTCTCTCGCGGCGGTAGAGCCGTATCCGCGCACGGTGCGATCGCCAACCTGCATTCAGAATGAATACATGTGTCAGTGATGAAATAAATGAGCTGTGTGCTAATGAAATGAATGAGTTGTGTGCTAATCAAATGAATAAGCTGTGTGCAAATCAAATCAAATTTCTATTTAAGTGGGCTGCGTGTTCGCTTCAAATCTGGGCTGCGTGTTCAGTAAATCAGAGTTAGGGCTGCGTGTTCTACTCTCAATCAGTGTGGGCTGCGTGTTCACCTTCAAACTGGGCTGCGTGTTTAGTAATTTGTTATTTGGGCTGCGTGTTCAAATTTCAGAAAATCAGAGTCAGGGCTGCGGTTTCTGTTCTCTATCAGTGTGGGCTGTGTGTTCACTATCAAACTGGGCTGCGTGTTCAGTAATTTGTTATTTGGGCTGCGTGTTCAAATTTCAGAAAATCAGAGTCAGGGCTGCGGTTTCTGTTCTCTATCAGTGTGGGCTGCGTGTTCACTATTTGACTGGGCTGCGTGTTCGGTAAATTTGTTATTTGGGCTGCGTGTTCAAATTTCAGAAAATCAGAGTCAGGGCTGCGGTTTCTGTTCTCTATCTATGTGGGCTGCGTGTTCACTATTTGACTGGGCTGCGTGTTCAGTAATTTGTTATTTGGGCTGCGTGTTCAAATTTCAGAAAATCAAAGTCAGGGCTGCGGTTTCTGTTCTCTATTTATGTGGGCTGCGTGTTCACTATTTGACTGGGCTGCGTGTTCAGTAATTTGTTATTTGGGCTGCGTGTTCAAATTTCAGAAAATCAGAGTCAGGGCTGCGGTTTCTGTTCTCTATCTATGTGGGCTGCGTGTTCACTATTTGACTGGGCTGCGTGTTCAGTAATTTGTTATTTGGGCTGCGTGTTCAAATTTCAGAAAATCAGAGTCAGGGCTGCGGTTTCTGTTCTCTATCTATGTGGGCTGCGTGTTCACTATTTAACTGGGCTGCGTGTTCGGTAAATTTGTTATTTGGGCTGTGTGTTCAAATTTCAGAAAATCAGAGTCAGGGCTGCGGTTTCTGTTCTTTATCTATGTGGGCTGCGTGTTCGGTAAATTTGTTATTTGGGCTGCGTGTTCAAATTTCAGAAAATCAGAGTCAGGGCTGCGGTTTCTGTTCTCTATTTATGTGGGCTGCGTGTTCACTTCTATCTGGGCTGCGTGTTCAGTAAATTTGTTATTTGGGCTGCGTGTTCAAGTTTCAGAAAATCAGTGGGCTGCGTGTTCACTCCAATTCGGGCTGTGTGTCCAACTCTAAATCAGTGTGTGCCGAGTGTTCACCTAAACAATGGACTGTGTGTTCAACATTCAAGGATGGGCTGTGCGTTCATTTCAAAATTCAAGTATTGGGCCGTGAGTTCAATTTTCAATCAGTGTATGCCGTGTGCTCACAATTAAGTCAATGAGCCGTGTGTTTAGCAATTCAAGTGTTTAAGTCACATGTTCAGAATGCAAACAAAGTACTATGTCGTAAGCTAAAACTGTGTGTACAAGCATGGCAAAGGCACGAAATACGAGAAAAATGCAGGAAATAAAGTAAAATACCTCTCGTGCATCGTGAGAGAGGTGCTACTCCGGCTCTCGCAGAAGTAAATCCCCGGGTGCCCGGTCATTGAACCCAGTGAAACGACGAAAAACGGCCCGCGGAAGCACATGTACCGGTGGGGCGTATCTCCCGGGAATAAAAGGGCGGACTCTCGGGGGCAGTGTCATAAAATCAAAGTCATCCCCGGCACCTGGAGGGCCTCCACCGTGAGGAAAATCACCCGTCATTTCAAGAAATCTGCAAAAGGAGCAAAAAATGAGCAAAATGAGCCAAAATTGGAAAAAGTCAACAAAAGTCAACTCTCGGGAAATGGAAAAGTCAACAAAAGTCAACTCCCAAGAAAATCTTCCAAATATTGAGACAAACTTACCTCAAGTGGTGAAAATGAGAAAAGAAGCCCCGAAACCAAAATTTAATCGGTTCAAAGTGCTTAAAACTGAAAGATTTCGCGAAAACAACTTGCGTGGAAGGCCAAAAAGCGCGTATAAAGTGCAGATCTGAAAGAAAAAATGGTTTGGGGAGCAAGGGAAGGAGTTTTTGCAGCTGTGGAAGTGATTTCGGAGGCATTGGATGAGGATATATATAGAAATGAGGAAAATGACAAAATTGCCCCTGCTTTTGGACGGGTGGCCGGCCGGCCACCTTTTCTGGCTGGCCGGCCATTCCCTTTTTGGCCCCTGGCCGGTGGCCTCCCCTTGGGCAACCACCTGGCCGGTGGTGTTCCCCACTGCCTCCCCTAGGTCTCTGCAAATTTTGAGGAAGATCGGAGTTCCCGGGACCCGAAAAAGTTCGAAAAAAGTGCACTTTCTGGCGCGAAACTGCTCCGCCGGAACTTCAGCTGCAATTTCTGACATGTGTCTCATCATTACTCATCAAAATCAGGGTGTATCCTTTTTAAACATGTTGTAACCTCTCCGGGAGGTGAATCAGAGGCCGTGATCGAGTTACCTTCGCCGAAACGCGCGTTTCCTTGCTCGTTGTTTCGCAACGAATGCGCATCCTGATTTATGCTTGTTTTGCATTGTTGTGCACATTACTTGCATAATTCGGGGGCTGTTTTTGCATCATTTTGGCTGCTGAAATTTGCATTTTCCATATGCCATATGCCACGTCTCATTTCGTATGTCATTCTGTGCCTTAGGGCCATTGCCTCGGTTTGCGTGCCTACGGGCACGCATTTCGAGGCATCTCATTTTTCATCCTCCGGCGTCCTATGTGAGTGTGGTTGAGGCCCTCTCATGTCGGTATAAGCCCATCTTTGCATCTGCGTGCCATTTTATGCCTTTATATCATTGCCTCGGTTTGCGTGCCCGTGTGCACGCATTTCGAGGCACTTCATTTTCATCCATCGGCCTCTTATGTGAGTGTGGCTGAGGCTCACTCATGTTAGTGTAAGTCCATTTTGCATTCTGTATGTCATTTTAGCATCATTGCATTCCGTATGCCATTGCCTCGGTTTGCGTGCCCGTATGCACGCATTTCGAGGCATCTCATTTTCATCTCATGGCCTCTTGTGTGGGTGCGGCTGAGGCTCTCCCATGTTAGTGTAAGCCCATATTGCATTATATATGCCATTTTAGTCTCATTGCATCGCGTATGCCATTTTCTCAGTTTGCGTGCCCGTGGGCACGCATTTCGAGACATCTCATTTTAGTCTCATTGTACATCATATTTCAGGCCATCTCATGCCTTTACGTCATTGACTCATTTTGCGTGCCCGTGTGCACGCATTTCGAGGCACTTCATTTTCATCTCATCGGCTTCTTATGTGAGAGTGACTGAGGCTCTCTCATGTTAGTGTAAGTCCAATTTGCATCACGTATGCCATTTCATGCCTTAGGATCATTGTCTCGGTTTGCGTGGCCGCGTGCACGCATTTCGAGGCATCTTATTTTCATAGCATTGTGCATGCTAGATCATATATTAGCTGCATTTCATGCATATTGCATCGTGTTCGGAATAGGAGTTAGCCCGGGCACGGGAAACGAGGCACGTTTCGCACCCCGAGTGACGGAACGGGTCCCAATTCCCAAGTCACCGACACTCCGGATTACCCGTGATGGAGTTAGGTTTTGTTGTAGCATTCACATGCATTCATCCTATATTGAGTTGTGCAATTCGGCTCCTCGGCCATCATGCATCGATATGCGTGATTGGTGGCGCGAGGATCGAGGCATGCATATATTTGTGAAATACATTGCTATGCCCCTTTCCTGCTCTCTGTTACAGCAAAATAAAGAATCAGTAACTTTTCGGAGTCTGGCACGCATTTCGAGAAACATTGCAAACAGAGGCTAATTGGGGCATCCCAGTGGATTTCCGCGCAAGGCAGCCCAAACATACATCGTTTATTAGAAGCAAGGCAGTCCCTGGCTTGCATGCCAGTTTACAGCTTTCTTAGTTAATTCGTTAATTAATTAGGAATTTGTATTATTTGGACTGTATATTTCGGATTGTACTGTTCTTTTATTCGGACTGTATTATTATTTATTTGGACCCTCTGCGCGAGGGCAATACTGTAATAAGTGTGGGTGTGTGTGATGTATGTCTTCCAACCCCACGTCTTTCTTCTCTTTTATTTACCAGCTTATGATGGTTAGATATAGGACATATTTCAATTAGCATACAGTATGACAGCATGTTTGCATCATTCATCTGTTTTGCACGCACCGGGCTCGGTGCATCATACAAACTGCATTCGTATTTCAATTCCTAATTGAATACGTGTTAGTTGTAGCATTCCATATGCCATGTTTAGAATAGCCGAGCCTGCTATAGTTGCATTTTGCATGTGTTGCATTAGGCATTTCAGCATACTTAGGATCATGCATGATTTCTAATCAGCTTCTGTTTTGGCTTGGAGTACTCGGTGAGTTTTATGCTTTAGCATCCTTGCATGCGTGTGAGCGTTGCCATGAATAGCATGCTTACCATGAGGCTATTTGCTTATATGATATAACTGCCTGAATGCCTGTGGGTGGAGGTTGTGTTATTTGGATTGGGACAATTCATCAAATGTTTGTTTTAAGCCCACTAAATAGTGGCAACACCATGTTTTCTAAGCCCACCTGAGTGTGGCAAAATCTGCATCTTAAGCCTACCTGCGGGTAGCAAATCATCTTTCAAACAAACGAACATGAAATGTTTCGTTCCAATTCAGGCGACTCAGTCTATACTTGTATGCTGTGCGCATCACATAGTAACCTAGGCTAATAACCGGAATAAGAACATACAATGTTTTCAAAATAAGATATCATGGTTAGTAGAAGCCGGTCTTTGACCGGGCGAGCGGGGGTGCTCACGAAGTGACCTTCCCCAATCGTACCCAAGTTCCCGAGCCGAGGCAACTTTGGTGATGACGGACACGTGGCCTTTGGCACCGAGTCAGGGTTTCCTAAATTTCCCCATTAAAAAATATTTAGGTGGCAACTCTGTATCTGGCAAAGCAGTCCATGTTTGGCACTTCTTTCAAAAAAATCTGTTTTCTCAAAATGATTTGCCGGATTTGGACTCTTTGGTTCAAGATTAAGAACCGTGACATTAGAGTCCTTCGAACTGTAGTGACCCAATATCGAACCAGAACGGGGCGGATTCGCACTCCCTTCCCCGGGATGCGTTCGGGGACGTCTACACCTTCACAATGTCTGCACATTTGGAGAGGATTTTGAGAATTTGTCTGATAGTTAGTACTACTGCTTCCAATTATATGGCTAACTGGAACTCCACTAGTAGCAAGAATGGTTGACTGCATCTTGCCTAATGTATCCAGATAATCTTTAGCTATTTGACTGATAAAGTAACTGGTCCCTATTTGTCTACGGGCATATGTACTGGCTGACTTGAAATCATAAAATCCTTTAAATTGAGGTACAGGAAAATTTTTAACTAAGGGTTCAACTTCTACCTAATCATTGTAAATACCAGGCTTGATTCCTTTAACTACTACATAAAAAGAAAAGCTTTTAAACAAAGGTTTATTTTGGATTTTTGAAAAATATATACTAAGAGAGTTTAAGGATGGCAGACGTTTAGTTGGATGGTTATAGTTGTTCCAAAGGTTATCTAGAAGACATTGTTGAACTAGGTCTAACTCGATTCCTGTTAATGGTCTGAATTTGTTTTTGCCTTCATAAATGGGAAGGGCAAATCCCCCAAAGTTCATGATTTTGCTGTTCTCCATTATCTGCACAAAAATTAAATTGGTTATTTTCTTTTTCTAAATAAATCTTCCTACTTAGCCAATCTGTTAATTTATTATCACTCCCTTTAATATGTTCAAATTCTACTTTATATCCTTATCCTACTATACAATCTAAAAAATTTTGCCCATTTTTTGGTACTTAATTTGCGCTCATTAAGTTTATTATGAAATCTAACGATAGCTTCACAGTCTGTTCTAATTGTAAAGGGTTTGTGTAAAAATAATCTAAATTTGTTTAATGCATATACTATTCCTAATATCTCAAAATCTAGACTGGTTATGGTAGTATCGTTTTCTTTAAATTTTCCAGAACTATATCTACAAATGTGTTCTTTATTTTTACTATCATACTTACTAGGTTTAGCTAATAATATTGTTCCCCATTCTAATTGACTTGCATCTGTTTCTACGACTATATATTCTGATTCTAAAGGAAGTTATAGGTCGGGCAAATTTCTACAAATATCTTTAATTTTTCTTACTAGAGCAATATCTTGTTGGTTAAAATATTTTTGTCTTGTGGGTGTGGTCTTACTATATAGAGGTCATATTATTTTACTAAGGTTAGGAATGTACATTCATGCATAATTTAAAATTCCTAAAAATGATTGAAATTGTTTTGTATCTTTTAATTTATCTGGATAATCTAAAATTTTCTTAACTATGTGAGGTTGTAACCTAATTTTTCCATCTCCTAACTCCATTCCTTAAAAATTCTATATGAGATTTATTTAACACCATCTTTCTCTTACTAATTATTATTCCATTATTTATGAATTCTTTTAATACTATATATAAATAATCTATGTGACTATTTTTATCTGGGCTAAATACTAATATGTTATCTATATATACCAGTATAAAACTATATTTATTAAATATGCTATCCATCTTACGCTGAAATATGGAAGGTGCATTGTTTAGTCCAAAATGCATGACTAGCCATTCATAATGTCCTTGTGGGCAACAGAAGGTTGTCCATGGTATACTTTCTTTTTCCATTTTTATCTGCCAAAATCCCGACTTGCAATCAAATTTACTAAATATTTTTGCTGTCTGTATTCTGTTTATGAGCTGATCTTTATCTGGTATATTATATTTATCATCTTTTGTATTGTCATTCAATCTTTTGTAATTTATAAGCATTCTAGCTTTTCCTCTTTTTATCTCTGCATGATTTCTTACCATAAATGCGGCGCTCCTATGCGGGCTATTACTAGGTCGAATTACTCCTAAATCTAATAACTCCTTAATATGTGTCCTAAATTCCTCTATGTCCGTTGGCGTATGATCTATTTGTGCTGATGTAATCCTATAATCTTTATTTTTTATATCTAAACTGGCCAAAACTTTATTTCTTTCCTAGTATTTCATGGACTGTTCTCCTAAAATTTCTGTTGTTTCAGCTAATCTTGTTATTTCATCTAAATCATTTTCTGTTCTTCTGTATGCTAGTTTTTTCTTTAATTTTCCTATTTTTGCAAAAATTAATTCTAGGTTAACAATTTGTTGAGAATCTTCTAGGTTTTAATAGTCTTCTTTTTTTTCAAAATCAAACTCTTCTAAATCTTCTAATTCATAATTTTCTATGTCTAAATTTTCTAAAGACGTATTTGCTATCTCATCAGGTATATACTTTTGGGCTAGCTCAGGAAAAATATTTCTACTAGGAAATAAAAAACTAGCGGGGACAGAATCTACTCCTATGGTACCACCACGCTTCGCACGCAACTTTGATGAATGGGCAATGGTGCTAAAGGTATATGCTGTGGGTGTATGTACAGTTTGTTTGAAGAAAATGATGTTGTGTTGGTGGATGAACATGCCCCCTTGTAGACTAAGTACGAAATTAAGTCCTAAGATGAAAGGATGGTTTTGTCGAGTATTTCCAATCCAAACTTGAGGTAAAGGGAACCATTCTACATGTTGAGTTTGAGAACCTAGATGATGAAAACTAATCTGGGCTCCATTGATGCAATGTGTATATGTCTGTTTAGTACCATCGGCTATACTGACTAAAGCTGGGGTTGTTAAAGCTGTGCTTCATCCTAGTAAAACTATGTATTGTTCAATATATGATTTACTGGCTCCTGTATCAATCATGGCATCTATACTAAGGGTTTTTTCTACAAATTTAATTACACAAGAAATCTCAACTAAATTTGGCTTGGGTATAACAGAGTAATTAAATGGTAAATATGTATTATCTGACTGTGCTTGGGAGTACTAACTAAAGGGTTGAGAATCAACTAGGTTGACTAATTCTAAAGAGTTCATATGTTTTTCAATCAATTTATCTTTTAAAGGGTATTTAGTATGAAACTGTTCTAACTGTTGTTTAAGCTGTTTATTTTCTGCTCCTAAACATTCTATGTCAAAATTAGTTTTAGTTTCTACCTCTCGTATTTGTAACTTAAGTTCTCTTACCTGTATTTCTAATTCTCTAATTGTTAGATATAATTCTCTACTTTCTATACTACGATCTTCTAGTATCTCGTTGTTATTTCCTAATGTTATCTTGTGTGTCATGTTTAATTTTTCTAGACAGATTACACAATAGGTTATACTGCATAATAAACACTGAGCTCTCTTATCTTTAGCTGGAAACCAATTACAATAACTGCATTTAGTGGTATCAAATCTTAGTCCTATTTGAAAATTATGCTAACATTCAGTATCTGCATTGCATTCCATCATAAAGAAAGTGTCATGAGAAGGAGTCATTCCTATTTCTTGATTAAGTTGTCCTAAAAGATTATCTATATCTGTATCACTTTCTGAATCACCATTTGAACTTATGGCTTCTATTTGGTATTCATAATCACTGACTATGCTATAGACTTCTGAATTATCACTGTTTATGCTAACTATATCTTCTTCTAAGTCTTCTATAATATGTAGTCTTTCTATCTGTTTATTAGTATTAGGCCTTTGTCTTTTTGGGCAGGTTTTTGCAAAATGATTGGATTCTCCACATATAAAACAATTGCATTTTTTACTATTAGGTTTTCTAACATATCTTTGTTTTCTTTTTTTTCTCTCTTCTTTGGGTAGTCGCTTATAATTTATCCTATTAAAGGTTCTATTCTTTTTAATGAATTTTTTTTTTCCCATGGTTTTTTATATATTTTTTCCCAATATTTTTCTTTTCTATATATTTTTATATTTTTTGTATTTTTTCCTATTATATTTATTTTCATATTGCTGAGAAGTATATATTACGCTGCTACAGAAACCATAGTTTTGTTTTTTCAAATCTTTCTGTATTTTAACATCTATACATTTTTCTCTGAGCTTATGAAATGTAAAAACTATTCTAGGTCTTAGTCCTAAAGTTCCTCTTATTTTTACTTCTCATGAGGCTATTTTTACTGGTAAATTTGCATAATAAATTGACCATTTATTTTCTATTTCTCTTCCTAGTTCTCCGGGTAATTTCCTAAAATATTTGTTTCCTATTTCTTCATCAAAACTTTTTCCAGTTTTGGCTGCTATGGCTAAATATTCTTTGCTAAAGGGTACAATATATTTCCAACTTCCTAATGTTATTTGATCTAACTCAGTTAATGCTATGCTTTGAGTATAATCATTTCTTCTAGAAAGGTCATATCCTATAAGTATTTCTTTTATAAAGCTAGTAAAATTCTATGGATTATCTCCTAGTCCTTTAAGCTGTCTAATTGTCTCCTCATATTTTCCTTTAAAGGTTAAATATATATTAAAAGCTGAATTTCCTAAAAGTGTTTCCATATATTCCCATATATCTGTTGATTCAAAAGGATTACTCATCTATGCTTTTACCGCATCTTTTTTCCATTTTTCTATTACTTCTTGCCATATCTGAGGATCGAATCTAGCTAAATCTAAAAGGGTTCCTTGGTTATTAGCTGGTTGTAATTGTATACTCATATCTGGTTGTCTACGCTTTCCATGAAATCTATAACTTTTATTTGGGTTTGCCTTACTACGCCCTGTATTAGCTAATGGTCTTCTTCCTTCTACTGCATAATGCATTGGTTCTACTAGTTCTTCTACTGTTTGTTGCGGGTTACTAGTTCTTGTGCTTTCTGTGTTCATATAAAAAGTGTCTTCTAAATTAGATTGTTTTGGTATTCTAAATATTTTGCTAAGATGTATTTTATCTTCTATGATATCGTCGACATATTCTGTATGAAATTCTTGATCTAAAAATGGCACTGCTTCATCATGGGTATCTCCTCTGGCTATGTATTCGAAGTATCTAGTATCTAATATTTTATTCATATCGCTTATGGTGAAATTTTCCAAATCTATCTCATAAATATTATATATCTTATTTTGTGATATTGTTTTTTCTTCTGTCATTACATAAAGTTGATTTATGTCACTATGATTATCTTCATTTTCTTTCCTATCTATACTACTAAATTCATCATCTTCAGATTTTTCTGGTGCTACATACGTATATTGAGTAAATCTTACTGCATAACTTCCATTTGCTTTTTGATATAATAAGTTATCTTGATGGGCTAACCTTTTTTGTCCTAGAAAATCTCCTAAATTCCAATTTAGTACTGCATTATCTTCAGAATTAAATTTTTTAGCTGGTAGTGCCTTTATTCCTTTTGCGCCTAAAATTGTAACTATCTGATCATTTGTAAGTCTATAATGAGTATTGCTTTCTGAGATTGCTAAGCTTAAAAATCCTGTGCAAACTAATAAATTCTTTTCTCCTTTTTTTATTTTGTATCCTCTACTCTTTATCCCAATTTTTATCTTTTTATGAAAGGTCGAGGTTGGTAGTAGAAAATCTGGTGTAAAATAAACTATTCCTCCTTTTGAATTCATATCTATTTCATAGCTGCCTAAAATACTTTGTCCTACATCATTATCATCATAAAGACATACAAAACTTTAGTTCCTAAATTTTCTCCTACCACAATTAATCCTAAGTGAGTCATTTTGAAGTGTTCATTTACAACATATTTATAACTTTCTCTATCTATTAAATTTAGCTCTATTTTTTCATCTTCATGAGCTACACTAATCATTTGTTCACCATAGTGTTTAAATATATATTGTTTTTTATGAATCTTTCATAACTTATATACATATTTAGCTGGAATTAACTCTAACTTTTCCTTCTTAAATTTTTCTATATGTTGTTCTACATCTATAAATTCTTCCATTTTAATATTTTCATCCTCATTACACTTTTTACTACTACTTCCTTTTACTAGTTGTTTAAACATTTTTATTTTCTGTAAGTTCTACAAACAGGTTTCTTTGATAATTTAAGCTTTTCGAAATACCTAACTATATCTTCTTCGTTTATCTGAGATTGGGGTTTATTTGTTTGTCCTTCTACTCCTTTTCCTTTTTGAAGTGTTATTTTTTCTAAAGAAGCTAAACGATTTTCTAAGCTGTGTAGTTGTTCTGATAGTTCTTCAAATTTTTCACACAATCTAATTAGAAATAAAATTTCTATATTATTTTGTTTTACTGATATTTTATCTAACTGATTTATTCCCTGATAGCTACTGATTCCTTATGGGTTATTATGAAAGTCTTCTACTTGTTTTAAAATAATCTGGTAGTCCCTATTAGCTTTTTTTTATCACTACTCATAAACTAAGATTTTATTAGTTGTTCTAAAATTTCTAATTTTTGTTTTAAATTATCTTAAATTTGGTTGATTTGTTCTATTTGTTTAGCAATTTGATTTATCTGACTATGAATTTTTTCAATTAGTTGCTTAAATTCTAACTCTATTTGTTTTGAGCTGCTAGTGTTTATGGCTGAAATTAGTGTTTCTATTTCTAGCTTGGTGGGAAATTTTTCTAAATTTAAATATGTTCGTTTTTGTAAGATTGAACTACACTGGTCTTGGATATAATCTAATTTTTTATCTTGATCTTTAATTATACTACGAGTATTACGAAGATGGTCCATAGATGAAGTAAAAAGATTACTAATTTTATCTACGTCCTTTTTAATATTTTTTACAAAATTAATCTGATGATCTATAATACTATTTAGCTGGGAATTATGTTCACTATGGAGCTGATGTGTAAAAGTACTTTAAAAATTACAACGAAATTTATTTTTATCTATGTTAAGACGATGATTATGATTGCTGAGTTCTAAATCTAAATATTCTACTCTTTTTATATACAAAATTAAATTACTTTAAAATTATTAAAAGCTACTATAATATGAAATTTATAACTAAATTGTCCAAAAATAAAAACTACTATATTTTTATAAGCAAAATGCATAAACTAACTTAAATTGTCCTAAAATCGAACACTGCTCTGATACCAATTTTGGGGTAGGTTGAGTTAGTGGTCTACCTGTAATAACCCCGACCCGTAATTAGCTATTAATCAGTAATTAAGGATGTTAATTAAGTGATTAAGATTGATGATGGGATTAATAGGTAATTTGTAACATAATTGGTCGCCTACCTGTTGACCGTTAAATCATCTATCAATGCTTAATGGTTAAACTGTAAATTGAAAGCCTTATCGGCATCCAAACCCGGAATTGATTATACCATTGGGTTATTTGGAATTTTTAGAATCTTATGGCATATTTAATTAAAATGTGATTGGGCATGATTAAATTAGATTAAATGAAGCTAATTAAATAGTTGGCGTAAATTACAATTTTGCCATGTTAGTGGCTTATTTCTCCAACACCTTTGAGCCTTATTTTTGTTGTTCAATTCGTTGGTCCCTTAGTGTAAAAAATCTGAGGAATCATTTTAGAGAGAGAGGGAGAGCAATTCTAGAGAGAGAGAAGGAGGAATTCAAAGAAAAGTTGAAGATTTTGCTTGCATTCACCAAGGTTGTGCTAAAATAAGTGAGATTAAAGACTCTAGGTATGATTTCAACCTCTAATTTGTGAACCTAAGTCATCTAGCATGAGATTTCTTCAAGGTTATGAGTTTAATCATGTAATGGAGCTTAGAAGAAGGAATTGTAGCTCAAATCATGCATGCATGCATAAATTTCCAAGTTTTGGGTTTGATTTCAAAGGTTTCTTCCATGCATGTGTTAACATATTCTACATTTTGGCCATTCAACTTGTTTTCCATCAAATCACCAAGTTTGATCATGTTTTGGAAGGTTTAGTGTGGTAGAAGTTCTTGCATGTCATGTTCATGAATTGATTTTGGGTTTCAAGTTGTGTTCATAGAGAATTCTAGCATGCATGTCCACAATATTGATTTAATCCATGAGTTCATCTTGTTTTTCCATCAAATTAGCAAGTTTCCAGTTATTTCATGGTGCTTGATTATGCTTTAAGAGATTTGAAACAAGAAAAGTCCATGCATGTGGTGTTCTTGAGCATTCATCATGTTTTAAGTTGAAAATGTGAGTTTTGACAAACCTTGGGCCATGATTTTTATAAATTGATCCTTGAACTTTCATATTCTACAAGTTTTTTGGGTTATCTCAAGTTTTAGGGCCCAAGTGATGAGTTTTGGTTAGTTAAATTCGAATTTTGAAGTTGGAGGTGCAATCTGGAAATTCCAGATTTTGCAGCCTCGCTCGAGCGAAGGGGTTCTCGCTCGAGCGACCACTCTGAGATTGTGCACTTCGCTCGAGCGACCAAAAGTCCGCTCGAGCGTAAATTTCAAGCTTCCAGAAGTTTGCATCATTTACAGATCGCTCGAGCGAAGGAATGTGCGCTCGAGCGACCAGTCACATTTTTGCATGCTCGCTCGAGCGAGGAAAGCTTCGCTCGAGCGAGGACTTAAAATTTTGAAATTTTGCCTAAGTGTTCCAAGGCATGTTTTGACAACCTCATTGCATCTTAGGCATTCCTAAGCCTTAATTAAGCTATAGTAATGAAGTTATGGGCTAGAAACGCACACTGAGATAAAGAATGGCAAGTGTGTATGTGACTTGAGCATTGTAATAAGAATGAATCACACTAAGAGATTGCAAGGGTGTGTGTGTTCTAAGCCATGTGTTAAGAATGAACATGAACCAACATGATGTAAGCTAAGCCTTAATGGCCACATGAATAAGTAATGATAAGATTCGTTGGTGCTATGTATTTTGTGATTGTAGGTCAACGTCCGAGGAAGTGATTGACCATCTACGGAACCACTGTGAGTAACGTTGTCGTAAAGATACATTTATATGAAACTATGTTCCAAATGAGATAAGATATGCTATGATTTCTGAAATGATATATGTTTCTATGAACGAACATCCCAAGTTGAAATCTATTATGGCATCCATAGATAGTCCCAAGTCATGGGGGACGCATGAAAATGCGGGTCCATGACATTTACGAGATCTCGTTAGCCACTTCATTGTGGTGATATGTGTTTAATCGGTGTCCAGGACCGGTTACTCTAGTCGGAAGACGTTTTGTGACGTGTTCTATGGGATATGCCATTATTATGTTCTGATATGAGATGACTATGATTATGCTATGATCTGTTTTATACGTATAAAATGTTCGGATTTCGTTCACTATCCCCTTTACCTTAATGTTATTCACTGGGCTTTAGCTCACTGTTTGTATATATATATTATAGGTGAGCATTCTGGAGTGCAAGCCCGAAGGTTTTGCGGGGGTCTGTGTTTCTGTTGTCAGCCAGCCTTTGTGCCTCACGTGGAGGTTCCCGAAGTGTCTTGGGTTACGCATGGGACTTTATTTTAATTATGTTGTCTGTACGGATAATACTGTAACGTGTGTGGTATAATATAATATATGGTTGACTTATGGTTATGTAAATAAAGTTTTAAATTATTCTGTTTCATGTAAGTCAACACAGCTCATTGGACAATTATATTTATGTATTTGCTTCCGCTAGCCCCTTATTACATGCTTATCTGTTCAGAGGCCTTCGGTAATCTAAGGATTACTGGCCGGTTACGATGCTAAACCTATAGGGGCGGGTTTGGGTCGTGACACTACCACTATTTTGAAATTGGGCTGAGAATTATCTAATTAATTCTACAGTTATGCTAATAAGTCTTCAAGCTGTTGTATAGCTAGCTGTAAGGCTTCTTGTTTTACAGTTATCTGTCTATTTATTTGAGAAATTTTCAAACTATAATTTTCTAGAGATCTGCCAGAAGCTAATGATAATAGAAATTGATATCTTAATTTTTGATCTTCTAATTCTTGTATAAGCTCAGTATTGGTTCTGATTTTAATCATAAGTTCTTCTTCTAAAGGCGTAAAATTTTGATTTTTAAAATTCTTTTATAGACAATATTTCCTTAATATTTCTACTCGGGTTGATCTCTTTGTATTCTAAAATTCTTTTTCTTTGGAAAAACTATTTTTAGGCAATGTTTGTTTTCATTACATGTACTCCCACCTTGAAGCTAAGCCTCATTCAATATAGTATATTTTTATTTTCTATTCTTTACCTTTCCCTTTCTGCCTACAATTTGCCCTCAAACACCTAACCACGGCTCACATGGGCTCTTCAGCTAAGGTCATTCAATAATAAAATAGAAAACAACAGATGCTACAAATGTGCAAAACATGTAATATTAATAAGCAAACAAGCATTCTATAAACTTAGTTTTTCCAAAAAGAAAATAAATTTTTAGAATAGAAGAGTTACCCTTTTGAAATATTTAAGGAAAAAGAGAGACTACTCACACTTCATATTAATATGTAATATACTACAAAGATTATGTTACAGACTTTAAGTTTTTGAAAGACTTGGAACACTTAGAATTTTTTAGAGGGGTTGGAATTTTTTGCAAAGTAAAGTGAAGGGAAAATTTTCATTGCTTCTTCCGTTGGCATGAATGCCAATTTATACAATACAAAAGGAGAATAAAAACAAACAACCTAAAATCTAGACTTAATAGCTAACTTAAATTGACGGCCAAACTTTTCAAAAGACCTAGTTAAGCCTAGTAATAGGCTTTCACCAAAATTTCTACATAAAGACAAAGACTATGCATACAATTATATGCCTATTTTTGACAAACTTTCTACGCAGATAAAAACAAGTAAAAGGTTTGGATAATGATGCCAGGTACTACTTTGGGCTCCGTCGCACATCATTCAATCCTTCCTTTTAGATAAAATTTTGACATTATAATATGTTACAGGACACGTGTAAGGATTCTCATAGCTTTTCTTTAGTGAAGCAGGGTAGGTGTCATCTGCTTTATTAAAGTAGTGAGTGAAGGAGAAACCTTATCACTGATAGACGCAAATAATTACAGACATAAATATTTACAATAACTATTGTCGTTTTTTGGCGTGCTTATCTTTGATTGTTGAAGAGAGACTTTATCTTCTACAAATTTTGTCTTTTTCTTCTGAGATGACAATAATTGATGTAGACGCTTGGATGCTGAATCTTCAAGGTGGATTCTTCGTAGAAAATTTACAAAATTTTAAAGAGTCAAAAATCTAGAAAACAAGAAACTATAATACTTCCAAAATATTATATGAGTCTAATTATGTGAAGTGCACCTTTTAACATATTATAATAATTTAATATGTTAAAAGACATCTTCAATAAAAATATATATACCTTTTTAATTATTTATATGGTGGTAATAAATTAAAAAAATAGATAAATTACATTAATCTCTTTTAGATTTAAAATATATAATGAGTTATATGATTTTGATATAATTATATTGATTTTTTTTTTGTGTGTATTTTTAATAATATTACACTTGGTTTTATTTTCATCAATAATTTATTTGTTATATAAATAAAAAATGATATTGTTATATCTATTAGACGAAAACATATATTTTACATTGTTTATTTTAGTATTTTCACATCATCTGAATTAGTTTCGATCATTTAATCTTACTAAAAGGGAGGTCAGTATAATTATATCAAAACTATGAATTTATTGT
Source organism: Camellia granthamiana (assembly GCA_036172215.1). Classification (NCBI taxonomy): domain Eukaryota; kingdom Viridiplantae; phylum Streptophyta; class Magnoliopsida; order Ericales; family Theaceae; genus Camellia; species Camellia granthamiana. The sequence continues at coordinate 13,257,396 of CM069905.1, forward strand.
ATTGTTTTCAAACTTCATGGTAGTTTAGTGTAATTTACCCTTAAAGAAAAAGTTAAATTATAAATGCACTCTTAAATTTTATTTAAAATACAGATTAACCCTTATAGTTCTATAAATTACATATATTCCATTATTAGAATTTTTTATGTAATAGAATTAACAGAAAAAATAAAATTTCTAATTACTCTCCTATATAACAATAAAATTATCTGAATTATTAATTAAAATATATTTATGATATCATTTAATTAAATTCGTGATTGATTATAATTTGTCATGTGATTAAAAATTGAAAAATTTATCCATAAATCCCATATAGGAGAATATTGATCCATTTAGTTCTAAAAGTTTTCTTATGAATAAATTAGTGAATGCATTTTTTTTTGATTTTGTGCCATTTTTGAGTTTAAGTGAATGGCTTTTTGTGATTAATTTTTTTTTAAAAATTTTTAATTCATTTTTGGGATGAAAATATAAAAGTGAGGTATGAAAGATTCTTTTGGGGGGATTGATGGATGAAGTATTGGTTGTCGAGCGTGGAAATTTACATTTTTGTTAATGTGATTTTCTGGTGTTACATAGTGTTACATTAGAGTGCTACGTTTGAAAAAAAAGATACTAAAGAAATTTTGTGTTACATTGATTGAAGCTTTGTGTTTGAGAAAAGTACACAATTTTTTTTGTTGAAATATTACGTTATTACGTTTGAGAAATGTACACTAAATTTTTTTTAGTGTGTTACATTAGAATGTTACGTTTGAAAAAAAAATACACTAAATTTTTTTTGCCTGTTACATTGATTGGAGGGTTTCGTTTGGGAAAAACAGAATGAGGAGTTTTTTTAAAAATGTTATGTTGTTACGTTTGGAAAAAGTATAATAAAGAATTTTTATGTATTACGTTTATGAAAGTATACTAAGAAATTTTTTTGAAAATTACGTTGTCACGTTTAAAAAAAATACATTAAACAATATTTTTAGTGTATTATATTAGAGTGTTACATTGGAATATTATGTTTGAAAAAAGTATACTAAATAATTTATTTAAAGTGTTACATATAGTAATTTTAACATTATAAAAAAAATCACATTTACCTCTTAATACATAACATGTGCGTTTATACTTGACCATTTATATAATTTATACTGAAATAGAAAATTTAGGTCTATAAGAAAAAAAAAGGAGGCCATGAAATCGTTATTTAAAATTTATTGATGTTTCATCTCAAAAATTTAAAAAGACGAAATGTAATTTAAAATTTTAAGAATGCATTTACAAAAACATAAAAAATGAAAAATGATGGGCTTGTCTTCTACTACCCGTGATTATCGTTAAATATCTGTAATAATACAATAAAGTAGGTTTCGAGAGTACTCTTCCACGCGATGGGGCCACCGCTCTCGGCCTCTACTCCGCCTTCCTCCTCTGTCTGGACCACTTTCACTCTCTCTCTCTCTACATTTGCCCTCAAATTGGTTCTTCGGAGCAACTTTTCGATTTCTGTTCACTGGCCTTTCCTAATTCTCCTCTAAATTTAGCTTAATTATCCAATTTGTCTTCATTTTTAGGAATTGATCGATATATATAAAGAGAGAGCTACGATTATAGTATGGCTATGGAGGAAGAGAGCGCAGAGCAGCTGTTGAAGAAGCTGATCGACATTGTCAACGAGATCTCTTCCATCTCCGGCTTCAGGTGTGTGGTCAGGAGGCAATGTCGCGATCTTTCGAGGCGGTTGAAGCTCTTGATGCCCTTGTTCGAGGAGATCAGAGACCAAATCTCCCAAGAGACTCTGAACGATTTGATTTCGTTGAAAGACGCTCTCGAATCGGCTAAAGAATTGCTCGGAATCTGCAGCCGCGGCAGCAACATCTTGCTGGTTCGCAATTTTATGCTTCAATTGTTTATTTATTGTTCAATTGCAACTGAATATGGAATTATATGTTTTTTTTTTTTTTTTTTTTGTGTGTGTGTGATCAATTTGTGTTTAACGAGGGACTTGGCATGAATAATGGGTTTCATTTAATTGGGAAGTGAATAATCAAATCCCAAGAAGGGGTTTTGAGAGGGGTGAGCATATATATAACCGGGTGAGCATATATATATATAGATGTGTGTGTGTGTGTGTATATATATAGTTTAAATAACCGGGAGTCTGGGTCAGCTGACACACGCTTCGAGTAATGCCGGTCCTGAAGTTAACTGCCGGCAAACCAAGAGGTGAGGCATAGTTATTACACATAGTTCTGAAACCTAGCTTTGTGCTTGTGGCCGCACCTAAAACAGTTACTTTAAATGCTAGGATTTTAACCAAACAAATGACCAAATGTGTGTGGGTCCGCAATTATGTGGGCCTACACTCATATGAGGTGTTTAGTCATTTGTTTGGTAGAAAATTTGAGACCTAGCGCATTTTCCTGACTTTAATGCTCAAGCTTTGGGCTGTGGAGTCTACTTGCTTACTGGCATCTATTTACTTTGCTAAGAGTATCTTCAATGGTTGGATAGGGAAAGAGCTAGATATTGCTATAATTTACTTAGGGCTGCAAACGAAACCAGCCGAGTCGAGCCAAGCTTTAGTATGTTTGAACTTGTTTTTTAAAGATTTTAATAAGTTCGAGCTCGACTTCAATAAAAATTTAATGAATTGGGCTTGAGCCGAGTTGGCCTAGGCTTGACTCGAGTTCGAGTCCGTTTACAGACTCTAGTGAGCAAAAAAAATTATAAATTCATACTTGCGTATAAGATTAAAGTTATAATTAGAATTTTAATTATATAGTTATATATGCAATATATATAAATATACTAAAAACAAGTTAATATTTTATCACCTACTACCACTTTTATATAAATGTATAGTTAACTATTATTTACATTTATATTTTTTAAATATATAAATAACATATATTTTTTTTATACATATTTTTATATTATTTAATATATAAATAATAAATGTTGAACGAGTCAGCTAACGAGCCGAGTTTTAGTATGTTTGGCCTTGTTTATTAAAAATTTAATGAGCTCGAACTTGAAAGCAAAAAAAATGTAATAAATCGAGTTTGAACGAGCTTTTACCGAGCTGAGTTTGAGTCTGTTCACGAACGGTTCTGTTCATTTGTAGCCCTAAATTTAGCAATGAATGTGTTAAAATGCTTGATTTTAGCAATCTTGCTCCAATGGTATAATGTAAAAATTTTCAACTTTTCTTATTAAATCAAAACGCTACATGTGGGTCCCTAGAGGAGAGATATAGACACAGTTTTTAGCTTTAGGTAAACCTTGTGCTATATTTAACACAATGTTTACCTATAGGTAATATATAGCAAGCCAAGTTACTTACTATTGGAGTGGGAATTTGGAAGCTTCAAGGCAAAATATAACAATAGCATGCCATATAGTACGCCCATTGGAGATGCTTAGTGCTATTCTATTGCTAGTTGAAAACCAATGCTTGCTTACTATAATCTTGCATTTAGCCATCATGTTTGAAAACAAATGCTTACTGAATTTTGTGCAGTAATTTCTTACATTTAGCTATTTTTCTAAGCCTGCAAAACTAGTATGCCTTTATGTGTGACTGAACTTGAATGCGCTTTTGCGTGTTTTCCATTTTTCATTTTGTTCAGTGAATAGGAACTAACTTATGTGGAACCAGCATTGAATGGAGAATTTAACTGATAAGCTTTAAGCAGGAAAAACTTGGGCCAATCAGGGGAATAACACCAAACAAAGGAGAAAATTTGAATCATAAAGAAATATATAGTTTTCAACCAGCCAATTTATGAATTTTTTGTTGCATATGAAACTACCTTAATCAACTACAACATTTTGACTTTGAAAGACACCGATTTTGCTAAGCAGATTTGGTGTCTGACATTTTGCCATAACTACCAAATCAAAGCTCTCTCTTTCAATTCCAAAAGTGCTGTCATTTGTCTTATGTAATGCTTTTCAAATGCAAGTTCATTTGTATGTTTCTTTCTGCTGTTTTTTTTTAGCGGATCAAGGACTTATTTTTTATTTTTAGGAAAAAGAACAAGGAATGGAATGAGATATGCTGGTTCATTCAAAATATCAATGTTGTTCTTCCTCTAAACTGATATCATTCCTTTATTTTCTGTGGGTGTTAAAAGCAGCCAAAAGTTTCATAACCAAAATTGAGAGTGAGAGCAACTTACCCAAATCAAACCAAACCAAGTCTTGTGTCCTGACCCAATCAGTTAGGGTCGGCCACACGAATCACTTTTTGCCATTCCACTTAGTCAAGGGCTCACACTGGCAGAGCTAATAAGAGTGACTGGAATAACTGAAAAGTAAAAAAATGAGGATGAGTAGTGGCCCTGCTTGTTTTTTAAGGTACATCAGAATTTAGTGGCCCTGCACTACCTTACTATGTTTAATACCCGTGTCACATGGATTCTTAATTTCTCCCAAAGTATGGGTAAGTGTGTAAAATAAGTACTTGACACCTGTAAACAATTTAGACACTTTGATATTCAAATTTTTTACGATGGTTGAAGTAGAAACTCGCATTTGCTAATAAAAAAACATTTCTAGCCTCTCACATGGATGATAAATAATTTTTTTTCCTAATTTTATTTAATTTCAAGTACATTTATACATACTTTACATCTAATCTAAGAAAATTATACAATTTCTAATATATATAAATATCCATGGCACGTCCCCTTACCAATATCCAGCTTTTGAATACATATCCTAATATGATTTTACGCTTGGATACACTCACACCCAATACTTGTACTTGAGTTCATGTAACATAGTTTAAACCCTGTTTGATTTTGCATATGGTTTTGTTGGGAAACATCTCTCTGCACATTCATGCATACAGGTGAATTTGCATGAATGCTGGAATAAAGACCACTGGTTCTACATATTACAAGTTTGGTCCTGGTCTTATGTTGTGGCAATTTTGGAGCCAACTCCTTTTTATGTTCTTTCAGGTATTGCAATCAGAGAAAATAAGGAGTAAATTCAAAGAACTGGCTGTTCAATTTGAACAAGCTCTAAGATTTGTTTCCTATGACAAGCTTGACATTCCAGATGAACTTAAGGAACAGGTGATCATCCATTATGGAAGTTTGTGGTTTGTGACTTTGTAATACTTATGACGGACCCCACAACCTAGATTTCCATCAGTATATGAGCTTGTTTTTATTTATTTATTTATTTATTTTATTTCCTTTACTAGACTCGGACCTAAGACTTATCCAACCCAATCCCATGCTTTCATTACCCTTCGCTGAGGCCCTGGGGCAACCATATGCAACTTACATATGCTGCAAAAAATTAGAAATAGTCTCATCTTTGACTTTTTATATGTTGGCAAACCCCACAAAAAACTAGTTTTAATTATTCTATTTGTTTGCTATGAACGACTAGTAGAATTTTTGGATTCCTATTTTTTACCTGCCCCATCCTCTCCCCTTGAGCAAGGAATCTGTGGGGACCTAGAAAATTATCTTCCTGTGTATTTTTGATTCATTCTCTTTCTTTCTTGTTAGTCGTTCACTTTTCTTCGTGTTACCAGGTTGAACTTGTTCATTCTCAATTTGCAAAAGCCAAAGAAAGAATTGAAGAGCCTGATTTGCAGCTGTATGAGCATCTGTTCTCCATTTATAACCAGAGCAGTGATGCGGATATTGAACCAGGTCTCACAAGGACATTGTGTGAAAAGCTAGAACTAATGACCATTGAACAACTTAAAGAAGAATCACTTGCTTTAGATGAGATCGTTGTGTCCTGTGGTTGGGATGTGGTTCAAACCAGAGAGAAGATGTTGATGGTAATGAAAAAATTTGAAGACTGTGTGAGGGCCGAACACCCCAACATCAGTATTCCTGTGTGTGAGAATTGGTCTGGTAGTGATCAAACACACACCATCCAAAGCCCCAAATCGCCATTTGTGCCAGATGATTTCCGTTGCCCAATATCACTGGAATTAATGAAAGATCCTGTCATTATATGCACAGGGCAGGTACGTGCGTCTATTACTTAGAACAAGCCAAAGCTTTTTTTACTTTTATTTGCCTTTTAAGTTTTCATTGGATTAATCATTAAGGTTTTCCCCCCCTTATATACTAGTATATTTACAATAGGTACGAGGGGCTGTATGTTGGTTAGGCCCCTACCCAGGAAATTTATGACGTAATACTTAAACCTAGTATATGCTCATATCTGGCACCTTTGCCTTTTAAGAGATTTTTATTCAGCGAATGTCTCCAAAAGAGCGAATTTTTGTTCCGACAAATTCCTTACGAGTCCTCTTTTGTTTGGTAGACCTATGAACGAGCTTGTATAAAGAAATGGCTTGAAGCAGGACATGGAACTTGTCCAAAAACGCGGCAGAAACTTTTTAGCACCACCCTCACACACAACTATGTGTTATCTAGCATAATAACTCGTTGGTGTGAAGACAATGGGGTGGAACCACCCACTAGATTGGGCAATTCTCGGCTAGGTAAGACCTCTGCCTGCTCCATTGAAGGTGTGGACATTGATGCTCTCTTAAGCAAGCTCACATCCGGCAACATTGAAGACCAGAGGGCTGCTGCAGGTTTGCATTATAATAAAGATTTCTTTATGCTGAAAATATCATAGATTGAAATAAAGAATCTTCTATAGAGCATCAAAAGAGTATTTTTGTGTTTGATTTTTAGAATATGAGCAAAGTTAAATTCTGAAAGTAACCAATATTTTTTTTTGTCTTTCTTTTCCACTAGTCAAAGTTTAACAATTAATTTTTTTAAAAAATTTTTTTGTTGCTTTTTTGAAGATGTTTATACAGTTTTACTTCATCTGATACAAATAGATGGAAATTTGTATTGGAAATTTTCTTTATAAATCTTCTTTTCCCACACGTTATATTGGAAATTTTGCATTTGTAGGATTTTCCCAAGCAGAGATTTCTCAGGTTCTTGGTGGAACCTCATAAAATTCTGAACCATGTGAATTAATTCATTGTAGGTGAGCTGCGCCTTCTAGCCAAGAACAATGGCAATAATCGCATGTTCATAGCCCAGGCCGGTGCAATCCCCCTCCTTGTTGGCCTCCTCTCCACGCCCGACACTACCACCCAAGAACACGTCATTACCTCTCTCCTCAACTTGTCTATTTGTGAGGATAACAAAAGAGGCATCGTATCTTCTGAGGCTGTTCCTGGAATCCTTCATGTCCTGAAACACGGTAGTATGGAAGCACGAGAAAATGCGGCAGCCACTATATTCAGCTTGACAGTATTGGATGAATTCAAGGTGACAATTGGTTCTTCGGGAGCAATCCCAACATTAGTAACATTGCTGAAAGAAGGTAGTCCGAGAGGGAAGAAGGATGCAGCAGCGGCACTTTTTAACTTGTGCATATTCCAAGGGAACAAAGTACGGGCGATAAGGGCTGGTTTAGTACCGTTGCTAATGACACTACTGATTGAACCTGGTAGCGAAATGGTGGACGAGGCATTGGCGATCGTTGCGATGCTAGCTAGCCATTCTGAGGGGAAAGGAGCGATTGGAAGTTTCAAGGCCGTGCCGCTTTTTGTGGATCTGGTTCGAAATGGATCCCCAAAGAGCAAAGAGAATGCTACGGCAGTGCTGGTGCATCTTTGTGCCGGTGATCAACAGTACCTTTCAGAGGCTCGAACCCTTGGCGTGGTTGATCCGCTGCTGGACTTGGCAGAGAATGGCACGGATAGGTGTAAGCGGAAGGCTGCACAGTTGCTCCGGCTTCTATTGGACCCCACGGAGCCTGATGATGAAGCTCGGGTGCAAACTGGTGGACCGTCTGATACCCAAACTCGGTCCATACTGTTGCCAGTAACAGCCAGTGTTGATGATAGCTAAGGACCTGTTTGGCTTCTCATGGGTTTTGTTGGATTAGCCTTTGGGAAGCAACTATTGTTTGGTATATACATATATATATATAGTCTAGTATGAATCTATTTTGTGGGATTTGTAGGGGGTGAAATAGAAAAGAGTTGTTTGAAGAGAGGAAGAAAATTATTGAAACAGAGTGGTCATTTTGTGCTGGCCCTCAATTTTTATTGGCAATATATATATAGTTGTGAAGGAATCAGAATATGATGTTATAAAGACGGAAAGTAATTGAGAATATAATTCTTGCCACAGATCATTTACTCTTGGGTGTTCATCTCTCAATTGTTTGTCAATTTCTTCTAGGGTTTAGCTTGTAATAAGAAATGGAATAGACTTGTATGACTTCATATTTTTTTATTGGAGGAACTAGGTTATTTTCATTTATTTTTTCCCTTTCAATCTGTAGGGATTACATCAACAACAATGTTAGAGGGTCACAATTTTTATGGCTCAAATGGCTCAAAATAGTCAAAACGACGTCGTTTTGGGCGCAAAACATGTTAAAACGACGTCGTTTTGACAGTTTTGAGCCATTTGAACTACAAAAATTGTGGCCCTCAAACATTTTCCTTACATCAAATTGGATTTTGAATTATGAAAGAAAATGTAAATGTAGGTAAAGAGTCAAACTCTGACCTCAGCGAAATACAACAGATTACATGAAATTTTGATTTTTGGTTAGTTTTTCGTAAGGTATGTTATGATTTTTTACATCAATACAGATTGAGGTCAAGTTTGGCTAATCTAAAAAAGTGCACTTATTTCATTTTTTTATCTTTTTTGGGTCACATCAATCAACATCTCTTCTCTACTTTTTCTACACATAATATAATAAAAATCAAAAAGTGCACTTATTTAGTCTTCCCAAACTTGGCCTGAATCGATCAAAATATAATATTTAAATAATTCTTTATATTTTATTTCTTTAGGTATCAGAAAATAAGTAATTAATGTATCACATTTCGTAATAAAAATTAAAAAGGAAAACATTTATAGAATAATTTGTCGCATTTTTTTTATTTGCTCCTGATACCAAATTGTACAAGTCTCGTAAAATTGTTAGTCTTGCATGAATCTCCTTTATTCTAAATTGAAAATTAACAAACATCAAACTGCAATTTTGAAAATGACATTTTATTTTTTATCAGGTCTTTTAAATTTGATGCCTTCAACTATAAGAACGAATATTTTTATTAAAAAAAATAAAATAAAATTGAGACTATATATAATATAATAAACTACGTGACCTAGTTATTAAGGATTGAGCTATCTCTGTAACAACAAACCAACTTGGTTAAGTAAATGTCCTAATCAACAAAAGTGGATGATTGCCTTTAATTTAGAGTGAGAAAAGACAAAACCTAAGACCAATTATAGCAGTGGAATTATTATTCTGATTATAATGTATGTGGTGCTAATCAACATCATTTACAAAAGTCACTTTGCCACTACAGTTGACAGAGAATCAATAGTTCAATGACCCCTCCAATTTGCCAATCTAAAAATATTATCACGGTTGGTCAAGCACAAGAAGAAGATATTTTAAATTTTATTTTATTTTTATTATTTATTTTACTCAATCGAATAAACAATTTTAAAAATTAAAAAAATTTAGGTAATTTTAAAAAAAGTTCACTACAAATAAAATAAGTCAAAATTTTAATATAAAAAATTGCAAAAACTAGCCTCTTTTTTTTTTTTTTTTTTTTCTGGACTTTTTTCAAAAATAAATTCTTTTTTATTTTTATTATTTTATTTTTTTTCTTCTAATTTTAGAATCATCTATTTAACATATTTAAAAAAATCTCTAAAAATGAATAGTTCATAATCTATTTGTCATCAGTTTTTCGCTAGTCGAATGTATGAAACACTGATATTGTCATATCTTTTCTACTAAAATATCCACCAACTATATTAGTATCGGTCATTTTAACTTTTACTAAAAATGAAGTTAGTATAATTATGTAAAAAATGTGAGACTAATTATATTTTTTCATATCGTAAAAGAGGCGAGTGTAATTTATGCTATTTGTTCACTACAACAAAATGCACATTTGGCGACTAAATTTTTAGTCGCCAAAAGTCCTACAAATAGTGACTAATATTTTTAGTCACCGAAAATAAAATTTTAGTCGCCGGATTGGTCGTGGGAAGCTTGTCGGGGAAGGGATTGGCGACTAAATATTTTTAAGCCGCCAAAAGTCCTACAAATGGTGACTAATATTTTTAGTCACCGAAAATAAAATTTTAGTCGCCAAAAATCTTATTTTTCGCTACTAAAACTTTGGTCGCCAAAACTTGAAGTATTTATGGCAACCAAAGTTTTAGTCGCCCAAGGGTTTTTTCATCTTTTTATTTTTTTATTTTTTTCATTTTATTTTTTTTAGCTATTAAATATTCAGTAGCCAAAAGTTTTTCTCCATTTTATTTTTATTTTTAGCTACTAAATATTTAGTAGCCAAAAGTTTTTTTCTATTTTATAAATAAAATTATCTATATACTGATAAAATTAGTAACCATTCCATAACATACACACATTTCACTTTCAACTATAAAAAAAAAAAAAATCATATTTAACATCAAATTAATATTCCCAAAAAAAAATCCCGTACAAATCAAGTATAATCCAATCTCAAAAATATAATTCCATACATAACAGATGATTAAATAAAATTAACATTCAATTGTTAATTTGGCAAGAAACCAACTAACAAAAACACTAAAAACATAAAAAAGTAAAGGTCATAAAATAAAATAAAAAAACTAGTGATGAAGTCAGCTGCAGTCCAACTCTCAAAGCAATTACTGAAGCAAAGTTGAAAGCTGCATACATAAATTAATATAGATCAGTAACACAGATCACAAACAGTTGCTAATAAAAGATAGCACAAACAGATACATAGTTTTTATCTATCATCAATTCATTGATCAACTTTTCTCATTTTATTCTCAAACCAAGTACAAAATAATTATATAGAGCAGAAATGAGAAGGCATACCAGAGTAATAACTATTCAAAAAACATATAGCATAATCAATAAGTTTCACCATTTACATTCTCTTGCATAAACCCATATGTATATTGTGCGTAATGAGTTAATCTAACCACAAGACCTAGTTGACATTGTAAACTATCTAGGAATTCTTTTCTCTAATGAAAATGCTTTAGAACCAATAAAATTAATCCAGTTCCATCACTAAGCCCATATTTTGCATGGTATATTTTGAAATTTTAGTGCCTTTACTTTAAGAGAGGTTCAATACTTGGACAAACAACGGCACCCGATACTCATACCAAGTCCATGTAACATAGGTTAAATACTTCTATAATCTATAGTATGACATGATAGTAATAACAGTGTCCTTCCAGGTGGATTTCACAAACTTCCAAAATAGATTGGTCATGGAGCAACTATAGTAGTTATGCAATTTGCACTGAGTGTTACAAATTGCTTGTGGCCATGTTATAAAGTGTACAATGTACTCATTGTTTGTTTGGTGCTGTGAGACTTCTTGATCATGTAGTGTATATAGCAACTTGACCCAATTTTTATATTGAGAGATGCTATCCCACTAAATCTTCTAGGAAACTATTGACAGGTTCGAACGTGCTTGAAGAATTAAAATATAGGTATATAAATTTTAGCAGATTGTATATATGCCCTGAGTTTCTATACATCTATAGTAACAGTTTTCGATCGGCAATTAAGAGAATTCTAGAAGGTGATCAACCACCTTCTTCAATGTTGGTACTGTGCATATCATCCATTCATTCAAATTGTGACTCAACTATTGATACTCTACCAGTGGCATCAAATGGTGCTGAAAACACCTCAGCTACAAAAGTAGATTAGATTTTTGAGAAGCCTAAGAGACGTTTTATCAAACAGTTTGAAGGTGAAAAAAAAAAAAAACACAAATTGAAAAGCCATAACAACTTCCCAAACCAACAATTCATGGGATAAACGAGCTATTAGATTTTAATGGGTTTTGATTTATATATATGGATATATATATATACACACAAAGAAGACTAGAAGAGGAAGAAACATAGAGGGGTGTGAGGATGATTCTGGAAATTTTCCAAGAAAGTGGAAACAAAGAGAGAGCTTTCAAAATAGAGACTTTGAGAGAGAGAGAGAGAGAAAGAGAGAGGTACCTTAGGCTCGTACAAGGGTTTACACTGCATGAGCTGTGCAATCTGCTCATCGAGATTCCCATGGGTATTTGAGGCGACCAGATCTATACTCATCTTCTGGATTATATACAGGAAACGATTTCAATGAAGAAAAACAGTGATGGTTCTATCGATACCCAGAAAAATGGTGTAGAAGAAGACCTAATCATCAACCTAGATTTTGGGTCAATATGCGAACTGCATAGAGAGAGAGAGAAAGAGCTCACAATCGGTGCTCCAGTTGTCAGCAACCGTGAGGAGGAGCAGTGGAGGCACGGCTGGTGGAGCGGCAGTGAAAGAGGGAGGGGAGAAGAGCAGAGGAGAGGCAGAGGCAGAGGCAGAGACAGAGAGAAACGCTGAAGAGAGCGAGATAGAGGCGCTCGTCTGTTGTCTGGGAACCAAATATATATATATATTACACCATTACCGACAAAACATTTTTAGTCGCCAATTCATTTTATAAAATCCCTCCATAATTTGAAATGTTTGGCTCAAATTTTTTTTGGTTTTTGGCGACTAAAATAGTTTTTGGTCGTTGAAAATAAGGTTTTGGCAACCAAACTTTTGGTCGCCAAAAATAAATAATAATTTTTTTTATATTTCCATTCGGCAGCGAAATAATTTTAGTGGCCAAAAATTCAATATACGGCGACTAAATATTTTTTTTGTTGCCGAAACTAAGTTTTTGGCGACCAAAGTTTGGTCGCCAAAGATAAAAAATAATTTTTTATTTTCCATTCGGTGACTAAATGGTTTTAGTAGCCAAAACTCAAACTATGTCGACTAAAATATTTTTTGGTCGTTGAAAGTAAGTTTTTGGCGTTTGGTCGCCAACGATAAAAAAATAATTTTTTGTTGGAACAATCTTCTGTGTAAATAAAATAACTTGAAATAAATCCAAACAAAATAAATAAATAACATACCAGATTTATTTATTGAACCGAAATAAAATTAAGGCCAAGTCGAGTGTGTGACACTCTGTCCTTAAGACAGATTCGCCCCGCTACGGTACTTACGGTTGAGTGGCGTCTATCTCCCAGGATACAATGATCTTCACAAATTGTAATAGCACTCCAAACAATTTGTACGGCGAACAAACCTGTGTTCTATACTCTCTGAATATTTATTCATAAATCTAAAATGTAGAAATAATGCAGTAAAAGGAAATTTGGACAGCAAAGAGAAAAATTTCAGACTGAATTTCCGGATAGGAAAATTGGAACCCCAAGACTGCCGGAATGAACGGTATATATAGACACAAAGACACAGCCTGAACAGGTGCTTTCCAAAGTGAACAGGTGCAACACTTTGGACAGATTCAGACCGTTACCCAACAACACTACAATTTCAAACAATTGAAAAGATGTTCCGTTGGTCCAACACACCAACTGTTTGGAACTTTATGTAATAACTATTTCAAATATATAAATATATATATATTAAACTAAAGAATATATATATATATATTAAACAAATTGAATAGTTTAATAAATAAAGTAAGAGGTACAAATTTTAGGAAAACCAGTTAGGAACCCAAAAATTTGAATTTAGAATTAAATTAAATTCCCACAATAATTTTTTATTGAAAAAATTCAAATGAATTTTATCTAAAAAATTAATGTTAGACTCGAAAACGACGTCAACTTCCCATTCACTCATAAATGGTTTTGACGTTCTGTCTTCATCTCTTCGGACCCACCCCAAAAGACGTTTGGGACCCACTTAAATTTGGGCTACAAAAAATGCCTATATTAAACCATTTTTTCCAACAATCCCCCATATGAATGGAATTTGACGGAGAGAAAATGCAACAACATGATCTAATCAGAGAGTACAGAAATTGGAAATATTCTGTAAAGGATAGGTAGCTTTTGGCTTTGAACCTTCCCTTGTGAGACACTATCGGATTTACTAGCTAACCAGTGAACATGATGTCTTGAACTGTTCAGTCGTTTGTGTAAACCAAGACAATAGAACTCACACAGTATATCCCCAGACACAGTTTAGTTCTCACTATTGTGTTCATTTTGGCCCTGAACAACCTGGTCTTTCATGAGTGCTCTAGAGAATTGTAGCCCTTCACAAATCTCACAGAACTGGCCCAGTTCACACTCATATAGGTGATTCTTATGAAGAGTATCCTGCCATACTCCGCTAGATTTTCCTAGATATAAGAATAATTAAAAGTATTACCTAACCTAAAACGTTGTAGACATCACTATTTCATCATAGAAATGGGTAGGAGTTAGACTCCCCAGTGATCCTTCTGAGTTATTCACAACTCGGTTGTCCCTTTGAACCTAGATCTTGGGATCTCCAGTAAACTAGGTTGGGTTGCCGTTGTGGTAACTCTTATTTAATAGGCTTTAGTCCCATTCCCCTCGATGAATTCTCAACTAACTCTCTTGCTAACCCTTTGGTTAGTGGATCCGCTATGTTGTCTTTAGACTTAACATATTCTATGGAAATAATTCCATTAGAGAGTAGCTGTCTCACGGTGTTATATCGACGACGAATGTGTCGTGACTTACCGTTATACATATGACTCTGTGCTCTACCTATAGCTGATTGACTATCGCAATGTATGCATATAGCAGGCACTGGTTTTGGCCAAATTGGAATATCTTCAAGGAAGTGGCGAAGCCATTCTGCCTCTTCCCCAGCTTTGTCTAAAGCTATGAATTCAGATTCCATAGTAGACCTAGCAATACAAGTCTGTTTGGAAGATTTCCAAGATACAGCCGCCCCACCAAGAGTAAAGACATACCCACTGGTGGATTTCGAGTCTTCAGTATCCGATATCCAATTTGCATCACAGTATTCTTCAAGTACTGCTGGATATCTAGTATAATTAAGCCCAATGTTACGAGTAAATCGGAGATATCTTAGAACCCTTATAATTGCTTTCCAGTGTTCTACTCCCGGATTACTCATATATCTACTTAATTTACTTACTGCATAAGCTATATCTGGGCGAGTGCAGTTCATCAAGTACATTAAGTTTCCAATAATTTGGGCATACTCTAATTGAGAAATACTTTCCTGTACATTCGTAGAAAGATACAAATTAACATCTACAGGTGTTCTAGCAAGATGATCATCATTTTTGCTGAATTTTTCAAGTATTTTCTCAATGTAATGAGATTGTGATAAAGCATAACCCTCTGATGTTTTGGTAATTTTCATACCAAGAATTACATCAGCAATACCCATGTCCTTCATGTCAAAATGTTTATTCAACATTTTCTTAGTAGTTTTAATCATATTGTTATTACTACCCAAGATGAGCATATTATCTACATAAAGACATACAATGACATAACCTTTGTCTGTGTTTTTAATATAAACACATTTGTCACACTCATTAATTTTAAATCCATTTGACATCATTGCCTTGTCAAATTTCTCATGCCATTGCTTTGGCGCTTGTT
This sequence comes from Camellia granthamiana, assembly GCA_036172215.1. Lineage (NCBI taxonomy): Eukaryota > Viridiplantae > Streptophyta > Magnoliopsida > Ericales > Theaceae > Camellia > Camellia granthamiana. Next base: position 13,272,895 of record CM069905.1, read on the forward strand.
TTAAACCATATAATGATTTAACCAATTTACACACTTTCTTTTCTTCCCTGGAACAGAAAACCCTTCTGGTTGTTCCATGTAAATTTCTTCATTTAACTCACCATTTAAGAAAGCGGTTTTAACATCCATTTGATGAATTTCTAGATTGTATAGAGATGCAATGGCAATTAGCATTCTAATGGATGTTATTCTTGTAACCGGTGAGTATGTGTCAAAGTAATCTAGACCTTTTTTTTTGTCTAAAACCTTTGACTACAAGTCTTGCCTTGTATTTGTCTATTGATCCATCCGCTTTTAATTTTCTTTTGAAAATCCACTTGTACCCAAGAGGTTTACAACCTGGTGGCAAGTCCACTAATTCCCAAGTGTGATTTTGCAAGATGGATTCAACTTCACTGTTGATAGCTTCTTTCCATAAAGGAGCTTCAGGACTTGACATAGCCTCTTTAAAGGTTAAAGGCTCATTTTCTAACAAATATGTTAGAAAATCTGGACCAAACGATTTTGAGGTTCTAGTACGTTTACTACGCCTAGGTTCCTCTTCCTCATTTTGATCTAACTCGTGTTCTTGATCATGTTCTTGATCCTGACTAGTAATAGCATCAAAGGATCTTTTATTAGTACTAGTCTCTTGTCCAGTCTTCTTTGGAAATACATGTTCAAAGAAAGGTGCATTCCGAGACTCAATAATAGTATTTACATGCATTTCGGAATGTTCTGATTTATGAATCAAAAACCGATATGCACTACTATTCTTGGCATAACCAATGAAAATGCAATCAATGGTCTTAGGACCTATCTTAGTCTTTTTAGGACTAGGAATAGCCACTTTAGCCAAACACCCCCACACTTTTAAGTATTTGTAGGATGGTACTCTACCATGCCACACTTCATAAGGTGTTTGATTCACTTTCTTTCGGGGTACTTTATTTAAAATATAATTAGCAGAAAGTATTGCTTCCCCCCACAAGTTCTGAGGTAATCCAGAACTGATTAACATGGCATTCATCATTTCTTTTAAAGTCCTATTTTTCCTTTCAGCAATTCCATTTTGCTGAGGTGAGTAAGGAGCGGTGGTTTGATGAATTATTCCATATTCTTTACAAAATTCACCAAAAGGTGATTCATATTCACCACCTCTATCACTTCTAAGTTTCTTGATTTTCTTACCAAGTTTATTTTCAACTTCATTCTTATATTGAATGAAAGTTTCCAAAGCTTCATCCTTGGTTCGAATTAAATAAATATAACTATATCTAGTATAGTCATCTATAAAAGTGATTACATACTTTTTCCCACCTCTGGTTTGAATTGATTTAAAATCACAAATGTCACTATGAATTAATTCAAGTGATTCCATACTTTTTTCAATTGAATGAAAAGGAGTTTTAGATAATTTTGCCTCAACACAAATTTCACATTTATGATTTGAATCAATATCAAATTTAGGTAAACATTTCATATTAATTAATCTACGCAAAGATCCAAAATTAACATGTCCTAGTCTACCATGCCATAAATTTGAAGACTCAAGCAAGTAAGAAGAAGATGTAGTATTATTAATAACTGAGGGTACAACGGTCATTACATTTAACTTGAAAAGGCCATCAGACATGTAACCTTTTCCTACATACATCCCATTCTTAGTAAGTACAAATTTATCACTCTCAAATATTAGCCTAAACCCATTCTTACTCAACAAAGATCCGGAAACAAGATTCTTGCGAATGTCCGGTACATGCAGCACATTGTTGAGAGTGAGTTCCTTTCCAGATGTCATCTTGAGTACAATCTTTCCTTGTCCTTCAACTTTGGAAGTTGAGGAGTTGCCCATAAAGAGTTGTTCACCATTGTTCACTATAGAATAAGATGTGAACATCTTTTTATCGGCACACATATGGCGAGTAGCCCCAGTGTCCACCCACCATTCTTTAGGATTTCCGACAAGATTTGCCTCGGAAACAACTGCAGAAAAATTGATGTCATCTACACCATTGGAAATCTTGTCCACTTCGGTCATATGGGCTTGTGCGGGCTTCTTGCTTGTTCTTCTTTTGCTTTTGCCTTTGCTACGGCAATTTTTGGCCCGATGTCCCTCTTTGTCACAGATGTAACATTTGCCATTAAACTTGTACTTCTTATTATTCCCCCCTTTAGAGCCTTGTGATGAACTTTCTCCAGAAGACTTACGTTTCTTAGTTTTTGAAGCATGTTCCACCACATTTGCCTTAGACTCCATAGGAAGCTTACCAGCCCATTTTTCAGAATTGCGGTTGTCCTCCTCAATCCTCAAACGCACAATTAACTCGTCCATAGAAATTTCTTTGCGCTTGTGTTTGAGGTAGTTCTTGAATTCCTTCCAGCCTTTGGGTAATTTTTCAATTAAGGCTGCAACTTGAAAGGATTCACTGAGAGACATACCTTCTGCGTGAATGTCATGTAGAATGAGTTGGAAATCTTGAGCTTGGCTGATCACAGGTTTTGTATCAACCATTACAAAATTTAGGAATCTGCCAACCACAAATTTCTTTGAGCCGGCATCTTCTGTTTTGTACTTTTTCTCCAACGATTCCCAAAGTTTATTTGCTGTCTTGATTGGACTGTAGACGTTGTATAATGTGTTGTCAAGTCCGTTCAAGACGTAATTCCGGCAAAGGAAATCGGCATGTTTCCAGGCATCAACCGCAGCAACCACTTGCCGGTCGGTTTCATCATCTTTCAGGATAGGAGCATCTTCACGGAGGAAACGAGCTAGGTTCAGAGTTGTAAGATAGAACAACATTTTCTGTTGCCATCTTTTAAAGTCAGTTCCTGAGAACTTCTCTGGCTTTTCACCGTGATTTACCGGTACTGTCATCACAGGATAGGGGGCTGGTGCAATTGCAGCCACCACAGTAATACTTGTTTGGGCATTTGTTTCAGTAGCCATCAATTCTAATTTATAAAACAAAATTATAATTAGAATTTACACTACACAGAAAATTAAACCAAATGCACAGAATTAAATTCTGTAAAAATAAAAGAAATAAGAATGTAACTTTTATTTTCCAATTAATTTGAAAATAAAATAAAATTTTATTTAAACAAAATTAATTCCACACAGAAAATAAAAGAAATAAAAACTATAACTTTTATTTTTCAACTAATTTGGAAATAAAATAAAATTTTATTTAACCAAAATAAGTCCACACAGAAAATTAAAATCTGTAAAATAAAATAAATAAGAATATAACTTTTATTTATTTTTTTTCCAATTAATTTGAAAATAAAATAAAATTTTATTTAACCAAATTAATTCTACACAAGAAATTAAATTCTGTAAAATAAAAGAAAAAAAAATATAACTTTTATTTTTCAATTAATTTGGAAAAATAAAATTTTATTTAACCAAATTAATTTCACACAGAAATTTAAATCTCTTGTTACACTCCAATAATTAAAATACTGAAAACAGAATTTTAATTAATGAAAACTCAGAAAATAATTTCTAAAACCCAAAATTAATTTCTGAAAAAAATTCCACAAAAATATATTCTGAATTGTTAATGACACCAGTATCGTACTACTAGTTGTTGTCAAAGAAAAGAGACAGTATATTACTACTATCTGTCAAATAGCATATAATCACTATTTGTTTTTCCAACCAGAATATTATTTTGTAAATCTACAGAAAATAATTTTCTTTCGAAATTATTTACGAAGAATGAAAAAGGGAAACAAACGAAAAATTCTGTAAACAGAATAATTCGATTCTGTCTTAAGATTATTGGAACAATCTTCTATGTAAATAAAATAACTTGAAATAAATCCAAACAAAATAAATAAATAACATACCAGATTTATTTATTGAACCGAAATAAAATTAAGACCAAGTCGAGTGTGTGACACTCTGTCCTTAAGACAGATTCGCCCCGCTACGGTGCTTACGGTTGAGTGGCGTCTATCTCCCAGGATACAATGATCTTCACAAATTGTAGTAGCACTCCAAACAATTTGTACGGCGAACAAACCTGTGTTCTATACTCTCTGAATATTTATTCCTAAATCTAAAATGTAAAAATAATGCAGTAAAAGGAAATTTGGACAGCAAAGAGAAAAATTTCAGACTGAATTTCCGGATAGGAAAATTGGAACCCCAAGACTGCCGGAATGAACGGTATATATAGACACAAAGACACAGCCCGAACAGGTGCTTTCCGAAGTGAACAGGTGCAACACTTTGGACAGATTCAGACCGTTACCCAACAACACTACAATTTCAAACAATTGAAAAGATGTTCCGATGGTCCAACACACCAACTGTTTGGAACTTTATGTAATAACTATTTCAAATATATAAATATATATATATATTAAACTAAAGAATATATATATATTAAACAAATTGAATAGTTTAACAAATAAAGTAAGAGGTACAAATTTTAGGAAACCAATTAGGAACCCAAAAATTTGAATTTAGAATTAAATTAAATTCTCACAATAATTTTTTATTGAAAAAATTCAAATGAATTTTATCTAAAAAATTAATGTTAGACTCGAAAACGACGTCAACTTCCTATTCACTCATAAATGGTTTTGACGTTCTGTCTTCACCCATTCGGACCCACCCCAAAAGACGTTTGGGACCCACTTAAATTTGGGCTACAAAAAATGCCTATATTAAACCATTTTTTCCAACATTTTTTACTTTCCATTTGGCGACTAAATGCTTTTAGTAGCCAAAACTCAATATACGGCGACTAATTTTTTTTTTTTTGTCGTCGATTCTAGAATTTTTAACGACTAAATTTTTTTTTAGTCGCCAATAATCAATATCCACCTACTAAAAAAATTAGTAACTAAATATTTTACTTTTACCGACTAAAAAAAATATTAGTTGCCAATTCTCCAACTTTTGGCGACTAATTTTTTTTAATCGTCAATTTTAATCGCTAAATGTGTATTTTGTTATATTGGTTATTATTATATTTCGGGTACTATACCCTATTTATTTTATAGCAATGGACACATGGCACTATACATATACAAATAATTACAAACTATACAACCATGCATGTTATTGCCACACTGCCTTCCTCTCGAAGGCCTCGTTTCACATGCAACACTTTTAATTTAAAAGTCAAAAAGTTACTAAAAAAATTAAAAAGTCTATAAGTTATACAAGAAAATCAAATATTTTATTTTCTCTTTAATTTTTGCACATTTTTTTTCTTAAAAAATAAAAAAATTATTCTAAACATACTAATTTTTTTTACCTCATATTTTAACCAAAAAATAAAAAAATTACTAAAATAACCTATTCTCAAACGATACCTAAGTCTTCCTCATAAAAATCAAAGGTAAATGATAGAATTTTTATACAGAGTTTACCTACAAAATTATGTGGTATTTTATAATTTTTTTATATCTCAAATTAAAATATTTATCATTGCAGCTTATTAAAAAAAATATTTTTCCCTCTCAATAAAAAGAAGGCAAGCGTTAAAAAAATAATACATTCCCGACAGACAGTCTTATCATATATAAAAATAATATTTGTAAATTACTATTTTTTATAATGCTACTGTTAACTATTTTTTTCCACCACTTGATGTGACTTGTTAGATAATAAAAATAATAATAAGTAAGACATTATTGCATAAAAATATTCAAAACCCTTCTAAAGTTGAGGATGGGTCAAAGAAGACTTCCTTATGTTCTCTCTATCTCTCTCTATCTTCTATGTGAGAGAGAGGATGCTGATGCCATGCCACCAAGATAATCTGTAGGCTCTGTATGAGATAGTTGTAATTAAATTAATAGACATTAAAAGGCAAGCAAATAACCAAATCGAACTAATTAAAGTGCTTTCCTACGCAAGCATTCACTCCCCCAATATATATACATATTATCAGCGTAAAAAGAATTTTAATATATGCAAGCATTCACTCCATTATCATATGCATATGTAGAGATATATAATTTTGAAATTTGACTTTTTTGCAGTTTGATTTTCAAATGAATCGAAGATTCTAAATTATAAGATTGTGACATGTTGGCATTAATAGAAAATGAAAGGCTTGGATTCATTATGAATCTTTTGTTTGTCATTAATGTCAATGTGTAACAATTTAAATAGTTCAATCTAATGAAAACCAAAATTAAAGGGAAACTAGCCCTAATTTTAAATAATGGTTTTGCATTATTTTTGGCTGTTTTAGCCGTACACACACAAAAAATTAAAAAAAATAAAATGCTTTATAGTAAAGACAAGGTAAAATGTTGAGGGGCCGGACATAAGATGAACTAGAGGACTTATTTCACTTAGGCTTCACATAAGCGGATATGGTCAATCTCATAGCCCTTTAATAAAGTTAAAACAATATGAAAAAGTGAATTCATTGGATTCTACTCTCACCTTTTAAAAATTGTATAGCCATTTGGTCCAAACATTTAGGGTTTGTTTGGGGTGTTTTAAATAAGTGTATTTTTTTGTTTTTTTTGGATTAAAAAATTAAGAAAAAAAAATATGGATGTTTGGGTTAATTTTTTGACTTTTTATGAAAAAATATGTACTAAAAAAATTATATAAATTAGTGTGTAGGGAAAAATTAGAATTGGGAGTTATGCAGCCGTAATTTTTGACTTTTGGTGAATAGTGATAACTTTTTAACTTTTTAAGTAACTTTTTAATTTTTTAACTTTTTAACAACTTGCCAAACTTGACCTTTGATAACTTGCCAAACTTGGCCTTAAATGTCAAGCAGGTATGGAAGAAGGAATTTTAAGTACGGCTTTGGAGTATATAATTTTTCAAAGTTAAATTAGTACAAATAAATTAATTTGTTAATGACTTCATGATGCGATTATATATTTTGTTTGAAAATCGAGCACATAAGCTTATATTGATTTGCCATATTTTTCTCTCTCTCTCTCTCTCTCTCTCTCTCTCTCTCTCTCTCACACACACACACACACACACACACACACACACACACACACACACACACACAAATTGTATTACAACCATAATCAAATTCACATAATTTTCTCATTCACAAAAATTAAATCACACAAAAATTGTATTACAACCATAATCAAATGCATATAATTTTCTCATTCACAAAAATTAAATTCATAATTTGACCAAATAATTTATACATAAGTACTATAATAACAATATAAAAATGTAAACATAAGAAATAGAAAAGTAATAAATTATACTTTACCCCCTTTATGTTTGGTCACTTTCCCACTTTCGTCCTAAAATTTGTTTTTCCCTACTTTGACCCTTCACGTTTTAAGTTTTTTCTTTACTCCTAAAATTAACTTTTATTCAAAATTAGACAGAAAATATCACAATAAATAATTATTAAAATATATTATTTTATTAGAGTTTAAGTTTATGTTAGATGTGTAAGTTATATATAATAAAATATTTTTATATTATGTGACTGTTAGTGTGTCATATTTTATCTAACTTTATGAGTAAAGTAGAAAAAACTTAAAATATGAAGGGCCAAAGTGAGAGAAAATAAAGTTTAAGGGTCAAAGTAAGAAAATGGTCATACATAAAGGGGGCAAAATGTAATTTACCCAATAAAAAAAATACTAATAAGGGTCTTATTAACACGTCCTAAGAGCAGGTTAAGAAAATAATAAATAACTTTAACAACCTCAACTTGTATGGGGAAGGTGAAGCAAAAGTGGAAATAAATTTAATATTTTTGAGATGTGTAATATTATGGTGTTAAAGCCACGCACACAAAAAAAAAAAAAAAAAGAAAAAAAGAAAAAAAGAAAAAAGAAAAGTAGTCTTTTTTTTAAGGGTACTAACACAGTGAGCCCCTCAAAATATTTATTGCAAAATAAAACTTTCTAGTTGCAAAATATTTGTATTTGGTTGATTTTTAAAAATTAAAATTTAGTTTGACAAGAAATAAATACAAAAAGGATATTTTTAAAATTTTAAAATTACTTGTTTCTCAAAAAGAGAAAATTATATAAAAATAATGAGTGTTTATTTTTTTTTTCTTTTATCAAACTAATTTTTTAATTTTTTCTAAAAAAATAAAATTCTGAAAATTCAACCAAATTAATAGTGTATTTTGACAAACCCAAATCAAAATTTCATCAAAAAATCAAAAAAACTAACACAACCATAAACAAAAAATAGTTCTCTACTTTCATGTGGACGAGTGGGTGAAAAGAAAATAACAAAAAAAAGATACAAAAAAATAAGAATTGTGATGTGAGGAGATAAAATGAAAAGACAATAAAAGGGCATTTTGGTTACATTATAAAAAATTTTATTGAGTTGAGAAAACTTTTTATTTTTTGTGTATAAGTGAGTGTAATTATTCTCATTTAATAATTTCTTAGGGAATATGTTAACAAAAGCTTACTAAAAATTACAAATTAATAAACAAACATGACATTTACGTAACTAATGTTGAGTCATTAAGACAGGTAATTATTTGGTAATTTCAGAGTATAAATATGTGGTACTCCATAGTATTGTGATTGATGGAAAAAGTAGGTATGTGGGGTATTGTGTTGGATGATTGAGGGACATGAGGGGATATAATGAATAATAATTAATTAAGAGTATAAGCACGTGATACCTTAAGAATATTGAATAATTTCCCAATTGCAGTGACTTTATTTAGAGAGAGATACAAGGCTGAACAACACACAATTTAATGGAAGAGAGTGAAATCAATGGGTTAGATTGAATTTGAAGAGAGATTAGGTAGAAATCTTTATTGGTAAAAGTCCTTTTGAGAGAAATGGGATGAGAACCTTGTCACATTTTTTTCTTTTTTTTTTTTTGTTAGTAGGTATTGAAGATTTTATGTTTAAAAAATAAAAATAAATATGTATGCAATATATATGGAGAGACTTTTTATTTTTATGAGGATTGGGACCATGCTTGATCTATTTTCTACACACATTTTATATACTATAAATATAGGAGAGGGGCAATTGGTGTATTTATTAAAATTTGGAAAAGATCATTGAAAATGATTTTTTTTGAAAAAAAATAAAATCAGATAGGGCTATGGCTCCCTCAATACAATGGTTGAGTCTGATTTTCTTCATCCACTTTTTTTTGGTAAATCAACATAACTACATGTATTGATTACTTCTTTTAAAAAATATAATTCTAGATCTTACTTTTTACGTCTAACTTCAGAGATTTTTTAATCCATTTTAAAGACCTCAATTTGAAGGGAATATATTCTCCGACCCATTGATTAGTTATAGAACTTACTGTTTACGTTTAATCTGCTCAAAAAAATCTCCAATTGTTCTCTATTTTAAAGCCCTCAAGTAAAATAATATATTCCCTGACCCATGGACCCAAATGAGGACACTGACTAACGTGTTGTCGAACCATCATTTGAATATTGGTCCTACCTCGTCAAAATGTTGCCATTTTTGTATTTTAGTTTGCGATTGCAACAAATATTTTTGGCTCAAGCAACATTGCTCATTTGATTCTTCAAATTTGGCGGCACACAAAAATATCTCCAAAATTGCAGGGACTTTCAAGATTTTAATTCGCCCTTTGGGCATCAACATAATTGAGATGCGATATATTGACCCTATTTGGTAGGATTTATTTTCAATTTATTTCAACTTTTAGCTTAATTTAAGCTATTTTGATGTGTTTGGTTTAGTTTAACAATACAGCTTATAGCTTTTTGTAAGTCAAAAATCAACTTATTCTTTGAGTGGGGGAGGAGAAACTTAATTTATAAGTCAAAAATCAGCTTAGGTTCACAGTTATAAGTTATAAGCTACTAAGTTATAAGTTATAATAACTTTCCCACAGCTCTACCAAACGGGGCCATCGACAATGATGTAGTTTTTTTCCGAAACTCTTTCATCTATAATTGGTTTCAATTTTTAATAATATTTATGCTTCTTTGTTGATCGAAAAAAGAAAAAGAATTTAAATTGTGTATCAACCACATTGTTATTATTATTTTTTTTTATATAAATACGATTATATTTATTTATTTTTATAAAATTTGTTTCACTGAAAAAAAATTCACAATGCTTTTAAAATGAGATCAATATGAAATATAATTTAATAAAAAATTCAAAATCTCCAATTTAATAAAAAAAATTACATAGTTTTTGAACCTTTCTTTCTGTATTGAACTTTTATACAAAATTTATATTTGTATATCATTACTCATCATATTTATCAGCATTTGGAGAAATTGCTTTTTTTTACCCATTAAGATAGGTGCACAGAATCCGTGCACAAAAAAAACTACTTAGAAAGATAATGTATAATTGATATTAAACCAACAAACTAGGCCTAGCCTAATTGGCCACCATACCTTCCTTAAGGCTTAGTCCCTAGGGAGATCATAGGTTCAACTCCCCTTATGGAGTTAATTTAAGGGAGTGCAAATATTGAGATTAAACCGTTATTTATAGAATATTGTGTGTGTTGATTTCTGACCACACTGCCAAACAGGTACTCAGCTAGAGAACACCGGCAGAATAGATTACGCCCCGAACGACCTATCACAGAAAGATAAGACTCCGACGGTAGTTCTTCCACCTAGGGGCACTCTGATGATCAAGTCAGTACTCAATTATTTCTCAAAGATAGCAAATAGTGCTTTAACTCACTAGCCAGAATACAAAAAACGTACCTTAGACTTACGAGGGTGCTTCATTTTTATAGCCAGCATTAACCTGATCCCTGTAGAAGCCTAACTTCTTTTGAACTCTGGCCCAATGCTCATCCTGGATTCTCCAATAGATAAAGATAAACTCCCTAAGAGATTTATTTTTATCCAGGCTTTGAACTCTAGCCCAATGTTCATCCTGGATTCTCCAATAGATAAAGATAAACTCTCTAAAAGCTTTATTCTTATCTAAGTTGAGGTTCTCCCTCATTTGGCCCAATGTTCATCTTGGACTCTCCAATAGATAAAGATAAACTTCCTAAGAGTTTTATCCTTATCCAGGCTGAGGTCCTCCCTTATTCTAGAATGCCTAGCTTCTCTTAAACTCTGACCCAATGCTCATCCTGGACTCTCTAATAGATAAAGATAAACTCCCTAAGAGCTTTATCCTTATCCAGGCTGAGGTCCTCCCTCATTTTAGGACTCTTATAACTTATCCGTTCATCTCGGATTCCGGTATCTTCGCAGGTAATCTCGGCCTATCTGAGATCACCTCGGCGCCAAGACTAGGACACGTGGCACCTCGGCTGAAATTTCAGTGCCATCTTGACCACGTGTTGTCATTCCCAAAAATATACCCCCACAAATACATATCTTAAATATTTTTGATACTTTTTTGTGTATAAATTATGTATATGTAACACTTCTATTTTTAAGGACTAGTTTCTCTCTAGTCCCAAATCAAACAGGAGATGTGTTGTCCAACCCATTGGACTCACTTTTGGGCCTCCTTTTAATAATACGAATTGTTCACATTTTACAATTCGTCGAGTACATCACCACTGCAAAAAAATCAAACTGATCGCGTGTTCAGATTAGTTTTATATGAAAAAATAAATGGTGAGAAAATAAATAGTTCATACAAAATTAATTCGAACATGTGATTTTCGTCATCCGATCGCTTTGATTTTTTGTAGAGATGATATACTCGACGAATTCTAAAATATGAATGGTTCCGATTATCAAAACGTAATTCAAAAGTGGATCCAATGAACCGAACTAAACTGTCCAGTCCGATTTGAGACAAGAGACCGTTCATATATATATATATATATTTTTTAAGAATAGAAAACCCAAAGCAGAAAATATACAAACCCAAAATTTTCACCGTGAAATCTATCCAATTAAAATTTGATATGTTATGGGCCACCGCTATATTAAATATGGAAAATAATTTGTCCCTCTAAAAATGCCCCCCCTAATCCCCTTAATGTCCAAAACGACATCGTTTTGGGCAATTTTTTTTTATTTTGTTTTGTTTTTTTTTGCCTTGATTTGAAATTTAGGGGGATTAGGGGGCCAAAAATTAGAGGGATGTAGCAAGACCCATTAAATATGGTCATACAATCTCAATTCTTGGTGATTTTTAAAAGGTGATACTATTCAGATTAAAAAGTTAAATTTATTTTTCAAATTTAATGATGTGATATTTTATTAAAATATTTAAAATAAATCTATTTTTTTTATATATTTTGTAATTATTAATTATTTATCTTACTTATACATCATTACATGTAAAAAATAAATTTGTATATTATTTTACTAGCCCATCACCCATGCTATGCACGAGATAATTGTAGATATTTATATTTGTTTTAGATTTTTTTTAATATATAAATTATATTTTAAAAGATTTTTTATAAAAATAATTTAACAATCTTATCACTAACCATAGTGTACGGAAGAAGTTAAAAATGGTACTGCAGTAACTATACACGGATTGTATCTATAATCATTTGTATGAAGAGATTTTAAATGTTGATCAGGGAATTTTGACTAAATCAATAAATGCAGGCATGCGGAAAGACATATGGATTGAAAAAAATTAATAAATGCTGATCATGAGATTTTGACCAAATCAATAAATGTTAAGGTTTTTTTTTAAAAAAAAATTTAAAAAATTCAGATTGAGATATTGAAACTCAATTTTTTTTTTTACTTAATATATAATATAAATTTTTTTACATATTTTTTCCGAAATTGTAGCATTTGCATTTCTCAACCCAAGGTGGTACGAGTTCAAATGAGAGGGTATGAGAAATGACTGTGTAGGAATCCAAGAGAGCACATATATGTGTATGATGATTGAGCTCATGTGGAAGAACGTGATGGGGACTGTGAGAGAGAGAGAGAGAGAGAGAGAGTTAAACCCTTTGAATCTCAGACTCTTTTCCTTCTTTCCTTCTTTCTCCACATGCATACATAAATATATATGTACACTAAAGGGTGAGAGAGAGAGGATAGAGTATGTTCCACAACAAGGACGTTACGTTACAAAAGCGAAAGGCGGAGAGAGAGAGAGAGAGGGAGAGAGAGAGAGAGAGAGGGATAACACGAAAACCCAAGTGGAGGCATCTAAAATTCTGACAAATGCATGAGAGAGCATGGCAGTCATGAAATAGCATAGCGAGATGAGAAGGACAGTAGATTTGGGCTTGGATTTCCGAGTTGATATTTATTTATTTTTATTTTTTATAATTAGATATTCAGAATAATTTATGTACATTAAAATTAATTTCAATATTATAAAATTAACGTTCGAATAAATTTTCAATAGTTTCAAATTTTATAATGTTTGATTTTTATAAAATTTAAACCTATAACTTATTGAATGATAAATCTTTTGATTGTCTTTAACTTCCACCCAACCAAAGGTCTCGTTTGAGAACAGGCTAATTTAGTAACTTTTTGATTATTTGACTAAAATATGAGTTAAAAAAAATTAATATGTTTGGAATGACTTTTTAATTTTTTATAAAATGATGTGCAAAAAGTAAAGAAAAAAGAAAACTATTGACTTTTTGGTATAAATTGTTTGCTTTTTTTGATATAAGTTGTAAATTTTTTAATTTTTTTAATAATTTTTTAACTTTTTAACTAAAAAAAATTGCTTGTCAAACGAAGCTTTAGGCCAAGTTTGGGAAGTTTAGAATAAGTGCACTTTTTGACTTTTCTTGTATTATGTGTAGAAAAAGTAGAGAGGAGATGTTGATTGATGTGACCCAAAAAAGATAAAAAGATGAAATAAGTGCACTTATTTTGGTTCCCCAAACTTGGCCTTAATTGGAGCCACCCCTTTTTCCCCATTACTTTACTCTTTGGTACAACTTTAGTCTGTTCCTTCCGTTTTTAGATAATGTACCCAAATTCTAACAACTATATATATATTATATAAAAATCAGAACATTTAAATATAAGTTCAAATTTATAAATTTATATTTCATTAAGTTTTAACTAAGATTTTATAGATTTTCAAGTCTCATTAAATTTTTAATAGTCAGAATTACTTTCAAATAATGATTGTTCATCATTTATAATTATTTATAAATGATGATTTAATAGTTATTTTGATTTTCAATACTTTAAAACATTAACTTTTTAGAAAACATTAAAAAAACTGAATTACTATTTTTAATTATTTTTTGTGCAAAACAGAAAATTTTGTGTTTATAAAGGAGCATGATGATGGAACATTGATGTGAAAAATTGAAAAAAAAACTTTAAAAATGAAAAAATTGATAATATTCTCAGTTTTAAAACTGAGAAAAAACTAATAATACTCTCGATTTTATTATATAGTTAAATTTAACTAATAAGTAGAAGGGTAAAAAACGTTTAATTCATACTTTGTTTTTTTATCAGTTAGTGAAACAATTATTTGGAACATTACTGTGCAAAAGTGATAATATTCTTAATTTTAAAAATTGGAAAAAAACTGATAATATTATCAGTTTTACTAAATATGACTTATTGATTGAAAAAATCTTAGATAAAACCTGAACTACCATAACATTTGTAAATAAGACTTTTAAGTAATTAAATTATAAAAATTTGTTTTGAAAATTATAAAAATATTTTAAAATTAGTGAAAAGTGTGTATTGCGATGTTTGATTTTTGAGTAATACCACAATTCCAAGAATTTTACTCAAAAAATATCGATCAGCTCAAATTCATTAATTTCATACATGGATCTATATTATAGTAATTCAATCTCCACTATACAAATACCTAACCCAAAAAAATTTGGAACAACAATTTTGGGACAGTAGTATTCGTGTTGATTTTTCGGTAATTTGTTATAAGAAACACTTGTCAATAAGATCCAATAATACAAGAAAAAGTCTAAGAATATAGAAGAATACAGAACCTAACAATTTTCTTAGTGGGCCAACCAACCTCATATAAGAGTGTTGTGTTTAGTGGTGTGTCTTAGTGGTGTGTTTGGTTTGTAAGGGGTATATTTATTTTTAGAGGGTTGATGGGTTGTATTTGTTAGCAGTGGATGATGTTTGTCCTGTTTGGGTTTGGTGTGTTGGAGGTTTGGTGTTTGTCCTGTTTGGGTTTGCAGTGGTTGGTTTGGTGTGAAAGGGGATTTGGGTTTGGTATTTGGAGTTAAGTTCTTCTTAATTTTTTATTTTTATTTTCATTTTTGTCTTAAATATTGTGAGGCCGAAGAGTTGGTTAGATGGTTGTGAGTAGCAGTAGTAGGGATAGTCTGCACTTTTTCGAATCTCTCTCGATACTTGTCATCTATCTGTACCTTTATTTTCATATATTTTTAATGAAATTTTACTTTGCTGATCACAAAAAAAAAGAAAAAAAAGAAAGTGTTGTGTTTAGTTTTTGTGATTGATTTTTGTATTTTTAGAAATAAAAAAAAAATGTCATGAGCTTGTTTGATATAGTTTTTTTTAAAATTCAAAGTCGGTAGTAAAAAAGTAGAAAATAAAAACACATCTCCCTCAATTTTTTAATAATTAATTTTTTTTAACTTATTTAAATTATTTTTACACCATAAATTGAAACAAATGTTCCACCGACAGTATAACTCAAATTCTAAAATAAAAAACAAGAGTTAAATTAAGTAATTCTTGTAAATTGCACTAAACAAGTACAGCAACACAACATTTTACAAAAATATTTGAAACTAATTTGACTTATCATAACTTGACATATTATGTATTAATTTTTAGTTTATTATAAAGGATAAATTACGAATATACCTTCTAAGATTTATTTAAAGTACATATTGTCATTTGAAATTTAGAAAATTACAAATACTCTTTTGTTAGAATTTTTTATTTAACAAAATTAACTAAAAAAATAAAATTCATAATTGCTTTCTGACAGGGATAGGCCCACATGGACCACAGCCCACCGTGGGTAAACCTAGGCCCACCATGTAAACCCCATTGCACAACCCGGTTAGTAAAACCCAGCACAGCTGGAGGCCAACTGATCAGGGAACGCCAATGATGCTCGGACACGTGGCAGATGTAGAGCAGGCCACGTCAGCAGACAAAGATCTGCAAAGTGATTGCCACAGCACATCACCATTAATGCAGCCCATCACAGCATTTATTGCGACAAACACCTCTCAGCCGGAATGGCTCCCCCATCATCCTGAACAAGGCGAACCACGGCACAAGCTTTCGGCGGGAAGGTCAGAACGACAGAGACAGCAAAATGATTACCAAGAGATATAAGCGAAGTTTGAAGACAAAGATGAAGGTTAAGTTTTTGATCGCTCTCTCTCTCTCTCTCTTGCTACATTGTCTACCACCGCTTCTAATTCATACACCGGAGGGTTCGCCGGGGGACTACCCCGTTCCCCGTTGAACTTGTTTGCAGGTTATCCAGTGGGCCCGAGGAGCTTGGATCGGTCTAGCCCATTCACGAGGACGAACTGTACTATCAGTTGGCGCCGTCTGTGGGAATCTGGTTGATCCGTGCGCCAGTTGTGTTCATTGTCGCCGGAGACCCTGTTCCAGTAACTTTTATTTCTCACCCGTCAAGTGTATGGTCACGACTAGATCCATGGCCTCTCACCACAATGCTAACCGATCACCAAACCGATCCTCCCAATCCAAACAACCCACCACAATACTTCATTGAGCTCACCAACAGGATCAACCGTATGGCCGAACAGAACCAGGCCTTAATCAATGCTCTACTCCAACGAAACCTCCTTATTCCTCCACCATCTCCAGATATTCCACCCCATCCAGAACAAATTCCGGGCCATGCCATCCCACAACCCAATCCTCCCAACTCGGAGGGCTTGCAACCCCCTCACCCACATATACATCTACCGCCTCCACCCCCACACCCATCGGTTATAGCACCAGCCCCCGAGGGGGAAGCCAGCAGCATCCAACACCTTTCTCCCTCTGGTGGTGATAACACCCCCCTCTGGGACGCTGAGCTCCGAGCCATGAAGCTCCAGCTACAAAGGGTCATGCAGAACATCCAGCATAAGCCCTCCACCACTACAAACTCGCCATTTGTCGCCTCCATCCGAGACAAACCCCTGCCTGCCAAATTCAAAATGCCCACCATTGACTCCTTCGATGGTACAACTGACCGATCGACCATCTGGAGACTTACCGCACCCTCATGATCCTCCATGCCTTCCCTGATGAAATCATGTGCCGAGCCTTTCCCGTGACACTGAAGGGGTCGGCTCGGCTGTGGTTTAGTCAGTTACCAACCGGACTCGGTATCCACTTTCCAGCATCTCAGTGACTCTTTCTTGAGCCACTTCATCGGCGCCCAGCGCCAGCGACGCCCGGGCCACCCCAGCTGCTCAACATCCGTCAGACCGAGGGGGAATCACTGCGCAGCTTCGTCACTCGCTTCAATACCGAAGCTCTGCAAGTTGCCGAAAATGACGACAAGGTCATCCTCACAGCCTTCATGGCCGGTCTGCGGTCATCTGACTTCCTTTTCTCACTCTCCAAGAACCCCCCCGACCTCCATGGCAGCCCTACTCGCCAAAGCCCAAAAATACATGAACGCCGAGGATTCACTAGCCGCTCGGCAAGATCCGCCAACTAAAAACCCAACCCCCCGAGAAAAGAGAAAAGACCAAGAACCCAGTACCACCCAGTATCATAGCCAAACACCCCGCTATAACCGACCGAACCCCCCTCGTCCCGACCGGTCAGCACCAGCCCGACCCCCCCGGTCGGTTCGAGCGGTATACGCCTCTCAATTCTCCCATGGAATACGTCCTCAACCAGATCCAGCGGGACTACCCCCTCAAGTGGCCTCCCCCCTCCACGGAACCCTTCCAGCCGGAAAGACCAATCTAAATATTGCCGCTTCCACCAGGACCATGGCCATAACACAGACGATTGCATCAGTCTCAAGGATCAGGTGGAGGCCCTCATCCGTCAGGGGCGCCTAAGCCGATTCACAGACACCCGCCCTCAGCAGAGGCAAAGAACTGAGCCCCACAGAGATAATCGCCGACATACCCCACCGCGACAGCCAGCCCAACTAAACCAGGGTCATGACCGACCCCCCCAACAGCCTCGACCTCAAGGTAATCCACCCCCCCACCAGTTGGTGAAATCAGTGTTATTTCAGGCGGTCTTGCTTGTGGGGGACCGTCTCGCTCAGCTCAGAGGGCAGAACTCAGAAAAATACGACAGGGCTCAGACAAGGCAGTCGCCACGATAGACCGACCCCCCCAAACAGCCCAAGCAGTGGACAGAGCCCATCACCTTCACGGACGCCGACTGTGCAGGCATCCGTTATCCTTATGATGACCCTCTCGTCGTTTCCGCCATCCTCTCCAATTATAAGGTCAGACGAGTTCTCATCGACAATGGCAGCTCTTCGGACATCAGCTTTCTAAACTGCTTCCGCCAACTTAAGATTGGGGAGGAAAGCCTTTCCCCGCTCCAAACCCCTCTCGTCGGCTTCACCGGCGACCGCCGTGACCTCAATTGGTTCCATCGATCTTCCCATCACGATTGGTGAGTACCCACGGTAAGCCACAAAGTTACTCACCTTCCTGGTGGTTGACTGCCCATCTGCCTACAACATCATCCTCGGTCGTACCGCCCTCAACGCCTTCCAAGCCATCACATCCACCTATCATCTTGCCCTCAAGTTTTCCCATCGATCTCGGGGTCGGAACAGTCAGGGGAGAACAGACCGTGGCCAGGGAATGTTATGTTGCCTCACTTAAAGAGGTCAAGCTGAAGGAGGCGATGATCATTGAAGGACTTGATGTCCGGGATGAGGACGAGCTAATCAGAGGAGAACCGGTGGAAGAGCTCGTTGAGGTTCCTATTGACCCCCACCAACCCACTGAAAACTGCCAAGATCGGCAGCCAATTGTCCCTCCAAGCAAAAGCCGACCTCACTGCCCTTTTGACCGAACACAACGACATCTTTGCTTGGACCCACTCAGACATGCCAGGCATTGACCCCTCCTTAATCACTCATCGCCTCAGCATCAATCGAACCTCACTTCCGACCTTACCGGACAAAAGCAGCGTATATTTCACCCGGAGCGCAACAATCTCATAGCTGCGGAGGTTGACAAACTCCTCGAGGCTTAGTTTATCCAAAATGTGGATTATCCTAGATGGCTTTCCAATGTGGTGCTGTAACAAGTCCGCGAGGGACCTCGCTACAGTTCGGACTCGATTTGTGCCACGGTTCTAAATCTTGAACCAAAGAGTCCAAATCCGGCAAATCGTTTTGAAAACAGATTTTTTGAAAGAAGTGCCAAACATGGACTGCTTTGCCAGATACAGAGTCGCCACCTAAATATTTTATTTTTGGGAAATTTAGGAAACCCTGACTCGGTGCCAAAGGCCACGCGTCCGTCATCACCAAAGTTGCCTCGGCTCGGGAACTTGGGTACGATTGGGGAAGGTCACTTCGTGAGCACCCCCGCTCGCCGGTCAAAGACCGGCCTCTACTAACCATGATATCTTATTTTGAAAACATTGTGAGTTCTTATTCCAGTTATTAGCCCTAGGTTACTACGTGATGCGCACAGCATACAAGTATAGACCGAGTCGCCTGAATTGGAACAAAACATTTCATGTTTGTTTTTGAAAGATGGTTTGCTACCCGCAGGTAGGCTTAAGATGCAGATTTTGCCACCCTCGGGTGGGCTTAGAAAACATGATGTTGCCACAATCTAGTGGGCTTGAAACAAACAATCAATGCATTATTCCAATTCAAATAACCCAACCTTCACCCACAGGCATTCAAAGTAGTTATATCACATAAGCAATTAGCCTCATGGTAAGCATGCTATTCTTGGCAGTCACTCACACGCATGCAAGGATGTTAAAGCATAAAAACTCACCGAGTACTCCCAGCCAAAACAGAAACTACATTAGAAATCATGCATGATCCTAAGTATACTGAAATGCCTAATGCAACACATGTGAAAATGCAAACTATAGCAGGCTCGGCTATTCTAAAACATGGTACATGGAATGCAACAGCTATCAAGTATTCAATTTGGAATTGAAATACAAATGCAGTTTGTATGATGCGCCGAGCCCGGTGCGTGCAAAACAGATGAATGATGCAAACATGCTGTCATACTGTATGCTAATTGAAATATGTCCTATATCTAACCATCATAAGCGGGTAAATAAAAGGGAAGAAAGACGTGGGGTTAGAAGACATACATCACACTCACCCACACTTATTACAATTATGCCCTTGCGCAGAGGGTCCGAATAAATATACAGTCCCAAATGAAAGAATAATACAGTCCAAAATATTACAGTCCGAATAATACGAATTCCTAATTAATTAACGAATTAACTAAGAAAGCTGTAAACTGGCATGTAAGCCAGGGACTGCCTTGCTTCTGATGAATGATGTATGTTTGGGCTACTTTGCGCGGAAATCCACTAGAATGCCCCAATTAGCCTCTGTTTGCAACGTTTCTCGAAATGCGTGTCGAGCTCCGAAAAGTTGCTGATTCTTTATTTTGCTGCAATAGAGAGCAGGAAAGGGGCATAGCAATGTATTTCACAAATATATGCATGCCTCGATCCTCGTGCCACCAATCACGCATCTCGATGCATGATGGCCGAGGAGCCGAATTGCACAACTCAATATAGGATGAATGCGTATGAATGCTATAACAAAACCTAACTCCATCATGGGTAATCCGGAGTGTCGGTGACTCGGGAATTGAGACACGTTCCGTCACTCGGAGTACGAAACGTACCTCGTTTCCCGTGCCCGGTCTAACTCCTATCCCGAACACGATGCAATATGCATGATATGCATAAAATGCAGCTAAGATACAATCCTAACATACACAATGCTATGAAAATGAGATGCCTCGAAATGCGTGCACGCGGACACGCAAACCGAGGCAATGATTCTAAGGCGTGAAATGGCATGCAAATGCAATGATGGGCTTATACCGACATGAGAGGGCCTCAGCCACACTCACATAGGACGCCGTCGGATAAAAGTGAAGTGCCTCGAAATGCGTGCACACAGGCACGCAAATCGAGGCAATGACATAAAGGCATGAACATGGCCTGAAATATGATATACAATGAGACTAGAATGAGGTGTCTCGAAATGCGTGCCCACGGGTACGCAAACCGAGGCAATGGCATACGGAATGCAATGATGCTAAAATGACATACAGAATGCAAAATGGGCTTACACTAACATAAGAGAGCCTCAGCCACACTCACATAAGAGGCCGTCGGATGAAAATGAAGTGCCTCGAAATGCGTGCACACGGGCACGCAAACCGAGGGCAATGACATACATGCATGAAATGATCTACGAAATGAAATGAGGGCTTACACCAACATGAGAGGGGCCTCAGCCGCACTCACGTAGGATGCCGAAAGATGAAAAATGAGATGTCTCGAAGTGCGTGCCCGTGGGCACGCAAACCGAGAAATGGCCCGAAGGCATGGAATGACACGCAAAATGAGACATGGCATATGGAATATGGAACATGCAAATTTCAGCAGCCAAAATGATGCAAAATAGCCCTCGAATCATAGCAGAATTACACCCGATGCCCGAAATAAGTCCCAAAATGCAATGGAATGGCCTACAGCTATGTCAAACATGCACAATATGGACATGAAGTGCAAATACAGATGCTAGGCAGTCTTTAAACTAGCATTTTTCCAGTACAAATCATGGCCAAAAAACAAACACAAGTATGGCAAAAATAGCATGCAAAAATGGGGGAAAAGAGGGGAACAATGAAGCAAGTGATATATACAATGCTCAAACTGAAAAATACAGTTCTACAAAACTAAAGAGGGACCAAAAATATGAACATTTACAGCTTATGGTAACCCTCAAAACAGTATGTAGATATGCTCAACATAGCATGCAAAATATGAGCCAAAAGAGGGCTATAAAGAGAGGTATACCAAGAATTCACCAAACAGCCTAAGAACCTTAATGAAATATGTCCAAGGGGTCAAAAAATGACCCATTTCAGTTCTGAGGATGGCCCAAAAACAGAAGTAAAATAGGTTAACAAAGCATGCAAGAATGGGAGCCAAAGAGGGATATAAAGACAAGCACAACATGGAGACCCCCAACAAGGTTGATCCCTTCTACAATGTTGTAGAGGGATCCAAAATAAGCCTAATCACAGTTCATGACATGCTCCAAAACAGATCACATGTAGGCCAAACAAATCATGCAAATTTACGGTAAATGTGAGAGATTATGAAGCAAGTGCATGATAGAAAGGCCAAACAGGGTTGAGCCCTTCTTCAATGTTGAAGAGGGGCTCAAAATAGGCCCACTCACAGTTTATATCAGGCTCAGAAATAGATCACACATGAACTAAAAATAGCATGCAAGATATTGACATACAAGATGATATTGAAGCAAGTGCATCATAGAGGGCTCAAACAGAGTTGAGCCCTTAAACAAACATGTAGAATAGCTCAAAAGAATGCCCCTTTCAGTTAGGGCCGGAGTCCAAAACAGTGAGCAAGTAGGGTAGAGGAATGGTGCAAAAAAAAGGTGCCAAAAGGGGGTGATTGATACTTACCCTTGAAGATTACACTCTTGTTGCTTCTTGGCTCAAGTTTGCTGCTCCTAAGCCTCTGAAAAACCCTTCCTTGCAGCTGGAATGGAGTGGTGGTAGTAGAGCTTGAAGATGATGAAGAGATGAAACCAAAACTTGAAAATTTGAGAGAGATGGAGAGAGATATGTGTCTAAGCTCTCAAGAGAGTTTTTTCTAACCCTAGTCCAAGAGTTGGGAGGTCCCTTATATGGGCAAAAAGAGGGGTGTAAAGGTGGAGGGAAATGCACCTAAGTGTTCCCCTCCAAAATATCCCCCGGATACAGATCTTTTCTGGGGGAAACAGCTATACAGCTGTGCAGCACAGGTCCCAAGGAGCATGGCCGGCCAGGCACCTTTACTGAAGGTGGCCGGCCGGCTACCCCCCATGGCCGGCCGGCCAGGGGCAAAAATGGAAGTTTGGAATTGCTAGCCGAGCTCTACATATTGGTGTCCTCCCATGTATGTACAACAAAGCCCTGTGGTTGGAATCTGGCAACTCTGAACCAAGAGAGACAACAAGCCATTTAAAAGAGGGGTTCAAAAGGGTCAAATGCAATTACTGGCCGAGCACCATTTTTTAGGGTCCTCCCAGGTCTCCTCAACACAAATATGTGGTTTTGGCTCAAAGAAAATGGCCCTAGGGTGTTCAACATTAGCCCGGAAGTGAGAAAAACGGGCGCCGGGGGGCGCCGGAGGAGCATAACTGGTTGTTTGAGACAATTACTGTGATCCCACCCTCCAGTGACCTTCCTTATGGTAAAACAGAGATACCTGCCAAAAATGAACAAAAACCAATGCAAAACGAATGCTCGGGGGCCAAAACACACAGTTCGGGGTCCCGAAAACCGGCCGTTAAGCACCGAAAGTGGTGTTTGGCCACGAAGTGGGTATCTAAGACCCCAGTGTCCCTTGAAAGGGAGTAAATGAGATGCATGCCAAAAACCGGAGGAATCGGAGATGGTTGGGTGGTCCCGAACCAAGGCACACGGCCTGACGGCTCCGAAAACCGGGAACCGGGCTCCGAAATGGGCAAAATGGCCTATGGCCACGAAATGTAGCCCACAGCCACTGGGAGATGGTCTACGGGACCTCTCCCTCCCCTCAGGAAAGAAAACAGAGAAAACCGAGTCCGGTTCGCAAACCGAGGCAAGGCACAGAAGAGAGTTCGGAAGTCCGAAGGCAGGGCACACGGCCGCGACTCTGAGACTTCTGAACGAGCACAAAATGCAACATCACCGAGCGCTCAATCGGTGACGTCTGAGTCTTAAGGTCGGTCAAAAATGGGGTGTCTACAGGTGCTAGTCCGCAAAAACAACGGCAAGTGGCGTCTGTGTGTTGACTACTCTGACTTGAACCGAGCTTGCCCCAAAGATAGCTATCCACTCCCCCGGATTGATCTACTGGTCGACGCCACGGCCGGTCACCAAATGCTCAGCTTCATGGATGCCTTCTCCGGATACAACCAAATCATGATGCACTCATCTGACCAGGAACACACATCCTTTATCACCGACCGGGGCACCTACCACTACCGTGTCATGCCATTCGGACTAAAGAACGCGGGGGCTACTTACCAACGGTTGGTCAACGCCGTCTTCCAACACCAGATCGGTCGAAACATGGAAGTGTATGTGGACGACATGCTAGTCAAAAGCAAACTTTCCGCCGACCACCTGACCGACCTCCGGGAGACCTTTGCCACCCTTCGTAAGTACCAGATGAAGCTCAACCCGGAGAAGTGTGCCTTTGGCGTAGGATCCGGAAAATTCTTGGGCTTTATGGTCAGTCAGCGCGGAATTGAGGCCAACCCCGAGAAGATCAAGGCCTTGATTGAGATGCAGTCGCCCAAAACCGTTAAGGAAGTTCAGAGACTCGCAGGCAGAGTGGCAGCCCTCAACCGTTTCATTTCCCGCGCAACAGATAAGTGCCTACCATTCTTCAAAGTCCTTCGGCAGACTTTCGAATGGACGACCGAATCCGAAGAGGCCTTCCAGCAGCTAAAACAATGCATGGCCAACCCCCCCTTCTTTCGCAGGCAATCCCTGGCGAACCCCTCTTCCTCTATTTAGCAGTATCAAACACCGCCGTTAGCGCAGCTCTCATTCGGGAGGATGGCTCGGTTCAACGACCGATCTATTACATTAGTTGAGCTCTCAGGGGAGCAGAGCAGAACTACCCACTGCTGGAGAAATTGTCCCTGGCCCTGGTCACTGCCTCCAGACGACTTCGTCCTTACTTCCAGGCCCATTCTATAGTGGTCTTCACCGACCAACCCCTGAAGAAGGTCATGCAACAACCAGAACTTTCTGGCCGACTTATGCAGTGGTCAGTGGAGCTTAGCCAGTTTGATATCTCCTACCGACCCCGCACAGCAATCAAAGGGCAGGCCATTGCCGATTTCATCCTAGAATTCACCAACCTTGCTCCAGCCACTACCTCTACACCCCCCACCAGCTCCACCAGAGCCTGAAGATCCTCATTCTTGGACACTCAATGTTGACGGCTCGTCTCGCAGCGAAGGAAGTGGGGCTGGCCTCATCCTCACCTCCCCTGAGGGTGGTTATTTCAAGTGTGCCCTCCGTCTCTTGTTTGCGGCCAGCAACAATGAGGCCGAATATGAAGCATTGATAGCAGGACTTCGACTGGCCAAAGACATTGGTGTTAGCCACATCTGCGTGTTCAGCGACTCCCAACTCATCGTCGGCCAGATTACGGGGGAATTCGATGCCAAGGATGGCACAATGCGACCTTACAGGGATGTGGCACTCCCCCTCGTTCGCCTCTTCAATACTTTCCAGATCAGACACATACCTCGGGCGGAAAACTCCAAAGCAGATGAGATGGCCCAGCTGGCCTCTGCCGACCAATCCGACCTTAGCCATGGAGTTCGTCTCGAGTACCTAACCCACCCAGCCATCTCGCCCGACCTACAAGAAGTGCAATTCCTCCAGACGGAGCCCATCCCCTGGGCATATGACATCCTCCTCTTATTGACTACTGGAGAACTCCCAGATGACCAACAACAGGCCGCCAAAGTCAGAGCCCGGTCGGCCAACTACATTCTGGTTGACGGCATCCTTTACAAGCGCGGTTTTTCACGCCCGTACCTGCGATGTCTCAACCCCGCCCAAGCAACTTATGTAATGGAAGAAATCCATGAAGGGATCTGTGACAATCACTCGGGTGGCAGGTCTCTCGCTCACAAAGTACTCCGTACAGGCTACTTCTGGCCGACTGTCAACCAAGACGCCACTGATTTTGTGCTTAAATGTGACAAGTGCCAGCGCTTCGCCAACATCCCCCGTGCTCCTCCCACCGAGCTGATCACCCTCTGCAGTCCTTAGCCGTTCGCCAAGTGGGGGATCGACTTGATTGGTCCATTTCCCACTGGCCGAGGCCAGACCAAATTCGCGATTGTTGCCATTGATTGCTTCACCAAGTGGGTCGAGGCAGAACCCCTCGCCACAATCACCGAGCGGAACACCACCAAGTTCATCTGGCAATCGATCGTCTGCCGATTCGGCATCCCTCGGGCCATCGTCTCCGACAATGGCAAACAGTTCGACAACACCAGGTACAGGAAATTTTGTGCGGATCTCCAGATTCAACCATGCTTCTCTTCCCCCGGTCACCCCCAAGCAAATGGCCAAGTTGAAGTCACCAACCGTTCACTCCTAAAGATCATCAAAACTAAGCTCGAAGCTGCTAAAGGCCTCTGGGCTGAGGAACTCCCAAATGTACTCTGGGCTTACCGCACCACTGCTCGGACTCCTACTGGGGAAACCCCTTTTCGCCTAACATATGGCGCTGAGGCGGTCATCCCGGTAGAAGTCGGTCTGCCCACCCCCAGGGTCTTACATCCGGATCTCGCCTCAACCGAAGAACTTCGTCGAGCAGACCTGGACCTCATCAGAGGAACTCAGAGAGACTGCCGCTGTCAAATTGGCTTCGTACCAGCAGAAAATGAGAACACACTACAACCGCAGAGTCCGATCACGGGAGTTCTCTGTAGGGGACCTTGTCTTGAGAGAAACAACTCTTGCCACAAGGAATCCGACCGAGGGCAAACTAGCCGCCAAATGGGAGGGACCATACATTGTGAAGGCCCGCCCACAGCCAGGCACTTACCGACTTCAAGACATGGATGGCCGAGACCTTCCCTATCCCTGGAATGCTGAACATCTGAAGCGTTACTATCAATGAATTCCTACTTTTGTATTGTCAAACTTGTTGTATTTTCCTTTCAGTACTCAATACAAATATCGACTGGAGTTCCAACCTTCTATAATTTAACTGTCTGAATGTCGCTTCCATGAAACTTTCTTTTGCAGCACTCAAAGCCTCAGTCAGACCTGAGCACTTTCAAAAGCCTCAGTCCGACCTGAGCACTCTCAAAAGCCTCGGCCAGACCGAGCACTTTCAAAAGCCTCGGCCAGACCGAGCACTTTCAAAAGCCTCAGTCCGACCTGAGCACTCTCAAAAGCCTCAGTCAGACCTGAGCACTTTCAAAAGCCTCAGTCCGACCTGAGCACTACAAAAGCCTCCGGTCAGACCGAGCACTTTCAAAAGCCTCAGTCCGGCCTGAGCACTCTCAAAAGCCTCAGCCAGACCGAGCACTTTCAAAAGCCTCGGCCAGACCGAGCACTTTCAAAAGCCTCAGTCCGACCTGAGCACTCTCAAAAGCCTCAGTCAGACCTGAGCACTTTTAAAAGCCTCAGTCCGACCTGAGCACTCTCAAAAGCCTCGGCCAGACCGAGCACTTTCAAAAGCCTCGGCCAGACCGAGCACTTTCAAAAGCCTCAGTCCGACCTGAGCACTCTCAACAGCCTCAGTCCGACCTGAGCACTTCCAAAAGCCTCAGTCCGACCTGAGCACCTACAAAAGCCTCGCCAAACCGAGCACTTTCAAAAGCCTCAGTCCGACCTGAGCACCACCAAAAGCCTCGGCCAGACCGAGCACTTTCAAAAGCCTCCGTCCGACCTGAGCACCACCAAAAGCCTCGGCCAGACCGAGCACTTTCAAAAGCCTCAGTCCGACCGAACACCTTCGAACACCAGAAGACCCGGCGAAACAAGTACCCCCATAGCCTGGGAAGAACACTTAGTCACAAGTTGAGGTCACAAATTTTTACAACATTTCTACTTAGTCAAATTTCAACGGTATTCCCCAATTTCTCCCCTACAGGTTTACCATTGACCTTTTAGTTACAATTTAAAACCTACTTTCCTGCCCTCATTCATGGATCCTTCACTCATACTTGTTCATGGACCTTTCATAAACATCATTTAATCACTCATCCGTTGAATTTTTACACAAGTCCAATCTCACTCTGCATGAAGGAATTTTATCAGTCCACTCTCACTCTGCGTGATGGAATTTTTGATTTAACTCTGCGCGAAGTTTTCATTACAAATTGACCTCTACTCACCACCATCACAAGTTCAAATTCACTTGGGTCACTTAGCTCAAGTTCACTCTGTCATAAAATAGAATTTTCCCTAAGTGCATCACTCGTTCCTATTACAAGCATTTGTCCATTTCAAACCCATCAAACAACCAAATACAATCAATTACAAGTCATAAATGGAGTTTTATTCATTCAAAAATGTGTGCCTCAGTCTACTACAATACTACAAAAACAAAACAAAAATATGTATGCAAAAAAAAAAAAAAAAAAAAAATCTTCAGTACATGTCTTCAGTTCACTCTCCCTCTTCACTGGAGATCAGATCCTCCTCTTCCACACCTTCATCCAGAGGGGTCTGGGCCACATCATCTTCTCCAATGGTTACGCCACTAAAGTCAAGTTCTGGGAACAGCTCCTCTGCCCTCCTTTTGAACATTTTCCACCCACTGTCCCAGTACTCTGACATTTCATGCTTGTAATAGTCCGACTGCTGGAAGCTGGCAATCACTTCAGACTCAGACCTCCCTTCAGCAGCCGTCCTTGATGCGCCAGCCCCCCCAGATTCCTCCCTTGCTAAGCTGCTGGCTACTGCAGCATCAATTGCCATCTGAAATTCAGGAGACCCTTTGAATTGAGCAACTGCTGCAACACAAAGATCGGGGTAGGCTGCCCTTTCCGAGGCCGCCTTCGCTTTCTTTTCGTTCAGCTCTTTTTGAAGGATCTCCTTTTCAGCTGCAGCCCTGGCCCTCTCAGCCTCCAGCTCCCTCTTCCAGGCCTCTCCCTCAGCAATCAACTTCGCCCTCTCTCCCTCAAATTGCTTCTGCAGAGTCTCCCTCTCCACAGTCACCTTGCTGCGCTCTTCCTCCAACTCCTTATGCAGGCTCTCCCTCTGCTCTGCCGCTCTAGCACGCTCGCCTTCCATCTCCTTTTGAAGAGCCTCCAATTTAGCATCTGCATCATCTCTCTGCCTGACGAGATCTTCATTATTGATCATGGCCTCCTCATGCCGCTCGACCGCCACAGCACAAGCATTCTTGGCTTCTTCCAACTTCTGCTGCTCGCCAGTAAGTTGGAACTCGAGCGACACCACCTGGCGGCGTGCCCTCTCCAGCTCCAACTTGACCGACTGCAACTCAGTATGGGCGGTCTTCCATTCAGCACTCCCCTTCTTCAGCTTGGCCAACTCTGCCTTGGCCTCTTCAGCCTTGATTTTGGCTGCCCCAGCTTTCCTCAGCAGGGCCCCTGCCAGGGTAGTTACCTCCATTTGAGCGGAGCATAACCCCCTGAACAGGTCGGCCTCGTTGAATGCAGAAGCCGAGCGCAGACCTGCCTCCTCTATGATCTTCACTAGGCGGTCTGCCCCCGCCCTGGCTGGGATTTTTTCCCCCTCCAACCTCCCAGCTACAATACGCACATGATAAATTACTCCACCCAGACCCCTTTGGGTCTGTTGTCCCACACTTGGCTCTGCCCCTGTTACCCCAACCCCTCCTTGTGCTGCTGGGGTCCTCTCCACAGTCTCTGGCGCTGGACTGACTTCTATCACCCTTGGGGCATCTTTCGCAACAGACGCCTCCACCATCTATGGGACGACCACCTTTTCTGTCGTCCCCTCCACCTTACCACCCTCCATCTGTTTGGCTAGACTGGCCTCCTCCACCCGCAACTCCTTCCTTCTCTTTTGGGCTGGCTCTCCCTCCCCCCGCCTCAACCTCTTCTTTTTCTTCCCTACACCTAGTTCCTCCATCTCCTTCAGCGACCTCTCCTTCGGAGGGTCTTTCGGGAGCGGTCGCGGTACAAACTCGCTCAAGTTCTTCTCTCCCAGGGGCTTGGGACGAGGTCGAATCCTCTCCCTCACAAGCGGTTGAGGCGGTCGGTCAGCTTGAGCTTCTTTGAACTTCTGAGCCTTTACCAGGATGGCCTGATCCTCTGCCTCCTGTGCTCTTCTTCTGGCCTCCAACTCCGACCGGTCGAGGTCCCCCCCGATTGGCTGTGGACCCAACGCCGCTTGAAACAGTGCGGACGGCTGAACAAGCTCGTTCCACTTAACTTTTTCCCTCTCCCTTCACTCCTTCACCTTCTTTACCCTCTCCTCCACCGCCGTACCCACCCTTGGCTCCACAAACTTGGTCGGCACCTTCCACGTCGTGCGCACCCCAACCCCTTCAGAATTGGACACGAAGAACCACCTTGGTCTCCAACCTTTAATCGAAGTTGGCAACCCTGCCACTAAGCCCTTACCCGCCACGGCTTGTAGGGTTACCCAAGTCTCCTGCTGCCCTGAAGCTTTGTAGCAACAAAAGAATTCATCCACTGTTATCGCCTGCCCGTCAGTCGCCTTTGGCCAGGCACTTGCGCAAGATAGCAAAATCTTCCACGCGTTGGGCATTAGCTGCCCTGGTGCTACTTCCAAGCGGTTGAGCACATCCACCACAATCTGCGGCAGCGGCAATCTCAACCCACCCTTCAGCGCCTCCTCGTAGAGGGAGAACTCCCCTGGCCTGACGTCAGACGGCCTCTCTGTTGATGTTGGCAGCACCAACTCCACCTCCGCCGGAATCTGGTACTTTTCGCGGATAGCCTCCAATTTCGCCGCAGTAATAATGGACCTGTCAGAACTCGAATGCCAGTGATCTGGTTCCACCTGGCTGATTGGTTGCGGCGCTGCTATCACGGTGGAACCGTGGGATCGCACCACTGGTCCCTCCACCCTTCCTAACCTATACTGCTGCGCCAACTCCACAGCATCGTCCTCTCCAAGAGGATCTACCCTCACATCCCCAGCTTCTTCTTGAGCCATGTCTCTGGCGTGTCTGCGTATTGCTTCTGATGTAGGTGCAAGAAAGTTGCAAAAATGTTGTAAAGGGGTATCGTCGGCAACGAAGGAACTGATACTTCGAATATTTTGAGTTTTTGTAAAGAAATAGGTGAATCGTACGATACCAAAAGCCCACGGTTTACCCGTATTCCAAGGATCCAAATTAATTTTCGCCAGTTTCAAAACTTTTCAAATCATCCGCCAAAACTATCTCCCCAAATGCCCACAATAATGCCCTGACGTTTCACTTCTAATCTAACGCTTGACCTTTCTCCTCCCTCAAAATTCCGCCACGTGTAGGGCCTCGATACACTGACTCCTGCCCTTACCTTGTCTTTTCCACTTCAAATCATCACGTGACACGCCGCCTCTTGAGCCCCGTGCCCTTCTACTCGACCACCCACGCGGTCGGCCTCTCCCACTCGGTCGGCCTCACCCGCTCGGTCACCCTCACGGTCGGCATCTCCTGCTCGGCCGCCCCCGCGGTCGGCCTCTCCCACTTGGCCAGCCTCACCCGCTCGGCCGCCCTCACGGTCGGCATCTCCTGCTCGGCCGCCCCCGCGGTCGGCCTCTCTCACTCGGTCGGCCTCACCCGCTTGGCCGCCCCCGCGGTCGGCCTCTCCCACTCGGTCGGCCTCACCCGCTCGGTCACCCTCATGGTCGGCATCTCCCGCTCCCCCCACCGGTCAGACCCATCTTCCTTGTTATTATTCCCTTCGTTGGACTAAAGCTGCACTCGGGAATGGGGGACCACTGACAGGGATAGGCCCACATGGACCACAGCCCACCGTGGGTAAACCTAGGCCCACCATGTAAACCCCATTGCACAACCCGGTTAGTAAAACCCAGCACAGCTGGAGGCCAACTGATCAGGGAACGCCAATGATGCTCGGACACGTGGCAGATGCAGAGCAGGCCACGTCAGCAGACAAAGATCTGCAAAGTTATTGCCACAGCACATCACCATTAATGCAGCCCATCATAGCATTTATTGCGACAACACCTCTCAGCCGGAATGACTCCCCATCATCTTGAACAAGGCGAACCACGGCACAAGCTTTTGGCGGGAAGGTCAGAACGACAGAGACAGCAAAATGATTACCAAGAGATATAAGCGAAGTTTGAAGACAAGATGAAGGTTAAGTTTTTGATCGCTCTCTCTCTCTCTCTCGCTACATTGTCTACCACCTCTTCTAATTCATACACCGGAGGGTTCGCCGGGGGACTGCCCCGTTCCCCGTTGAACTTGTTTGCAGGTTATCCAGTGGGCCCGAGGAGCTTGGATCGGTCTAGCCCATTCACGAGGACGAACTGTACTATCACTTTCTAATACAATAATAAAATTACCCAAATTATTAATTAAAATATATTTCTAATATCATTAAAAATTATTAATTGATTTCCTGATTTATTAATAAAATGAGTGATTTATTATAAAATTAAAAATCTCAAGAGTGAAATGTAATTTTCAGAATCACACAAAGTGATTAGTATTTTAATTAAATTTCAAGAGATTTATTTATAATTTATCATAAATTGAATAATATAAAATTTAACTCTTTTAACACGTCATTGTCAATTGATTTAAAATTGGATAAATTACAAATATACCTTTTGAGATTTGATTAAAATACGAATCTCCTCCTGTAATTTTGAAAATTACATTTCACTCCTTAAAGTTTCTAATTTCATAACAAATCGCCCATTTTATTAATAAATCATCAAGTCAATTAACAATTTTTAATGATGTTAAAAATATGTTTCAATTAATAATTTAAGTAATTTTATTATTGTATAGGAGAGCAATTATAAATTTTATTTTTTTAATTAATTTTGTTAAATAAAAATTAGGAAAAATTATTTATAAGTCCTATTAGGGAGACTTATGCTACATATGGTCTTACTAAAAAATTTATGTTTCCATAAGTCCTGTGGGAAGTTTGTTAACACATTTACCCTCAATATTAGTTGTTAATATCATAAATAATAGTAAAACCATATATAGGAAATTGAATGTTACCATAGATCATATCTATATAAACGTAGCGTAACGTGACACTTACATAAACGTAACGTGACACCTATGATTTATGGTAACATGCAATTTCATAGGAAATTGCATGTTAACATAGATCATATCTACATAAATGTAACGTAACGTGACACCTTCATAAACGTAACATGACACCTATGATTTATGGTAACATTCAATAAGAAATTGAATGTTACCATAGATCATATCTACATAAACGTAATATAATGTGACACTTACATAAACATAACGTGACACCTATGATCTATGGCAACATTCAATTTCTTATAATTGAATGTTACCATAGATCATATTTATATGAAACGTAACGTGACACCAATATAAACTAGCAACATTTTCATATTCAATTTAAAAAAAAAAAAAAAAAAACTCATTAAGTTTGCGAAACGTAACGTGACACGTTACGTTACGTTTATATAGGTGTCACGTTACGTTACGTTTCTATAGGTGTCACGTTACGTTTATCACTACTAGAAATTTAACTTTTTGCGTCTATTTTTTTGCGACTGATTACTAAACCGTCGCAAAAAATAATTTTTAACCTCAAAATCTCATTTTACAACCTCATTTTCCTGACCCAATCGTGTTCTCATTTTACAATCTCAGTTTCCTGACCCAATCGTTCTTAACTTTAAAAAAGAAAAAACCAAATCAGTAAAACTTGACTCTCTCTCCCTCCCTCCCTCTCAATCCGCTTTTTTTTCTTATTTCCCAAATCTGAACTCTCTTTCTCTCCCTCTCAAAATCTGTCTCTCGCTCGACTCTCGCTCGAATCTCACTGCCTCTCTCGCTCAAATCTGTCGATCGATTCAACTCTCTCAAGTCCACAACTGTTGAAGATTTCATAATCGGTAAGCTTAAACACATCTTCATTGATTCCACTCTCTCTGTAATGATCCGAATTACGTATTTCTCTGTAATGGAATTTGTCTCAAGAAGAATCTGTAACAGCGCTTTACACGGAGCTATGGCGCGCTTGTGCTGGTCCGCTCGTGACAGTGCCTCGTGAAGGCGAACGCATGTTCTATTTTCCTCAAGGACATATTGAGCAGGTTAGTTTCCAACTCTAGGCAATCAGATTCGGAGTTCTTTGTTTCTCTCAGAGGTTAGATTCATTAGGATTTCTCATAATACTCTATAATTTTATCAATTTTGTCTCTATTGGTAGTGCATCTCCAATTGTTCATCAATTTGTTCATCAGATTCAAGTTTGATCAAAAAAATGGCTCCAAAATGTTTGATTATTGATGAAGAATTATGTTTGATGGATATGTTTGATTATCTTCAGTCATCAAAATGATATCACTCCAATTTTGCCATCATACAATGATTTTAGGAATTTCTAAATTTTTATTTTATTATTTTGTGATCTAAAACTAACTGATTATTTTGTGCGGCCTCTGCCTTATGAGGGTGAAACACCTTACCTTGTGCTTTTTTTTTGCATTTGAAAATGCTGTGATAGAATGTATTCTTGAATTGGTGTTTGAGTTACACCAGCCAACAGCCAGCCTCTCAGGTTTGTCTGTTTGGGCTCCAAACCAAAAGGCACCTCCACAATTGTGGTGTCCTGTGTCATCTTATAAGTCCATCATGGACATAATCCACAACTGAACTGGGATTTATTTCTCTACTGTAGAGTAAAGCAACTGTCAAATGTAGAAGATAGGAAGCGCATTAATCTCATCCACCTTAAATGGAAAAATAAGAAAAACTGTCCATACATTCAATAGAAGGGAAGTTACATCCCTGATGCTGATACTGGAAATGATTGATTACATACCAAAGGTTTCAAATATCAGAAGAGGTAAAGTAGAAACAGCTATGGTTCTAGTTAAACATTAATTTAGCTCATTTAGTCAAGTCTTCTGTTGCAAGCTTATGTGCATACAGCTTCCACAAGTCTGCTACAGACAAATTTAATGAAATTAATACACTTGCAGAGTTAAATTTTTTTACCATTAACTAAAAACATCAAGTTTATGAAGAAGAAGAAAAAAAAATCATGTTAAATTTAATGAAATTAATATCTATTGGATGAAATTATTCTTAAGAATATTTGATTTTGACTTCATTCGGTCGAAAACTGATATATATGTATTCATCAATGTCTACTCATGTTTTGTTGGGAATTAACATATTGTGATATGCTTCCATTTGGACCTTGTGGTGATATCCTGGCACTGTATATATTTTCCTGACTTTTTTTCCCCCCTTTCCCTAACATGGACGCTAATCATGCAGTTATTTATAATTTGCCATGTTTGATTGAGTTCTCTGACTGCCCTGTGGCTGTCAAATTCTACCCGGTCTATGAGAATACGGAGTGAATTACTCATATTTTTGTAATATGCAATATAAGCGTGGGGATGGATCTAGTTAGAAAACGTTTTTTGTACCCCTAACGAATAATTGTCAGTCTCAAGTATGTTATTGCTCTCAACAAATTTCTTATGTGGTGAAGAACAACCACTTATTGTGTTTGTGTATATCATGCAGCAATCTTTTTCAATCCAAGCCTCTATGTTTGAAAGTTTTGATAGGAAAATTTCCGCATATTGATTTCATGACTGTATCGGGGAAATATAGCATGTTTATATTGGACGAGAAAATTTAACCATGGCAACAGCAGCCCCAATGCATATAGCTATATAAGTAAGATTTGATTGATTCATGTCTCTTTGAATGTGTTATTTTTGTAGATGTTGCAACACTGTATTCATTATTGACTCTCTGTTACCTCGAATATATTCTCTAATGAAGTTTCTGATATGATGGCAGATATAGTGTTTGCATGGATCCACTGATGGACTGGACAGTATGTTTTATGCTCATCTTTCTGCAATAACTACAGTTTCTTCTTGATGATGTTTTGCTCTTACATGTTTTCTTCCTCACAGATATGTTGCAATCATGAATGCAATTTGTATATATACATATGGAAATTATTAACATATTACACTAACATATTGTAGGTGTCAAATGCATCTAGTGGGCAACAAGCTTCAAAAGAAAATGAATAGGTATGCCACTCTGCTCTTCAAAAGGAAATTATTGACACATTATACTAACCTATTTCTCTGCTTTTAATGAATGTTTGTTTATATATGGAGTGGGGTCCTTAGAGCTTGCTGGTAATCTTCCCTTAGTTTAATGCAAATACCATAAGCCCTTTGCTGTTGATCAATTCTTTTTCCCAGAAGAATAAATAAAATTAAAAAAAAAAACTATCCACCAAGTATTTATGAATTTAGTCAAATTGATGGGCTGTTCCATATGTATATGGATCTTGAAAGCTTAGTTTAATTAAATGGTAGAAATTTATGATGAACAGGCTTTGCTATTGATAGTTGAATTGTTGTTGAATATTTACTTCAAAGTTGCAAGCCTTTGAAAAATACCAGTGGATGATGGCTTTGAATTCTGTCTAACACACACACATGGTTGAAATTGTCACCATTCGCTTCAGATGAAGTGAGTTAGAA
Organism: Camellia granthamiana; assembly: GCA_036172215.1. NCBI lineage: Eukaryota > Viridiplantae > Streptophyta > Magnoliopsida > Ericales > Theaceae > Camellia > Camellia granthamiana. The sequence goes on from CM069905.1 coordinate 13,309,184, forward strand.
AGAAGCATGTTAGTGTTGGGCATTATAGTTATGTTGGATGATGTGGGCTTTCATATAATTATTGTAAGCAAAGGCTCCCACATGCTGAAAATTAGAACTAACACGTCAGTCATTAGTGCCAATAATGAACTGCCATCAAAGGCTTAAGATTGAAGTCCAACACAATGGCAACTACAAATATAGAGAAATCAAATATCTCGGCTTAAATAAATTACAATTTCTTTCTATTATGAGCTCAAAAGTGATTTCATCGGAATTAGTGGAATGTTGGACCTATGGGCTTCTTTTTTTCTGAATTAAGAAATATACATAAATCATAACCTTCCTATAGCAGATTGTAAATTATTGATTGGTTTTCTATCCACCTAAACAGTTCATTGCTATATATTTTACTCTGCTCTTCACTTTGGATAATGATATGAAAACAGAATAAAACATACACACCAACAGTAGTTTTATGCAAAATGCTACATAAACTTCAGTTATAGAAGTTTATCTTTGGTTTATTATGTTTCTTTTTTCAGTACAAGAGATGTTTAAACTCTTAACCTCAAATATATCAATGGTGTTAGATGCTCAGTTATCTAAGAACATTGGAAAATAATGTCTTTTTTTTTGGTCTAAATGACACATTTTTATTTTTTTCAAGAAGATCATACAGGTGAAATTTCTTAATTTCTCACATTTTCTGTTATTGAGTTTAGTGAGTGTAGTTGATTTTTAAGTTTATTTGATGAAACAATGAAGACCCAACCTATTATAGTTCATTGTCTGAATTATCCTAGAACACATATTTTCCATCAAATAAAATGTTGAAGGTAGAGTGAAGAAATGAAAGGTCATTGTAGTATCTAATCTTGTTTCTTCAGCAGCAATTGCATTGTGGTGGCATGAAATGTGGTGAAGGAGCCTTCCCAAGAATTAAGAATAGAAAAGGAACTAAATCATCTTTATTATGGGTCTGAGAGAGCTTGTATAAAGCAACTATGCCCTGGCATAAGCACTTTTACTAGTCTCTGTGGACAATTTTGTGAAAAAGGGAGGGTTGCATGAAACAATTCAGGTTCCAATAGAAAAGGGAGTGAGAGGGCTGGTATGGAGCAACTACATTTAAAAAAATATTGTTTTACTTTGTCTATTCAAGAAATTTTGAGAAAATGGAGGGTTTTATGAAAAATGTCTGTATGGAAGGAGTATTTGTGATAATTCAATGCATCCTTGCCTATTGGGCAGTTAAAATGCCATCCTTGCATTTTGAGGAGATAGATGGTTGTCATTTAATGCTGTCCTATGTGGTGCTACTGGACTATGAAAAAAAGTATTTGGTTCAACTATGAAGAGAAGTGGCAGGCATTGGAGATGAAATATGGGAATGGTTTTGGGACTGCCTTGGGGCATTAGAGGAGTGAAGCTATTCTAATTAATTTTTAATGCTGTCCTAATTAATTATTATTATTTATTTTTTGAGGAGATAGATGGTTGTCATTTAATGCTGTCCTAATTAATTATTATTATTATTATTTTTTTGGGTGTAAAATATGCAGGAATTCATACTGAATTCTAGAGGAGTGAAGCTATTCACTTGCAGATGGCTGCCTGCAAATTCTGAACCAAAAGGTTTGATCTTTCTCTGCCATGGCTATGCCATGGAGTGCAGCATCTCTATGAAAGGTCAATAACATGCACATGTATATATATATACCTCTATACTTACACAACTCATAACAGTTTTGAATCTTTGTCATGCCTTTTTTTTTTCTTTTCCAGAAATACCCATATCATTAACTGTTAAATAATTGTTAATCGTTTTCAAATTCAACCCATCTTTTTAATTCATTAAATGGTCAAACAATTAAATCTAAATTACCACTAGTGTATATATATATATTAGTTGGTATCAATAGAGTGAGTTCCAAAAAAAATTATGTTTTACCATCTAAATAGTGTCTTCAAAGCATAATTGCAAAAATCAATAGTTAACCCATGTCGTGAAGGTTTTAGATTTAATCTTTGCACCATATCACTCTCTATTTGCTCCCGACTAGGGGTTTCAAATATGTTACAATTGCTCACCCATATATATATATGATGATGAATATAGATGAATGAGTGGGTTGAAATTGGGTGATTGAAACAGGGACAGGAACAAGGCAAGGACAGGCAGGACTTGCAGTATATGGGATGGATTATGAAGGACATGGCAAATCATCTGGGCTTCATGGTTTTGTCCCTTGTTTTGACCATCTTGTCACTGACTGTTCTGATTATTACTCTAGCATCTGTGGTTAGTTTCTGATTTTCCTCTTTCCATATGTATCTGTTTGGTTGCCAAGAACTTGTGGGAAAGAAAGAAATTTTCTCATTCTTTTAAGTTTGTTGGCAAACAAAACAGACTGATAAGTATTGAATTTTATTTGGTTTTATTAATTACTATGATCACAATCAATTACAAGTAAATTTGTATGTGGGGTTTAATTGATGATTCGCCGATCTTCAAGGTATGTTTCATTTCTCTACTTTCTTTATGGATCTGTTTGCCTCTTTCTTTCTTTTTTGGTTTGGATTTTCTAGGCTATGTTTGGAGGTTAGAACTCGGCCCAAAGTTTTCCCCGGGTTGAGATGCTTTCATTTTTATTTGTTTAATGCTAATCTTTAACTACCACCATTACTTGTGTTTGAAATTGCTGCTCATGATGTTCAGAAATTCATTTCTCTACTTTCTTTAGGGCTGTTTTTAGGCGTTCTGTTAGGGAAAATGGGTGTGTCTCTCTAAATTTTATACTAAACACCTTCTGTATTAATTTTACAACTTTAAATGACAATACTAATAAAAATGAAAGATGATATAGTATATTATGGATAATGATTTATAAGTGATAGCGTTTATATAGATATATAGACATATCTATAAGAGATAAGAAATAAAAATGAAGTAATTAGATCATGGGTTAGTAAGGGTTCTTAGGTGGCAGTGTGTGAGATAACAGGTTCCTTGCCAAAATATTCACTGGTTGGGTATGAAGTGATTAGATCATGGGTTAGTAAGGATGAGGATTGAGGAGGCTGTTCAATCTTAGGAGTTAGCTCTCTACCAGGTATTCCAAGCTTCTAATCTCTCAGTTATCCTTTCCCTTCTTTATTTTAGATTCAACTAGTACAAAAGTTAAGACAGGACCAATGTTCTGCAGAAAAATTTGTGGAACACAATGCAAATGTTGTGGCAGCTGGAAGAATCACAGGAATAGATCCTCTAGAACAGATAACCAAGCGTTGTATTCACACTCTTTTTTTCTCACCATAATTTCAACATATACACGTGATCACGTGTATATGTTGAATACAACCTGCACAGTGTATATGTTGAATACAACCTGCAAAAGGATCACGTGTATATGTTGTTGCAGGTTTTGTTGAGGGAGTGGTTGATATAATCGAGCGGCTGATGTTTGGGAGCCAAACTGAGATTGTGTTGCTCTTTCTTTTCTTTTCTTTTTTTTTTCTTTTCTTTTTCTTTCTTTCTTTCTTTTTTTTTTTTTTTTTTTTTTTTTTTTTGAGGGCTTGAATCTTTTAGCACAATATATTTTAAGGATGGTTGATGGATATTTATTTTGCATGTATAAAAGTTTATATTTTGTTTGCACACTTATATGTGAATAGGTTAGTATTTCTATTATGAGTTTAAATTAATTTGTTAATTTTGTTATTTTTTATTAAAAAAAATTGTTAGGTGTTTGCAATTGATTTTTTTGTTGTAATAAACGTATATATGATTTTATTATAAAAATAATTATTTGCGACGGTAAAAAAGAAGTCGCTAAAAGTGTTTTTGATTTTTTTTTTTTTTTTTTTTTTTGCGACGGCAAAATAGCTGTTGCAAAAAGTAGGTTAGGCAGTCGCAAATAGTTTGCGACTGTTATTTTGCGGTCGCAAAAAGTATTTGCCACCCCCACATTCGCGACCCTCATTTGCCGTCGCATGGGCCGTCGCAAAAAGTCTTTTGCGACTGTTTTTTTATTATTTGCGACGGCTTGTAGCGGTCGCAAAAAGTACTTTTTTTAGTAGTGTATGTAGGTGTCACGTTACGTTACGTTACGTTTATATAAGTGTTACGTCACGTTACGTGTATGTAGGATCTTATGGTATACATTCCTATCTAAATAGGACTTAAGACTCTATAAGAAATTACACAAAATTTAGCCTACTATAAGTGTCTAAAAAAAGACTTATAAATAAGTCTCCCTAAAAATTATAATAAGAGAATATTTATAATTTTTTAAATCATAAAAAATAATATATATTTTAAATAAATTTCAAGAAGTATATTTATAATTTGTTTTTAAAAATTTAAAACAACTATGCTGCATACCCCCAGTGAGGTGGCGAGCCCCCACTGGCTGAAACTTAAAAATAAATAAATAAATAAAATAATTTTTTTTTTGTCTAATCACGACGCGCCACCTCATTGGAGGTCGATTTCTAGTGGGAGTCCGAAGCATTTTTCAATTTAAAATTGTGAAATTCTGGTGAACATTTTATTATCGACAATTTCGGGATCAATTCCCACTGATTACTCTTCGTCATGGAGAAACAAGAGAGACGACCCAACGACGGACCCAACGACCAACAATCAGGTAATGATGAGATTCTCCAATCTCCATGCACCATTACCATCACACACACACACTCTCTCTCTCTCTCTCTCTCTCAAATATATACTACTAACTCTAGAATGTACTATGTATCATGCAACCATGTATAGCGAGAGAAAGAGACACGTGCATTGGGTAGGTAGCTAACTTGGTTTTATTGAGAAAATAAGGATTTACGTATTGTTCAGAAATAAGTTATTTTAATATTTTTTTTGATTTTTTATAAAGTGATATATAAAAAAATAATAATGTAATAATTTATAATAATTTTTCAACTTTTTAATTAAAGTAGGTAATTGTCAAACGAGACTTTAGTTTAGTGGAATGAGAAATTATCAAAAGACTTATTAGTTGAGAGATTACAGCGTCAAATTTTACGAAGGTTAAATATTGCAAATTTTGATGTTATTGAAGATTTATTTGATCATTAATTTTAAAGTCACTAAATTAATTGTGGTGTGCGTAAATTAATTCAGCTATCGATTTTTTTTTTTTTTCAAAAAAAAAAAAGAAGCTTTATTTAGTGAGGAGGGAGAGGGTGTTGGTTGGTTGATTGGTTGGTTTTTACTGGTTTTTGGAGTTGCTTTATTAGTAAGCAGCCTTGGTTCCTGCGAAAGCAACTTGTGACACCTATATATATATTTGTAAGATTCCTTTCTTTCAACATTACCAATCTCTTTCCCCCCTTCAACCTTATATTTGGTTTTTGTTTTCTTGTTCAAAATTGACATGCACACCACTAAAATCCGATAATGATAGGACAAATCACTGTATTGATAATATGTATGGGCAGCATTCAATTAATACAATTTTGCCGTATGAGTAACGTTGTTCTATCTTATAATTATGTAGCAATTTATTAAAATATTTAAAAAATTTATTTATTTATATATATTTTTTAATCATCAGAGTTTGTATATTATTTTTCTTGATGCATAAAGTGCTTACATAAATTGTGGTAAAAAAATGATCATTCCGTCATTATTGACTTCAAAAAAAAAAAAAAAAAAAAAAAAAAAAAAAAAAAAAACACACCACCAATATTTCATTTAGGGGTAACTATTGGATTAGTTTATCCCGGGACATTATTCACGCGACACTCACAATTAGTTAGTGATGTAGCGAATTTTTTTTACTGATGTTACAATACTGAGCCATCTTTATTAAATAGTTAAGAGATAAGAAATATAGTATGTTCTTTGTAATATATTTTGTGATTTCTTATTTATTAAAATGATTACATAAATAATACCGTATAATAGTACAAATCTGTCTAATAATTTTCATTCATTTATGAGTTAGTTAGCTCATGCCAACCCCTTTGTCTTGTTCTTGGAGCCCATAAATTGCTATATGTCTTATTTGATACAAACAAGTGTAAGTAAAAAATGTCCTTATAGCATTGTTGCATTTCAAAACAAGAGATCTCACTTTATTAGATTTATAATTTTAAAATTATCGCTTTTCGTTAATTTAAATAAAATTTTGAATAAATTATGACAGTAGTTCCTATATTTTGATTCTCGTGTCATTTTAATTCTATAATTTCAATTAGTTCAATTTTGATTATGAATTTATGACATTGTCGTAATTTGGTTTAATTAATTATAACTCTTAACATTTTTTATATAAAATAAATATGTACATAAGTGGCATGTGTAATGTTGTTAAGGGAAAAATTATAAACTTAGTCAATTCGGTGAGTTAATTTCAATCAATTTAGTGATAATTTATTGTCAATACACTACCAGTATTATCAATTAGACCAAACTGACACAAAATTTAAAATTAATGATCAAATTTGAGTCAAGTGTAGAAACCAAAATAATACAAAAAAACAAAATGTAAGAATTACCGGTATAATTTATCTTAAAATTGTTGTATAAAAATTCTCGATGTATAACATTGTATAATAACATTAGGATTTGATAATAAATGAACCAATAACTAAAAATGCATTGATATATAAAACGGATAAAATTTGCAAATAGAGAATCCTGTGCCCTTTCGCCTATAGGGTTTTATATCAAACATGGCACATTACATGAGGAACCTTGAGATCCACACAGACAATGAATAGAATAATAGAACAAGTTCACTTGAACCTAATGTGACTAGATCTAGATAAAGTTCACTTAAAACTCAATCACTTGAATTCTTTCCAGAAAAATCATATATTCAGACAAAATTTAAAATTCTAATGTAGCATTTGATCTATAATGTGGAGAGAAATAGAATTAAAGTCACTACGATAAAAGTGAGGTCCACATTTAATCCCTAAGAAAAATGTTCAGACCTGTTTAGTAAAAGTGTCAAAAGTGTTATTAAAAAAATAAATTGAAAAAAAAAAAGACAGCTGGAGCTGCTAAGGACCCATTTGTTACTGAAAGAGTGGCTCTAACCACCTTTTCTAAAGGAAGCAACACTGATATGTATAGAAATAAAATAAACTTATACGCACTAATTGATATATCAATTAAAGTCTATAATACACATTTCTTAAAAAGTGTGCATGACGCACACTCATTTTCAATAGGTGTAAACTCATAATGTGATGTGCTCAAAGTTTATATATATCAAATTGAAAGTTTGAGCTATGACTCACTAAACCTGTTTGAATTGAGTGCTTTGGAGAAAAAGGAAAAGAAATTAATATCTCTTTCACTTAATCAGTTGTTTAGGTTACTAATGAAGAGAAAAGAAAATACTAAGAAATTCATTTCTCTTAAAATTCATTTTTTAAAACTCTACAAAGGTACCGAAATTAAAAGAGAAGAAATTGGTTAATTACTAACTTTTTATAATATCAAAATTGTTCTTTTAACCCGTTTGAAAATTGACTATTTTAATTGATTTTTTATTTTTTTTTTACAAAAAAACGTGTAAAAAATAAAAATATTGATTTGATAATTTATAATAATTTTTTGATTTTTAATTACAAACCCAAGTCCCCAAACGGGGTAGTATTGAAAAAATAAGAACATAAAATGTTCTTTTGATCATTTAATCTATATAAGAAACCCGCCCCCCCCCCCCTCTCTCCCTATATATATATATTTGTATTTTTATAGTTTAATCAAATAAGAATGAGGGAAAATAACTTAACAAATTATTATTTTTTCTTTTATGTCATGATTCCCAAACATTCTATTCGAGATTACATCTCATCGTATCTGGAGAAAATATTCATTATGTACACATTTTCAAGCTATTAATTTATGATGTTAGGAGGTTGATGAAATATATAAACCATGGCCAAAGAAGATTTCTGAGATTACAGTTAGTATGTCAGATGCATGAACCAATCACAGCAAAGCATAAGAGAGAGAAAGAGAAAGATGGCGTGTAGAGAGAGAGAGAGAGATGGTGATAAAGAATCGAACAAATCTTCTGAAGACATATTTGAAAGCTTTTGACTCTCTGAAATTTTCAGTCTTTTTTACGTTATTCTTGGGGCCAGAAGGGAACAGAATACGAGAATTTTCAAACCCACCCTTTTTTTTTTTTGGTTTTTCGGATTTTGGTTTTCAACTTTGAAATTTGAAGCCTTGAAGAGTATAGATATTTCTATATTTGTATGGAATTGAGTGGCATATATTTTGGTGTCTTTTGAGACTCTTGTCTCTCAATCTCACTCACACTCACCCAACATAATAAGTAGCTTCTACAATTGCTATTATTACTTAATCATCATGGAAAATCTCTCTCTTTCTCTCCCATATGTACAACAATGATTAAATAATAATATTAGGTATCATAATTACTTAATCGATTCTATGATGAAAGTAAAATATGGACTGTAAATTTAAAATTATTGTATTATGAATTATATGTAGAATAAATCTTATCAGTATATTTCAATACCAAATAAATTTTCTAGCAATATAGCAGTACTGATGATTAAACAAATAAACAACATATTTTCTTAAAAAAATATTGAAGTAATTAAGTAACCAAGCTCCATACAAATGAACAATGATCAAAATTCTCAATTAAAAAAAATGTCTCAAAACACCTATATTTTAAAATATTCATAGTGATGAAATCATTTAAAATTACAAGTTATGAGAATTTCGATACATAATTTAACTATTATAAGTATTTTGAGATAGAAAGATAAAAATATATAGGATTTAAAATTGGGTGCCAATGAACAACAAAAATTTTCTTAGAGAGATGATTAAAAAAAAAAACAAAAAAAGTAATTTAACCAACTTCTAGGTGGATATTCTGAAACTACTCCGGAATTGGAGGAAACTGAATACTTAAAGTTTGAACAATAAGCAATGCATGTACAATAGGCATCTCTGGAGATAATGATTGATGAAGCTAGCTAAGGATGAAATATAACTTTTCATTTTCAAATTTGCTACTCACCTATCTGGTGTAGCTTTTATGAAACTAAAAATTAAAAAAATAAATAAATCAAAAGTTAAAAAATATCTTTGCTCTTGTTTTTTAATATTAGTTTTTTCTATTATAATTTATTCGTGTTATTTTTATCTCATAAACTATAAGTAAAAGTTATATTAAACATTCAGATACCAATTTTCAAATTAACTCTACTACATCCCTCACCAAATGGAATGATATATATATACACCAACGGATTCACAAAAGATGATGAATCCAATTTAATTGAAAAATATTGTTATCAATACTAACTAAATACCAAAATAATATATTATTTGTCAAACTTACTTACATTACTGCAATAATTACATGGAAGGCAGCCTCATCATATCCAGAGGCAAATTCAAGCTTGTATGAAAGCAAATTCATTGCTAAAAATTGGTTCTGGTGAAAGGTTGTATGGCATAAGGGGGCTTGCTACTGTTGCTCTAGTCTTTTGGGTGTGGTTGTCTTTTTTGTGGTTGGTTTCTCACCAATTTCTGATAATGTGCTAGCAGATGATAGGATGGACTTACCGGTGCCAACCTAGTTGGGATTGGTTTGCTTCGTTTTGATACTCTTTGCACTCATTAACTCCTTTATTGATGTAATTCTTTTTTGTTTCATCAATAAAATTTATCTTTTACTGATCAAAAAAAAAAAAGAAGAAGAAAAGTATATGATTCTTGTAATCTTATTATCTAATGATAAGTTTCTACTTTTGTACTTCATTTGTTGAAGTAATCACTAAAAGAAGCAACACCTGGTTTTTGAAAGAAGCTAATACGCATTGGTTGTTAAAATAGGAGTACCATTTTTTTTTTTTGATGTGGTATGTCCTGATAAACCTACTTGGATCAATAAAACACAAAATGCAAATAAAATAGAACAAGAATCTATAGAAGAATAATTTTTTTTTACACAATTCACTTTAGAATAGGGTTGTGGTCGTTGCAGTTTCACTTTGATCTAAAAAGCGTTACAATATAATAAAGAGAGATGTGCCACTTCAATCGTACATACATTATATTACGGTATCAAGATCCACACTACTCAACCTTTTCATTCATTTTCAAACACGCAGTACATAATCATAAATCACTAAAACAATTACTGGAAGCTTTTGCTATTGAATAAATGAACCTTTGTTTTCAATTGGATATTAAAATGACAAATGATTTTCTTTCTTGTTAAAGAAAATACCATATGCAGGGTAATGAGTCCAAATATCAATTTAATGAGGAAAATGAAGCAACCATTTTAACCTTCTCAAGACCCTTAAGAAGTGTGATGACCTTTCATATGAAAATGGCAACACAATGAAAGAATGCTATTTGTAAACCAGACACAAATACTGTTGCAATACTTGAAATGTCACAACATAACCAACTTCTAAATGTAATCTATTTAATTAATCACAACTTTATTTAAGAACTTAATGGGATCGATAGAACCATAACCATTAAAGAGACATATTGCCCTTACTTGGACTTTACATTTGTAGAACTTTTACCAACAAATAGTTGTAAAGTTGGAGGTTGATCATCTAAGACATTACAGGTGAAATGAAATGGTTGACAAAATGAACCTAAATCCTCCAAAATTCCCAAAATCTCCAAGATGTATCAGATATGAGATTTAGATCTAAAAGAAAAAAGGAAACTCAAAGGAGAGGATGAAAAGGAAAGACAATGTTTTGGAGAATCTAAATGCATTATAGTTGAAGGAAACTGATCATGTTTTGAAAATTGTAAAGTATATAAATAGATCTTAAGAAACCTGAAGGAGTTGGCTTAATGAGCACAACTTGGAATTTGGGAGTGTGCTCCCTCCGAGTATCTTAAATTCAATACTCACTAGTCCCAATAAGTTTTTTGTGGCTTCCCCGCAAGTGGGCGGTGTGGGAAAAGGGGTCACTGCTGTGCTCAAAGCACAGCAGTGATTGTGGTGCCTTCGTTTGAGGTATATTATGGACTTATTTTTATGATCCAAACCGTTTATTTGTAGGGTTTGTTGAGTACTTAATGCCTACCAAAAATCATATTAATTGGATCCCGAAATAAGTCAAAGTGCACGTAAGCTGGCCTAATTCCGGTTATCAAAAAAATAAAAATAAAAATCAAAATCTTAGGAAAATATATGAGTTTTTTGAGTTTAAATTGTATTAGGAGTTTTGTTTTCGCTGGTTGGTCTCTTGCTAACCTGCTCTTTTGGGTTGAATGTTTAAAGCATCCTATTCACAATATGATACTTGTTTATCCAAAAGTGTTACATATTCATACTTTTCTTCTTATATATATAAAATAAAATAAAAAAGATAATAATTATAAATAAATAAAAACTCTTCATCTAATGACTAATATCCGTTGCCTTGGATTCCAAATAATTATTGAAACTCAAATTTCACAAATGAGAATCAAACAATAGAGGTAAACTCCTTGGCTTATTACTTATTTAAGCCACACAAACACACACACACACACACAAAGAGAATCTTAAATGTGGAAGAGGAGCTTATGATAACCGTACCAAAACAAATTTTGCCGATTAAAAAAAAAAAAAAAAACCATACCAAAACAAAATTTTGATCCAAGAAATATGCTATGACGTTGATTTTGCACCTTGGAATATTAAGTAATTTTGCATCTTGATCTGTATAACCACTTTTGATTTCATTTGCCGGATATCTGATGCAATTCATGAGGGTTCAAAGATAGAATCCAACTTTATGCAAACCCTAGGAATTGAAGATCAAATGTGAATTTTTGTCAGCACAGAATTCCATAGAAAACATTCAGCCCAATGATATTGATCACTTTTGAAAATTAGGACTTCAACAAAAAGAAAAAAAAAAAAAAAAAAAACTCCAATATAGAAACTACTACAACTCATACATTCATCTATGTAAACATGCTCAGACGCAAACAAAATAAAATTAAATTAAACCCAAAAATAAAATATTGAAAGCATGAAATACTATCTAGGGTTTTCAGACAAACTTTTTGAGACAAAGTCCTTAGTCCATCATCAAAATCCTCCATCTTGGCCAACTAAATTCAAAACTCCCAAGCTATGACTAAGTATGAAACTTTCATTTCACTTTTCCGAGAAAACTAAGCTTCACTTTGGGGATCACAAGATAGATAGAGAACTTAATCATAGGGGATTCCTAGTGGAAGATGAGCTAAACCCAGAAAGGTCAGTCCAAGCAGAACTAGAACCACTCCAATACTGATCATTTCCTGGAATTCCCAAAAACTGCCTTGACAAATTCAACTCTTGAATCTGATTGTCTTCCATTTTCACTGAACCGAGTTGATGAGTAGTAAACCCTAAACCGGGCGGCTTTGGCCGGACCTGACTACCCTCACCACCATAGCCAGAGGGCTCTACACCACCTTGATATGGGTACAAAACACCAGGAAAATCCAAGCCCGCCATCGGGGAAATCTGAGTTGGCTGTTGCAACCGCCACTGCTCGATTCCACTGCCACCGCCACCACCGCCACCGAGACCAAGTGAACTACTTCCAAGGTGGAAATTCATGTTCATGTCACTTGTAACTACCAAAGGAGCTGAAATTCCACTGTAATTCAACCCGATTTCGCCGTAGTGATGATGATGATGATCAGTGAGTTGACTCAGTGGAGCTGCCATGAACCGGAGTGGTGGAATTTGTGGTGTGAGACCTAATAAACTGGCTGTTCCAACACTAGTAGAAGATGAGATTGCACTTGTTGAACCACTGCTAGTTTGCCCATCACCACCGCCACCGCTGACCGGAGATTTCGAGCTGTTACTTCCTTTGCTTCTCTTGTTTCTCCGGCAACCACCGCCCACTGGAACGCTTCTCAGAGCACCACCTCGCGTCCAGTACCTCCGGCAAGTCTTGCAAAAGTGCCGAGGCTGAGTGAGGCTGTAGTTGTTGAAGTAGCAAAACTTTGTGTTTGTTGATTCACATCTCGGGCATTTTAGGGCAGCTTCTGGCATGGGTATGTTGGCCATGCGGGCCCGGTCAGCCACCGAACCAGGCCTGACTGAGCCCAAACCATCACCCTGGTGTGGTGGTGGCGGCAGCGGAGGTGGTGGAAGATGAGGGTTTCCATTTCCACTGCTAGTTCCAATTTGAGGATTTTGTTGCTGCTGTGAAACAAAAACAAAACAAAAAACGAAAACAAAAAAGCAAGAATGAAAGGTATATTCAAGAAAAGATATGGTGAAAAATAAAGAAGAGGAGATAAAGAAAAGGGGGAGGAATATAATTTTTTTTCTTCTCTTTTTTGATGCTTTATTGGCAAAGAAGCCATGGATTGAAAAACATATATTGAAGAAAAAACCCTAACCTGTTGCCAGTTGGATGGATCAAGATAAGCTGGGATGGAGGAAAAAACCATGGTTCTTGATATATCTTTCTCTCTTTTGTAAAGGTTGATGGGGTTCTTGAAATTATAGTGGAGAATCACATCAACACACACACAAGAGGGTTGGCAAAAGAAAGAAGAGGTAGAGAGAGAGTGAGAGAGAAAGAGTAGGAGAGAGATAAAGTGAGAATGAGAATATGGATGGGAAAATAAAAGAGGGTGCTTTATGTTTATATATATGTATATTGGGTTGTTTGTTTGTTTGTTTGTTTATTTTTGTTTTATTACTTTTTAGGATTTCGAGAGGTGAAAATATTTCTTAGCCTTGAAGCTTCTTCTATCAGTTCTCAGCTGATGCTGCTGTGTGCCCTACTCTTGCATGGCACTGGATGTACTAAATTTCATTCACTGTATCAAAATACTCATTATAGAGTTTTAAAGTATAAAAATTTTGGACATGATGGAACAATGGTTAAATATTGTTTTGAGATAGAGAGGTAAATGAAATATATGTACATTCAATTTTGTCTAACTTACAATTTCACTTTCGTCTTTATTCCTAATCTTCTGATATTAATTTTTCAAATCCTAATCCTAACCCTAACCCTAATCACCTATCGTAGTCACCACTAGCTTCAACTATCCCTCACCGCCGCAACCACCACTCCCTCCGTCATAACCGGCCACCACCTTCACCGGCAAGCACCCCCAGCCTCTACTCCACTATCGCAACCCATCTCCCAACCCCCAACTCCTCTTCTTCTTTTGCAAATTTGAATAAAAAAGAGAGAGTGGGAGAGAAAGAGAAAAAGATAGAGCGATAGAGAGAGAGAGAGAGAGAGTGCGAGATCGATCTTCACCCTAATTGTTGTTGTTGCAATCTTGATCGTGATCACGATCACGATCACGATCTCTACCCCCGCCACAGCAATCACGATCTCACAGCGTTAGAGAGAGAGAGAGAGAGAGAGAGAGAGATACAGAAGGAAAGGCGAAAAGGCGGTGGCTATAGTTGCGGCTGCAGTGGTGAGTGGCTGCAAAGGTGGTGGTTGAGGCAGTGGTGATCGCAGTGTGGTGATAGTAGCGACAGCCAACGACGTAGCAGCAGAAGTAGGCTAGTGGCGATGGTTGTCGGAGTTGGTGAGGGATGAGATTAGAGTTAGCGTTAAGGTTAGGGTTTGGATTTGGATTTGGGGTTAGGGATGTAAAGTGGTGGTTCAAAAAAAAATGAAGGGATTTTATTTTGCTACAAAAATAAGTGGGAGAGCCAAAATAAAAAGATGGGAACAAATAGCAGCCCTCAGTGAATATTACTTTATTAACTCAACTATAAAAAATATACAAATATCTCTCTCTGAAGGAGGTCTAGAGAGTTGAAATTAATACATTTTCATAATTAAAGATATTAAAATATATGTATTCATAGAAAAAGTAACATTTTAAATTCATGTATCTTAAAATTTTAAAATGATTTAATAGTGCAAAATTTATTAAAATAGAAAAATAGAATAATTTGAAAGTAAAAGATCCTTAAACGTAGCTCATAAATTTTAAGACATTAATAACAAAGTATATTAAAAAAATTAGTGGCTCTCCTCATGCATGGAAAAGTAGTGATTGTGTTTGATTTAGAGAGAGACTGTGGGCGCGCTCCAAGCATACAAGTTGATTTAAATTTAGCATTAATGAGCAAGTTTAGTTGAATACTTTTTTATTTTAATATAAATTAAAATGTAAAATAAGATAAATTTTTGGATCTAGAATTTTTGTGATGAAATGTACCATGAAAGGCTATGCATGGTGTAGATAATAGATTTAATTATTGTTTGAATCATACCCTTAATTTAAATATGAATCACATATTAAATATTTTAAATAAAATTTTGAGTTTGTAACGTTGTATACAATAATGTATGTGTTGTGAAAAAGGCAAGTCTTGTGCTTTGGTGGGTGTAAAAGTCCAAGAAATGTCGAATAAAACTTTTTTTTTCTCCAGTCCGGTCTGTTCCCTTCCCCACTCTCTCTCTACTTTATATGAATGTATTTATATATCTATATTATTTTTTGAGAAAAGTTAGGGATCATAAAAAAAACTTTCATGAAAATGATCATGAAAGATTTATGACCCTTGGATTATCTTGATTAGTGTGTGGTGCTTTATTTTAAGTGTAATCCAAAGGTCATAAATCTTTCATGATCATTTTCATGAAAAAAATTTCATGATACCTAGCATTGCTCTTATTTTTTAAGTGGTGTAAAGAAAATTTGATTAGGCTAGATAGCTGGTTTGTTTTTTTGATCGGCTAGGCTAGATAACTGTTTAGAACAATTCCTTATAATATCTAATCATTTTAGTAAGTAATTATCGACCTAATTGATTCACACACAGTGTGTGCCAACATTGCTAATTATTATAAAAAAAACCTACTGATTCTTGGTATAAACCCTTTTGCACAAATTTTTTTTATTCGTAAATTACCATTCTTTTTGTAATTATTCATTCTTTTGTAACTGTTGGAATGCAAATAAACCCATGTATTTATAACTGTTGATCTGCAACTGTCCAAGAGTGAGTTCTTCGGAAAACTATTTCCTAGAATAATTTTTCCCAATTTTTTTATTTTTATTTTAGAATTCATATTTTAGGATTTACTCAAAAAAATTATAATTTTTGCAAAAAAAATGAAATTGATAAAAGTTGTTTTTAGACTTTTCAGTACTTTATTTTCAAAAAATAGAAATGAAAAATGAAAATATAATCAAACTGATTTTTTGCTTTTGTTTGGTTAGGATAAGAAATTGAGGGAGAAATATTTTGGCATTTTGTGACATTTTGGCGGTGGCAATACACAAATACAAAAGCTATTCAATGTTTCTAAAACAAATTCAAGCAGCAAATTAATAATTATCAGTATATTAATGGGACACATCGGCCATGTTTAATTTGATTTTCAGAAACTCATTACAAAAAATTAAAATTTTAGAGATCAAAAATATTTTTTAGAGATCAAATATTTTTGTTGTGAAAAGTATTATTATTATATTTTTAACAACAAAAATTAGACATTAGTAATGAATTATTATCCTTTTGGGACCAAATTTTGTATCTCAAAAAACAAACCATTTTGAGACTAAATTAATTTGTCCCTAAAAGTCTATTTATTAGTGACATTTTCAAAACTTGTCGCTAAAAACCTTATTTTTGACTTTTTGAGACGGTGATTATTCTCATAACGATGAAAATTTTGTCGCTAAAAGTCTTATTTTTTATTTTTCGAGACGATTTTGTGGTGACTATTCTCATGACGATGAAAATTAGTCCCTTAATGTCTTTTGCAACAAAATTTTCACTTTTAAAGACCAAAATATTTAGATTCTAAAACTCTTATATGTTGTAGTGACTTATTTCAGGAATTTTTTTATAAAAAAAAATTAAAAATTAATTTGGTGAAAGAAATAAAAAAAAATTAAAAACACTTATCATTTTTATATAATTTTATTTTTTAGAAGGTCACAAATAATTTTTTAAATTTAAAAATAATTTTTAACATTTATTTTTTTTCAAATTAATTTTTATGTTTTTTAAAAATATTTTGAATTTTTAATACAAACGGCCATCATTTTTATCTAAAGAAATTAATATAGAGAATTTATTTTATTAGCCAAATCAAAGTAAAAAATTCATCTAGTGGGATTTTGATGGGTGTCCAAGTAATAGATGGGCTGTTAACTTGTAAGTAGTGGGCACAAACCACATAAGTCCATAGCATAGTTGGAGATCTCCATTTTATTTAATAATATTACAAAGCATTATTAAAATACAAAATAAATAATCTATAGCTACCTTATCATTATAAATTTCATAACTCAACTAATTATGAACTTAAATCAATAATGTTGATGTGGATCTTTCATGATCTCTTATAATGAAATGAAAATCTCCGTTCTATTTCATGAATTAAAAAAATCTAGATCTGTACTTTGGACCAGCTCATCACAGGCCTATAGCTCATTGCCTCATCATTGTCATCATTTCAAACTCTCTATCGCTCGAGTAAAAATTCAACATCATGATCATACCGATGATGTGATATCACCAACCAACTATACGCCTATAAATTTCAACTCATATTATTTACACAACACTTGCCAAGAAAATGATCCACCAAGATAGGATGCACAAATTGAGAAGCAAAATGAAGCATTTACAACATTATTTACACTGTTTTGTCCTGAAATTTTCTGAATCAAGAAGCTTCAAGATAAGCTTCTCTAGCCTTCTTGAACTTCCAGAAGGTTTAACTGCATATGGACTTCCATGAACAACACAAGGATCCTCATCTAGAACAGAATTCCCCCCACACCAACCCCCCGGTGTAAACCGGCCATCTGATCTACGTAAAAGTTCCTTATCAATTTTGTTCAAAACTGGATCATCCTGGGCAAACTTACGAGCAAAAGGGGCACCGGTCTGGACCATGTCATCAAAATGCTCCACCGTCAGATTCATCGGGTGCTGCTTCGGAGGATTATCCCATGCCATGTAACGCAAGTCATGGTTTACCGTGGTGTTCTGGTAATCTTTGTGGTTGCAGATCACGGTGTGGAAGTAGCCCTCCGGCGATGAAAGGAAATTCGTGTAGTACATGAGGAGAGTCCGTGGGAGATTATCCCACCCACAAATGGAGAATTCAAGAAATGATCTTGTCAGCATTACCCACTCAGATCCTGCAGATGGGAAAATCTGATTATATAAAGATATAGAATATTGTATCTAATTAGAATATATATAGAATTGAATATCTCTAATAAAATAAGAATGGAAAATTTGGCTTAAATTAACCCAAACTTCATTTAACGATGCCCTAAACACGCTCAATGCAAAATTTTCATTTTGCCCTTAAATATTTTTCGCATACTTTCCAAGAGTCATGCCTATGGGGGGCAGAAGTTAAATATCAAGCCTAAATTTCCATAAGGAACTTTCAGGCCCCAGCAACACAAAGTTTTTCTTATTTGAGGACTGCAGCATCTGTTTTGACAAATTCTTAATCTGAAACTGCAAAACTACACAAAAATTGTGGAAAACAATTTTCTCTTAACCGATACCTGTCATTATGTAAAACCATATATACATGAATAAATCAGCACTCCAAATATGAAGGTGAAAAGATGAACGCAGAAGAAGAGGTACTTAATTATCCGCATGGACAATGGAACAAATAAATTAGTAAATTGGTGATACGAAGCAAAAGTTGAGAAAATACCCATGAATAACTTAAATGAAGCAGGCATGGATCTTTTCTCTTTGGCCCAAAATACACCAGATTTCTTTGGGTGATACAAGACTGGATCTATAATGATAGGCCTTGCTCTTTGATATCTGCAAGCATACACTCAGAATTACTCTATGATAATTACATACATGAGCAAATAAAGAAACCATAACTACCAGATGTAAATAAATAATCTATGGAGACAAGTTCAGAGACGTGAATTGCATGCTCACTCTTTCCAACCAATATCGCTTGTGTGGTCAAGGAAGTTCAGATCCCTAGGTAAGTATGAGAATATGTGGAGGAGATCTGGAACAAAAAGAATATATATATACATAGAGTCAACAAAACCTTTATCACATTGTGAAGACAGCAATATAGTAGACATCAATAAAGTGCTTGACAATACCATATATTGCAATAAATTGCTTCACTTGTAAGAGTAGGCAAAAATTAGAAAATTACCTGAAAATGCCAAAGCAACCACAATTCTACTTACAAACTATAGAGAGTGTTCTTTTTTTTTTTTGTTTTTAAAGGTAAATTATAACTTAGCATAGAAGCCTACAATTAAAACTAATATAAGAAAACTCCCAAATATAGCAAGCCAAAAATTCCCTAAATTTACATAACTCTATCCAAACAAAATAAGGCAAGCTTATTTACTGCAGAACATCAGCATTCTCCACCAAACTAAAACGACAAAACCCCCATTTCCTATTTGCACCAGAAAATTAATGAAGCAACCATCAAATTCAATCTCACTATCTAGCTGGACTTCAGTCAACAAGATAAACATCTCTATCTGCTAACAGGCAACAAAAAAACATGTGCGCGCGCGCACACACACACACACACACTCAGTCTCATAGTATTGGTCTAAAGGATACCTACTTAAATATAGAAGTGACAATGAGTTAAGCTCCTAACTACAACCAATTGATGCAAAAATCCTTGATTACCAATCAACTCTTTCTCACAGCCAAAAAAAACCCCCCCAAAACAATAGCAGTTGTACAAGGAAAAAGGGCATTATGATTACCAGAGGCATCTTCTTCAAGTTATAGTTGTCCTTGGCAATAGTGAATTCTTTCTTAAAATGCTTGAATTGACTTGTACTATGACCATTAATAAGAAATACTAGCAAGGAATATTTGCAAGACTATGAAATATCGCGATTCCCCTGCCACTTCCCTACCAACTACTAGAGCATGGTTTCAGCAACTTCCTCGAATAATCTGCCTCTTCCTGGATCTTACACTGGATGGCCTTTGGGACAACAATACATGTCATCATGTCCCATGAATATCACCACAAAAAGAAGATGTAACTTACAGAACTTTAAGCCCATCTAACTTCTGCATTGTAACCTAGCACCAATATTTCAGGTAAAATAAAAATAAAAATTCTTAAAATATACTTAAAAATGCCATGCCATTCCTCTAGCTGAACCTAACCCAACAAAGCCACATTCCAGATTCTTCAAGATCTGATAATAGTTTTCAAATAATCAAATTTCACGCCACAGAAAATGAATGTTAGGCCAGTAAAGCTCAAATTTATTTTTTTATTTTTTTTTATTTTTTTACTTCAAATTACCAGTAATGCACATATTAACATACATTTCAACAAAATCATCAAACCATCAACATCAAAAATTGCAGACCCATAAAACCAACATAAAATGATTTCCAATTAATACCAAATGCAGATCAAATTTGAATTTCCATTCACACTAATTCATGTCTAAGAAGAATCTAACCGTCTTGCGGCACTAGAGGATAATCCGAAGCACTAAGATTTATAAACCAATCCCACTTCGCCTGCTTCAACAATATCGCAACGGCGTGAAGTGTACAAGCCATCATCGTCGGACCTTTATTCGTAACCAAATTAGCCTTACCCACTACCATCACATTCTTGAATTCCTCAATCACCGTCTCCGATCTCACATACTTCGCCAGCTCAAGCCTGTCGGAATCCGAAGCTTCGAGATCAAGGTGAAGCAGATAGGAATTCCTCGGGTGGTACACCGCCTGAAGCAGCCGCTTCAGGGGCGGCGCGTCGCCTCCGGTGCCGGACAGAAAGTACGCGAACCTCGGCAGCTCCGGCAGCCCCAAACGGTGAGCTCCGGCGCCGGAATTCGTAATTAAAACTGAGGATTTCGATTGGGGAAGAGAGGTGGAATTTGATTTGTCTTGGGTTGGGATTGTGATGAGAAGTAAAAAGAGAGAGATGGTTGATATGAACAAGAATGGGATTAGCCATTTTCGATCGAAACAGAAGAGATTAAGACTGTGAATGCGAGTCCTTTTCATTGAAAATTAGGGTTAGGGTTTTGGTGGGTTTTGTGAATCAGGTGAGATTGGTGGAAGAGAAGAGCTGGAATTGGAATTTGAGGGAGTTGGGTATGATTGTGGTGTCGGTTGAAGAAGCTTGGAAGAAGGATTCTGTTTGGCAGTAGGTGAGATTCTGGGTTTGAGAGGGAAAATCAATCTCTGCGTCGGTTGATGCAACTGTCTGCCACAAAGTCATATTTTCTGAAAACAAATATTATACCAATACAAATTTTAATTTAAAATTATGTTGTAATGCTAAGGGTGCATCTTCAAAATCGAGAATTTTTTATTTTTATTTTTTTTAAAAAACTTGAATATGTTTTTGAATTCAAGAATTTAGGTAGAAATCATTAGAATTGGATTTAGAGGACGAGAACAAAGAAAGTACTCACACGAAAGTTGAATTATATATAAATATTAAATATATGTATATATATAAATTATTAATTGTGGAATGCTGTAAAATTGTGTAGAAAAAGAATTTCAAAACTCCAAGTTGTATTTGTGATTAAAAGGAGAAAGTTATCTAATTAAAAAAATACGATTTAGTTTGATTTTTAGAATTTTTTTATTATTTTTTTAAATAAAAATTAATTTGATGAAAAAATTTAAAAATTTAATTATTTCTATATAGTTTCATCTTTTGAGAGGGTAGAATTTATTTTTAAAAATTCAAAAATATATTTTTAATATTTATTTTCTTCAAATTAATTTCTTTTTATTTTTTTAAATATATATATAATTTTAAAAAATCAAATCAAATATGACTGATATTTTTATGGGATTTTTGGTGAAACCTCTCTTTTGGGCCTTTTTATTAGGATAAAGGATAACCCAATCAATTTTTTTTTTTTAAAAAGCCCTTGAGTAGGAAATGCCTACTTTAATAAGTACATTTTATAATTTCTTTTTTTTTATAATCACAATATTGTCCTTTTATATATACGTATCATACATTTGAAATATTTGAAATCTGAGCTGAAGATCTCGCATGAACGAAATTAGGAACGAAATCGATAAAAACGATTTCCAAATCTAAAGATCTCGCAGCCAAAGATCTCTCACTTGGTCAACAATAGACGATCTCACCGCCGACGATCAACACTCTAAATTAAACGAGAATTTCATTGAGATTTGTGATTGTTGATCGAGTTTTAGAAAATTTTCTTCTCAATTAGATATGTTGATTTGTTGATTAATTTGTTTTGTTTTTGTTTGTTTTTTTTTTTTTTTTTTAGATTTATTTTTGTTGTTTTTGATATGATTTAATTTGACAGAACCAGAGTAAAATTTTACTCTGGTTCTATTGCTCTATTTTTTGTTTCAGATAATGAGAGAATTAAAGTAAAATTTTACTCTGGTGTTAGAATGACAGTAAAATTTTACTGTCAAGAGGTGGTCATTGCCAAACATTTCAGCCGCCACAAACATTGCCTCCACTTTTTTACTTTTGTACAGAGTAACATTTTACTTTTAGATTCAGAGTCTAACATTTTACTCGTTTTTCAGAGTAAAATTTTACTTTTAATTTCAGAGTGTAATATTTTACTCTTATTCAAAGTAAAATTTTACTTTTATACAGAGTAAAATTTTACTTTTAAATTCAGGGTGTAACATTTTATTCTTATTTCAGAGTAAAATTTTACTTTTATGCAGAGTAAAATTTTACTTTTACATTCATGTCTCAAATTGTGTTGGTGACACACTATATGAGTTGTCAATCTTTGGCAAACCTAATAGTAAAAATTAACTCTAAAATATAGTACAATATTACACTAAACCACAGTAAAATTTTATCAACACAAATTGACTTTTGGACTTGTGGTGACAGTAAAATTTTACTTTAATAGTGATAATAAAATCTTACTTTGATTGATAGTAAATTTTTATTGTTAATTGTTTCATATTTCCCCACTTATATGAAATGACATTTCAATCAATTCATGACATTTTTTTAATTGAGGGACTTTTGAAATCATTGTTTAATTCCGTGGGTTTCACACAAAATAGGCCAAATGATAGGGACTTTTCACACAGAAAATTGTTCATGTTATGTTAAACCCACAACATCAATCAATCAATCAAAATCGAAGATGTATGGTGTATTAGGTCCGATTTACAATCCAATTAAACACTAATCACTCATAAAATTTTGCAAGAGAGTAGATATTAAACATCTTATTCACCAAATTTGATAGCTAGCCTTATTCATAAAAATTCTACTGCAATAAGCATTTCAAATATCAGCCCACATTCTCTATAGGCCAAAACAAAGCCAAGTTCTCCACAGCCCAAATTTCAGCGGATTCTATTTGACCCCCAAATATGGCTTCGTACGCTTAATTTAAATTTATAAATTTTAATTCTTTTATATCTTAATATGAATTTATTAATAAAGACAACACATATTAAATTTTAAAATAATTTTTTTTTCTTCTCATGGTACATCTTAATTAGTTATTCCTATTCAAATCTTTGTATCTTCTTCCTTAAAAGATCAAAGTTATTTATTATTCTTCTTCTTCTCCATCCTCCCTTCAAAACTCCAATCAACCTTACCAAAACTGACCATCATCATCAACATTATTGTTTTTTATTATTTTTGAAACCCTAAACCTTAGAAGAAAGTTTGAACAAAATCAAATAATGAATAAAAGTAATAATCAAAATAGTTTTTTTTGAAGCAATCTATCAAAAAAAAAATCTCCCCAAATTTCAAGGTGGTTCAAATTGAAATTGAAATTGAAATTTAGTATTTAAAGCACAAGAGTTTGGGCCTGGGTTTCCACTGAGAGAGATTTGGCTCCACTGAGCTTAAATTTAGTTGTGATCCTACATAGACTAGAGGGTGGGGCTTATGTTAGAAAAAGAAAAAAGACTAGATGGTGGGGGTTTGGCACTTTAGCCACTTCCCATTCATTGAGATCTCAAAAAAATTTTACAAAAAATTTGTGCGAAGGAAACATAATTTAAAAAATAAAATAATTTTTAATGACAAAATATCTTAGCTATAAGAAGTATAGTCATTAAAAATTTAACAATAAAATTAAACTATTATCTTTTTAATTAATATTTTACCACAAAATTTTTTTAACTACAAACAAGGTCACACCTTATGTTAAGGATGTCATGGGTAGTAAAGTTTATAATGAATGTTTTTAACTAAACGATAAGTTGATCATCTGTTTTAAAACGGTGATATTATATATACTAATTAGTATACTAACTAGTGTATCAATATTAGTTATGACATTATTTTTGATCTTACTCATTAATCACATTATAAATATCAAAAACTTCTTAAATTACGTCACATCATCAATTGGTACATTAGTTAGTACACTAATTGGTGCATATAGTTTTATTCGTTTTACAATACACAATTAATTTCAATATTAAGGCTATGTTTGTAAGAATATTTTTTAGTTAAAAAATTAAAAAATCATTATAAATTATCATATTATTTTTTTTTATTTTCTACACACTTGCCGTAAAAAATTAAAAACTTATAAAACTCAACAAAAATAGTCAATTTTCAAAGAAAGCCTAATTTTGTAACACACGACACAAAATTTTAAAGATACAAAATTCTAAAGCTAGAAAATGTCCGGCAGCGGCGGCGGAGGAACCCCACCGGAACTCGGCAAACACACAACAACATGGTCTGGCGGCGGAGGTGGAGGTGGAGGCTTAGTTCCAGCGCGACAAAGGGGGCAACTGGGGTTTGAGCGAAGCCACGAATCAATACACAGAACGTGAAAACAGTGTGAGCATTCAGGTAGGACTCGAACGGTCTCTCCTTCATCAAATTCACTCAAACACACTGCACAACAACTACCTTCTTTGCCTCCTTTGGTGTTATAACTATACACTGTGATTAGTTGATGATCTCCTTCTGAATTGGCCACGGGGAACTCATTTTCTTGTTGACTGGTTGTTGTAACGATTCGGGGTTGGCGGCGGCGGCACCAACACACGGAAATGCAATGGATGCCGGCAACAATGAATAGGCCACTAAGTACTCCGATGAGGCAGATGAGGACCGGGTCGAGTTCAAATTGGAAGTGGTGGTGGTGGTGTTCTTCATTATCCATTGTTGTACCTTGAAAACTTGGAAAAGGGTCTGTTTGGACCAAAAAATTGGCTTTGGGTTTTAAATGGTGACTTGAGAATGAGATGAGAAGCTTGTGTTTATATATTATGGTGTGAACTGTTTGATTCCCCAAAACAAATTTTAGTAATATTTTATGGATGAAAAGCAGAATAAAAGAAAATGAATCTCAATTAAAATGTTAAGAAAATTTAATGTAATCATGTCAAACTGATACGATTTATTATTTTTTAAAAAATTTAAGTAAGTATATATTATATGAAAAATGAGTGAGACCCTCTTTTTTTGAAACCTTCACAACCCCCAAAGTCCCAAAGTGATTCATACCACTCACGATATGTGGGGCCCACATCATGAGTGGTGTGAATCACTTTGAGAATTGTGGGGATTTCTAAAAAAAGGTCTCTATCATTGTTGATATTATATATATTAGACAGTATGCCCCCTGATAAGTATGCTAAAAATCAATAATTTTGTTTAAAAAAAAAATAAAAAAAATAATTAAAATTTGAAATTTGAAATTAAAATCTGACATAGGATATATATAAGTAGTCGGATAAGGGTAATTTAGGAAATGATCATATCATATCATGAAATTTTCACTATATTATACTGTGAGAGTGCCTAATGCATTTTTAGTCATATGATCATTTTTAAAACTTATGGGCTTGTTTGGTTTGTTTTTGAGAGAGTTGTTTTTGAAAAAAATTTTGGGGAGAGAGTTTAGAAATTTTTTTGGTTTGTTTGGTTGTATATTTTGGGAGAGTTGTTTTTTTTGGAGTTTGGGATGATTTGATATTTTGGGAGAATTTGAGTAGATGTGCGTGAGAGAAAAAGTGATTGAGAAGAAGAGAGGAGAGAGAAAAAGTGATTTTGAAATTTTTTTGAGAAAAACTCAAACCAAACAATTTTTTTAAATTTTTTTTCTAAAACTTATCTCCCAAATGCAAACCAAACATCTCAAGATTTTTATCATATTATATAGTAGTTAAAGTGCCAACACACTCTCAATATTATGATCATATTTTGAAATTTTTATATCTCATATATTTTTTTCATATTATTTTGCTAGAATGTATTGTAACAGAAAATCTGAGAATTGATCTATGATTAATATAGTTATGTTTATATGTTTAATGTAAAGTTCAAAGGTTTCGTTAACGTTTGCCTAACGTGGGTGGCACGGTCGAATAGAACATAAGAAAATGTATATGTTGATTAGTATTTTGGAGGCATATGTAAGCATAACCCTTAATGTGGATTTAATTGTGGATGGTAAAAGTTGTTATCAAAATATAATAATTAATATTGATAGAGGATGAAAATGTCAATAAAAAATTATCAGTGTGTTCAATGGTAATATATGAATTATTATAAGGACTTAACTTAGTGTGGATTGGACGGTCCAGTTTGAGTTTGTGGGCCCAGTATGTGGGGGGACTAGTTTGAGTTGTTGGTGTTTATGGTGAATTCTTTGATACGTGAAGGAGGATGGACGGATGGTAGTGACACAGAAGTAGGAAATGAATTTTCTGAGGAAAGAAGAAGTCTTTGCGCTGGTGAGGTTTGTGTGCTACCAACTGGACATCACGGTCTTTGTGGTATAAGCATGGATATGGAGGAATCTGCATGGAATCTTGAGCACCATAAACTTGAACGTTGCTTGATTGGGTACATTCTAGATGTCCGTTGTACGAGCACGAAATTATCTTCTCGTATAATCCTGTTGATTAAGTTTGTGCTCCTCCAAACGTCGTCGCTTTACTCCCTAAAAACACAAACGTGAGCTAGCCGGCGGGTGTGTGCTGGATACCTCTCCGATGCCTAAGTCAGCAAAATAGACAAATAGACAAAAATTCTGTATATTCGAGAATTAAAGTTGTGTTACTTCTACATTGGTTATGTTGTGAGCTTTTATAGGTTCCGCATAGCACAATCCTAGTAGGACTCATATTCCTCCATGTAGAGTCCTCCTATGAATCACACTCTTGAAAGATAATGCTTATTTTTCAACACCCCCTCACTGCTTAAACCAAGTGAGATGGTTTTACCACGGTTGGATGACAGTACGATCAAGCTAACACTAGCCCTTTGTCATACTTAATCCAACGTCTTCGCATGAAATACATAGCTCGGCTCTCCTTTCACTTGTACCTTGGTTTTGGCCTGCTGAGACTGAGCTAACTATACCAAGCTTCGACCGAGCTAACAAGAGCAAGGTCCTCCGCAGGACGCCCAAATACCTCATCTCTGAATACCATGACTGAGCTAATCACCATTCCGACCGCGGTGACTGTAACCACATTTGCATCGAGCTAACTATAAGGTCCTCTACACTCAGCCCTTTTTACCTCGGCCATAGAATGGCCCATCATCACACCTTGGCCTAGCTCGGCCCTAATGCATATAAAAAATTCCCTCTCAATTGCCCCTTAATTCCATCTGCGTAGCATAATTGGGATTACCTATTACCAGCCGAGCTAAAACTTTGGATTTTTATCCGAGCTAAGTTATCACCGGGCTACTGATTGGTTCGGTCAAAAAATGTCTTTTCAGTCGCTGTAAAACTGAATCGCTTTCTATTCCATGGACACGTGGCCAGCCCCTATTGGTGAAGTACAACTGTCACCGCCGTCTTTGCACTCCGAAAAATTTGAACAGTCCCGCCTTTTTCACACGCCTTAAACAAAAACCCTATGTCTTGAATCAACCATTTCTACTATTCATTTTCTCTCTCTCTTTTGCTTGAGCATCCATTATTGTAACCTCAGTACCTGCGAAGCTTGCATTCTTATCACCATCTTCGTGGTTTTAGATCTGCATCCTTCCGTCTTCAATCCGTAAGTAGCTCAATCCTCTATTTCTTTCCATTCATTTTGCATTGTACTGTGATACATAGGATAATATATATGTTTTGCAAAAACACTTTCTTGTAGTTTCTATGGGAAATAACCACTTTTTTGCAAAATCCATGTGATAAACCCACTGAATTCACGACTAGTCTGAGAAATGACGCTTTTGATCCAAAATAATATGCCAACTGAACTAGCAACCTGTTTGTATTTAAGGTGTGCACCTAGCCGAACTAGATTAAGTTTCAATTCACAATGAACCTTCTGTTTTACTTTAGCCAAGCTAGGGAACTGTATTAGGTGTGCGCACTTACCGAACTAGAAAACCTTAACCAAAGACCGGGCTACCACTTGGGCTCAAACCAGCTCTCCCATTTAATAAAAACCGATCCAAGAATGCCGCATCCTAAGCTTTAATCGGGCTACGAACCTCTCGCTCCACTGAACTGAGCTAAAGTCCTTTGCTCCAACCGAGCTAAGGACAGATAGTATCCCACGTAGCCAAGCTAGGACTCCATTTATTTTGCCTTTGTTTCTTGTAGCACGGTCCAACGATCTGTGCTTAATACTTTTCCTTTTCACTTTGTAGACTGACTTAGGTTGACCAGGCACCCCCTTTGCCCGCTCAACCAAGATACTGAAGGTCATCTCAACACTGAGCTAAATTATACATAATTTAAGTCCACATGGGGAAGTATAGATTTTTAGTAAACTCTCCAGGGGCTATCGCCGAATTCCACAAGGACTACAACATCCCAGATGATGTCCACCTTAGTTTAGCCGAACTAGACACCATTCCCTGGGGAAAACCGGGCTTTGTCCCTTTCAACGTCATATCCATTGTAGAAGCCGGACTTCGATTCCTCGTCCAACCACTCCTTTGTGAATTCCTTAGGCAAACAAGACTTTGCCCTACCCAGCTTTCCATCAATTCTTACTGAATAATAAATGGCATCGCCGAGCTAAATCACCGGCTTGGCCTCAACCTCGGTTTAGCCGAGCTATTTCACCAGTACTCTCTAGGCCAGAACGAAGATGGCTGGGTCTACTATTTAAGAATAAGAAGACGCCGAGAGAAGATAATAAAAAACACCTCGGACAAAGATGTAAATGATGACGATTTTTCTGGGTCTTGGGCAACTTCGAAGACCAAGAAGCCCAAATACTAGGAGACTGGATCAACTGGAATAAAGGAGTAGCCGTATATATACCTCGGCTCAGTTTTCTGCTTTCTTTACTCCGTTAGTCTCATTTTCAACTGTACTAACCGTTGCCTTTTTTCTTTATGCAGACTTGAACCTTCTAAAGTCCTAGTATAGTTACCCCAATCTTGACGCACTTTGCGCCGCACTAAGATATCCTAATCGAGGTTGGGCCGAGCTACTCAACTTTGAGCTGACATATAGATACAGCAGTAGGAGGAAGACCAGGGTGACAGATTTCCTTCTAGAGCCATCACCAGAACCTGATCCAACCTTTCCATAAATCAACCTCATTCTATTAACGGCGGAACAAGAAATGGCCAAGAAGAGAGCAGTTAGGGCTCTCATCACCAAAATAAATCAAGCCGAGGTACCACAAGTCGGCCAATCACAAGAGGCCGTGGTGGCTCTTCCAACCGCTCAGCCTTCATCATCTCGGCCAAGCAAGCGTGCTTGGACTTCCACAACCGAGCCACGCCTTGTTGACGAGGTTGAAACTGTGCTTTCCCAAACCACACCACCGAGCCCACAACATGAGCGCTCTGACCGAGCTAGCTCCTCTGAGTGGGTACCCGAGATCACCTACAAGAACCGCGCCATTACTAGCTCTGATTCGGTGGTTGCAGAGAAAGACCATTCGCTGGCTTTTAACCTTGCCAAGAGCGTATGCCTGCCAGCCGACATGGAACGTCACGACCACCTCACCGAGCTGAAGGCCATTCGCTTGGCAACAAAATCGATGGTGCTGGTAAGTTCTCCCTTTGCCTGTGTTTCTATTTTGTACATCTGTTTGCTCGGTTTTGCTAAAAGTTTCTTTCCGCCATTTTGCAAGCTATGTAGAAAAACCACATTGCTCACAAGCGTGTGTTGGAACTGCGCAAAATAACAAGGCAGGCTGTGGCAGAGGCCAATGCTAAATCAGCCGAGCTAGAAGAGTCCAAGAAGAAAATGGCCAAGCTACATACCGAGATGGGCCGCCTGACCGGTCTTGTCAGCTTGGCTGAAGCAGATAAGCAAAAAGCTGCAGCCGAGCTGAAAGACAAATATCTGCGCGAGCTGGCCAAGCTCGAGAGAAAAAAAGAATGCTGAGATCACCCAGTTGGAGAAGAGCGTGGAAGACGCTGAAGACCGGGGTTACAATGAGGGGGAGGCTACTTACATCCAACAATGTAAAGCTGGGAAAGATATATTCTTCAAATGTGGATGGAAGGCGGCGGTGGCCAAGCTCGGTCATGGCCAAGAGACCGAGGTCTTCCAAAACCCTCCTCCACATTTCATACTAAGCTACATGGTGGAATATGCTACTGCCATTCAGCAAAAATTTCTTCAAGAAGGGGACGATGATGAGGATCCTGCTCCTGAAGACAACGCCCAACCCGGTCGCCAGTCTTCCTCTCCCACTCCAGTGGTCTCCATCCCACCTTCACCTATTGCGACTATCGTGGTGCCTTCGACCGAGCTTAACCAAGGTGCGCTTGCCACAACCGAGCTACCTCTGGGTGAAGACCGGGTTGATTTGGACACCGACTTGGAAGACCTTTTGTCACGACCCAAACCCGCCCCTATGGGTTTAGTACCGTAACCAGCCAGTAATCCAAGATTACCGAAGGCCTGCTTAACAGTAAGACAGTAAAACAGAGTACAGGGGCATGGCGGAAGCCAATACAGTAAATAAACAATGTCCAATGAGCTGTGACAGTCTGTATGCCAAAAAGATTTTTAATACATTTATACGGAACAGTACCAAACATACAGTACAGGGACTTAATCCCTATTAAGCAATACGGTAACAGTCTATACAGTATTACAAAAACAGTGCAAGACGGACGGGGAAATAAAAACACCCCTAAGCCATAGCTTGGCAGGCTCGGAACCTCGCCGTGAGGCACAGTGGTTGGCTTGACAAAACTGGAGTTACCCGGACGCTCCTAGCTACGGTCTGGTGCCTGTACACCTACATATATATATGAGCAGTGAGCTAAAGCCCAGTGAATAACATAAAGCGTAAAGAGGTTTAGAATGAATGTCCTTACAGTAATGAAAACAGTTCATTAAATCAGTATTCCAGTCTTTCAGTCAATCAGTCATATGTGGTACATTCGTTAGCATAACAGTACAGTAAGCAGTAGGTCTTAAAGACCAAACAGTAATGATGGCCATCAATCAGTAAACAGTAGTGGTTCCACAAGGGAACCGACAGAGATCTCTGTAACAGTAACAGTAGACAGTAGGTGCTAAGGATGCCACAGTACAGTTCAGAATATAGGACATACATTCATCCAGTAAACAGTAAACAGTTTAGTAAACAGTTCAGTTCAGTATTCAAAAGATAATCATTTTGAACATATCTTTACACAATTGTTACTCACAGAGTTCTGGGCTACAGTAGGCTAGAGCGTCTCCTCGGAATGCCAACCCTATACAGTTAACAGATTGAACACACTCTAAGTTTCACAGTTGGGAAAGATAATTATTAACTCCCTATTATGCCTCGGTGTGTTCTACATCTATATCCTCATTAAGATGTCTAAAACTAGGCCTAAGAATGCCTAGGATGGAATGAGGATGCAAAGATGTACACAGAAAACATTTTCAGAATTTTCAGTGAAACAGGGTCCCGCCCGAGCGCCAAATTCCTCGCTCGAGCGGACTGTAAACAAAGGTACCCGCTCGAGCGGCAACTATCCCGCTTGAGCGTACTGTAAAAGTACTGGATGGGTGAATTCTCCGCTCGACTCCCGCTCGAGCGTGAGACACAAGGCCCCGCTCGAGCGCCAACTTCCCCGCTCGAGCGGACTGTAAACAAGGCCAAAGTGCTGGGAGCTTGATTTCCTCGCTCGAGCGGCACTTCCCCCGCTCGAGCGGACGACCAAAATCTGGAAAACCCAAATTCGAACTCCAAGTTCAAAACCAAGTTTTCAAACACCAAAATCGATCCTCTTGGGCCCATTTTCTGGAAAACCTTTGCAAACACATAGAATCACATGATTTGAAGCTCAATTTGAGAAATCAAAGCCCAAGGGTGTTTAATTCAACCCCAATTTCAAACCCCATGACAACAATTCAAATGAACATGCATGGGCTTAAATCATTTTCAAAGCTTTAATGCTGGTTCAAAAGAGCTCAAACCTCCAAAAACAAGATGAACTCATGGAGTATGATCAAAAGATGGACATGCATGTGAGGAATTATGAACTTACAACCTCAAAACTCAAGAATGGTAACATGCATGCAACAATCAAGCTACAATTCAACATTTAACCCATGTTATAGCTCTAAACTCCATCAATATGACATGAATCATGCAAGAACCAACTTTAAGACACAATTAAGAGGTTGAAATCCTTACCTAGGTCTTGAATGCAAGATACACAAGCTCAAATATGCAAATCTCCTACAAATTCTTCAAGTTTCTAAGCAAATTGTGAAGAACTCAAGCTTTCTCTCCCTCTCTCCCTCTCAAGTCGGCAAGAGCATGAAAATGGCTGAGCAAAATGTTGCCTAAGTGTATAATGAGGCTCAAATATATTGCATTGAGTGGGCCACTAAGGGTTAGTTTGGTAATTTAGACCAAGACTAGCAATTGATCAATATTTAATCTTATTTAATCATACTAAGTCAATTTTCAGATAAATGTACCATAAAATCACATAAATTATGGCGATTACAAATCACTAATCAATTTCTGGTTCGGCCGCCGATAAGGCCATCAATTTGCAGTTTAAACATATAAACATGAACAGATATTCAAACAGTCGAACAGATAGAATGCAATTCAAATAGATACAGTCAATCAATCGGTTTCAGTTTTCAGTCAGTTAGTTCAGTATTTTAATCAGTTCCATTTCCACTCTTAATCAGTTTCAGTTTAGCGGTAATCAGTGGTTATTCGGTAAACAGTAACGAGGTTTGTTACAGTCTCCCCTCCTTAAAAAGAGTTTAGTCCTCTAAACTCGAGTTACCTTTATTCTGGAAGAAGACAGGATTCAGTGGGAACAAGTCAGGATATCTCTTAGCTATGTCATCTTCCCTTTCCCAAGTGGCATACACGCCACCATGGTTCTGCCAGTCGACTTTCACTAGTGGGATCTCCTTGTTTCTCAATTTCTTGATCCGTTTGTTTACAATCTGTATGGGCCGTTTCTCGTAAGTGTAGTCATCACTCAACACTATCTGAGTAGGCTCTATCACATGGAAAGGATCCCGGAGATAATCTCTCAACATCGAAATGTGGAAGACGTTGTGCATATGCTCCATTTCAGGAGGAAGCGCAACTTGATACGCCACCGGATTGATTTTCTCAATAATCTCATACGGTCCGACATATCTTGGCGCTAACTTGCCTTTGACTCCAAAACAAGTCTGGCCTTTCGTCGGTGTCACTTTCACAAACACGTGATCACCCACTTCATATTCTCTGTTTCGCCTTCTGATATCTGCATAACTTTTCTGTCTGCTCTGCGCAGTTTTCAGTCTCTGTTGTATCAGTTTTACTTTCTCAGTCGTCTTATATACAATCTTGGGCCCAAGCAAAGGCCCATCTCCAACTTCTGCCCAGTAAATCGGAGATCTACATTTTCTGCCATACAATGCCTCGAAAGGCGCCATACCAATACTCGAATGATAACTGTTGTTGTAGGCGAATTCAGCTAATGGCAAATGGCTTTCCCAGTTTCCCTGAAAATCAAGGACACACATTCTCAATAAATCCTCCAGAGTTTGGATGGTCCTTTCTGATTGACCATCTGTCTGAGGATGATAGGCACTACTCAGTCTCAGTTCAGTTCCCAATGCAGTCTGTAGGCTTTGCCAAAACCTCGATGTAAACTTCGAATCCCTGTCAGAAACAATGGACACAGGCACTCCATGCAGTCTAACAATTTCATCAATATAGAGTATAGCCAATTTGTCCGCATTATAAATTGTCTTAACAGGTAAGAAGTGAGCAGATTTAGTCAGTCTATCAACAATAACCCAAATCGAGTCCATACCTTTACTGGAGCGAGGCAATCCAACGATAAAATCCATGGTAATATGTTCCCATTTCCACTCCGGTATTGGTAAGGGTTGCAGTAAGCCTGTGGGTCGTTGATGTTCCGCTTTGACTTGTTGGCAATGAAGACATTTCGATACAAAATCAGCAATTTCTTTCTTCATCCCCCGGCCACCAAAAGTTCTGTTTCAGATCTTGGTACATTTTCGTGTTTCCTGGGTGGATAGAAAATTTTGAGTTGTGGCCTTCTTGCAGAACTATTCTTTTCAATTCAGTATCATTCGGTACACACAATCTTTCTTGAAATTTCAGTACATTATTTTCAAATTTGAATCCCGGTATCGGTTTAGATTCTCTTTCTTCGATGATCTTCCTCAAGAAGTCATCATGTTGCTGTTTCTCTTTAATCTCTTCAATCAAAGCCGGTTGAGCAGAAATAGCAGCTAAGGTTCCACCTTGTTCTCGCAAAACAATTTCAATTTCAGATTTTCAAGGTCACAAAGCAACTCTCTTTGCCCGGTAAGCAAACAGGCTAAGTTCCCAATCGATTTCCGACTCAAAGCATCGGTAACGGTGTTGGCTTTTCCCGGATGATACAATATCTATAAGTCATAATCTTTAATCAGTTCTAGCCATCTCCACTATCTCATGTTCAATTCTTTCTGGGTGAAGAAATATTTCAGACTTTTGTGATCGGTGTATACTTCACATGTCGCCCCATACAGATAGTGACGCCAGATTTTCAATGCAAATACCACTGCAGCAAGTTCCAGATCATGGGTTGGGTAGTTCTTTTCATGAGGCCTCAGTTGTCGGGAAACATAAGCAATTACTCTCCCATTCTGCATTAAAACACATCCCAAACCCTTATGAGAAGCATCACTAAATACAGTATAACCATCCGTACCTGAAGGTAGGGTCAGGACCGGTGCAGTCACAAGTCGAATTTTCAACTCTTGGAATGCTGATTCCCTTTGGTCAGTCCAGTCAAATGATGTCCCCTTCTGAGTTAATTGAGTCAATGGTAAGGCAATTTTGGAGAAATCTTTGACAAATCTTCTGTAATAGCCAGCCAATCCAAAAAAGCTTCGGACTTCGGTCACATTCGTTGGTCTAGGCCAGTTCACTACAGCTTCAATTTTCTGTGGATCAACTGAAATCCCATCTTTGCTAATAACGTGTCCCAAAAACATAACATGGTCCAGCCAAAATTCACATTTAGACAATTTAGCATAAAGTTTCTGTTCTCTTAAGGTCTGTAGGGCAAGTCTCAGATGATGTTCATGTTCTTCTCTAGTCTTAGAATAAATCAGGATGTCATCAATGAATACAACAATAAAGTCATCAAGGTATGGTTTAAAGATTCTATTCATGAGGTCCATAAATGCTGCTGGTGCATTGGTAACTCCAAAAGGCATAACTAAAAATTCGTAATGTCCATACCTTGTTCTAAAAGCAGTCTTATCAATGTCTTCTGGTTTAACCTTCAACTGATGATATCCGGATCTGAGATCAATCTTAGAAAACACTTGAGCACCCTGTAACTGATCAAATAAGTCATCAATACGAGGCAATGGGTATTTATTCTTCACGGTTACCTTGTTCAGTTCACGGTAATTAATACACAGTCTCAGTGAGCCGTCTTTCTTTTTCACAAACAAAATCGGTGTGCCCCACGGTGAAGTACTGGGCCTGATGAACTTCTTGTCTAACAGTTCCTGTAGTTGCACTTTCAATTCTTTCAGTTCAGTTGGAGCCATTCTGTAGGGAGCTTTAGATACTGGCTGTATTTCTGGAATCACATCAACAGTGAATTCAATCTCCCTGTCAATCAAATCCCCTGGCGGATTATCTGGAAAAACATCTGGGAACTTTCTGACTATGGGAATGTTGTTCACATTAGCATTATCATCAGTAGATACAGTCAATACAGAACACAGATACCCTTTACACCCCTTTCTAATCAATTTAACAGCTTTTACGGATGAAATCAAATACGGAGGAGGTACCACTCCACTCCCACTAAACACAAATTCGGGCAAACCCGGTGGACGGAAAACTACTTGTTTCGTTACACAGTCTATGGTGGCATGATATTTCGTTAACCAGTCCATCCCCAATATTACATCAAAATGATCAATGTTCAATGGCAGTAAATCAATAAACAGATGCATATC
This sequence comes from Camellia granthamiana, assembly GCA_036172215.1. Taxonomy (NCBI): domain Eukaryota; kingdom Viridiplantae; phylum Streptophyta; class Magnoliopsida; order Ericales; family Theaceae; genus Camellia; species Camellia granthamiana. The sequence continues at coordinate 13,345,536 of CM069905.1, forward strand.
CGCAACAATAATCTCACAAGCAGGATACATATATGCACATGTCATGGATCCCCCAATAGGTGATGATACAGCTAGCAGATAATTCATGGGTTCTAAGGGTCTATTCAATTTTCGCGAAAAAGCATGCGATACATAAGAATGTGTCGACCCCGAATCAATCAGTACATATGCATTCTGAGCACAAATAGAAAGAATACCTGACACTACGGTCTCGGTATTTTGCACGTCTCCCGGTACTAGGGCGAACACACGGCCCTGCCTCATAGGCTCTTTCTCGGTAGCTTTGGGGTTCGGTTTTGGTGCCACGGTTGATGCTGCGGCGCTGCCTGCACCTTTACTATTGCTCGGAGCAGTGGAAGGGCAATCTTTCACCATGTGGCCCACCTTGCCACACCTGTAACAAGCACCAGAGATTTTATAACAAACTCCCTTATGATTCTTACCACATTCAGAGCAGGGTGGTATGAAACCACTCCCTTGGCTGGGGCTAGTCGTTGACCCCGTATTCTGTTTCTTGCTCAATGGGTTATGCTTGCCTTTCTTGAATTTAAAATTCTGCCTTTTACCACGCCATTCAAACGCTAGTGTTTCAGTTTTCAGTGCCTCGATGTTTGCTTCAGCCATCAAGGCTCGGTCAAGGACATTCACATAAGTCGGTAATTTCAGAACATTTATTCTATCCAGTATCGCAACATTCAGGCCGCCTTCGAACCTCCTGGCCTTCTTATACTCGGTGTCCACCATGTGTGGTGCATATCTAGCAAGCCCGGTGAACTTCGTTTCATATTCAGCAACAGACATTGTGCCCTGTCTTAACTGTTTGAATTCAGTGACCTTTCTGTCCCTGACACACTGAAGGAAGTACTTTTCAAAGAAGGCTACTTTGAATTGAGCCCAAGTCATAGCAGTGTTGTCATCACGAGTAAGCATCCACCACCTTCTAGCCTCTTCTTGCAGCGTGAAAGTGGCCAACATTACTTTATGTGCCTCCGAGCACGGAAACACCTCAAACAATTTTTCGGTCTCCAAAACCCATGCTTCAGCCTTTAATGGTTCAAGGCCTCCCTGAAAGGATGGCGGTTTCAATTTGCTGAACTTTTGGGTAAGAGCAATTATGTCCCCATCATTATCATTCACATTCTGGTCCGGCTGTACCGGAGGAGGAGGTGGGGGCTGTTGGTTCTGTTGTTGATCTAATCTTGTAGTTAACAGTTCCATCATTCTTTCCATTCTTGCCATTCTTGCCTCAGTGGATGAGGATTCAGATTCATTTGCATTATCCATTCACTATAGGCAGTTATAACAGTTGTAACAGTTATCAACATAAACAGTCATTTCTTTAAGCAGGTTAACACATTAGCATATAATCAGTCATGTCATAACCACACACTTTTCATGCTCATGAAATGCCCTATTGCTTTTCTAGGACACCCTATAGCTCATCTGGACACGTGTGTGCGGTATAACTTGTGGTTAAGTATCACTCTGATACCACTCTGTCACGACCCAAACCCGCCCCTATGGGTTTAGTACCGTAACCAGCCAGTAATCCAAGATTACCGAAGGCCTGCTTAACAGTAAGACAGTAAAACAGAGTACAGGGGCATGGCGGAAGCCAATACAGTAAATAAACAATGTCCAATGAGCTGTGACAGTCTGTATGCCAAAAAGATTTTTAATACATTTATACGGAACAGTACCAAACATACAGTACAGGGACTTAATCCCTATTAAGCAATACGGTAACAGTCTATACAGTATTACAAAAACAGTGCAAGACGGACGGGGAAATAAAAACACCCCTAAGCCATAGCTTGGCAGGCTCGGAACCTCGCCGTGAGGCACAGTGGTTGGCTTGACAAAACTGGAGTTACCCGGACGCTCCTAGCTACGGTCTGGTGCCTGTACACCTACATATATATATGAGCAGTGAGCTAAAGCCCAGTGAATAACATAAAGCGTAAAGAGGTTTAGAATGAATGTCCTTACAGTAATGAAAACAGTTCATTAAATCAGTATTCCAGTCTTTCAGTCAATCAGTCATATGTGGTACATTCGTTAGCATAACAGTACAGTAAGCAGTAGGTCTTAAAGACCAAACAGTAATGATGGCCATCAATCAGTAAACAGTAGTGGTTCCACAAGGGAACCGACAGAGATCTCTGTAACAGTAACAGTAGACAGTAGGTGCTAAGGATGCCACAGTACAGTTCAGAATATAGGACATACATTCATCCAGTAAACAGTAAACAGTTTAGTAAACAGTTCAGTTCAGTATTCAAAAGATAATCATTTTGAACATATCTTTACACAATTGTTACTCACAGAGTTCTGGGCTACAGTAGGCTAGAGCGTCTCCTCGGAATGCCAACCCTATACAGTTAACAGATTGAACACACTCTAAGTTTCACAGTTGGGAAAGATAATTATTAACTCCCTATTATGCCTCGGTGTGTTCTACATCTATATCCTCATTAAGATGTCTAAAACTAGGCCTAAGAATGCCTAGGATGGAATGAGGATGCAAAGATGTACACAGAAAACATTTTCAGAATTTTCAGTGAAACAGGGTCCCGCCCGAGCGCCAAATTCCTCGCTCGAGCGGACTGTAAACAAAGGTACCCGCTCGAGCGGCAACTATCCCGCTCGAGCGTACTGTAAAAGTACTGGATGGGTGAATTCTCCGCTCGACTCCCGCTCGAGCGTGAGACACAAGGCCCCGTTCAAGCGCCAACTTCCCCGCTCGAGCGGACTGTAAACAAGGCCAAAGTGCTGGGAGCTTGATTTCCCCGCTCGAGCGGCACTTCCCCCGCTCGAGCGGACCTTCCCCCGCTCGAGCGGACGACCAAAATCTGGAAAACCCAGATTCGAACTCCAAGTTCAAAACCAAGTTTTCAAACACCAAAATCGATCCTCTTGGGCCCATTTTCTGGAAAACCTTTGCAAACACATAGAATCACATGATTTGAAGCTCAATTTGAGAAATCAAAGCCCAAGGGTGTTTAATTCAACCTCAATTTCAAACCCCATGACAACAAATTCAAATGAACATGCATGGGCTTAAATCATTTTCAAAGCTTTAATGCTGGTTCAAAAGAGCTCAAACCTCCAAAAACAAGATGAACTCATGGAGTATGATCAAAAGATGGACAGCATGTGAGGAATTATGAACTTACAACCTCAAAACTCAAGAATGGTAACATGCATGCAACAATCAAGCTACAATTCAACATTTAACCCATGTTATAGCTCTAAACTCCATCAATATGACATGAATCATGCAAGAACCAACTTTAAGACACAATTAAGAGGTTAAAATCCTTACCTAGGTCTTGAATGCAAGATACACAAGCTTAAATATGCAAATCTCCTACAAATTCTTCAAGTTTCTAAGCAAATTGTGAAGAACTCAAGCTTTCTCTCCCTCTCTCCCTCTCAAGTCGGCAAGAGCATGAAAATGGCTGAGCAAAATGTTGCCTAAGTGTATAATGAGGCTCAAATATATTGCATTGAGTGGGCCACTAAGGGTTAGTTTGGTAATTTAGTCCAAGACTAGCAATTGATCAATATTTAATCTTATTTAATCATACTAAGTCAATTTTCAGATAAATGTACCATAAAATCACAAAAATTATGGCGATTACAAATCACTAATCAATTTCTGGTTCGGCCGCTGATAAGGCCTTCAATTTGCAGTTTAAACATATAAACATGAACAGATATTCAAACAGTCGAACAGATAGAATGCAATTCAAACTGATACAGTCAATCAATCGGTTTTAGTTTTCAGTCAGTTAGTTCAGTATTTTAATCAGTTCCATTTCCACTCTTAATCAGTTTCAGTTTAGCGGTAATCAGTGGTTATTCGGTAAACAGTAACGATGGTTGTTACACCTTTTCTCCTGATTTTTCTTTTCCTTGTTTAACAAAAGAGTTTGTAACCGGGCTGAGGCCCCACCTTTTGTACTTCTGATTTGGATTTTGAATGAAAATCTGTTTCTTTCTGTTCGGTCAGTTCCGTACCTGCACTTATTTTTCAACTGTAATTTGTATTAAGTGTAACATTTTCTGGCTGAGATACCCATTTAGGTCCTAACCTTGTAATCTATTTGGTCATACCTGCCATCCTCTTCAGCCTAGATTTTTATCTCGGCTGAAGAGTACTAGAAGTTGGTTATTCTAGCCAACCACTCTTCAGCCTAGATCCTTATCTCGGCTAAAGAGCACTAAAAGTTGGTTATTCCAGGCAACCACTCTTCAGCCTAGATCCTTATCTCGGCTGAAGAGCACTAAAAGTTGGTTATTACAGCCAACCACTTCAGCCTTGATCCTTATCTCGGCTGAAGAGAGCTCAAAATTGGTTATTCCTGCCAACTTAGAGCTAAGTGTTTGGTTATTCCTACCAAACTTCTTTAGCCTAAATCCTGATCTTGGCTGAAGAGAGCTCAAAGTTGGTTATTCCTGCCAACTTAGAGCCAGAGTGTTGGTTATTCCTGCTAACCTTCTTTAGCCTAGATCCTGATCTTGGCTGAAGAGAGCTCAAAGTTGGTTATTCCTGCCAACTTAGAGCCAAAGTGTTTGGTTATTCCTGCCAAACTTCTTTAGCCTAGATCCTGATCTTGGCTGAAGAGAGTTGAAAGTTGGTTATTCCTGCCAACTTAGAGCCAAGTGTTGGTTATTTTTGCCAACTCTACTATCATTGCCCCTAGCTCACTAAGACTATTTTTACAAAAGAAAACAATTTATGCTGAAAAGGAAACTACTTGTTTTATTGAAAAAAGAAAAACTACAAGTATGTTAAAGAAAGGCTAAAAATAAAATAGCTTGAGATTGACAGTGTTCCATGGCCTGGGAATGGCCTTGCTGTCTCTATCTTCCAAGTGGTATGCCCATTTTCCTGCTAATCCAACCACTTTGTAAGGTCCTTCCCAATTAGGTCCTAACTTGCCATCTCTGAGTACCAGGGTGTTTCCCATTACTTTGCGTAGCACCCAGTCTCCAATCTTGAATTGTCTCGAATGTACTGTCTTGTTATATTTTCTGGATAACTCTTGCTGGTATGAAGCGATGTGAACCAGTGCTCTTTCTCTTCTTTCTTCTGCAAGGTCGAGCTCCAATGCTATGGCTTCTCCATTTAAGTTTGAATCAAAATTTTCACTTCGAATAGTGGGGAGGCCAACTTCCAGTGGGATTACTGCTTCCATGCCATAGGCCAAGGAAAAGGTGTTTCTCCAGTAGACCGCCGAGGTGTGGTACGGTAAGCCCATAAAACATGAGGGAGCTTATCAGCCCACTTGCCTTTTGTTTTCTCCAGCCTTTTCTTCAATCCATCTAAGACGACTTTGTTTGATGCTTCTACCAGGCCATTTGCTTGGGGATATGCTGGTGTAGAATTGTAGAATTCTATCATGTACTCTTCGCAAAAGCCTCTAAAAATTTTGCCATCGAATTGAGTGCCGTTGTCTGATATTAAAGCCTTAGGTATGCCGAACCGAGTGATAATATTCTGCCAGACAAACTTCTTCACATCTTTCTCTTTTATTGAGGCGAGTGCTTCTACTTCCACCAATTTTGTAAAGTAGTCTATTGCTGCAAGAAAAAACTTTCTGTTGCCGGGCGCCGTTGGAAGTGGTCCCACTATGTCCAAGCCCCACATTGCGAAGGGCCATGGGCTAGTTAATGGTAGAAGCTCTCTAGCTGGTTGATGTATTTGGTGTGCGAACTTCTGACACTTCTCGCACTTCTTGACATACTTCTCTGAATCTGCTTGCATGTAAGGTCACCAATATCCTTGCGAAATTGCTCTGTAGGCCAATGATCTTCCCCCTTGGTGGCTTCCGTATATGCCTTCGTGTCTCTCGAACAAGAACGCCTCGACCTTGTTGGGATGAACACATTTCAAGTAAGGTCCTGTGATGGATTTTTTGTACAAGGCCATTAATGGGGAGAGCCAAAATCGCTGTGACTTGGCTCTGATCTTGTTGGCTTCTTTCTTCTCTTTAGGTAAGACGCCGTCTTTTAAGAATACTATAATGGGATCCATCTAAGAAGGGCCTAGTTCGGCACAACATACCTCAGCTACTTCGGGTTCTTCAATGCTTGGTCGAGGTAGGAAGTCGATCAGTAATGGATGTGGGATGGATATATCTGCCATCGAAGCGAAGCCTGCTAGTTCGTCTGCTCTGCTGTTTTCTTCTCGGCCGATCTGTTCTATCCGCACTACTTCGAATTTTATGATCTCTTTTCTGACTAACTCTTGGTACTTAGCCATCCTTTCATCTTTTGCCTCATAGTTGCCTGAAATCTGGTTTACTACCAGCTGGGAGTCACTGTAAACCATTAGCTCGGTGGCCTTCATGAAGAGTGTTGATTTTAGGCCTGCTAAAAGCGCTTCATACTCTGCTTCATTGTTTGATGCTGGGAAGCCAAGGTTGACTGCTTGTTCCACTATTAGGCCATCTGGCGAGATGAGGACTATGCCCAGTCCTGTACTATGCCTGTTGGATGCTCCATCCACGAAGAGCTTCCACATCTCTCCAACGAATAGCTTCCAGCAAGTAGAGGGATCGGATGATGTCTTGGGGTCATATGTGTTGCTGATGTCTTCTTCATAGTCCACACCTACTGTTTGCCCCTCACTGACTGATTGTACCAAGTTATGACTTGTTGATGAGTCTTTGGTAGATATAGCGTGGTTTGCCTCTTCCTCCCTTTCTCCAATCCGGTATGCCTTGGGATGTGGTGGTGCATCTTGTATTGGGGGTTGCGCGGTTCCTGTGGCATTCTCCATTCCCTTTTTTGTTGTACCAGTCAAGTCCACTGGGCAGATGTGATGGCTTCCTGGTGTGAACTCGGCCACAAAGTCTGCCAAAGCCTGAGCTTTTATTGCGGTTCTGGGTTGAAACTTGATATCGAATTGTCCCAGTTCCACTGCCCATTTCAAGATTCGCCCAGAAAAGTTCGCCCTTTCAAACAAAGCTTTTAATGGAAAAGCTGTTAGGACGATTATGGTGTGGGCGTGGAAGTAATGCGACAGGTTTCTCGAGGCCATCATCAAGGCTAAGGCCAGTTTTTCCAAAGATAGGTACCTGGTTTCTGCTCCCAGCAAGGTTTTGCTAATGTAAAAGATGGACAGATGTTGGATTCCTTCCGCTCTGACTAACACTGCACTGACTGCGTGCTGTGAAACTGCCAGGTACAAAAAGAGCTCTTCTCCAAGTATTGGGGTTACTAGCAACGGTGGAGAAGACATGTACTCTTTCAAGTTTTCTAGGACGCGGTCGCATTCTTTATCCCATTCAAATTTGGCCTTCAATGCTTGGAAAAATGGTCGACATCTGTCTGACGACCGACTTATGAACCGATTGAGTACGGCTGCTAGGCCAGTGAGATGCTGCACCTCCTTGACTATGTTGGGCCTCTCAAGATCCTGGATTGCTTTGATCTGAGAAGGGTCTGCTTCTATACCTCGGCTAGTCACCAGAAAGCCTAGGAATTTGCCCGATCCTACGCCGAATGCACACTTGGATGCATTTAGGCACAACTTGTTCTTTTTCAGAATCTGAAACATCCCACCTAGGTCCCTGAGATGGTCCTTCTCATCCTTGCTTTTGACCACCATGTCATCTATGTAAGCCTCCATTGTTCTGCCTAACAATAGTTCAAACATCTTGGTGACTATCCGTTGGAATGTTGCCCCTGCATTTTTTAGGCCAAAGGGCATGACCTTGTAACAATACAATCCTCTAGGCGTTGTAAAGGATGTGACCTCCTGATCTGGTTCATACATAGCGATCTGATGGTAACCTCTGTACGCATCAAGGAACCTAAGTCGATTGTATCCTGCTGTTAGGTTTACCAGTTGGTCTATCCGTGGTAGGGGAAAGCTGTCATTTGGGCATGCCTTGTTGACCGTTTTGTAGTCCACGCAGACACGCCATTTTCCATTCTTCTTTGGCACTACAACAGTATTAGAGATCCACCTGGGATAGTGCACTTCTTTGATAGCTCCTGCTTCCAGCAAGTTTCCCACTTCTTTCGCCACTATCTGGGCATGGTGGAGTGCTGATCTGCGAGTGCGCTGTATAACTGGTCTGGCAGTTGGGTGGACGTTCAGTTGGTGACAGATGAAATTTGGGTCAATGCCAGGCATGTCATACAGTGTCCAGGCAAACACTTCGATGTTAGAGGTTAAGAATTCCATGACCTCTATTCTCGGTGCTGGACAAAGACAAGCCGAGCAAAAAGAACTTTTCTGGGTCTTTTTCATCTATCCTTACCTGTACCAAGTCTTCCACTGCCTTCTGATCAGCTGCCTTGCCGACATCCACAAATAGTTCATTGCTTTCTGGCTCTTCGACCATCTGTACAAACCCTTTTGCAGTGCGACTACCATTTACTGTGACGAAGCATTGTTTTGACATAATTTGGTCTCCAAAGACCTCTTCAATTACTCTGGCTTCGTTGGGGAACCACAAGACTTGATGGTAGGTTGACGCTACCGATCGCATGGCATGCAACCATGTCCTCCCCAAAAATTATATTATAAGTGGAAGGGACTTTCAATACCCAAAATTTCACTTGTTTCGTCATGGTTCCTGCCTTAACTGAGAGGATTATCTTGTCCACTGGCCACGCTGGCATTGAGTTGAATCCGATTAGGGGAGATGTTGCGGGTGCCATGTCTTTGTCCTCTAGTTTTAGTTGTTTGAAGGTTTCGTAATACATTATCTCACATGAGCTTCCTTAGTCAATCAAAATCCGCTTCACGTCGAAACCCTTGACGCGTAGAGTAACAACCAGTGCATCATTGTGAGGGCAATATATCCTTGCCAAATCTTTGTCTGAAAAATATATTACATTGGTGGCCTTTGTTCTCCCCTTTTTGATGGCAGGTTGTGCACTTAATACCTCTCTCAAGTGCTCAGCCTTTTTTATCATTCCCCTGAGCTCACATACCCGCTCAGGTTCGAATACCCCATGTATTATGTTAATTACGCCTTGAGGTGGAGCGTCGACCAGCATCCCGTTTGGGTTGTTGTGGTTCTGGGGGGTTGGCTGCGTCCCTCCTTCTATGTACTGGTCCAGGTGCCCAACTGCCACTAACTCCTCCAAATGCTGCCTCAACGGCGCGTAATTTTTAGTGCGGTGCCCTTTTTCATCATGGAAGGTGCACCGGGACCTCTCGTCATAGTCCTTTTGTGCTTCTCCCAACTTAGCTGGCCATCGGACGAAAGGTTCGTCGCGTATCTCACTGAGAATTTGGTAGATTGGTTTTTTGAACACTGTGGTAATGGCAATGCGAACTCTTAACTTCCTTTTGTCTGGGTTTTCTCTGTTAGCCCGCCTGCCTCGCCCATTCCTGCTTGGTTGTTCTACCGTGTTGATTTTTGCTGAAGTCTTTTTATCTAGTATTGCTGTTGTGCCAGATTTTGCTTTAGCACGGGCGCTGTCTTCCTCCACGCGAATATGTTGGTGCACTCTCTCCATTAGGGCCTCCATCGTGAGGGGCGGCGTCATTGTAATTGAGTCCCTCAATTTATTGCCGACTGGCAGGCCCCGTTTGTACTGTGCTATGGCGAGGTTTGTAGGGCAATCCCCAATCTGGTTGAAGGTTTCCCAATAGTGACTGTTGTAGGATTTCAACGTCTCCTTGTCGCCCATGTCAATGGAGAGCAACTAGTCGATCTCCACTGGTGTCTTGGTGTTCGTTCTGAACCTAGTCACGAATGCCTCTGCCAATTGTGCTCAGGAGGCGATGCTGCCTTCTGGTAGCCTTTCGAACCAAGTTAGACCTAGGTCGCCAAGGCTGGATGGGAACAGGATACACATCAAGGCCTCATTCCACCGGTATACCGTCATAACTTGGCGAAAGTGGCTCAAGTGCATGTAGGGGTTCGTCTTCCCCTCATAGGTAGTAAATTTGGGCTGGTGGAAGCCTGAAGGTAGCGGTGTGTTCTTAATCGCCAGAACGAACGGCGAGCTCTATAGCCTTGCTAATGCTTTGTCTGTTGGTTCGTAAGCAAGGCGCGACATTGCCATTCCTACCTCGACGCTCTCATGCGTCTGAGGGGCCAACCGCTGAAGGGCCGAAACTCTGCACGGGTCGCATGCCCTGGTATCCTCTTTCCATCGTGCCCTTTCTTCAAGCACAGTTCGCAAGTCAGATGATCTAGGCAACTCCGTGTGCCTAGATGACGTCTGGTGCGTGTGCGAGGGCCGATAGGTGCTTCCCTCAGTATATGACCTCTCAGTTCTCGTTCTCTCGGACCTGGAGTAACGAGTCCTGGAAGTCCTTGATTGAGTGTCGCCTGTTCTAAGGCTCCTACTTTTTGCTTGCGATGGTGTGGTACACCTACCACGATCTTCCGAGTGGCGATGGGGCGTGTTGTCTTTGCACCCCTCTCCTGTCGCCACCCCTTTTCCTTTTATCTGGCGCTTCATTGACTCCATGTCTGCCGCCATCTTCCTTATTAACTCGTCATGTTCCTTCACGCGATCCTCCAGAACTTGAGGGTCCATCCTCCGCCTCTGTCTTTCTGGACTTTGAGAGCGACGGGGGCTGTTAGCCCGCCTCCCCCTTGTATCCCTCCGGGGGTTCTGTCGCTGGGGTTCTAGATCAGCCATGAGAGGGATAGAAGGCAAGCCTTCGCGTCTCCCACCCTCCTCTGGGGTTTGTCCGTCAATAGCGGATTGCGGCAAATCTTCATTGTGCGCCATTGCTTCCAATTAGAGAGGAAAAACTTGATCAAGAGGTTTTGTTCTTTCTGGACTTCCCACAGATGGCGCCAATTGTACGAGCACGAAATTATCTTCTCATATAATCTTGTTGATCAAGTCTGCGCTCCTCCAAACGTCGTTGCTTTACTCCCTGAAAATACAAACGTGAGTTAGCCGGCGAGTGTGCGCCGGATACCTCTCCGATGCCTAAGTCAGCAAAATAGACAAATAGACAAAAGCTCTGTGTATTCGAGAATCAAAATTGTGTTACCTCTACATAGGTTATGTTGTGAACTTTTATAGGTTCCGCATAGCACAATCCTAGTAGGACTCCTATTCCTCCATGTAGAGTCCTCCTAGGAATCACACTCCTGAAAGATAATGCTTATCCTTCAACACCCCCCTCACTGCTTAAACCAAGTGAGATGGTTTTACCACGGTTGGATGATAGTACAACCGAGCTAACACTAGCCCTTTGTCATACTTAATCCAACGTCTTCGCATGAAATACATAGCTCGGCTCTCCTTTCACTTGTACCTCGGTTTTGGCCTGCTGAGACCGAGCTAACTATACTAAGCTTCGACCGAGCTAACAAGAGCAAGGTCCTTCGCAGGACGCCCAAATACCTCATCTCTGAATACCATGACCGAGCTAATCACCACTCCGACCGAGGTGACTTTAACGACATTTGGACCGAGCTAACTACAAGGTCCTTTACACTCAGCCCTTTTTACCTCGGCCCATAGAATGGCCCATCATCACACCTTGGCCTAGCTCGGCCCTAATGCATATAAAAAACTCTTTCTCATCCGTCATTTTGTTTCCTATGTCATGCAACTCCATATCAATGAGATATGGAATTTGGAAGGATCTGTGTTAGTATATGGTCGAAGCAAGAACTTTTTTGTGTTTTTGTTTGAACATGAGCATGATATGCATCGTATTGCAGAGAATGGTCCATATGCCATTAATGGAGCATTATTAGTTGTCAATTATTGGAAACCTAATATGGCCATGGAAAATCTAGTGATGGATAAAATGGCGGTTTGGGTTAAGTTGTATGGTCTGCCGTTGGAGTATTTTATAGAGAAAACTGGGTTCAAATTGGGAAAAGCGGTTGGGGGCATCATTAAAGTTATTATTGACACACTAATGCCTCGCAACATTTGTTTTTTGCGTATTAGGGTACTACCGTATGCCCGTGCCTAAAGGCACGGTGTAAATAATTTTAAGATTAAAATGCAGTTATAATTTATACGTATTATGTTGAAATTTATGAAGTTTGTGTCATTTTTTGATAAAGCTACTGAAAAAAATATATTGAAATATTTTTCTTCTTAAAAAACTTATAACAATTTTGTTTGTATTACACGCTCTACAATACTCAAATAAAATAACAACTCCCTCTAATCTTAATGCAAATTAAGAAACAAACATATAAGATTTAAAGTTATATTGCATATCAAAATATAAAAAGCAGTAAAAAAAAGTGTAAATACTAAACAAAAAACAGAAATTAAAGTTATATTGTCATACACCAAAAGAGTAGGTTAAAACTTTACAAAAAGTGGGTTAAAGCTTTACAAAAGATGTGTCAATAACATGTCATACACCAAAAATAGAAATTAAAGTTATATTGTCATACACCAAAAATATGTATGCTTTTTCAAAGATGTGTCAATAACATGTCTTCAAATATGTGTTTGCCTAAACTTCTTCCTCATTACTTTCCAAAAAGTCTTTGTATCAACTTGTATGTATCCCCAATGAGGAATATGCACAACAATCTGGTAATTTGTGGAAACAAAAAAAATATAGATTAGTACATTTGTTGGAAATATACATGTCAAAATACTTTGAGATTGAAATTACCTTATTACATCCCCATCGAAGCGAGCTAGTCGTATTTCTCCTTTTAAGCTCTATAGATTTTTTGGTCCAATCCTACAAAAGTCCAAATTTCAAATTATTATTAAATTGAAATAAATCTACATGGTTACTTTCTAATAAAACGTCATTTAATCTACATAAAATACTACAGCAACACTTCAGGATAAACAATATTTGTAGTAGAATCCAAACTATCTTCAGGGAGGAGAATACTTATACAATCAAAGGATGTACATCTAGACAATGCCACATATAATTGCCCATGGCTAAACACTAATATACGCAAATCAACCCCAACAAATTTCACAGATTGTCCTTGAGATTTATTAATGGTCAAGGCATATGCCAATCGGATTGGAAATTGACGTCTTGTCATTTGGAAAGGCATTTCTGAAGAAGATGGTGTCAAAGATATCCTTGGTATGACTACCAAATTGCCAAACTTTTCTCTAGTTAAAATTTGAGCTTCAATTATGCAAGTGCCGCACCTAGTAACCACCAATCTTGTACCATTACATAGTCCATCTTTCGGTGCAATGTTTCTCAACAATATTATAGGACAATCCACTTTCAACTCTAACTTAAAAGTTGGCAACCCAGGAGGATCCAATGAATTTAAATATTCATTAGGATATCTATTTGTAATGGTAGGATCAATTTCATTATCTTTAGACATTTTATCTGCTGCAAGATAAGTATATAATCTACCTGGAAAGATATTCAATGCAGTAGTATTAATGTCACTGACATCATCGTTATGCGCAGACAGAATTGTGCGTTAGTTAAAAATGTTGGGGTTGACATCTCTATCATATTCAATTGTGGATAAACTGTAAAGAGTAATTCATTCAAATCTTGACATTTGTGTATTGTTGATGGAAGGTTAACGATTTCTTGAGGATTGGTCCCAATCTAAAAAAAAAGTGAAATCAATAAAAAAGTAAGTGTAAACACAATTTATTAATTTAAAATAATCTATATAATACAAGTTAAAGTAGTGTTACCTCCATCAAGAAATTTGCAAAATTAGCATTTTCATGGCCTTCATGATTCAGGCACATATTCAAATCCAAAGTCATGATATATATATATGCTTCCATAGAACAGAGTGTCATAATGATGCATTCACAATTTGCTCACGAACTCCTTTGAGTATAACCGGTAAGATTTGTCGAAGTCTCTACCAAGAACAACAGTAATATCCCCAAATAGCTTTTCACTATCACAAATATCCCTTAATGTACGATCAACCGCCTCAACACAATGTCTATGTTGCATAGGAACTTCATCCCAAATTATGAGTTTTGTTTCTCTAAATAACTCAGCTTGTAATGATTGTTTGCTAAACCCACAAAGTGAATTTTCCAAGACATCTAACGGAATAGAAAATGTTGAATGTGCAGTGCGACCTCCTACCAGTAACAATGATGCAATTCTAGACAAAGCCACAGTAACAACGATATGCCTAAGGCTGCGACATTTTAATGCAATCGTATTGTACATAAATGTTTTCCTTGTTCCAGCACCCCCATTCAGAAAGAAAACAGTTCCTTTATTTTGAAAAACTGAAGAAGTGATTGTATTATAAGCATTTCACTATCCATTATTGAGACAATCAATAGTAAATTGTGGATCTGCATGTTGTGCCTCACTCTGCAGTTGTTGATGTTCAAATATCAATCGATTACCAACTATTGCACTCCAATTTGCAGTAGGTTGTGGCATGGGTGGGAAGTCAATTAAACTTTTACTTGATTCATGAAGCATTTGATTCAAAAGATGGAGACCATAATCTTCAATTTGAGCCTCAGTTGGTTTAGAAATGACAAACAATGTACAAATCTTATTGTGGGAGCCGAGTATTTACGATTGTAGAGGGGGGGCCGAATAGATACTTGGAAGCTTATTATATGAACATCTTATTCGGCCCCATCTTGCCTTATCCGAAAGCCGAATATACCAACCGGCCATAGAACTAGTTGAGCAAGAAGCCGAATAAACATCCACAAGGTGGATGTCTAAGTGGGCCAGACCCCGAGGCCCAGGGAGCAAGTATAAATAAAGAAACAACAGCCAAAGAAGAGGTATGTGAGAATTATTACGCTTAACTTAAGATACAAGTAACTAAGAGAGCAGACACTGACTTAACCGTCGGAGTGTAAATTCCGGCATCCTCGACCGGAGTGTTTATTCCTTTTCAGGTTGTTAGTTGAGGATCTTGAGCGTTTCAGTGGATCAAAAGAGTATTTCCAAACCACATCCCCACAATTGGCGCCGTCTGTGGGAATACTCAACTACATCCATGGCGGGCGCAACGGATGTGTCATGACCCGCTCCCCATACCCAAGGGTTAAGTATCGTGATGGCCAGTAACTGAGGTTACCTCCGACCAATTCTTAAACAAATTAATAAACGCAAGCGGAAGAAATATTTAAGTAAGGGTACCAAAATAATCATTGGAGCTTCTATTTTTATTACAAAATATATTGACCAAAAAGGCCGATATTTACGTATAAAAATATCATAAAAGTGCTGTGTGTGTCTATTCCGCAGTCTCGCATCTAAGACTTTCCAAAAGCTATTTCTGAATTGCATTATTTCCTGAAAATTGGTAAACAACTATAAGCACATGGCAGAGTGAGAAATATTATACTAAGAGTATAAGGGACACGAAATAACCATGGATAGTTAGTTAGGCCAAAACATTTAAGATAACTTAGTCGGAACAAATAATCCTTTAAATAGCAAAACTGAGATTATGTAAATAAATCATTTAGATGGCAAAAACTGAAATACAGAAATTATGTAAATAAATAACCATAACCACGGTAATTTGGTAACAAATCATTTAAGTAGCAGAAACTGCTCATTTAAGTAGCAGAACTGAAATACAGAAATTATGTAAGTAAATGACCATAACCACAGTACAGAACAGAACAAAACAGAGGTCACAGAAGTGACAATTAGAACAGAGGTACGGATTCAAGAGGTGGCTCGTACGGATTTTAGAGGTGGCTCCCACAATAGTGTAGCACTTAGCTCCGTACAACACTTTGGTCCGCATAGACAGAGGTACGGATTCAAGAGGTGGCTCGTACAGATTCTAGAGGTGGCTCCCACAATAGTGTAGCACTTAGTTCCGCACAGCACTTTGGTCCGCACAGAATAGAGGTCAATGGGTTAGAGGGCCACAAAGTAACCAAACAGAGGCCAATGGTTATTTAAGTTCCCCAAGGCGTGAGACTCCCGTGGTGGTACTTACAAAACATAATTGTTTATAAGGTCATAGCCAAATATTCCTTAAAATACAAACAAACATATCCATGGGTTTCCTTTTAAGCAAATAGGGTTCAAAAATAAAACCACGTAACTAAAATCTTTATAAAACATAATTTTTATTAATATACTAATAAAACATACTTATATAAAATAGATTTTGGTAAGCCAAAACATACGTAAAATACATTTTGGTGACTCAAGGTATAATATAACTCACCTTAACTTTAATACCTTACTCTTTCTTTCCACTATCAAAAAC
Source organism: Camellia granthamiana (assembly GCA_036172215.1). Lineage (NCBI taxonomy): Eukaryota > Viridiplantae > Streptophyta > Magnoliopsida > Ericales > Theaceae > Camellia > Camellia granthamiana. The sequence goes on from CM069905.1 coordinate 13,361,684, forward strand.
CCTCTCAGCTTCCACTATTTTTTTCTTCCTCCTTTCTCTCTTTCTTTTCTTCTTTCCTTTCTTTCCTTTTCTTCCTTCTTTCTTTTCTTCTCTTCGTTTCTTTCTTTCCCACAGACTGATCCCTTCCTCTATATTTATAGGAAGGCAACGCCACTAGCAAGCCAACACGTGGCAAATCCGTATCACTTCAAAGATTATTTCATAATTCTCCTGATTCCCTCGTAGATTCATAGGTATCTTAAGTAATAATTAAGATAATTACATGTTGACTCAATTTTTTAACATAATTATATAAATAAAATAATTCTTAATTAAATTACACTTTATGATATACCAATGGAAAATTAATTATTTATTTTAGTATCACACCCATTATTATTATTATTATTATTATTATTATTATTATTATTATTATTATTATTATTATTATTTTGATCCCTAAACTTTTAATAATTATATTATTTTACAAAATTACGCATAATAATATATAATAAATTATATATTTTCCGAACTGAGATTAAATAATATTAATATAAATTCTACAGAATAATTAAAAATCTGAGTTGTTACAATCTTCCCTCCTTTTAAAATTTCGTCCTCGAAATTTGTCATATGTAAGCTATCCGCTGCACACTCTGATAAATATATATTAGATGATTAATCTGATAGAAAATACTACTTCAAAAAAAAAACTTTACCAAAAATAACTCATTGTCTAGTTGTCAAAAATTAGTTTGGGCCAAAATGAGAAATAATTGGTGACTTTAAAAACTTTTCACTCGTTTTGTTTACGATAAAAATAAATAAAAAATAAAATAAAATGAGAATATAATGACAGAATCATATACAGGAGATGAACTTTTCATTGATGGGAAATAATTTCAAAATTAGTATCTTTATAATTTGAACCCACTTTTTAAAAAAATATCGAAATAAAAATTTTTTTTGAATACTGAACTGAAAATTCCATGTATTTAATTATATTATAATTTTGGTAGATACTTGAGCCCGACATTCTTCTTTTCTTGTCCTTCTTTTACTATAACAAATATAAATTATATTTCATATCCTTTACAAATTAGGCACACTAAAAAAAAAATTATTATATATATAATCATATAAAATTATAATATAATTAAATCGACTAACAAAATGCAATATTTAGGTACTAATTACCCGCTATCCTACTTCTTAAATGTGCGTGTGTCCTATGCTCCAATGAGGACTTTTTTTTTTTATTTTTATAAACCATTGCTCTGATATCATTTGTCACGACCCGCTCCCCGTACCCAAGGGTTAAGTATCGTGATGGCCAGTAACTGAGGTTACCTCCGGCCAATTCTTAAACAAATTAATAAACGCAAGCGGAAGAAATATTTAAGGGTACCAAAATAATCATTGGAGTTTCTATTTTTATTGAAATTAATATTGAGAGAGAGAGAGAGTGATTGAAAGAGCAAAAACAGGCTCTTGATTTCAATTCATATTAATTCTTACGAGGATCCTCCATTATATAGGAGAGATTATACAACATTATGATGAAAGGCAACATATAAAACTATACAACATTATGATGAAAGGCAAGGATATAAAACTAAAAGCAAAAGCTTTCACCGAAAGCAAACAACATATAAAAATAAAAGGGGCCGAAAGCATATGGCACTAACTAAGGCATCTGATGGAGCAAACAGGCTAATACACAATTATTAATATAATATATATACATTATATATATTATATATTATTAACAATGTCGCAGAAGCTTGATTTCCAACACTCCCCCTCAAGCTACGTTGTAGATGTTAATCATTCCCAATTTGTCTGTCAGATCTTCAAAGTTAACTCGAGCAAGAGCTTTAGTGAGAATGTCAGCCTTTTGACAGTTTGTTGGAGTGTAGCTGACTTGAAAAACTCCTTCTTCAATCTTTTCCTTGATAAAGTGTCGATCTATCTCAACGTGTTTAGTTCGATCATGATGAACCGGATTCTTAGCGATACTGATGGCGGCTTGGTTGTCGCAGTATAAAACCATGGGATGCTCAGATGGAACCCGTAATTCTTCTAACAGTCTGTTCAACCAGATTCCCTCACAGATACCTAGGGCCATAGCACGAAATTCGGCCTCAGCATTACTACGCGTGACCACTGATTGTTTCTTGCTTCGCCATGTAACCGCGTTCCCCCAAACAAACGAACAATAGCCAGAGGTTGATCTTCGATCAGTCACTGAACCTGCCCAATCTGCATCTGAAAAAATCTCAATTTTTCTATTTGTTGTTCTTTGGAAGAAGAGACCCTTTCCCGGTGTCCTTTTTAAGTACCTCAATATTCTGGTCACAGCAGTCATGTGTTTTTCGGTTAGATTATTCATGAATTGACTGACCACACTAACAGAGAAGCCAATGTCTGGCCTTGTATGAGAAAGATAAATGAGTTTTCCCACAAGACGTTGATATCTCCCTTTATCACTTGGTGCACTACCGTCACTTTCTTCCAGTTTGATAGTTGTGTCCATAGGAGTTTCTGCCGGCTTGCATCCTAGCATCCCTGTTTCATTCAGTAAATCTAGAACGTATTTACGTTGTGAGACTGCTATACCTTTCTTTGACCTAGCAATCTCCATTCCAAGAAAGTACTTAAGATTTCCAAGATCTTTAATCTCAAATTCCTTTGTTAGGAATTTTTTAAGTAAGCCAATTTCCTCTTCATGATCACCTGTTAGAATTATGTCATCCACATAAACAATGATAATTGCCAATTTCCCTCCTAGGGAGTGCTTCACAAATAATGTATGATCAGATTGACATTGAACAAAACCGTACCCTTTCACTGCCTTAGTGAACCCAGGCCCTGGGAGATTGTTTGAGACCATACAAGGATTTTCGGAGTCTGCAAACTTTGTTGAAATTTGATGTCGTCTCAAGTCCAGCAGGAATGTCCATATAAACTTCTTCCGCTAAGTCACCATTGAGGAAGGCATTTTTTACATCAAGTTGGTGAAGTGACCAATCGAGATTAGATGCCAAGGATAAAAGTACACGAACAGTGTTGAGCTTGGCAACTGGAGCAAAGGTTTCTTGTTAGTCAATGCCATAGGATTGGGAGAATCCTTTGGTGACCAGCCGAGCTTTATAACGTTCCACATTACCATCTGCCTTGTGCTTTACTGTGAAAATCCACTTACATCCAACTGGTTTCTTACCTCTTGGAAGATCAGTAATTGCCCAAGTACCATTCTTTTCCAGAGTCCGAACTTCCTCATTGACTGCCGCCTTCCACTGAGGAGACTTGAAGGCTTCCTGAATATTCCGAGGAATTGGTATCTCCGTGATGCTAGAAGTGAAGGCACGGAACGAAGGTGATAGCTTATCATAAGAAATAAAGTTCTCCAAGCTATGGGCATATTAAGAATACTGTTTTCTAACTCAGAATCAACAGTACTATCTGTGGTAGGAATATTGTTACCTGGAATGTTGCTTGGATTAGAACCTGGTTCAGCCTCATGGAAATGTTGAGAAAGTGCTCCTTCCTCCGTTTCCTCTTAGATGTGCTCATTATCCCGCAAGGCAACAATGAACTCGGAATTTTCGGCATGTAAAGATTGATTCAATGACTCAGGAGGTGTGGGATTTTTGGTGGTGATGGATGGCTCACTAAATGACTCAAGGGTCCAAAATTGATATTCCTGAGTTGGAGTCTCCCCCTGAATATCGATTTTAGGGTAGTAAGACTGGGTTTCAAAAAATGTGACATCCATGGAAGTGTAGAATTTCCTGGTGACCGGAGAGTAACACTTGTACCCTTTTTGATGTGACGAATACCCAATGAAGACACACTTGAGCGACCTGGGATCAAGTTTACTTCGATATTGTTGATGGATATGAACAAAGACAGAGCACCCGAAAATTTTGGGTGGGATGGTGGAGATGAGGCGAGTAGTGGGAAAGGATTGTAGGAGAAGTTGACAAGGAGTTTGGAATTGTAGTACCTTAGATGGCATCCTATTGATAAGGTAGGCTGCTGTAAGAACAGCTTCCCCCCAGAAGAATTGTGGAACATTTGTGGAAAACATTAACGATCTAGCAACATCTAATAAATGCCGATTTTTCCGTTCAGCGATGCCGTTTTGTTATGGGGTGTCAACACATGAACTTAAGTGAACTATCCCTTCTTTTGCTAAAAATTCTCCTAGAATGGAGTTGAAATAGTCCCGAGCATTATCAGACTTTAGAATTTGGATTTTTGACTGGAATTGTGTCTGAATCGTAATTTGAAAATTTTTGAAGATTTGGCTCGTTTCAGATTTGTCTTTCATGAGGAAGACCCAAGTTAATCTAGTATGATCATCTATGAATGAGACAAACCACCTAGTACCAGTTACATTTTTTATTTTGGATGGACCCCAGATATCACTATGAATTAGTGAGAATGGACAAGACGCTTTATAGGATTGAATGGGAAAATGGGACCGTACATGCTTAGAAAATTAACAGATTTCACAATCAAAAGGTTTTGGATTTTTATTAAATAATGAAGGAAATAAATGCTTGAGATACATAACATTAGGATGACCTAAGCGATAGTGCCACAACATAATTGCTCTATCGTTATTTTGACACGAAACCGAAAAAGAACTACCACAAGTTGTCGTTTGAGGTTGTTCCTGTGGATAGTGGCGTTCCTTAAGGATGTAGAGTCCAGAGCATTCCTCAGCATTGCCAATCGTCTTCCCGGAATCCAAATCCTGAAATTCACAATGAGTGGAGAGAAAATTAGTAACACACCTCTTTTCCTTAGTGAGTTTACTAATTGACAATAAATTACAGTCCAAGTCAGGAACAAGGAGAACAGAGTTGAGAATAAGATTCCTAAACAGCACAACTGAACCTGTACCGGCAACCTTTGATAGTGAACCATCTGCTATTCGAACCGTTAAATTATTTTGACATGAGCTATATGTATCAAAAATTATTGCATCTCCCGTCATATGATCAGATCCTCCTGAGTCCACAATCCAAGGTTTTTTACGTTTCTTACTAACAGTAAAGGCGTTCAAAGAATTACCTTTGTGAGCCAAGGTTCCGGATCCTATGATGTGGTTGGAAGACGAACCAGATTGTGACTGTAGAATAGGAGACATTAGTTTTTGGAGCATCTCCATTTGCTCCTTGGTGAAAGGGCTTGCTTCAGGTTGTGGTGATAGGTCATTGGTACCTGCATGATTACCTCGTCCTTCTTTCTTAAGAGGCTGACGTGGCTTCCAATCTGCTGGCTTTCCATGAATCTTCCAGCAAGTTTCTCTCGAGTGCCCCGGCTTTCTGCAATGATCACACTAAGGCCTACCTCCTTTATTTTTCTAACGGTTGTCAATAGGAGTGAATTGAGTCTTAAGAGCCGAGCTTTCTGCCATATTCAGCTGTTGATGGGATCCCATCATGAGTTTTTTCCGACTTTCTTCGCGACGGACTTCAGAGAATGCCTCTCTAAGACTAGGTAGCGGTTTTACTCCCATAATTCTTCCTCTGATTTCATCAAGATTTGTGTTCAATCCTAACAAGAATTTAAACACACGCTTCCCTTCGACAATCTTTTTATACAACAAACCATCAGCAACACACTGCCAGTCATGAACCTTAAACGTATCAAGTTGACGCCATAGACGAGTAAGGGTATTGAAATATTCAGTTACCGTAAGATTGTCTTGACGTAAATTGTGGAGGGAGCTTTCAAGCTGGATGATTTCAGATGTGTTTTCCTTGTCCGAAAATGTTTCTTTTGCCATGTCCGAGATCTCTTTGGCAGTATCAAATGACAGAAAATTTTCGCCAATGTCCGTGGTCATAGAGTTGACGAGTCACGACATGACCATATTATTTTCGGCTATCCACCTTTTGTAGGTTGATGTTGTGGTTTCTGGTAGCGCTGAGGCTCCAGTGATGTAATCATCTTTCTCCTTTCCCCGTATAAACATTAATATGGATTGAGACCATTGCAAATAATTTTGCCTATTCAGTTTATGGGCGGTGATCGGAAGATGAGAGGTTTCCATTTGATGAGAGGATGAAGATGATGAGATGATAATATCAGAAGAAGAAGGGGATGAGTCGATAGCCATTCCAAAAGCTGGACCGTATTTAGGCATGAAATAGAAGGATAGATTTGAGTAGAAGAGAGAGACAAAAAACAAATTAAAAACAGAAAACTCGAATACTGACTGAAGAGGCGAAAAATAATGAGTCAGGATTACACCTGCTCTGATACCATGAAATTAATATTGAGAGAGAGAGAGAGTGATTGAAAGAGCAAAAACAGGCTCTTGATTTCAATTCATATAAATTCTTATGAGGATCCTCCATTATATAGGAGAGATTATACAACATTATGATGAAAGGCAACATATAAAACTATACAACATTATGATGAAAGGCAAGGATATAAAACTAAAAGCAAAAGCTTTCACCGAAAGCAAACAACATATAAAAATAAAAGGGGCCGAAAGCATTTGACACTAACTAAGGCATCTGATGGAGCAAACAGGCTAATACACAATTATTAATATAATATATACATTATATATATTATATATTATTAACAATGTCGCAGAAGCTTGATTTCCAACATTTATTACAAAATATATTGACCAAAAAGGCCGATATTTACATATAAAAATATCATAAAAGTGCTGTGTGTGTCTATTCCGCAGCCTCGCATCTAAGACTTTCCAAAAGCTATTTCTGAATTGCATTGTTTCCTGAAAATTGGTAAATAACTATAAGCACATGGCAGAGTGAGAAATATTATACCAAGAGTATAAGGGACATGAAATAACATTTAAGATAACTTAGTCGGACTACAAAACGTAATTGTATATAAGGTCATAGTCAAATATTCTTTAAAATATAAACAAACATATCCATGGGTTTCCTTTTAAGCAAATAGGGTTCAGAAATAAAACCACGTAATTGAAACCTTTATAAAACATAACTTTTATGAATATACTAATAAAACATACTTATATAAAATAGATTTTGGTAAGCCAAAATATACGTAAAATACATTTTGGTGACTCAAGGTATAATATAACTCACCTTAACTTTAATACCTTACTCTTTCTTTCCACTATCAAAACCCCTCTCAGCTTCCACTATTTTTTTCTTCCTCCTTTCTCTCTTTTTTTTCTTCTTTCCTTTCTTTCCTTTTCTTCCTTCTTTCTTTTCTTCTCTTCATTTCCTTCTTTCCTACAGACTGATCCCTTCCTCCATATTTATAGGAAGGTAATGCCACTAGCAAGCCAACACGTGGCAAATCCATATCACTTCAAAGATTATTTCATAATTCTCCTGATTCCCTCGTAGATTCATAGTTATCTTAAGTAATAATTAAGATAATTACATGTTGACCTAATTTTTTAACATAATTATATAAATAAAATAATTCTTAATTAAATTACACTTTATCATAAACCAATGAAAAATTAATTATTTATTTTAGTATCACACCCATTATTATTATTATTTATATTATCTATATTATTATTATTTATATTTTGATCCCTAAACTTTTAATAATTATATTATTTTACAAAATTACGCATAATAATATATAATAAATTATATATTTTCCGAACTGAGATTAAATAATATTAATATAAATTCTACAGAATAATTAAAAATCTGGGTTGTTACAGGATGACGCTCTGATAGTCACCGACGAAACCACATAGAGAGACGACCTCACTCCAACAAACATGCTTGGACCGGAGACTATCGCCGCAAGACGTGCCTTGAACTTTGACTCACTTGCCCAGAACTTGCCCTCGACTTCAGCACATGAGACAATGCAAGCGATCATGGAACAGGCGAAGCAAAACGAACAGAGGCTGGAAAACATGATTGCTGAGAACGAGCGCCTCTGTCTGGACTTGGCCTTGGAAGTAGCAAAATCCAATCAAGCTACACGACAAGATCCGGGACGACCTCTGAGAACGGGTGGTCGAAGACCTCGAGTTCGGAGGCAATATAGTGACAGGGACTCTGACTCATTATCCCCAGAGCCCAAAAAGAAGGGACGACTCGAAACTACCAGTTCCTTTGAAGAGAGTCCACGCGTAAGGCATTAGCGAAGACGAAATGGTTCGAACGAAGAAGACCAGCACGATCCCTTTGTGCGACGGATCGCAAAGGCAGTACTACTTAAGAAGTTTAAAGCTCCGTCGTTCACCTTGTACGACGGGAAATCAGACCCCAATGATCATATTCGTCATTATAAGCAAGCCATGACGCTGCATGCAGACGACGAAGCTCTCATGTGCAGAATATTTCCAAGTAGTTTGGGACCATTGGCCGTCAGATGGTATTATAAGCTGGAGCCGGTGTCGATTAAGAGTTTCCATCAACTACAGAAATCTTTCAGGGCAAGATTTATCACCAACGAGGTCTAGCCGAAGCAAGCCGACTCTCTCTGGGCAATGCAGATCCAGCCAGGAGAAACCTTACGAACGTATTCGGTGCGCTATTAGGAATGCTTTAATCTTGTCAATGATGCTTGCAACGACTCCATAGCCATTACCACCTTTAAAATGGGTTTGCATCCTGATAGTGCTTTTCGCAGTTCCTTGACTAGAAGACCCCCCAAAACAGTCTGGTCGTTGATGAAGAAAGTCGTAGAATACTGCAAAGTGGAAGATGACGCCTTACGGGTTAAAGCCGAAAACATGACCAACAAGACGGCCCCTTCTGAAATTGCTCAGCCGGTAAATTCTGTACCACCTCAGAGCGCTGAACCACGGCATCGGGCTAAATGAGACAAGAAATAGGATTCTTGCCGATCAAACGACCAATGCTCCCACCGAGCTAATGAACAACTTCAAGTAGATAGCAGGCACACAAGGCGCGCGGACAAGAAATATACGAAGTTGTCAGAGCCAATCAGCGCGGTTATGTCTAAAGTCCAACACCTTTCGTTCTTTAAATGGCTATCCAAAATGGTGGGACCTCCCGACACGAAAAGACGGGATAGGCAGTGCGAGTATCATAAGGACCACGACCATGATACTAAGAGTTGTTATGTATTGAAGGATCACGTGGAGGAATTGGTACAAGATGGTCGGCTAAAACAGTACGTCCGAAAAGGTAACTCATCCAATGTAACAGCCTTACAGCATGATTCATCTCCACTCGGCGTGATCCACATGATGTGCAGCCTGCCAATGACATCCGTGGTGCATACGATTCAGTCGCATCCCGACCCACAAAATCAACTCACTCCGGCTAAACGGCCCCATGAAGCTGCGAGCATTGCTTTTGATGATTCGGATTTAGCCGGAATGACACTTCCTCATATCAATCCCTTGGTAATCGAGTTACGCGTAAACCGATTCACCATTGAGTGCGTACTCATTGATCCGGGGAGCACATCAGAAGTTATGTATTACAAGACATTCACCAAACTCGACTTCACCGAATCGGATCTTTCTCCAGCTCCTTATCCATTGTTTGGCTTCAACGCTAATCCAGAATACCCGTTGGGCAAAATCACACTACCAGTTTGAGCTGGCTCGCGAACAGTAGATGTGTAATTCTTGGTTGTCAAGCTGCCTTCGCCGTATAATCTCATCGTGGGACGAACATGGCTGCACACCATGCAAGCCGTGCCAAGCACATCATCATCAATTGCTCCGCTTCCCAACTGAACGAGGCATTGAGCAAATCCGTGGTTCCCAAAAATCGGCACAAGCATGCTATCTCTTTGCCGCGAAGACACCAAGAGAACTAGAGGCGAATTCTATTGAGGTGCCGGATCGAGAGAGCCTCAACGATGTTGGACGGCTTCTAAGTGAAAAGGCCACGGAAGCCCTGGATTGATTTGAAATCGCCGGGAATCCTGACAGGTTCTTCATGATCGGTGCCTCCCTGAATGGAGTCGACAGACAGCAGCTAATTACCTTCTTACTCGGCAACCTTGACGTATTTGCATGGTCGCTGTATGAGATGCCGGGGGTAGATCCATCTATCTCTCAGCATCGTTTAAATGTTAATTCCAAATGTAATCCGATTATACAGAAAAGCTGGCGGTCAACCGCAGAGCACACTACTGCCGTTATTGAAGAGGTTGACCGGTTCAGGGAAGTGACCTACCCTACATGGCTCTCGAATACTGTGGTTGTGAAGAAGAAAAATGGGACCTGGTGTGTCTGCGTTGATTTCACGGACTTAAACAAAGCTTGCCCCAAGGATTGTTTTCCCCTCCCTAGAATAGACTAACTTGTAGATGCTACGGCACGTCATCAGCGTATGAATTTCCTCGATACCTACAGAGGCTATCATCAAATTGCCATGCATCCGGAGGACCAAGAGAAAACTGCATTCCTCACCCCAAGAGGAACCTATTGCTATAAGGTTATGCCTTTTGGGCTGAAGAATGCAGGGGCAACTTACCAAAGACTAGTCACTACCATGTTCAAGGAACAACTCGGCCACACTATGGAAGTGTACAATTGACGATATGGTGGTCAAGTCCAAAGAAGAGAAAACTCATCTAGCCGATTTGGAAAAGACATTCGGTATTTTACGCAAATACAGAATGAAACTGAACGCTTCCAAATGTGCGTTTGGGATCGGCTCCGGCTAATTCTTGGGTTACATTGTCAACCACCGAGGAATCGAAGCCAACCCGAGGCAAATCACAGAAATCCTGGAACTCGGCTCCCCTCGATTGGTCAAAGAAGTTCAGAAGTTGATGGGGATGGCCGCCGTACTCAACAGGTTCATCAGTTATTCCACGGACTACTGCCGACAATTCTTTCATACCCTACGGCAGGGTAAAGCTTTTAAATGGACCTCTGAGTGCGAAGCCGCTTTCAACGGTCTGAAGACTTATCTCCGATCAGTTCCACTATTGACAATACCATCGACAGACGACCCGCTTATTTTATATCTGGCCGTCTTCGACTGGGCCGTCAGCGCCATACTGTTAAAGGAAACACTTGGGGAGCAGCGACCTGTGTATTATGTGAGCAAGGCAATGGTTGACGCCGAAACACGTTACCTTCCGTTGGAAAAACTGATTCTAGCCCTCGTCATGGCAGCAAGAAAACTGATGCATTACTTCCAGGGGCATAGCATCGGGGCACTAACAGACTACCCCTCCGGTTAGTACTACGTAGTGTAGAAGCATTAGGGCGCGTTTCAAAGTGGGCTCTCGAACTCGGCCAGTACGATATTCAATTTCTGCCTAGAACCTCAATCAAGGGGCAACTACTTGCTGATTTTGTGGCCGAATTCACGGGGGGTCTGGCCGACTTCAAGTCCGAACATATTCAACCCAAGTCGAATTGGAGAATTTACGTTGGGGACATTTGACAGTTGTACTGTGACGGATCATCCAACCAATGGGGTAGTGGAGCCGGAGTAGTAATCATGGCTCCCGACGACGCAATAATTGAGCACGCCGTCAAACTCGGCTTCGAAGTATCGAATAATGAGGCCGAATACGAAGCCCTGCTAGCCGGTTTACGGAATGCACACCTTTTGGGTGCCCAACGTTTGCTTGTATTTTGCGATTCAAAACTAGTGATCAATCAGCTGAAGGGGGAGTACGTGGCTAAAAATGACCGTATGGCAACTTACATGAAAACGACAAATTCCTTGCTCGCAAAATTTGACCATCACGAATTGAACCAAATAACCCATGACCAGAACACACATGCAGATGCCCTGGCTTGCCTAGCCTCCACCATTAACTTAGAGATTAAACGGACCATTGAAGTAGGTTTCATCCCAGAGCCGAGCATTGGCCCTTCTGATGAAGTCCAGGTCAATGTCATAGAGTCAGGACCAAGTTGGATGGACTCCATTGTTGCATTCCTGTCTTCTAAATAGCTCCCAGCGGACAAGAAAGAAGCGCACAAGCTACGAAACAAAGCCCTGCGATACTACTTGGATCCGCAAGGAAAGCTTTATAAAAAATCCCTTTCTGGTCCATACATGGAATGCGTTCATCCGGACAAAGTCAAAGAACATTTGACCGAAATACATGAAGACAATTGTGGCGCCCATTCTGGCGGGCGCTCTTTGGCTCATCGAGCTGTGACACAGGGGTATTACTGGCCGACAATGAGAGTCGATGCCGAATGTTACGTGAAAAAGTGTGAACAGTGCCAGAAGTTTTCTCCTTTGACCCACCTGCCTGCTGAAGAGTTAAGCTCTATAACCAGTCCTTGGCCGTTCGCCCAATGGGGACTTGACATCGTCGGACCACTGCCTCGTGCCCCAGGTAACAAGCGATTTTTGATTGTCACAACAGATTATTTCACAAAATGGGTAGAAGCGGAGGCACTAACGCACATCTGAGATACCGACGTGAAGCGTTTTGTATAGAGAAATATCATAACACGATTCGGCATTCCAAGAGCACTTATTTCAGACAACGACACCCAGTTTGATTACGGTGTCTATAGGGAACTGTGCAGCAAGTATGGTATTCGGCCCTATTATTCCTCCCCGGCTTATCCATAGAGTAATGGCCAAGCTGAAGCCTCCAACAAATCTATTTTAGACGGCATCAAGAAGAGGCTGGAGAAAGCTAAAGGAAGATGGGTCGAAGAGTCGTCAAGTGTATTATGGGCTCATCGCACTACTCCGAGGCGATCCATTGGGGAGACGCCGTTCGCTTTGTGCTTCGGAACGCAGGCAATTATCCCCTTGGAGATCGGCCTCCCAACCTTGAAATCAACAGTTTTGGATTTGGGCCGAAACGACATGATGTTGGCCTTGGATTTGATTATGATTGAAGAACGGAGAGACCGTGCCCTTGCATCCATGGCACGGTACCAGCAGCAACTTGCTAAGTCATATAATCAGCGTGTTCAATTGTGCCGCTACACACTAGGAGAGTTGCTCCTGAAGAAAGTGCTTCTAGCTGCCAAGAATCCGGCCGACGAAAAATTGGGTCCTAACTGGGACGACCCTTATTAGATCGACTCAGTTGCGGGAGTAGGGGCATATCAGCTCAAAGACATGTCTGGGAGAAGTCTGCCACGGCCTTGGAATTCCACGCATTTGCGTAAATTCTATCATTGACCCGACTTGTGGGGCATGATACTTGTTTTGAATGGTTCACCATGTACATATTTCACTTTTGCAATGCGAAGTTTCCCGTTTTCTTATTGCGCAATTCAGTTCAAAAGTCTCCGGATTCGAAACCCCATTAGTGCATGACATTTTTTGGCTGATTAAGCCTCCGAATTTGGAGTGCCCTTCGTGTATCACGATTGGCCAAGAAAAGTCTTCGGATTCGAAGCCCCATTAGTGCATGACACTTTTGGGCCGATTAAGCCTTTGGATTTGGAGCGCCTTTCGTATATCACGATTGGCCAAGAAAAGTCTCCAGATTCGGAGCCCCATTAGTGCATGATACTTTTGCGCCGATTAAGCCTCCGGATTTGGAGCGCCCTTCATGGATATCACGATTGGCCAAGATTTAAGTCTCCGAAGTCAGAGCCCCATGAGTGCATGACACTTTTAGGCCGATTAAGCCTCCGGATTCGGAGTGCCCTTCGTGTATCACGATTAGCTAAGAAAATTCTCCGAATTCGGAGCCTTATTAGTGCATGACACTTTTGGGCCGATTAAGCCTCCGGATTCGGAGTGCCCTTCGTATATCACGATTGGCCAAGAAAAGTCTCCGGATTCAGAGCCCTATTAGTGCATGACACTTTTGGGCTGATTAAGCTTCCGGATTCGGAGCGCCTTTCATGGACATCACGATTAGCCAAGATTGAAGTCTCCGAATTCGGAGCCCCATGAGTGTAAGACACTTTTGGGCCGATTTAGCCTCCGGATTTGGAGCGCCCTTCGTGGATATCACGATTGGCCAAGATTTAAGTCTCCGAATTCGGAGCCCCATGAGTGCATGACACTTTTGGGCCGATTAAGCCTCCGGATTCAGAGTGCCCTTCGTGGATATCACGATTGGCCAAGATTTAACTCTCCAAATTCAGAGCCCCATGAGTGCATGACACTTTTGGGCCGATTAAGCCTCATCAGCGCAAGACTTTTGGGCCGATTAAGTCTCTGAATTCGAAGTGCCCATCCGCGCATGAAGCGCTTGGGCCGAATAGTAATCCGGATTCGGCGTACTTCCCATGAATATTACAATTAAAGAGCGCGCGTTGTTGACAAAAGATGAAACGTGCAAGCATAAAAAATGAAGCTAAAATGAAATGTATAAACATACAAACATTTAAAATAGGATGTTTTATTAAATTGACCAGTAAGTACATAATTTGCATCCAATCTATGTTGGAGCGTTTACAAAATGTTCAATTTTATTCGGCATCACCCTCATCGTCGTTTTTCTCGATTTCAAAAGCACCAAAGGGAAAGTGCTGACGTTGGTATAATGACGACGCCGATTCAACGCCTGTTTCACAGAGAGCCTTTGCAGCTTGTAGAGCCTTAATCCACCCGTGCCTGAAATCCCGGTTCTCGCATCGGCACACTTCCTCGGCGAGTTTCTCCTTGGTCTTATCTATCCCCACCTTCCGGCTGTCGTGGAAGCCTTTCTCATAACCCCTGGACCTCGCGGTCTCTACTGCAAACATGCTTGCCGTGTCTCGATCGGCAATCGCATGACTTATCAGCCGTTAGGTCACCCTTTCCTCCACGGCTGGGTTAGATTGGCTGGCAGCATACGGCTCGGCAGTTTTGACCTTCCTTAGCTCACGCTCGGCTTTCTCTGTGCAAGCTTCCAAGTTTCAAATTCACTCATTCTTTTGCTCTATCTCCTGCCGCGCGGCACGTAGACGCATGCCGATTACATAGGCGGTATACAGCCCTTTCACTGCTCCGTGGATGCCATCCTGAAACACTTCGAAGTCCTGTCGACTGACCATCGACTGCTGGACTTCTGGTGGAAAAATCTATCAAGCGAAGTCGACTGCCACATTTGGGTCATGAACAATTGAATCCGCCTCAGTCATCGGTTTATTCCCCACAAACACCGCAAAACTCAACGGGTGCGGTGTCTTACCGGATTCACCTCTCGGTCATGGTCGAGGGGAGTTGCCCTGTTGCTGTTTTTCCCTTCGGGGAGACCTACTGCGACGATGTGGGGACTGACATTTTTCCCGCTCCTTCGAGGTCCTACTTCCCGTGCGCATGGGTTCGCCACTTCGATTTATCTCAGTATCCAGCTCAGCCAATGTCCTCCCTTCTCTTCTACTGTTGAAGAATAGCCTACTTG
This sequence comes from Camellia granthamiana, assembly GCA_036172215.1. Classification (NCBI taxonomy): domain Eukaryota; kingdom Viridiplantae; phylum Streptophyta; class Magnoliopsida; order Ericales; family Theaceae; genus Camellia; species Camellia granthamiana. The sequence goes on from CM069905.1 coordinate 13,376,927, forward strand.
ACATTCGCACTTGTCCAACCTTCCTCAACAAACTGGTTCGAGTTACTGAGTTTAAGCACACTGATGGAACCTAAGCACACGAGACACTCACCCTATTTATTCCTTGCGAGCGCAGCACCCTTGAGGCAACCTCATTACTGCTAGACCTCAAAAGCCTCAGGGATCCGATCAGCCCCATATCTAAGCCTGGTGTCGATCTACTTATGTGCCACAGCCACTCCATGACCTAATTGTATTTGGCCTCCCAGTTTAAGCATTGGCTGGGGTAAGGGCAGATTCACTAATCTAATCGGCCCAATATCTAAGCCTGGAGCCGATCTACTTATGTGCCACAGCCAATCCATGAACTAATTGTATTTGGCCTCCCGGTTCAAGCATTGGCTGGGGCAAGGGCAGATTCGCTAATCTAATCGACTTAATATCTGAGCCTGGTGTCGATCTACTTATGTGCCACAGCCACTCCATGAACTAATTTTATTCAGCCTCCCAGTTCAAGCATTGGCTGGGGCAAGGGTAGATTCGCTAATCTAATCGGCCCGATATCTAAGCCTAGAGCCCATCTACTTATGTGCCACAGCCAATCCATGAACTAATTGTATTCGGCCTCCCAGTTCAAGCATTGGCTGGGGCAAGGGCAGATTCGCTAATCTAATCGGCCCAATATCTAAGCCTGATGCCAATCTACTTATGTGCCACAACCACTCCATGAACTAATTGTATTCGGCTTCCCAGTTCATGCATTGGCTGAGGCAAGGGCAGACTAATTAGCCTAGTCGGCCAGGCGACAAGGCCCTGAGCTGATTTACTTGTTCGGCTAAGTTACTAAATTGCCAAGTTGCACTGCTATTTATTCGGCAGATATTCTTTGGGACGTTTAAGTTATTCATCTTATGTTCCTACATCCTATCGGATCGATGGTTAGCATGCACAACAGATAGTGACCATTTTATCCAAAGTAGTGAAAAGAAAAACTCTTCATTAACAACAATTGAGTACAGGCAATAACGCAAAGCAAGGGAAATTTTCATTCATAAAGTGAATACAGATAGTCATCATTTTATACATGAAGATTACCCTAAGTGAATAGAAGTCTACTAAAAAACAAAACATATTTGCAATAGCATACATTCAAGATTCCTAACAAAACTAAAATATCGCCCAAATCAATCTTCGGGGTCAGACTCAAGCGGCTCAACGTCCACTTGCTCGTATGGAATCGGCATGGCCAATGTCACATCAGTGGCAGTAAGGGCTTTGAGCCAGCCGTGTTTGAATCCCTGATTCTCAAATTTGGGGACTTCTTCTACATAATTTTCAAGGGCGGCGCCCTTCCCAGCCTCGAATGCTTTGGAAGCTTCGGAGTCGGCTATTTCCTTTGCCTTCTTCAACTCTTCCAATTCGGCCTCCAGCTTGGCAATCACCTCATTGGCTAACTTGAGCAAATTTTCGCTCGCGTTTGCCCTCTCCTCGGCGGCCAATCTGAGCTGGTCAGCACTCTGCGCCCTTTCCGCCGCTGCTTCGGCCCTTGCGCTTTCCATTGTTGCTCTCGCCGCCTCGAACTTGGCCCTGCTCCTCTCACCCTCAACTTCCGATTTCAAACAGCCAATTCTTTCAATTGCATCATGTTGGCGGCGACCTACTTCAGCTATCCTTCCGACCGTCTGTAAAATAAGGAGTTAAAACTAAAACAAAACCAAAACAATATACGCAGAAAGCAGAAGTTAGGATCAAGTCACATACCAGAAAGGCCGACTGAGCGGCTATAGCTATTGCCACCAAGTCCGGCTCCACCCGAAAGGTTGCCTTGTCAGCCGGTAATGAGACCGAGGAAGCCAAGCTCAACGCCACGGCTAGATCTTTCAAGGCCAACGCTTTAGAGGAGATCGACATGTTTTTTATCTTTGTTCGGACAACAAAATGAGCAAGCAACCACATCTGACTGCTCTAAGTGCGGCCGTTTATCAATAAAGTCTTCCTCAGAGCCGGCCTCGCTCTCGGCGGGATGTTTTTCCCTCCGTTCTGTGATCTGCTGTTCGACTACTAGTTCAGTCTCGGCCGTCTCAACCTACGCCATTTCTTCTATGACAATGGGCTCAGTGGATTGAGCCGTCGCAGGTTCGGAACGGATGGTCTCGACTCTGCGCCAGGAGGCCATGCGTTCAACATTTTTCCTTCGCGCCAATTGCGTAAGCGATTCCCCCGCCATGTTCTCAAGATAGGAGCCGGGGAGATCTCCTCAATCAGTAAAGATATCTTCAAAAGGGACTTCCCCCCCGACCTGAAGTGGAGGATCGAATTGATTCAAGCCGACTGCTTCAAACGCCGAGTGAAGAGCCTCGTTGACTTCGGCTTAAAAATTCGATTGGCTCGGTTGTTCGGCGATATTCTCGGCTACTGGCTCTGCGACCTGCTCCAAATCGGAGGTTTCGAAACCAATCTGCCTAAGGCTTTTGAAGTGGGGGAAGATGAGAGCCGTAAGATGCTGTTCACCGCGTGGAATCGAAATGTTTTCCGCGGCCAAAAATGTTGCGTAGGTCGGCTCGTACCTCAGAAGTATATGGGTGGCTCTCCCTTACTTCTGGATATTTGGATGGCCAAAAAACTGGAGTGCGGTTTTGATGTCCGCAAGAACTGCATCGTCGGCCGAAACCAGAACTTTTTTCAGATTATTGCCTGCACAAATATAAAATTGTTAGTACTTTGAGAGAAGGCCGAGTAAATATAGAGTAGATAAGCATAAGAAGCTACAAAGCAACCTGGCTCGCCTTTCCATCTAGGTATAAGGTCTAGGTGATCCTCGCCTTCGCCGAATTCCCAGTTACCTCGGACAACGACCATGACATCGTCGACTCGCTTGCCAGAGCTGGCAAGCATAGTTACCAATTGATGGTTAGTGTCCTTGGCCTTGAGAAAATAACGCCCTAGCCGGCCAGATGATTTGGTCAAAACATAACAGTGCCGAATGGTAGGTATGCCAAGGTTGATCCTAAGACACCGGTTCAACTCTATAATCCCCATTATGATGCGAAAAAAGTTTACGTTGGGTTGCAAAGGAATCAAACCCCAATGGCGAAGGACAGCCATAAGAAATGGGTGAAGGGGAAAATGGACTCCGCCCTCAGCAATAGATAGGAGAGGAAAAATGATTGTACTTTCATCATCCCTCTCCATATCAAGAGTGTTGTCTGTCACGAGTGACAGATGGACATCTTCGGGGATGGAAAAATGGCATCGGAACCCAAAAATACGGTCCGCAGAAAGTAGGTCTTTCAAATGTTTGGCCATACTAGCAAGTTTAAGAAGAGTGCTAAAATAAAAATAAGCAAGGAAATGGGATTCGAAAAAAAGGAGAAGAGAACTTACAAGGAGCAAAGGAGATAACGACAGACGAAAAAAAGTTGCAGAGGATGCAAAATGGAGGATGTATAACGACTGGCAGTCTAGGAGCTTCGAGTACTAAAAAAACATGCATTCGAAGAGACAATGAAGTTTCAAATCGTAATAAATAAGGGAAATGTACAAAAGGGCGGGAAGTTGTAATGATGACCGAAAGGCGTATGAACTCTGACATCCGTGTTGGAATGAGGTTAGCCGCCGAATTTCGGCTTTGATTTTTCAAGTTCGAAACCAAACACACTAGCTAACTGTTATTAGTGGAGTGTTTGGGGGGCAATTGTGGGAGCCGAGTATTTACGATTACAGAGGGGGGGGCCGAATAGATACTTGGAAGCTTATTATACGAACATCTTATTCGGTCCCATCTTGCCTTATCCGGAAGCCGAATATACCAACCAACCATAGAACTAGTTGAGCAGGAAGCCGAATAAACATCCACAAGGTGGATGTCTAAGTGGGCCAGACCTCGAGGCCTAGGGAGCAAGGATAAATAAAGAAACAACAGCCAAAGAATAGTTATGTGAGAATTATTACGCTTAACTTAAGATACAAGTAACTAAGAGAGCAGACACTAACTTAACCGTCGAAGTGCTAATTTTGGCACCCCTGACCGGAGTGTTTATTCCTTTTCAGGTTGTTAGTTGAGGATCTCGAGCGTCCCAGTGGATCAAAAGAGTATTTCCAAACCACATCCCCACACTTATGTGCAAGATCATCACACATATGCGTTGAAAATTGATTCCATAATGCACATGGATTTAGTGGAGAGCACTGGGTGAGAATAATACTAAACAATCTCCTCAATTGATATCCCGTTTTTATAACTGCAGCCTCTTTCAAGCATTGTATCCATTCTTCATCATCTTCTAAAAGCCCCCTTGCAACACATGCTAATTTAAATGTATCATGCACAACATTATCGACCGTGCGTAAAGACTGAAATGACTTTGGTCCTTTGACAACGGTTAGTAACAAACGTAGATAAAATCTTTCACCACAATTAGGGCTAGCAAAGTACATTCTACCAATTGCATATCCCCTTTCTCTTGATTTCCATCTCTTTTCTAACTTGAGCCAAACAAAATGTTGTGGAAATTCTTGATAAGTGAATGGACATTCATCTTCACTGGCAGCACAATATGCAAAGAAGCCAGTAAGAGTTGACATTTGTTGACCAGCTCTAGATTGAATCGTTTCTAATGACTCTTCTGGGTTAAAAACAATGCGATGCATGCCAGGTAAATGAAGTGCCAATCGTACAACTGTTGGCATCTCTGCATGCAAATGATGACCAAATATTCGCCAAGCAGCTTCTGGAGGTCCAATATACCTTGAATCAAGATATTGTTAAATCTCATTTATCATTCCTAACACCATCGTTGTACAATTATAACCCTTATAAATGTACTTATGTATATACTTGACACATCTCATTCCGGCACAAACTTCCACATTTATATGACAGTTGAAAAGTTTTGAAAGATATGCATTGTATGGTACGACATCCCTGTTATCAACTTCTTGCCCCCTCACAATATGTACTTGACCATTATTGTGACGACGATAAATAGGGTATCCATCTTGATCCATAGTTGTTGTTTCTGTGAAAGCTCGAGGGTATCTCTTAGTGCATCTACCATTTTCCATACATGGTGCTTGCGGATTTCGAGCACCACATGGTCCATGTACCATACAACATTTGATAGTTTCAAAAAGCATAGGATCATCTTTTGGGTCTGAAAATTCTGCACAGACCAATTTGTCTACTTGAGCACATGTCCGAATTTTGTCTAGACCCTTGAGAAATAAAAGTGCATGCATATGAGGGAGGCCTCGTTTTTTAAATTCAATTGTAAAAACATGTACAACTTTATTTCCAAACACTCTATTTGTTTCTATCTTCTTCATCAAACATTTTCTCTTCAACTCAAAAACACGGGCAATTAAATCAGGACGATCAATAGGTTTTTGATATGGTAATAATGCTGAAGTAATTTCTGGCCAATTGGGATTTGCAGTCATGGTAAGAAAAATATCTGGGTGTTGGTTGTATGGTGTGATAGCTATTGAATCTTGAAAGATTTCAAACATATGTCTAGGACTACCAGTAAATGAAGATGGCAAAACAAACCTTTGACCAATTTGTCCAGGTCGCACATAATTTGGATCCATATCTGGCAACTCTTGGTAAAGCTCGGGCCGAAGTTTCCCTTGATTAAGCTTGTACTATGTCAATCGATTTTGCTCAGTTGCAGCCCAAGTATCTACCAAAAACTCTTGAAATAGTTTCCTACCTCTCAAAATTGTTGAATACTCTGTGGGTCGTTCAAACAAACGATAACTATAAAAATTCATTTGAGTAAGTCGATCAGTTGAAGGTCAATCATACTGAACATTCCACAATTTCAACTCAGGTTCCCATCTAAGCTCACCATATGGAAATAATAGAACATAATGTAATGGCAAGTATGCTGGGTGACATTCATTAATTTGTATCAACTCATTATTTCCTTGAAAATGTAAGATAATATCTCTCATTCCATTTACCTCTGTTCCATCACCTGGTATTACAATTGCAATCTCATCTGTAGTTGGTAAGTTATACCGACGTCGATCAGTTGTTGAATTGTAATGAAGATGAGTAGGTAGATTGTGTCTTGCCAAGTCTAATTGATGTAAAATGGCATGGGCCTGGTGATATTTATCTACAAATGCATTGACTTGCAACAAACTATCCTGAATAGTTTTGAGAACATCCCTTCTCAAGTTAGGATTTCTACGATTACGAATTTCTAAAGCTAAATAAGGGTCATAGATATACAGCTGAGGATAACTCGCATCCTGCCTTGGTTGTGGTTGTAGTGATCCTGTTCGATGTCGCAATTTCCCATGAATTGTGAATGATGTAGGGCCCCTTCCATTGAGTACTCTAGGATCCAATGTAGTACCAAGACTCGTAAAAGCATTGGCTGCATTGTACACTCGAGTATAACTTCGAAAGGATTTTGATTGATCATTATTCCCATCATACAATGCCTGAAGTGGTGGAGGGGGTGTAATAAGTAAAGGTAGCCTAATTTTTCCTTCCAAACAGCAAGTTCCGAATAAGGGACGCTTTATAGATGATTTTGCCAATTTTTCATCCATCCAATGTAAAGCTGAACAATAAGGACATAATACATCCATCTTGCCAAGATAATGGCGGCAAAAATCTTTGTGTGCCCGGGCGTCAATTGATATACTCGTAGGCAGATCTTCTAATTCATCATCAGTACATAGATCTTGTTGAAGAAATCAATTTATAGGAGTAGACCTACGAATATTTGTGTATAAAGTATGTGCAAACAAAACGGTATGAGTAAAAGTATGTATTTCAAGATTAGACACAGTAGTTTACCCGATTCCTTTGTGGACCTAAAGATGTACTTGGCATAGAAAACGAACATGTAGAATGATGGGTAACCATTGCTCGTTTTTGTGCTGAATGAGAATCTTCAGTTATTGTTTCCCACTCCAAGCGAGTGCGATCGCGACGAATTGGTGTTAAAGAACGTTGTCTTAGTTGAACACATTGTTCTAATCCCTCTTGTTCTCATTGCAAGCATTGAAATTCAAAGTGTGACTTTTCAATTTTTTCACGCTCTCGCCGTGCCCGTTGGGCCAATGTAGCTTTCGATATTACATTATCATTTTGTGCCTAAAATGAAAATATTTTATCATTGAAGCAAAATATGTGAATATTTTGTGCTTAAAATGAAACTATCTTCTTATTTCTTCCCTTTCTCTTAATTTTGTTTTCTATTTTATTTGTTTTATACCTTTAATAGTGTTATCTTTATTTATTTCTTTCTTATTTCTTCCCTTTCTGTCTTCTTATTTATTCCCTTTCCCTTTCCCTTTCTTTGTTTTCTATTTTATGTATTAAATAAGAATTAAAAACATATCTTATTTAGTTTATCCTTTCTTTATATATTTTTTCTTTATTCCTTCGTTTCTTTTTTCCTATTCTCTTTATATAAGTAGCAACTTATGGATGATACATTATAAATGCACATGTATTCATGCAAAATAAAAATAAATAAATTTGGAAAACACATACAAATAATAGCAAGTTATAGGAAAACATATTATAATCATTCTACAAAAACAACATAAAACAATAAATTCATTTTATACACTCATATCTTTTAACTATTCAAAATTTTGATTAGTTTTGCATCATATTTTTAAAAAAGAATATATACCACTTGACATGCATTTGTCATTCTTTTGCCGGAATGAGCCATCTTTTCTTTTCCTTTAGACATTGGGTTGACCTTTTCTTTTTCTTTTGCCTAACAAATATAAATAAAATATTCAAAAGATTAAAAAAATCTTATATAAATAAAATACATACAATGTTTGACTTGATTTTGTACTTACTGCACGAACATGGATAACATTAAGGTCGTGCTCATCACGGATGACCACACCAACATTTCTAGATGGAGTTGTAGGAGGAGGCCTACAGAAATAGATTGTGAACAAATTAAAATCTGTATAATAAAGTGGTAATTGTAAGAGTAAAAAAGTCAAGATTGTCTTGGGTAAAAAAAAAAATTTCTTTTACCAATTTGCTGTTAAAGAAGGTTGTCTTGGGTTAATACATTCCTTCAATCTTTCTCTTTCTCGTTCTCATTGCAGGCGTTGTCCCAATTGGTATGCAGAACATGGCTTTTGATTTTTTTCATCTTCTCGCCGTGCACGTTAGGCCAATGCAGCTTTTGATAACACATTATCATTGTGTGCCTAAAATGAGAATATTATATAAGAAGGTGCATAAAATGTGAAGATTAACTAACTTGCTTCCCTTTCATCATGTATTTTTTCTTCCTTTTAACTAACTTTTCCTCTTCACTCGGTTAAGTTGTTAGTCATATAAGAACCAATGCATGTATTGATGAAATTTAAAAAGAGAGGGAAAAATAATTTGAAAACACATTAAGCACACAAAACTACAAACTCACTATGCACGCACTTATTGGTTTAAAGACACTACTCATCTCTTTACAAAATGTACGTTGAAAATGTGAATATTAGCATGTAATATTTTGTATTTTCCTTTTCACTCTTCTTGTTGTTTCTGTTATATTAAAATGCATTTTTGTCTTTTCCTTCTTTCCTTAAGAACTTCTTATAAGAAAAATAAAAATTAAAAAAAATTATATTATGTAGTTTCGTTTTCATCACATATTTGTTCTTTCTTCTTATTTTCCTTTTTCGTTTTCTTCTATTATATTTTTATTTTGCTATGTTGTAGATGCAACATGTGTTCATACAAATAGACAAACATATTAAAAATTCAAATTAATGTTCATACAAATGCATTAGCATGTTGTACAAATGCTTACTTTAACATGCTTCAGAAAAACATTTCACATTCAATAAAAAGAATTGAATAAATTTTTGAAAAAGAAACTTTTGAAAAATGTAGATAAAAAAGAGTATATGACACTATGTAATTCCTAAAAAAATCTATATAATATTTGAAAAAGAAACTTTTAAAATTTTTTGAGAAACCATGCCATGGGATGTGCATTTTCTTTTCCTTTGCCATAAGGAATAGCTTTTTTTGTTTCCTTTGATATTGCTTTGTCTTTTTCCTTTGCCTTTACCTACAAAAAATAGGGGAATTGACCCATAAATCCTAAAAGGTGGAATTGTAATCTAATCAGTCCCATATTTAATTTTGTACACCCAAAGGTCCCATTATTTGGGGGTGGACAGTTTTGCCCATGAATGTATTGTTTTTGATTTAGTGATATTATGTTTGATTGATGTGGGTTTATGTAACGTTTGGGGAAAGCTTACTATAGCTTTTTTAGGGTTTAGTAGTGTATGTAGGGGTGTCCACGTTTTGGATGACCCACACAGTGGTGGCCCACATCATTTTTTGAAGCCCACATTTGAAGACAACCCATGGTTGTGGTGCAGCCCCGATCAGTTGTCCCCTTGGTCATCTGCGGCGCTTCCGCAGCCCCTTCTTCTTCCCGACGTGGCCATGCTCCTCCGCCACGCCACCGTTGAATCTCATAATTCGAATTCGATCCCCGTGAATGTTCCTCTTTCATCGCCCAAAGAACCGCCTTACAGCAGATGCGGAGAGGAAAGAGAAAGAGTCGATGCTGCTGTTGTCACCACCCCCACCCCCATCCCCATCCCTACCTTTGAAAGTTCATTTGCTTCCCATGGCTTTCGAAAAAGTAAGGAGCATGCTGACACTCAGCAATCTATGATGATATGTAAACATCGGAAAATGATTGTGAATATTAGATTAAAAAACAATGAGGACTCCTTAGACTGCGAACATTGAAAGTTGGAACATTAGATTGCGAACATTAGATTGCTAACATAGATTGCGAACATTAGTTTGGGGTTTGCGAACATTTCTGTGGGTTTGCGAACATTAGATTGCCGTTGTTTTTTTGATCGTGAAATGTGGTTGCCTGTGACAACCCTCACTACTGTTTACTGATAAGACCACTGCTTACCGCTAAATTGTAACTGAACTGGATAAGCAAATGATTAGACTGAAATTCCGAATTAATTGCATGAATATATTGCGTTATTTGCATTTCTATCTGTTGACTGTTAAATGCATCTGTTCATGTTTCATGCTTTAAACTGCAAATTGAAGGCCTTATCGGCGGCCGAATATGAAATTGATTAGTGCTTTGTGTTAATTAGAATTAATGTGATTTTATGGTATATTTATTTGAAATATGATTTGGTATGATTAAATTAGATTAAATAAAGTTAAATTATAAGAGTTAGCCTTATTTACCATCTTGCCATGCTAGTGGGCCACTATGTTAACACACTTGAAGCCTTATCACACTTAGACATAATTTCTTCAGCCATTTCTTGAGAACAAACCGTAGGAGGGAGTGAGAGAGGAGAAACCTTAGCTCCATTTGAGATTTGGCTTGGAACTAGAAGAATTGAAGGATAATTGTGCCACTTGAGCTTGTATATCTTGCATTCTAGACTTAAGGTTGGTGTTTCATCCTCTCATTTGTGTATTTGAGTTGGATCTTGCATAGCCCATGGCTAATTAGTGGTCTAAGTCAAGAATTTGCTTAAAATGTTGAATTGTAGCATAAATCATGCATGCATGTTGCCATCCTCGAGTTTTGAAGAGTATTGTTCATGAAATTCCACATGCATGTTCATATTTTTGCATTGGACCATGAATTCATCTTGTTTATGGAGAAATTGGCTCATTTGAGCTAGTGATTGAAGCTTTGAATTGGTTTAAATTCATGTATGTTACATTGGAAGTGTGTTCTTGAACTTTGGTTTGAAAATGGATTTAATTGACTCACCTTTGGGTTTTGATTTTACAAATTGAGCTTTGAATCATGTAATACTATGAGTTTACAAGTGTTTTCCAGAAAATTAGCCCAAGAGGATCGAATTTAATGCATTAAAACTTGGTTTTGAGCATGAGGTTCAAATCTGGAATTTCCAGAATTTGGACTCACGCTCGAGCGGGGAAATTGGTGCTCAAGCGTGGAATTCGTGCTCCCAGCACTTTGCATTGTTTTACAGTACGCTCGAGCGGGGGATTTCACGCTCGAGCGGGGATCTGAGTCACATGCTCGAGCGGGTGTCGAGCGCCCATCGAGCGTGATTTTCACATATCCAGTACTTTTGCCATGTTTTGCAGTCCGCTCGAGTAGGGAACCTTTGTCTGCATATCCGCTCGAGCGGGGAAAGCTACGCTCGAGCGGGACCCTGTTTTTCTGAAAATTCTAAAAATGTTTTTAAAGTGCATCTTTGCATCCTCATTTCATTCTAGGCACTCTTAGGCCTAGTTTAAAGCATCTTAATGAGGATATTGATGTAGAACCACACCGAGGCAAATTAGGGATTAAGTTTTTTTTTTTTTCCCCAAACTGTGTAGCTTAGTGTGTGTTCAATCTGTAACTGTGTAGGGTTGGCATTCCGGAGACGCTCTAGCTTATCTGTAGCCCAAAACTCTGTGAGTAACAATGTTGTAAAGATATGTTTGAAAATGAATATTTTCTGAATGATCAACTGAACTGTTTTCTGAACTGTTTACTGTTAATTGTATGAATGTTTGTCCTCTATTCTGAACTATATTGTGGCATCCTTAGCAACTACTATTACTGTTACTGCTACTGTTACAGAAATTTCTGTCAGTTCCTATCTTGGAACTTCTGTTTACTGTTACGATGGCCATCATTGACTGTTCGGTCTTTAAGACCTACTGCTTACTGTACTGTTCTGCTAATGGATGTACCACATATGACTGTTATGACCGAATGACTGATATACTGATTCAATGAACTGTTTTTGTTACCGTAAGGACATTCATTCTTAACCTCTTTACGCATTATGTTATTCACTGGGCTCTAGCTCATTGCTCATATATATATGTAGGTGTACAGGCACCGGACCGTTGCTAGAAGCATCAGGCTAAGCTCCCGTTTTGTCAAGCCAACCACTGTGCCTCACAGAGAGGTTCCAAGTCCTTCAAGTTAGGGCTGTTTTGGGGTGTTTTAGTTCTCCTCCTTTTGTGTCTGTTTTTGTAATGCTGTAAAGACTGAATGATACTGTTACTATACTGTTATGGTGGGGATTTCGTCCCTAACCTGTATGCCTGTAAATGATGTTTGTACATATTGTTTTGTTCTGAATGTGTGTATAATATGTAAAGTTCTTTTTGCATACAGACTGTCACATCTCATTGGACATCCTTTAATTACTGTTTTGGTTTCCGCCGGCCCCTGTACTCTGTATTACTGTTAAGCAAGCCTTCGGTAATCACGGATTACTGGCCAGTTACGGTGCTAAACCCATAGGGGCGGGTTTGGGTTGTGACATTGCTGTCGTCCACATTTGAGTAAGCCACATTTGAAGCAAATCATCAACTGCACAGATCTAAGGCCCTGGAAGCAATTCGAACGTCGACGGTTTGCGAACATTAGATTGCCGTTGTTGTTATTGTTGTTTGGGGTTTGGGCAAGGTGCTTTGCCGTCGACGCTACGAACCCAGTGTGGGAGACATTTCTGTGGGATTTGACATTTTGAAAGTTGGAACATTAGATTGCGAACATTAGTTCGGGGTTTGCGAACATTTCTGTGGGTTTGCGAACATTAGATTGCCGTTGTTGTTATTGACATTTCTGTGGGGATGTGTATTGTGTTTTGTCTACTGTAGATATGTTGGAGTAGTAACGTGGGGTGGCATGGCGTTTGTTGTGTGTGGATGTGTATTGCAACATGTGTGGTGGGTGAGTTTGTTTGTTTGTTTTTTTTTTTTTTTTTTGATGAATGTATGCAGTGTTGGCATGCGTGAATGTAGGTTGAAACTTTTGTGTTGGGGCATGCGTGAGAAAGGGTAAAAAGGTCATCAAATCCATTCCAAAATTAGCAAATGGGATCTTGCGGATCATATTACCAAAAAGAAAGGACTTCCCAGCGTATTAAAAAACAAGGAGGACTCCTTAGACTAAAACTCTCCCAAATAGGATTTTTCAATAATTTCCCCTAAAAAATAAGTAGAATATATTTATAAATTATTTTTAAAATGATAAGAAAATACATGTCTAATGTTCAAGTAACTTTTAGGCTTACCTCATGAATGCGAATAGTATTAAGGTCACTGCATCGCGAATAACAACATTAACATTTTTTTCTTCAAGAAATCGAACCTATACATACAAAAACTTTAGAGTGATAAATAAAACTTTATACACATAAATAAGAAAATTAGTAAAGGGAGGTGATATTACGGTTTGGTGTAAGTCCCCATCCACCTATAAAGTATGAGGAAAAAAGATAATTAGAATAGTGATATTGTCCATAACTGTTGTACTTAAATTTATATGAAGAGAAAAAAGAAAAAAAAAACTTACTTGACCAAAAATAGTGATATTGTCCATAACTGTTGTACTTCAACTTAAAAATGTTTGGTTATATAATTTTAGACACAAAGAAACAAAAAATTAGCAACAATAAAAGTTAACATGGATTTCATTGGCAATGAAATGTTATTTCCAAATCTGTTGCTACCAAATAGAATAATAAAATTCAAAATTTTCTTTATATAAATAACTGCCATGAATAGAAAATATTTAACGGGTTACAATTAAGAGGAGAAGATATAAATAAAAATATAAACTTCTAAGAAAAAGAAAAAGGCCAACCTAATGTTTAGAATAGATATATTTTAACAATCACATTAAAATGAAAAAATTAAAATCGGAGTACAACAATTGTCCAAATTTGAACTCTTCTCTTTTCTAACTGACTTCAATTTTATAGAGATGAAATTAAAACCAAAATCAAAACCCGTTATAATCATAATCACAAATTTATGCCAAAAAAAATAATTCAATAGATACCAGAGGCACGTGCCCTCTCTGTTTAGAATGGAACAAATTTTTTTTAAAAATTTTTTATGACAAAATGTTAAATACATTTTTTTTGGTTAAGTTAAATACTTGGTGAATTTGATTCAAAGCAAAACGGATTATGTTAAATACTTGTGTTAAGTTAAATACTTGTAAGTTTAATACATTTTTATTTCATGAAGACAACTAAAGTAATACACACACATATACATTGGCCAGAATTTTTGAAATACAATATAGAATATTATATGCCCTTAAAAAATAAAAAAATAAAAAAATAAAAAAAACAAACAAACAAAAACAAAAACAAAAACAAAAACTCTCTTGCCATATTACACATAAATGTTAAAATGCCAAGTCTTTCAAATTTTTCTTTTAATTAAGAACTCTAGATATTCACAAAAAAATAAAATGAAAAAAATTTATCATTGGTACATTAGAATCACAAAGCAAATAAATATTACATTTGAATGGTACAACTAAATAAATATATTACACAACAAATAAAATGTTAAATAAATTTTTTTGAGTGTTAGTTTAGTTTTTTTGTTGCAAGAAGATCAACTAAATAAATCACCCTTACTTTCTTTTTAAATAGCTCCAAACAAATAATCCCTTCCCCCTCTCTATCTCTCTCTCTCTCTCTCTACTTTCTTTGCGAAACCCATAATCAAACTCACATTTTCTGAGTCAACCCAGCATTTAGAATAGATATTTTTTAACAATCACATTAAAATGATAAATTTGAACTTTTCTCTTTGTTAACTGACTTAAATTTTATAGAGATGAAATTAAAACCAAAATCACACAACAAATATATTACATTTGAATGGTACAACTAAATAAATATATTACACCGCAAATAAAATGTTAAATAATTTTTTTTGAGTGTGAGTTTAAATTTTTTGTTGCAGGAATCACCCTTACTTTCTTTTTAAATAGCTCCAAACAAACAGTTCATTCCCTATCAGACTAATTTGTACAACACAGAGTACTAACCACAAACCAAGTCCCAAATAGCCTCTCTCTCTACATTCTTTGAGAAACCCATAATCAAACTCACATTTTAAGTCAACCCAGCATTTAGAATAGATATTTTTTAACAAACACATTAAAATGATAAATTAAAAACGGAGCACAATAATTGTCCAAATTTGAACTTTTCTCTTTCTTAACTGACTTCAATTTTATAGAGATGAAATTAAAACCAAAATCAAAACCCATTATAATCATAAATATTTTGAAGTTCACCATTTATAACTTGGAAAGTCCAAAATAAATTTATGCGAAAAAAAAAATTCACCAGATAAGAAAGCCATTTTATAAGCAATAATGAATAATTATTTCATCAAGCAACTAAAGTAATACACACATATGCATTGACCAGAATTTTTGAAATGCAACATAGAATATTATACTCCCTTAAAAAGGTGCAAAAAAAAAAAAAGAAAAAAAAAAGAAACATAAACTCTCTTGCCATATTACACATAAATGTTAAAATGTCAAGTCCTTCAAATTTTTCTTTTAATTAGGAACTCTAGATATGCAAAAAAAAAAAAAAAATGAACAAAACAATCCCTTTTTTTTTAGAGTCACACAACAAATATACTACATTTGAATGGTACAATTTTTTTTTTTTTTTAATAATAAAATGTCAAATACATTTTTGTGGGTTAAGTTAAATACTTGGTGAATTTGATTCAAAGCAAAACAGATTATGTTAAATACTTGGGTTAAGTTAAATACTTGAAATACAACATAGAATACAACAAAGAATACAACAAAGAATACTATACTCCTTTAAAAAGGTGCCAAAAAAAAAATAAATAATAATAAACTCTTTTGCCATATTACACATAAATGTTCAAATGCCAAGTCTCTAAAATTTTTCTTTCAATTAGGAACTTTAGATATTAAAAAGAAATTATATGAAAAATATTTATTATCTGTACAACACAGAGCACTAACCACAAACCAAGTCCCAAATAACCTCTCTCTCTCTCTCTCTCTCTACATTCTTCGAGAAACCCATAATCAAACTCACATTTTATGAGTCAACCCAGCATTTAGAATAGATGTTTTTTAACAATCACATGAAAATGATAAATTAAAACTAGAGCACAATAATTGTCCGAATTTGAACTTTTTTCTTTCTTAACTGACTTTAATTTTATAGAGATGAAATTAAAACAAAAATCAAATCCCATTATAATCATAAATATTTTGAAGTTCATCATTTATGACTTGGAAAGTCCAAACATAAATTTATGCCCAAAAAAAAAAAAAAAAAATTTCACCATATAACAAAGCCATTTTATAAGCAATAATGAATAATTATTTCATGAAGCAAAAGGTAAAGATAAAGATCACTTCGCTCACTCTTTTCAAACTAAAGGTAAAGATCACTCTGTTTATTATGTTTGATTACTGAGAGGGTAATTTATATGAATATTGGGCCGAGCTGGGCAATGGGCCGTTATGGGCAACAGTACGAAGGGCTGAGCAGAAAGGCCTCAAAGTTAGTCCGGTCCCAGAAGGACTTAAAGTTAGACCGATCCCGGAAGTGCCTATTGTTATCTCGGTCTGGGAGAGCGCTGCGGATAGTTCGGTCGCTAGGTCGCCACACTCAGAGTTAGTCCAGTCGCGGCATAGTGCAGCTAGCTCGGTCAAACCTAGCTAATTGTTAGCACGGTCTGAGCAATACTATGGTTAGCACGGTTTGAGCAGGAAGAGCCGAGGTAAGAGCAGTGAAAGGAAGAACCGAATTAACGATAGTTCGGTCTACTCTGTGGCTCGGCATGGCCATGCTTACCTCGGTCCTATTAGAATCTGACCATGATAAAACCATCTCACTTGGTTTAAGCAATGAGGGGGGTGTTGAAGGATAAGTATTATCTTTCAGGAATGAGAATCCTAGGAGGACTCTACATGGAGGAGTAAGAGTCCTACTAGGATTGTGCCACGCGGAACCTACAAAAGTTCACAAACATCACCTGTGGAGAGGTAACACAACTTTGATTTCCGAATACACAGAGCTTTTGTCTACTTGTCTATTTTGCTGACTTAGGCGTCAGAGAGGTTTCCGGCACACACCCGCCAGCTAGCTCACGTTTGTGTTTTCAGGGAGTAAAGCGACGACGTACGGAGGAGCGCAGACTTGATCAACAGGATTATACGAGAAGGTTTATTTCTTTCCCATACAATTGGCGCCGTCTGTGGGAATTCAGACAAGAACAAAACCTCTTGATCAAGCTTTTCCTCTTTAGAATCAATGGCGCACAACGAAGATTTGCCACAGTCCGCCATTGACGGACAAACACTAGAGGGGGGTGCGAGGCGCGAAGGTCTACCTTCTATCCCTCCTATGGCGGACTTGGAACCACAGCGACAGAATCCCAGGAGGGATGCGAGGGGAAGAAGGCGGACTAACAGCCCCCGTCACTCTCGTTCACAAAGTCCTGAGAGACAAAGGCGGAGGATGGATCCCCAAACTCTGGAGGACCGTGTGAAGGAGCAGGACGAATTGATACAACGAATGGCGGCAGACATGGAATCCATGAAGCGCCAGATGAAAGGAAAAGGAGTGGCGACAGGAGAGGGGCGCAAAAGCAAGACGCCCCCTCGCCACTCGGAAAATCGTAGTAGACGTACCACACCATCTCAAGCAGAGAGTAGAAGCCTCAGGACAGGCGATACACAATCCAGGACTTCCAGAACTCGTCACTCCAGGTCTGAGAGGACGAGATCTGAGAGGTCATACACGGAAGGAAACACCTATCGGCCCTCGCACACGCACCAAACATCATCTAGGCAAACGGAGTTTCCTAGATCGTCCGACTTGCGAACCATGCTAGAAGAAAAGGCACGATGGAAGGAAGATGCCAGGGCGCGCGACCCACACAGAGTTTCTGCCTTGCAGCGATTGGCTCCTCGGACGCATAGAAGCGTCGAGGTCGGAATGCCAATACCACGACCTGCCTACGAACCAACGGACAAAGCATTAGCGAGGCTGCAGACCTCGCCGTTCGTTCCGGCAATTGAAAACGCGCCCCTACCTTCAGGCTTCCTTCAGCCCAAATTTACCACATACGAGGGGAAGACAAACCCCTACATACACCTAAGCCACTTCCGCCAGGTTATGGCGGTATATCGACGCAACGAGGCTTTGATGTGCATCCTCTTCCCATCAAGCCTTGGCGACCTAGGCTTGACTTGGTTCGAAAAACTTCCAGAAGACAGCATAGCCTCCTGGGCGCAATTAGCTGAGGCGTTCGTAACAAGGTTCAGAACGAACACCAAAACGCCAGTGGAGATCGACCAGCTTCTCTCCATTGACATGGGCGACAAGGAGACACTTAGATCCTACAATAGTCGCTACTGGGAGACCTTTAACCAGATTAGAGACTGCCCCACCAATCTAGCCATTGCACAGTACAAAAGGGGCCTTCCAATTGGGAACAGACTAAGGGATTCAATCACTATGACGCCACCTCTAACGATGGAAGCATTGATGGAGAGAGTACACCAGTACATTAGGGTGGAAGAGGATAGCGCCCGTGCTAAAGCAAAGTCTAGCACGACCACAGTACCAGATAAAAAGGCCTCAGCAAAGGTCAAGACAGTAGACCGTTCGAGCAAAAACAGACGAGGCAGGCGAGACAACGGAGAGCACCAGGATAAAAGATGGTTGAGGGTCCGCACTGCCATAACCACGGTATTCAAGAAACCAATCTACCGGATTCTAAGCGAGATTCGTGATGAACCTTTCGTCAGATGGCCTGCCAAGCTAGGAGAGGCTCAGAAGGACTACGACGAAAGATCACGGTGCACCTTCCACAAAGAAAAGGGGCACTGTACTGAAAATTGTACACCATTGAGACAACATCTAGAGGAGTTGGTGGCAGCTGGTAACTTGGACAAATACATTGAAGGAGGGGCGCAGCCAGCCCCCCAGAATGACAACCACCCGAACGGAATGCGAATCGACGCCCCACCTCAAGACGTAATCAACGTGATACATGGAGTATGTGAACCTGAGCGGATTTGTGAGCTCAGAGGAATGATCAAGAAGGATGAGCACCTAAGGGAGGTACTAAGTGCTCAACCTACCATCAAGAAGGGGAAAACAGAGGCCACGAACATCATATCCTTTTCAGATAAAGACTTGGCCAGAATATATTGTCCTCACAATGATGCCCTAGTGGTCACTCTCCGAGTCAAGAATTTTGACGTCAAGAGGATTTTGATCGACCAGGGTAGTTCATGTGAGACAATGTATTACGAAACATTCAAACAATTGAAGCTACAAAACAAAGACTTGGCACCTGCCGTATCTCCCCTGATTGGATTCAATTCGATGCCAGAATGGCCAGTCGGCAAGATAATCCTCCCAGACAGAGCGGGAAGCGTGACGAAACAAGTGGAATTTTGGGTGTTGAAAGTCCCATCCACTTACAACATAATCTTGGGAAGAACATGGCTGCATGCCATGCGAGCGGTAGCTTCATCCTACCATCAAGTAATGCGATTCCCCAATGAAGCCGGGGTAATTGAAGAGGTCTTTGGAGACCAAATTATGTCCAAGCAATGCTTTGTCACGGTTAATGGCAGCCGCGCTGCCAAGGGATATGTTCATTCGGTGGAAGAACCTAAGAGCAATGAACTATTCGCAGATGTCGGCAAAGCAGCTGACCAAAAAGTGGTGGAAGACTTAGTAGAGGTAAGAATAGATCAAAAGAACCCGGATAAGTTCTTTATGCTCGGTTCGTCATTGTCCAGCACTGAGAGATTAGAGGTCTTGGAATTCTTGACCTCTAACATCGAAGTGTTCGCCTGGACACCCTACGAGATGCCAGGCATTGATCCAAACTTCATCTGTCACCAACTCAATGTCCACCCATCTGCCAGACCAATCATTCAGCGCACACGCAGATTGGCACTCCACCACGCCGAGATAGTGGCGGAAGAAGTGGGAAATCTACTAGAGGCAGGAGCTATCAGAGAGGTGCACTACCCCAGATGGATTTCCAACACAGTCGTGGTGCCAAAGAAGAATGGCAAATGGCGTGTCTGCGTCGACTATAAGACAGTCAACAAAGCATGCCCAAAGGACAGCTTCCCCCTACCACGAATAGATCAACTAGTAGACCTAACGGCGGGACACAACCGATTTAGCTTTCTTGATGCGTACAGAGGCTACCATCAGATCGCCATGCACAAACCAGACCAGGAGGTCACGTCCTTTACAACTCCAAGAAGACTGTATTGCTACCAGGTCATGCCCTTTGGCCTGAAGAACGCAGGGGCAACATTCCAGAGAATGGTCACCAAGATGTTTGAGCCATTGTTAGGCAGAACAATGGAGGCTTACATCGACGACATGGTGGTCAAGAGCAAGGATAAGAACGACCATCTAAGGGACCTCAGTGAGATGTTCCAAATTCTAAAGAGGCACAAGTTGCGCCTTAATGCATCTAAGTGCGCATTCAGTGTAGGATCTGTCAAATTCCTGGGCTTCCTGGTGACAAACCGGGGTATAGAGGCAGACCCCTCCCAGATCAAAGCTATTCAGGATCTAGAAAGGCCTAACTCAGTAAAAGAAGTGCAGCATCTCACCGGCTTGGCAGCTGCACTCAACCGATTCATTAGCCGGTTGTCAGACAGACTACGACCATTTTTTCAAGCATTAAAGGCCAAGTTCGAGTGGGACGAAGAATGCAACCGCGCTCTGGGAAACTTGAAAGAATACATGTCTTCTCCACCACTGCTTGTCACCCCAATACCTGGAGAAGAACTCTTCCTGTACCTGGCAGTCTCCCAGCACGCAATTAGCGCAGTGTTGGTCCGTGCGGAAGGAATCCAACATCTACCCATCTTTTATGTCAGCAAGACATTGCTGGGCGCCGAAACAAGGTACTTGCCACTGGAAAAACTGGCCTTGGCCTTAATGATGGCCTCAAGGAAGTTGTCGCACTACTTTCACGCCCACACCATAGTCGCCCTCACAGCTTTCCCATTAAAAGCTCTGTTTGAGAGGGCGAACTTTTCTGGGCAAATATTGAAGTGGGCAGTAGAGTTGGGACAATTCGACATCAAGTTCCAACCCAGAACCGCGATAAAGGCACAAGCTTTGGCAGACTTTGTCGCAGAATTTAACCCAGGAAGTCATCATATCTGTCCAGTCGACCTGACTGACACAACCGAACTAGGGATAGAAGTTGATGCCGGAATAGCACAACTCCTGGTGCAGGACACTCAGTCAGACCCCAATACAGACCAGAGTAAAGAAAGCAAGGAAGAAGCAAACCATGCTTCACCAAGCTAAGACTCACCAACAAATAAAGACTTGGTACAATCAGATAGCGAGGGGCAAACAACAAGCATGGACTTTGAAGAAAACACCAGCAACATTCCGGACCCCAAGGCATCATCTGATCCCTCCACTTGCTGGAAGTTATTCGTCGGAGAGATGTGGAAGCTCTTCGTGGATGGAGCATCCAATCGGCATGGAGCAGGACTCAGCATAGTCCCCATCTCTCCAGAAGGCCTAGTAGTGGAGCAAGCAGTCAAACTTGGCTTCCCAGCTTCAAACAACGAAGCGGAGTATGAAGCGCTTCTTGTAGGCCTCAAATCAACATTCTACATGAAGGCCATCGAGCTAATGGTTTACAGCGACTCACAACTGGTGGTAAACCAAATTTCAGGCGACTACGAAGCAAAGGATGATAGGATGGCTAAGTACCAAGAGTTGGTCAGAACAGAAATCAAGAAATTTGAAGTAGTCAGGATAGAACAAATCGGCAGGGAGGAAAGCAGCAGAGCAGATGAATTAGTAGGCTTTGCTTCAGTGGCAGATACTTCCATCCCTTATCCATTGCTGATTGACTACCTACCAAGACCAAGCATTGAAGACCCCGAAGCAGAAGAGGTATGTTGCGCCGAACTAGGCCCCTCATGGATGGATCCCATCATAATGTTCTTAAAAGACAGCATCCTATCGGAAGAAAAGAAAGAGGCCAACCGAATAAGAGCGAAGTCGCGGCGATTTTGGCTCTCCCTATCTTTGGCATTATATAAAAAATCATTTTCAGGGCCGTACCTAAAGTGTGTTCATCCCAGTAAAGTTGAAGCATTCTTGTTCGAAATACACGAAGGCGTGTGCGGAAGCCATCAAAGGGGAAGGTCATTAGCCTACAAGGCAATCTCGCAAGGATATTGGTGGCCTTACATGCAAGCAGACTGAGAGAAATATGTGAAGAAGTGCGAGAAATGCCAGAAGTTCGCACACCAAATACATCAACCTGCCCGAGAACTCCTACCCTTAACCAGCCATGGTCCTTCGTAATGTCCAACGGCACCAGGCAACATGAAGTTCTTCCTTGCAGCCACCGACTACTTCACAAAATGGGTGGAGACAGAAGCCTTAGCATCAATTAAGAAAAAAGACGTGAAGAAGTTCGTCTGGCAGAACATCATTACTCGGTTCGGTATACCTAAAGCCCTAATATCGGACAATGGCACTCAGTTTGATGGCAGAATCTTTAGAGGCTTTTGTGAAGAATACAAGATAGAGTTCTACAATTCTACACCGGCATATCCTCAGGCAAATGGCCAAGCAGAAGCATCAAACAAGGTTGTCTTGGATGGACTGAAGAAAAGGTTAGAGAAGGCAAAAGGCAAGTGTGCTGAGGAACTTCGTCATGTTTTATGGGCTCATCGCACCACACCTCGACGATCAACAGGAGAAACACCATTCTCCTTAGCCTACGGCATGGAAGCAGTAATCCCACTGGAAGTTGGCCTCCCCACAATTAGAAGCGAAAATTTTGATCCAGACTTGAATGGAGAAGCCATAGCATTGGAACTCGACCTCACCGAAGAAAGAAGAGAAAGAGCACTAGTTCACATTGCCTCATACCAACAAGAGTTATCCAGGAAATACAACAAAACAGTGCATCCAAGGCAATTCAAGATCGGCGATTGGGTGCTGCGCAAAGTGATAGGAAACACCATGGTACCCGGAGATGGCAAGTTAGGGCCCAATTGGGAAGGACCTTACAAAGTGGTTGGATTAGCAGAAAAATGGGCATACCACTTGGAAGATGAGGATGACAAAGCCATTCCCAGACCATGGAACACTGCCAATCTCAAATTATTTTATTTTTAACTTTTTTCAAGCATATGTAATTTTCCTTTTCCTTTCTCAATAAAACAAGTAGATTCTTTTTCAGTATAAGTTATTTTCTCTAAAAGATAGTTTTAGTGGGTTAGGAACATTGTAAACATAGTTGGCCGGAAAAACCAACTTAGAGGTTGGCTGGATTAACCCAACACCCTTCCTAAGCCCAGGATTAGGATCCAGGCTGCAGGACGTTTGGTCGGAATAACCAAACACTCTACTCTAGGTTGGCTGGAAAAACCAAATCTAGAGGTTGGCTGGAAAAACCAACACCCTTCCTAAGCCCAAGATTAGGATCCAGGCTGCAGGACGTTTGGTCGGAATAACCAAACACTCTACTCTAGATTGGCTGGAAAAACCAAATCTAGAGGTTGGCTGGAAAAACCAACACCCATCCTAAGCCCAGGATAAAGATCCAGGCTGCAGGACGTTTGGTCGGAATAACCAAGCACTTTATTCTCAGTTGGCAGGAATAACCAATTTAGAGGTTGGCTGGATTAAACCAACTCTTTATACTCTTCAGCCGAAGTAAGGATATCGGCTAAAGAGTGGTTAGCTGGAGTAAACCAACTCTTACTACTCTTCAGCCGAGGTAAGGATCAAGACAGAAGAGGCTGGAAAAAACCAACTCTTATTGTGCTTCAACCGAGATAAAGATCTAGGTTGAAGCGGTTGGCTGGTATGGCCAGTCTAATTACAATGTTAAAACTGGGATGAATTATCTTGGCGAGAGAATGCTTTACTTCATTCAAATTACAGTAAGAGAGCAAGCATAAACAGGGCATTCAACCGAGGTAACAGTTGGAGCAAAAGAAGATTTTCATTGAAAGGTTCAAAGAAAATACAAAGGAGGGGCCCCAGCCCGGTTACATTTGTCCAAACAAAAAGAAGAAAAAAGAAAATCAGTTAAACAGATCATCAAGATCAGCATCAATATCAACCCGAAGCCAGGTTTCAGACTGTAGTGCGGTTTCGGTTGGGAGCTCGGTCTCGGCTGGAAGTACGGTTTCAGTCTGCAGCTCGTTAGTCAGGTCTTCCAACGTTGGCTCCAACCGAGCTGACTGATCAGTAGGATCATTAACAACCGGGGTATCATTGGGCTCGGTTTCTTCATCGTCGTCTGAACCCTGAAGAAACTGTTGCTGAACTGATGCAGCGTACTCCGATAGTGAGCTCGGTATGAAGTACTGAGAAGGATTGTAGACCTCGGTCTCGGGCCCACAACCGAGCTGCAACACGGCTGCCCTCCAACCACATTTGAAGAACAAATCTTTGGCTGCCTCACATTGCTGCATATAGAGGGCCTCCCCCTCCTTGAAACCTTCAGCATTCGCATCATTCGCCTTCTTTTTTAGCTCGGCAATCTCTGCGTTTTTCTTACCTTCGAGCTTGGCAAGCTCACGTAGGTATTTGTCTTTGATCACGGCTGCAACCTTTTGTTTCTCTGCTTCAACCGAGCTAACGAGTCCGGTCAGACGACCATTCTCAGATTTTAGCTCGGCTATTTTCTTCCTGGCTTGTTCCAGCTCGACAGTTTTTTCCGTTACTTCGGCCAGCGCTTGCCTTTTAGTCTTACGAAGTTCAAGCACTCGCTTATGAGCGATGTGGCTCTTCTGCATGGCCTGCAAAAAGAGGGGGAGACTTGTAATCAAGCCGAGATAAAAGTTATGCAAATTAGAAAGGCAAACAGAAAAAGCTACTTACAAGAACCATGGATTTCGTGGCCGAACGGATGGCCCTTAGTTCGGTCAGATGTTGGTGGTGTTCCATGTCTGCTGGAAGGCAGACACTCTTGGCAAGGTTAAATGCCATTAAGTGATCCTTTTCAGCGACCACTGAGTCAGTGTCCTGAATATCTCGGTTTTGAAATGTAAGTTTAGGTGCCCACTTGGAGGAGCTGGCTCGGTCGGAGCGCTCCGGTTGCGGGCTCGGTGGAGGGCTTGGTGGAAGAGTGGTCTCGTCTTCATCAACAAGGCGTTGCTCGGTTGGGGTAGTCCGGGCACGCTTGCTTGGGCGAGAAGAGGAGGGTTGTTGAGATGGAAGGGCCACCACGGTTTCCTGAGTCTAGTTTGGTGGTGGTACCTCGGCTCGGTTTGTTTCGGTTAGAAGGGCCCTTACTCTGTTCCTCTTTGCCATCTCTTCTTCGGCAGTCAGAGGGACTAGGTTGATTTGAGGCAAGTTGGGGTCCAGTTCAGGGGAGGCTTCTAGTAAAAAATCTGTTACTCTGGCTTTTCGTCGACTACTGTATCTATACGTCGGTTCAAAGTTTAGTAGCTTGGCCCAACTTCTTTCGGGGTATCGTAGTGCGGCACGAAGTACGCCTAAGTTGGGGTAGCTATACAGTGCTTTGAGGTGGGCTGAATCTGCATAAAGAAGACCACTGTCAGTTCGGTTGACGAATAGAAAATCGAAATAAAGAGGAACATGCAATAGAGTCGAAGTAATTATACCAGGGGTTCCTTTATCCCAGTTTATTCTACGACCTGGGATCTAGGCTTGGTGATCCCCAAAATTCCCAGATACCCAAAAAAAATCATCATCGTTCAAGTCTTTATCCGGTGTGTCCTTTATTATTTTCTCTCGGCTGCGGCGTATTCTTAGATAATAGACCCAGCCATCTTCTTTTGATCCTATGGAGTACTGATGGAAGAGTTCGGCTAAGCTGAGGTTAATGCCAGCACAGCGATTTAGTTCGGCTATACCATTTATTATGCGATATGAGTTTGTGAAAAGCTGGGTTGGGCATATCCTAGTTTGTCTAAGGAATTCACAGAGTAAAGGTTGTATAGGGAATCTGAGTCCGGTTTCTACTATGGACAGAAGGGTAAAGGGGACAAAGCTAGGGTTTCCCTATGGTGTGATATCTTGATCGGCTAAGGTGAGGTGAACATCGTCAGGGATGTTATACTCCCTTCGGAATTCGGCCAAACCACCAGGTGTTTCTACTAAAAACCTATATTTACCCATTTACTCTTAAGTTATGAATAAATTAAACTTGTCTTAGCTCGGTCGAAGAAAGGTACTGAGTAGCTCGGTTGAGCGTTCAAAGGAGTGCTTGGGCAACCTAAAGTCTGCAAAGTAAAAAAACAAGTGTTAAGCACAGATCGTGGGACCGTGCCAAGAGAAATAAAGGTGAGATAAAAGAAGTCCTAGCTCGGCTATGTGGGATGCTACGGGTCTTATCTCGGTTCCAGCAGGGTGTTTGATAGCTCGGTTTGAGCAAGGGAATTGTTAGCCCGGTCGAGCCTCTAGGGGCAGCTTTCTTAGTTCGGTTCGAACTAGGAAGGCTGGTTTAGCCCCGAGTGGTAGCTCGGTCGTGGATGAGGCTTACAAGCCTGCTGTTGCAGACCTAGTATGGTTCGTTATCTCCGCTAGTTGATTCAAAAGGTGGTTTTACTGGTTAGAACTACTAGTATAACATGATGTGTTAGCTCGGTTGAATGGTCTGGCCAGATTGACATCAACTACAAACAACTTCCTAGTTCGGTTATATAATGATTTTGGATTGAATAGTGTTCTAACAGGTTGTTTCATGAACTCAAGTGATTCTTGTGAGGTTTTTTCCAGAAAAACGCAAGGCAAAGCAAATGGAAATAAAGTGTTTTGCAAAAACACTAACGGTATGCTGTGGATGGTAAAAAGCAAAGTGTAAAAACAACAAAAATAAGAGAGATCTGAGTAGCTTACCAGGTCAAGAGGCACTGGAAGATGGAAATGGCACTAGGAGGCAAGAGTTTCACAGTTGCAAGATTGAAGAACAAAATAAGTTCAGGAACGAGAGAGAGAGAAGAGGAAATGAATAGTGTGGTGAGTGATTCAAAAAAAGACAAAGAGTTTTGTTTTGATGCAAGGACCAAAGGCGGGAACTATTCAAAAAACGCGAGGTACGAGGGCGGCGTGATAGCTGCCTTTAGCCAATCAGAGCATGCCACGTGTCATTGGAATGAGAAGTGATTCAGTTGCTGTGATTGAAGGGACGTTTTGACCGGACAAGCAGAGTCCGGTGTGAATTTAGCTCGGCTGGAAAGGCTTAAGAGTTTAGCTCGGTCGTGAGACTAAGGATTTTTAGCTCGGCTGATAAACAGGTGATCCCTATCATGTTGCACAGATGGAATTAAGGGGCAATTGAGAGGGTAATTTATATGAATATTGGGCCGAGCTGGGCAATGGGCCGTTATGGGCCACAGTACGAAGGGCTGAGCAGAAAGGCCTCAAAGTTAGTTCGGTCCCAGAAGGACTTAAAGTTAGACCGGTCCCGGAAGTGCCTATTGTTATCTCGGTCTGGGAGAGCGCTGCGGATAGTTCGGTCGCTAGGTCGCCACACTCAGAGTTAGTCCGGTCGCGGCATAGCGCAGCTAGCTTGGTCAGACCTAGCTAATTGTTAGCACGGTCTGAGCAATACTATGGTTAGCACGGTTTGAACAGGAAGAGTCGAGGTAAGAGCAGTGAAAGGAATAACTGAATTAACGATAGTTCGGTCTACTCTGTGGCTCGGCATGGCCATGCTTACCTCGGTCCTATTAGAATCTGACCATGATAAAACCATCTCACTTGGTTTAAGCAGTGAGGGGGGTGTTGAAGGATAAGTATTATCTTTTAGGAATGAGAATCCTAGGAGGACTCTACATGGAGGAGTAAGAGTCCTACTGGGATTGTGCCACGCGGAACCTACAAAAGCTCACAAACATCACCTGTGGAGAGGTAACACAACTTTGATTTCCGAATACACAGAACTTTTGTCTACTTGTCTATTTTGCTGACTTAGGCGTCAGAGAGGTTTCCAGCACACACCCGCCGGCTAGCTCACGTTTGTGTTTTCAGGGAGTAAAGCGACGACGTACGGAGGAGCGCAGACTTGATCAACAGGATTATACGAGAAGGTTTATTTCTTTCCCGTACAATTGCTATCACACAAACTCTTCACGTTAAGGTAAAGACTCTTCACATTAAGATTAGACAAAAGAACACATAGGCCTATCGAAAGAGATAAAATTCCATTTAATCCAAAAAGAGGAAAGTTTAAAATATTTATGGGATGAAAGTTTAAAAATTTAAACTGATCTTTTAAAAAAACAATTTTAAAATTTTAAAAATTAAAAAAAAAACAATTTGAGCCAAAATTTCACTTTCTTTACTATTTCCTGTACTTATTCACCAACCAAAAATTGATCACTTTCTTCATGGGCTGATAAAAATCTAATGAAACTACTGTCATATGCTTGACATATGCTCAATTTGATCAGAAAGAGAATAAAAGATTTGTATAAGGAATCCAGCCTTGTGAAACTACCAAACTTCTATCATCAATATGATAATAAAAAATAGCAAGCAGTTTATCTGCGTATTGGGGTAAGGCTGCCTACAAATTTCAGTTTATCTACACTTTGGGGTAAGGCTAATAAAAAACAGAGTCAACTTGGTGATAAAAAATAGAGTCAACTTAAATGTAGCCTTTGCAACTACTCTTTAATTTTTATTGTTAGATTGATGACTACTCTTTAATGTAGTCAACTTCTTCTTCTTCTTCATGCCTACCAAACGTTACCAAAGCAATAACAAAAGAAAAAAATAAGAACCAAAGTAATAAACTAACCCAGCCATCAGCAAAACAGAGAGAAAGGAGGAGAGACAAAAGCAAAAACAAAAAAATTATTCATTTTCAAACGCTTGCTTTAATCTCATTTCATGTGTTTTGTTGCCACAAACTGTTTTAATTTCCAAAATTTGTGGTCCATTTTAGGAATTAATGCAAAATTCTAAGTATTTGTCCTGATTGGAATATGGGAGGCCAAATATTGTTAATTTTAGGAGTTAAATTAACTTGGGCTGTTATGGGTAGTAATTCTTATATCAGCAAAAAAATCAAAATTCTACTATTGGTTTTCTGCCCCACTCCATTACCAGCTATGTCCCGACCTTTGCCACAATGGGCTCCCATTTGGCATGTATTTTTTTTGTGTCATCCTCCATGCCCTAAACAACGCCCAATAAATTAAGTAGGTCATTTCTATACACTTTGAACGAATAGATTAGAATGTTGATTCTTGTCAAATATAAAAATTGATTATTTTTCACCCATTATGAGAGTTTTTCATTGTATTAAGTTGCTTATTTATTCTAATTAGGACTCTTTATTAGGTTGGTTTTGGGTTTCTAGAATTGTATTATTGGAGTTGTATTTGATCTAATTCTTCTCATATTTATAAATAATCTCTTACCCGCTGACACTAAAAAAATAATAATAATAGGAGAATAATATTGACCCACCTTATTAGATAGCTAGTTTTCTTCTTTCTTTTAGAGAGCAGTTAGCAAACATTTATATAATTATTTTATTTTAATAATTAAAAAATCTTAGTGTAAATAACTTAAATAATTTATTAACATGATATTAATGGCTAAATATTGGAAGTAAACACAATGTGTATAACTTTACCATTAAGGAGGAAAGGAGGTTACACAAAATATTGACCAAAAATAGCTTGAATTACTAATGAAAAGTTTTTATTTTCATGAATTTTTAATGGAAAATACTGATGACTACTAAAAAATTTGGTGATAAAAAACATTTAATTTTTATCACCATGAGCACAGAGTGTAGAGCCATGAGCACAGAGCCAACTAATAAAAAACATAGCATACAAAGACTTTGATGATAAAAAACAGAGTCAACTTGAATTTTTAGAGAGACAACTTGAATTTTTATTTGCAACTACTGTCTCTCCATACAAAGCTTTGGTGATAAAAAATTTAATGTAGTCAACTTCTTCTGGTGGTAAAAAAACATAGCATACAAAGCTTTACAACTACTCTTTAATTTTTATTTTTAGATTGATGACTACTCTTTAATGTAGTCAACTTGTTATTCTTCTTCAATTTTACTCAATAGTCATGCCTACCGAACGTTACCAAGGCAAAATAAAGAGAAAGGAGGAGAGAAAAAAGCAAAAACAAAAAAATTACTGTACTGAAAGCAGCTGAAATGATGTCGCAGCCGGAGTGAACAACGGTGAGAGTGATCCACAGTCGAAGTAAGCTCTGATGAAGGCAAAAGCTGAGAGGGAAAAAAAAACAAGAAGAAGAACATAAAAATAGTCAATTACCCGAATCAATTCTCTTGAACCCAGCAAATAGATTTTCTTGGTTGGTTAGCTTCAACACTAAATAATAATACTAAATTGGTTCAATTTCAATATAAAATAATAATACTAAGTTTTTCCAACTCTATTGAACCCAGCAGTTAACTTTTCCATATACTTTAAAACATGACTTTTTGTGAGTTAACTTTTCCATTGTTGTAGAGAGGTTTGATCAAAACTCACTAATCAGAATTAGACTCTTTAACTTTTCCATTCAATATTGAACCCAGCAGTTGACTTTTTAATGAAAAGTTTGTAAGTTTTTCCAACTCTATTAAACCCATCAGTTAACTCTATCAAAACATTACTTTTCCATATATATATCATTCAAAATCCAAACCCAACATACATCACACCAACAGTAAATCTATAGGAGTTTTCTGTTGGAAATGGTTATAAATTCTGGGTAAAACCAGAATTTTATCCTAAGTTTGGTCTAATTTTTAGGTGGGCCCCGTGCGTCGTTTTACACGGGTCAAAGTGGTAACGCGTTCTATGCCGCGTTGTAATTCACGTGGTATATTTGGTTGCTTAAAACCATTACCGAGTGAATAGGAAATTGAAGCCAAAGTGTGCTCCATGGAAATGGAGTTTTGGTGAAAATTCCTTATTGCTTGAATAAGGCTTGTCCCACATTGATTTGGTGGGAGGTTTTGAAAGGGTTTATAAGGCTTGGGTTTGGTACTTGGGGTGTGCCCCAAGGGGTACCCAAGTGTTTTAGAGGGAGAGGTTATGGGCAAAATGGGCTAGACCCATTGGACTCAAAAATCACCACGCGCGCCGCCGCCGCCGTCCGGTCGGGCGGGCTGGGCTGGGCTTGGGCGCGGGTGTGTGGTTGGGTTGGGCTTGTTCGGTCCAATACTAATCTTTTTGGGCCAAAAACATTTGAATTTAATCTAGAATTCAAATTAAACTGGGTTTGGAATTTCTGTTCATCCAAACAAGGCCCTTCCCGTTTTCAAACAGGATTAAACTGGTTTTTATCTGTTTGAATAGTTAACCAACAGATTCAAATCTGTTGAAATTCAAACCCAACAGGTTTCATACCTGTTCAATTCAAATCCTACAGCCACCTTAACATCTATAAATAGACCAGCCTCCCATTTGGATTGACACACCAATTTTTCGTATTCCATCTCTGCTTTAAATCTCTGCCATATTGTTGCATTTTATTTCTGAAAGAAAGAGTGTAAACACTTAGTGTGTTCGACGAACAATTAAATTGTAGTGCTGCATTTAATTGTTGATAAGATCATTTCATCCTGGGAGATAGACGTCCAAGTTCTGAAAGCACCGTGGAGAGGACGAATCTGTCTTAAGGACACAGTGTTAAACACTGGACTTGATCAGAAAGTTATTCGAAGAATTTAACCAAAATTAAATTCTAATTGTTGTTTTGTACACAATAGAATTAAATCGTTTAAATATAGTGAAGATTGTCCAACATTTTCTAATATGGGTAAACCCAAAAACACACCCAGAAGATTGAAATAGAGCAAGGAATAATACTAAGTTTTTCCAACTCCATTGAACCCAGCAGTTAAAAATACTTTTCCATATCAAAAAATCAAACTTTGAATATGTCACGCCCCACTTTTTATTACTCGAAATCATTACCAACTTCATTAATTTAATTCAATATCAGAGATAACATGCGGAAAAGCTCTTTAGTTCAATGAGTAGAAATAAAAAACAATTCTCTCAGCCGAATGCAAATTAAATACAACATGAGCATACTAGATAAACTGCCTGTGGGCTTACATCATTTAAAAAAAAATATCAAGAAGAAGGGTGTAACCCTTTTACATCAATGGCATTCCGCCAACACAAAAGAGGCCCCGTGGCCAACAAATAAGAAGATCCAAAATCTTATAGCACATCCTGATTATTACCTGAAAAAGATTCAACAATGTGGGATGAACATATAGTCCAGTAGGGATCTCAATATGATCCTCAACAATAACAACTTACAAATAGCTATGATCATGAATGCTCAATCTCATACTAGAATAGTAATGTGGCAGTTTATACAAAAATATACATAGGTATGAATTTTTCTCAAAATTAGCCATTTCATTCAACATTGTAAACGATTCGCCTTTCTTTTCTTTTCATTTCCCCTTTTCCCTAAACTTTCATGACAATAACAATTCTAGAAAACAATTTCACCACGCCTATTACTTTTCTCCCATTTTCCATACTTACAACAGATTTGCCTTTTTCAAAACGAGTTCACAAATACCCAATTTCCTTCACACTTTCCAAAATCTCAAAATCTCAAAATAGTATTTATGTCTGTTCCCAACACATTCATATCCATGCATGCATACCTTTAGTAAAAAGGGGAACAACAAATCATCAACAAGTGTGTGATCAACAAATGAGGCAACTCGGCCTTTCAAAACTGTAACCATCGTAACCCTTGCAAAATCATAATTCATTATAATACATGATACATAATCGAAATGAAACATCAATGATACATAACCCTAGCTCTACCTGTCGCAGCACGGTAGGCTAATGACATAACTCTCCACAACAACATGCCAGTTTACGAGACACCAGCTGGAAGGGAATGGTACCTCTGCCTCTATTTCTCCAGGCGCTAGCTGGGAGGGAATGGTACCTTTGATTCTCAGCGCAGCCAATTCTCTAGGCGCTAGCTGGAAGGTAATGGTACCCCTCATTCTAAGCGCGGTATATAACACCAATCATTTCAACGCGACAAAGCACAACCAACAAGTGTAATACATACACATGAACTATTCAATAATGTTTAACCAACACAAGTGTAATGCATACACACAATTCAACACAACAATGTCATCCTCCACCGATGACCAAGGACAAAACCTCTAGATGCATGTATTCAATACACCTATTAAAGCGCTAGCTAGAAGGTAATGGTACCCCTCATTCTAAGCACGGTATATAACACCAATCATTTCAACGCGACAAAGCACAACCAACAAGTGTAATACATACACATGAACTATTCAATAATGTTCAACCAACACAAGTGTAATGCATACACACAATTCAACACAACAATGTCATCCTCCACCGATGACCAAGGACAAAACCTCTAGATGCATGTATTCAATACACCTATTAAAAAGACTCAACTCTCATGAGATCTTAACCCAACAACAACACTAGTACGATAAATGTGTGTATTCAACACTCATGATATAACAATTCAATTCTCATATTTATTTTCCAAGACCCACATAGAGTTATCACTTCATTTTCCATTTTCAAGATCAACTTTCATAATTTTCCAAGCCAACATATTCCACCACTTATTCCAAAACACTTCTCCCATTTCACAAAACCAATTCCATTCTTTTCATTTTCACAAAACCAATTCCATTATTTTCATTTTCACAAAACCAATTCCACGGATAATAAAGCCATAACTCATCTCAGTCCAACACAGTCATTTCAAAATAACCCCAATGCCATAGTTAATCCCTTAGCCATTAACACTTTTACACAACCCATATTAACAATAGTAATTTACAAACATTGTTCAATCATCCTCCCGTTTTAGTTACCAAACCAAAATATAATTTAGGGTTTTCTCTTCTTTCAACAATAACATGCTAGATTACTCCCCAATTAGCCCAAACAACAATCAATGATAACAAACTCATTCTCAAAAAACCAACCCTAGGTTCCCTTTCATGATTTTCAAAGAAATCCAACATGGATATTATTTTCATGCAATATAAATTTACCACATGTCTATCTATGAACGAAGTATTGAAAAAAAGCAAGGAAATCCCTACCTCAAACGGAGAAACCCAAAGGAGAAGAAGAGAAGAACTTGAAAGTGCTCCAAACCCAAACTTTTTCGGATCAAAACGTGACCCCCGCGATGCTCAACCTTTCTTACAAAGAGACTAGGGTAGAAGGTCTCTAGAACAAGATGCATTTGTAGAGAGAGAGAGAGAGTTTAGAGAGAGGAGCTGCCGATCTAGGGTTTTGAGGAAGAAAGAGGATCAAAAATGGCGGAGAAGACCCCTACTGCGAACTGATATAATCGACCCTCACTTGAGCGAAGGAGTGGTCGCTCGAGCGACCAGACACCAAGAAACCTCGCTCGAGCGAACAACACAAAGCTTCAAGTCTGCAACCCAGAAGCACGCTCGAGTGCAAAAGTGCTCGCTCGAGCGAAGAAACTCGAAATATACAGCTCGCTCGCTCGAGCGAGCCAAGAAACACAACCTTCAGGTCAAAAGTGACGCAGACGTACGCTCGAGCGCAAGAGTTCTCACTCGAGCCAAGAGACACAAACTCAAAGCTCGCTCAAGCGACAAAAGCCTGGCTCGAGCGAAGACACCAAAAACTGGGCAGCAACACTTTTTAATGGAAACAAGATACAGACATTAGCACATAACTCGGAACTCGAGTCCGGAATACCACAAAGGACGGAGAAAAACCCGGATCGCTATAGAATATATATTATTCAAAATATATATCAATATATATAATTTGCATTGAAACAGAGCAAGGAATAATACTAAGTTTTTCCAACTCCATTGAACCCAGCAATTAAAAATATATATCATCAGAGTGAGAGTCAGCGGTGAGTACAATATAATCATTCAAAATATAATTTGCACACACAACATACAAAATCAACATACTAAGAGAGATCATATTGTTATAGTTGTGCAACAACTTTGTAAACAATTTGTGGAGTGGGTTATATCATCAGAGTGAGAGTCAGCGGTGAGTAAAATTGGTGCTCTGGATCATCTCTCAGATATCTTTGATTGTTCCAGAGGGAGTTCCAAACTCAAAAAACGCAAGCAATTGCAGATACCCCATTCTAATTTTCATGCATCCTCTTCTTTTAATATCTCTGTTTTTGTGTTTGATTTCTAACTTTATATTTTAAGATTAATTACACCAAAGATCTCTCTTTTAACTATTAAGATCTCTCGATTTCTCAACTATAAATACAAACCAGATACAAACATTTTAGAAACACGAATTTGGAGATAGATTTAGAAAGAAAAAAGAAAAATACGTGTAAAATGTAAATGTAAGTGAAATGCATTTATTCACATTTCAAATCTTTTTTTCAAATTCATTACGCGATAGTTCTAACTTCCAATACGACTGATGATATCAAAAAAATTTCACAAAAATCATCTTACAGTAGTGGCTGTTTGATTTTAGAAACAGTTTTGTACAACACTTTGCATATCACTTTGCAAATCACTTCAAAGTATATATATCATTCAAACCCAACACAATAAAATAATTTGCACACACAACATACCTCACACCAACAATAAATCTGTAAGCAGTTTCCAATGTAGGTAAACCCAAAAACACACCTAGAAGATTGAAACAAAGCAAGGAATTAAGCAAACACTAGGCTCTTTAGGGGATGAGAGTGATTGATAGAGGGTATGGGGAGAGTCAGTGCAGAGTAGGAATGTTTAGGCGAGAGAGAATGATAGATAGACGGTATGGAGAGGCAGACGGTAGACAGAGGATATGGGGAGACAGAGGGTAGATACTAATACTGAGGGAGAAGAGTGGGAAGGCAGAGGCAGCTCATTTGGGCGGGAACATCATTAATTCTCAACCATAGATATTTATTAGAATTCATCTGAGCCATTCAAATGAATTGTGTCTCTCATACATTTTATACATTTTCAAAAACCCTTCTCCCTTATTATATAGATGGATTCCAACTGATCAACCTTTGATTAGTGGTTTCTTTGTGAAGTTTAAAGATGGACATCATTAATGGATTAGTTGTAGCTATGAGCGAATTTGTCTTGTGTGCCAAAATTGTGGAAGAATGGGCCATACGCAAGGTCACTGCCCTCTAACTTTTGAGAAGCTCAACGTGTTTTAGATGACAGAATTGAGGAAACGGGACGGAGATTAGGAGTAACGGTTCTAACGCAAGAAAATCAAGCCATGTATACGTTGAGGATAAGGGCAAATGCTCCGTATCCAGACTAGAGAACTACACGTGTGTTTCAAGTGACGGTATAGAATCTGATTCCAAAAGTTATGGGTGATCATGCTAATGGGAAGGATGAAGCTCTGTCGATGCCAAATATGGATAATTTCGTGGACAATTGCGATAGGGGTTGGGATTATGAGTTGTAGCCCTTCCGGTCCGTAAATGATGAAGAATGACAGTGGCGACGGCAAGCAAAAGCACAATGCAATGGTATGCAAATTGAACCATTGGCTCGGTTTGGTCCATCAATGGATCCAAGGAGATTAAAAAAAAAAAAAAAAAAAAAAAAATCGGGTTCTTTCAAATTTGGGTCAAGAACTGACAAATTCAGTAGGTGAATTGGAGTTACTTTGGCATAAATGGGAGAATGAATTATCAGCAATGAGAATTAAGACTAGTCATTTAGTGATTGATGGAGGAAGCGAAGTGATGGCTCCACCGCATGTAGCTGAAGAGAGTGGTTAGGGTAATGAATACACTAATGGATTAGGTCAAGAGTTATTTAATAAGGATGAGGAGGAGGTAGTTAGAGATCTTAAGAGAGATGGGTAAGGTCTTAGACTTAATTTTCCTTTAGGAGAGGCCCAAGTTACTACTCAAGCTTTTCAGATAACAAGCCCATTGAATACATTGGCCTCAAGCCCAGTTAATATTGAGAATTTACAACCTAACTCTTCAGTGGTCAGACCATCCAAAGGAAAACAGTTAATGGATGGGCAAAGTCATTCTGTGGATTCTTTTTGGGTAATAAGTGGGCCACCAAAAAAAAAAAAAAAAAAAAAGATAAGTGAGATGGAGTCAGGTTTTATGATTGCATATGAAACAGAGGTAGTGGAGCGAGTCGACGAATCTTTTGGACCACGATGGGGACAATTGTATCCAACCTTCATTCATGGGTCTAGTGGGATTTCTGATGTCTTCCATGCCATCTGGCGTACTTCAAGTGTCAGAATTTTAGCCATCTGAAATAGGGTTGAAGTCAGCAACTAAAGCAATACCATGGTATTGTTGTGCAATCACGAAGAGAAATGGAAGAGGTGCCCTTTAGGCAAAGAAAAAATTTACCAAAGCGGATGGTTAGATGCAAGGTTGTCAATAAGAGGGTTGATCAAGAAACTAGATATGGCCAATGGGAGGGAAATTCCAAAGCGCGGAAGCGACGATCTGCAACAGATAGGATTAGGATTACCGTGAAGATACAAGGCTCAGAGTCATGTTATGATATGGAGGTTAGTTCACCTGAAAGCAGAGAGCAATACCAGTCAGGGAATTCGAATTGGGCGAACATGGAGTAGTTCTATATGGAATTGGAGATTGCGCGTATTATGGACCTAGCTATAGATCTAACTAAATTCAATCAGCCAGGGATTTTGCAGGAGGTTATCCTATAACAACCTCCTCTATCCCCATGAAGATTTTATGCTAGAATTGCAAGGGTCTCGGTCATCCCCTGACAGTTCGAGTAGCAAAGCAATTGATTAGAATGTATAAACCAAATCTTTGTTTTCTAATGGAGACTAAAACATCCGTTCAACAGGCAAGTAAGGTTGGGTATATGATAGGGTTTAAGTATAGCTATAGTAATGATAGTCACAGAAGAGTTGGAGGGCTGTGGGTTGGATGAGATTATGGTAATTCAATCTCAGTGAATTATTCTTCCAAAAATTTCATAGTATTAGAGGTTCGTGTTAGGATTAGGCACACTCAGAAATCAATCACACACATTGAAAAATGTGACACAAGAGATTTACGTGGTTCGGCAATTATCTATGTCCACGGAGAGAGATATCTACTATAGAATTATCCCAAAGGGAGATTACAGAACTCACACTTCACAACTCTCTATGGAACTTTCTCACTCACAGATTACACTCTCTGCTTGATGATTAACTCAGCTCACAGCTCTCCCTATTTATATACAAATGGGAAAGCTGCTTGCCAACAACCAACTACCATTGCCAACCTTTGCTTGCCAACAAACAACTACCAAAGTTAATAACACAGCCACCCTAGGTTTGAAAAAACTTCAGCAAATCTGTAGCCTCTATTCTTGACTTCTATGGTGGTTCACATGGTGTGGAATGCTCAACAATTCTCCCCCTTCACACCTATGGAGAGTAGGATCCTTACTGGAAGTCCATCCCAGTAATGTCCCTGAATACTTCTAGTTTGTCTCTCGAGACCACCTTTGTAAGCATGTCAGCTGGATTCTTATCTGTGTGGATCTTCACTAGTTTCAATAACTGCTTCTCCATCACTTTGCGTATCCAATAATACCGAACATCAATGTGCTTCGTGCGAGAATAGTACATGGAATTCTTGCTTAGGTCTATGGCACTCTGGCTATCATAATATATCGTGAACTTTTCCTGATCTAGTTCTAGTTCTTGGAGAAATCTCTTCAACCACAACATCTCTTTCCCAGCTTCCGTTGCGACAATATACTCTACCTCGGTTGTGGATAAAACAACACAATTCTACAGCTTGGACTGCCAAGACACAGCTCCCCCTGCAAAAGTGAACATAAATCCTGATGTAGATTTCCTATCATTAAGATCGCTCGCCATATCTGAATTAGTATAGCCTTCCAAGACTGGTTTAGCTCCTTCAAAACACAAACACATTTTAGATGTACCCTTAAGGTACCTCAAAATCCACTTGACTACTTCCCAATGCTCTTTCCCCGGATTGGAAAGAAATCTGCTTACAACTCCAATAACATGAGCAATATCTGGTCGGACGGACACCATTGCATATATCAAACTTCCTACTATAGAGGAATAGGGGATTGTCTCTATTTCTTTTCTTTTAGAGCTGGTCGTGGGACACGAACGCTTTGTCACCTTGAAATGGTTGGCCAGTGGTGTGCTGACTGGCTTGGCATCTTTCATGTTAAACCTTTCAATCACCCGTTCAACATATTTCTCCTGTGACAGCCATATCTTCTTAGCTTTCCTGTCACGAATAATCTTCATGCCCAAAATCTGTTGTACTGGGCCTAAATTCTTCATGTCAAAATACTGCGACAAGTCCTTTTCTAACTTGTTAATCATAGCAATATCTTGTCTGACGATCAACATATCATCAACATACAACAGTAGGATAATGAAGTTTTCATCTGAAAACCTTCGGAAGTATACACACTGGTCTATTATTGTTCTTTTGTACTTGTGATCCACCATGAATGAATCAAATTTCTTGTACCATTGTCTCGGCGCCTACTTCAGGCCGTAAAGATTTTTCTTCAGTTTGCAGACTAAATTCTGTTTCCCTTTGACTTCAAATCCTTCTTGTTGCTCCATATAGATCTCTTCTTCCAAATTACCATGAAAAAAGGCAGTCTTAACATCCATCTGTTCTATCTCCAGATTCAAACGAGTTGCTAATCCCAGAGCTACTCGAATGGAAGTCATCTTCACAATTGGGGAGAAGATCTCATCAAAGTCAATTCCCTTTTTTTGTCCAAAACCTTTGACTGCCAAGCGAGCTTTATGCTATAATAGTTTACCGTTACCATCTTTCTTCAACTTATATACCCATTTGTTCTTCAAGGTTCTCCTGCCTCTTGGAAGTGGAACAAGCTCACAAGTGTGGTTCTTCTACAAAGAGCTCATCTCCTCCTTCATGGCTTGCATCCAATAGTCTTTCTCTATATGACTTTTTGCTTTCGAAAAACTCTCGAGTTCCGCCTCATCAGTAATCAAAATATACTAAGAAGCGAGATATTTGATTGATGGTATGACAACTCTTCCAGATC
Organism: Camellia granthamiana; assembly: GCA_036172215.1. Lineage (NCBI taxonomy): Eukaryota > Viridiplantae > Streptophyta > Magnoliopsida > Ericales > Theaceae > Camellia > Camellia granthamiana. The sequence continues at coordinate 13,416,813 of CM069905.1, forward strand.
TCCGCAACTGAGGCCCAATTGCCTTTAGTTGAGGGGGTTGCTCCCCCTGCTCAACTCTTTCTTCATCCGAGTCTTCATTACTTTCTTCCTGATCCTCAATTTCTGGCATAGGATCCTGCAACTCTGGCACTTCTTATTGCACATCATTACATCTAGCATTTTGTGATGGCTCGGGATATGGTAACAAGTCTGGAGTGATGACATCTCTAGACTTTGCAGACTTCTCAAAATCTGCTACTGTCTGGTCTTCTTGGAACAAAACATCTCTGCTCCTAAACATCTTCCTGTTCACTGGGTCCCACAACTTGTACACAAATGTTGCATCTAAATAGCCCACAAATATGTATGGAGTGGACTTGTCATCAAGCTTCTGTCTGTTTTTCTTGGAGATGTGTGTGAATGCCTTACACCCGAAGACTCTCAAGTGAGAATATGATGCCTTTCTTCTGGACCAAACTTCCTCAAGTATTGCAAAATTCAACGGAACTGAAGGCGACCTGTTGGTGAGATAACAGGTTGTACGGGCGACTTTAGCCTAGAATGACTTTGGCAATTTTGCCATTATGAGCATGCATCTGACTCTTTCAACAATAGTACAGTTCATCCTCTCTGCCACCCCATTGTGTTGTGGAGTACTAGGAACTGTTGTCTCGTGTCGGATATCTCTGCTGGCACAATATGCTTCAAAAGCATTGGAAGTGTACTCGCATCCATTGTGAGAACTCGAATATAAAAATAAAGTAAATAATTAAATAATAATAATTTTACAATCTCAAATATTTTGATGGTGAATCCTAAAGTACAAATCAAATATTTGGAGAGTCTTTTAATTAATTTTAAACCTAAAATAAATTTATGGTGAAAGTCTTTAATTTGGAGGTAAGATTTTTTATTTTTTTTTAAAAAAAAAGGGGGGCAAGTTAATAGGTATATTTTGATATAATAGTAGTTATATTTTATTTAAATTAATGGTGAGGAAAAAATAATATAAAACAAATGATAATTATTTAGAGTTTTGTTTAGATATATATAACAACCCTAGGGTTCCTAACAATTCTATAGCAGCAACAGCAGCAATAACAACGTGAGAGAGGAAGAGAGAGAAGAGATAGAAAAGAGAGAATGAGAGAAAGCACCTTTGTGGCTCTAACAACTCTAGGGTAACAATAATCTATTCTTGTTTTATTATAGTATGTTGTTTACATAGTTATGGTGCGTATGGGTGTTGTGAGTTGTTGGAAGAAATAGGAACAGTTTGGCTTATTGCGATAGTGTTTTGTATATATTATTATCATGCAAAATTTTAAGGCGAACTAAGGAGCTAAAGTCGTTGGTAAGAATTCTGCATAAAATCACAAACTTTAAAAATCAAGAAACCATATCAAAACAATGAATTTTGAATTGAAATTTTTACAGTAGATTAATTACATATTGAATTGCATATCTGAATTTTCTCATAATTTTTGGGAGTCAAAATCTATATTAACTGGTGCGTTCAAATCTGTCCAGAAAACTAGTTTAAAACGGTAACTTCAGAAGTGTCGTTCTCTTTGGGTATAAATCCGAAAATTATCAAATCAGCGTCATTAGAACCGGTTATGAGTCTAGTTTCTTAAATTTTTGGCCTTGCATTGATTGCTCATGTATACTAAAAGAACCATTAATTTCTTTAAAGTACTATAGAAAACAACCTGTTTGGGTGTAATGAATTGTAAATAATTATTTTGATAAGCAAATCAAGTAAAACCATTTGGGTTTGAAACTTAGGATATATTAGTTGATATCTTGAGGGTTTTGGAATTTTTTGAACAGCATGGAGTGGGTTTTTAATTTTCAAAGTTAGCGAATAGATTGGGAAAACTTATTTAAAACTCTGTTTTATCTTTAAGTTACTTTTAATTAAGTTTCGATCTGAACCCATTCCATAAGTAATTTGAGACATTGAAGAACATGAACTTAGGTACTATTTAAGGTTATCGGTGAGTGGGGTTGAGCTGTGTTAGTGCCCTTTAGTGTGGGGTACTTAGTTTATTATTCTTTTTAGTATTTTTAAATTAGTAGTAACATGCAGTCTTCATATTTGGTTCAGGGCACTAGTTGGACTTTCATACTCTATTCGAGAATTATATTATTTCGTTTTCAGGTGAGTTGTTTCATGCTGCATATTTTTATAAATGTTCCCCTACCCTGAACTGTTGGAAAATTAAATTGTTGTTTCAGGACTAAACTGTTTTGATAAATTATTATATTATCAATGGAATCAAATTATTTTCGAAACATGTGTGAACTTGGCATACTGTAAACTATTTGTTTTGGTCTCATGTTTATAAGGTGAACTACCATGTTTTGCGAAATTGATGTGTATTGATTATTGAGACCATCTGTATATTTTAATCCAGGGAAATTATTCTACTATGTGTGGTGACTCTGGCCAGTAGGGAACAGATCCGGGTTGGGCCGTGATGATTCTAGTGCTCAACGATTGTAAGGAAAAGACCTAGGTTAGGCTAGGTGACCTTCAATTGGATCGTCTTAGAGAAAAGGCTCGGGTTGCCACTCTGAGAATGACTCTTAGTTCGATATTAGATCCAACGGGCTTATAGCCTTGAGAACTATGTGGCATGTTACTTGTTATTTCTTGGTACCCAGAAAATTATTGGTGTTCATGTTGTAATTTGTTTTAAGTGAAAAATGTCATTTATCATGTTCTTGAGAGACATGAGTGTTTTAACTGTTGAACTGTGAAACCTTCTGACAATTTGTTTCTGTGATATATATCTTATTTTGGAATTAAACCATGTTTTCAAAACTGTATTTACTATCTATGTTGCTACTCATTGAGTTATCAGCTGACTTAGTTGTTTATCACTTCCAGGTGTTAGAAGGACTTAGAGTGGACTCATGGCGTAGCAGGGACTCAATTGCATGGACCTCTAGGACATTCATTTATTTTATTTTAAATTGTTATGTCAAGTTGTGCATATTTATTTTTATTTTTATTGGGCTTCATTTAGGATTATTTTAATATGTGGGCTGTTTATATCCCATAAGTTTGGATGGTATTGATTACGGTTGGTTTTGCCGTTTATACTTGTGGCATGTCACTAGATTGAGTTTGATTATTTATTACTGGACTTTTGTATAGTTGTTCAATGTGATTATGGATTCGTGTTTAGGCTTACGTGTGCCTTGGGCTAGGGCCCTATGGGCCACAGCCAGTCATACCTAGGTTTGGGGTATGACATCCATTGTCTGTGCGAAGACACTTCAATTTCTTTCCGGTCTCTCTTTCCACCATTGCATGGAACTCATGAAAGTGCTGGAATACCTCATCCTTCGTCTTCAGGAAATACACCTATAACTTCCTTGATGCATCATTAATGAAAGTCAGAAAATACTTACACAAGTGACTCCACTTCGATTGGGCCACAAACATTCAAGTATACCGAGCACTTCTGTTTTCCTTTTGCTCGTTGAACTGAATGACACTCGATGCTGCTTGCCATAAAGGCAATGATCACACGGCTTCAGGGCACTCCATTTGGATAAGGGTATCCTATAGCGATTCCGGTCCTGACCCAATCTTTGTTGTATTCCGGACTCGGGTCTTGTGGTTTAATATTGTTATTGATGTCTTTTCCTCCTTTTCCTCTTTGAATTTGAGTTTTAAAATGTCTTGGGTATGTTTAAAACACATTGGTTGCTAGTTGGTCTTGAATGTTGTTGCCCAGAATTTTGGTCTTCCGCTCGAGCAGGGTTCACAAACACTCAATACGTTGCACGTCTGCAAAATACTGGAGGGGTGTTTTCTATGCTCGAGCGGCGTTTCCTACGCTCGAGCGGGTAGACTCTCGAGCAACATTTCTTACGCTCGAGCAGGTTATCTGCATAAATATTGGATGTGTGTATTCTATGCTAGAGCGGGCCACTTTTGCGTTCGAGCAGAACAAAACTTTGTATCTGACGCTTAAGCGTCAACTTCTCCGCTTGAGTGGACTGCTCGTTTATCAAATTGCGAAAAGCACTTTTTACATCACTTTTTCAGAACTATCCATCTCAAAACCCTAAAGTGGGACCCTCTCCCTCTAAAATACTCTATCTCTCTAGATTTCCACCTAGTTCTAGTGGTTTCTCAACCCTTGTGCCTTCATTAAAAAGGCAGAACTCCTCAAGTTCTTCACTTTGATCCGAGTAGAAGTTGGTTTTGCCATTTTTGAAGTTCCATCCTTGTTTGGCTTATCTCCTTTCCTTGAGGTAGGGATATTCTACACTTTGTTATGATCTTTAACCTAGTTATTTGTTGTTATGTATAAATGGTGAAATTTGGAAGTATTTTGAGTAAATTTAGGGTTTAGATTCAAATTGAAAATAGGGGTTTCCATGTTGGGTCACATAAATGACTATGGGGTTTTAGATATGAGATTATCTTGTGTTAAAATAGTGGATTTTGACCTTTTGGTTAATATTTGAAAAAGGAAAAAAATTTCCCTAAAATGTGTTAAATAATTATTTTATATAAATAATGAAATTGGTGTGAGAAATGTGAAAGTGGGGAAAGGTATAAGTGAGTGGTGTGGTTGGATTTGTTTAAGCACTCACCTATAGAAATTTGATGAATTATCTGTTAAAAAGATTGTATATCTGTTTAGAAATATCTGTATTGGGCTATCGGTGGAGGATAGCTATGTTTGTTGTAGAAATTGCATGAGGATTAGGTGAATTGAAACTATTCACTTAAACTGTGTCATTGAATATAATGGTATGATTAAGGCATTAAATACGTGTTGTGGATAATCATTGAATATGACTATGCTTTAAATATATTGTATATGTATAATATTTTGGAAGGAGAAAGGGGATGTACTCCATTGTTTGAGAGGAGATAGGGGATGGACTCCATTGAAAACTAAGTTGGCCGAAGTATCCAGGGTGAAAGTCCCAAAATCTTATGCATACATGGGTGCCGATTCCACGGATGAAATTTTCGTAAAATGGCAAGGTTGAAGTGCTTGTATGATAGTTATGTTGATTGAGAACCACTGAGTTGTAGCTCGGTTGGGTATTTGAAAAATTATACACTTGGTATATAACTTGAATGAAATGAATTAACTTGAAAAGAATAAATGGAATTGGATTGAGATGTGAGTATCAGTACTGAATGATCATGGGAAGAATGTAAATGAGTCATAAATATTGAATGTTTATCTGACACTCATATCTTAGTTAAACCTCATATATTGTGTTAGACTGTTTCTACTAGGCTTTGGCTCACCCTACTTGGGAAACCATTTTCAGGTACTGGTGGCATGCTTCCTCCAAGGACGTAGCTTGGGAGGACTTAAGAGCTGGAGGCTCTATTTTTGTCATTTTGTGTTTAAATGTTTATTTAAGCCGAGGGCTTTATATGTATGAAGCTTATGACTCCCTTTTTATTGTAACCAAAAAAATACTTTAGAACCCGTAGGACATTTATTTTGTTGTTATTAATTAGTGTTACATGCTATAGATTCAGGATAAACATTTATGAATGTATAATGCACGTAATATCTTTTGTAATACGAACTCTGATGAATGAAAGCACGCCAATTCTATTATATTCATTTCTCGTACGAGTTGGATTATTTGTATTATTAGTTGGGAGTGTTACAACTTAGTATCAGAGTGTACCGAGTTTGAATACCTTGGGTACATGGGAAGTGGTTATTACCACAATGGGTTTATCTCATTTAGATGAGACGTTAGTATGTGTTATATGCTTATGTAATTATGTGGGTATGTGTCACGACCCAAACCCGCTCCTGTGGGTTTAGCATCATAACCGGCCAGTAATCCTTGGATTACCGAAGGCCTCTGAACAAAATAATGTATATACAATAGGGGCTACGGAAGCAAATATACAAACCTACATAGTCCATAGAGCTGTGCAGATATACATGGGATAGGAAATTTAAACTTTTCATATACATATATACATACATACAGATGTGACGTCGAAAATACGGTAGCCTTACATCACCCAAGCCACTTACACAAGATTTCAAACGTGTTCAGACCAGACATAAACATTTAGAAAGTGCAAAAGTCCCAAAGACACAAAATCTTGGGTAAATCTCAAAATGGAACCTCTATAGGAGGCGTAATGGTTGGTTAACACCAAAACTCGCCAGGCAACATCTCAGGCTTGGTCATGTGCTTGCTCACCTACATACATACAAATAATACAGTGAGCTAGAGCCCAATGAATAATAACTAGGTAAAGGGTTTTAATGAATGATGTCCAGCACAGAGTTAGAATTCAGAGTTTATATCAAATACGTATTCTTATCGGAAACAGAGTCTTAAGCAAATTCAAATTGCAAATGGGAATTGAATTCAGATACATGCTCATATTTATATTCAGATTTTGCATAAGATCATACGTGGTACACCCATTAGCTATCATTTCAACTTGGTCCTGAGACCCACATGCATAGTCGGTACCGACGACCATAAAGGTCCATATCTTGCACGCAAGTAGCCATGGTATTGTTACCCCCAGGCGAGGGCCACGTGAATATAGGCCTCGATATTGTTACCCCCGGGCAAGGGCCACGTAAATATAAGCCACAGTATTATTACCCCTGAGCGAGGGCCACGTGCATATTGGCCATGGTATTGTTACCCCCGGGCGAGGGCCACGTGAACTAAGGGTGCCACAAATACATTTCAGAAAAATGGACATTCATTCATAATTCATGAAATAGTATTTCAGAAAACAGATCGTATCATATTAGACAGAAAATACTTGTAATTAAACATAACTCTACATAGTTATTACTCACAGTTAACAGATGGCTCCAAGTAAACAAGTAGAGTAGGCAACTCACTTAGCCTGAGACGCGTGACCTACATAACATGACAGTGACATATATTGAAACACACGCTTGAATTGCACATAACACATGTTCTTGTCCTAAGTGTGTTTCTAGCCTTTATCCTCATTATAGTGTCTTAATCATGGCCTAGGAATGCCTAGGATGGAATGAGGATGCAACAATGCACTTGAAAACATTTTTCAAATTTTGCTGAAAACAGGGTCCACGCTCGAGCGTGGCTTTCCTCGCTCGAGCATGACTTCCTTCACTCGAGCAGACTGTAAACTTTGGAAAAAGTAATGGTTGCTTGCTTTTCACGCTCAACGGACGCTCGATCCATGCTCGAGCGTGAGACTCAGACCCTCGCTCGAGCGTGACTTCTGTCGCTCAAGCGTGCTGCAAAACATGTGAACTTCTGGATACATGCATTTCACACTCGAGTGAGCTTCCAGTTGCTCGAGCGGAAGTGCACGCACTCAGAGTGCTCGCTCGAGCATAAACTCCTACGCTCGAGCGTGGATGCAAATTCTGGAATTTCCAGATTTGATATTTCAGCTCAAAATTCAAATCAAACACTTCAAAACTCATTATTTTGGGCCAAAATTCTGGAAAACATTTAGAAACTCACAAAACATCATTGTTTGAAGATCATTTTATGAAATCAATGCCCAAAAGCATGCCAATTGTTCAAAAATTCAACTTAAACTTTATGAATGTTCAAGAACATAACATGCATGAATTCTCTTGTACTCATTCACCTCAAAACATGATCAAATTTGGAAAATTGATAGAAAACATGATGAATCCCCAAAATATAAGTGAGATGAACAAATGCATGAAAGAATCCTTTGGAATTATGCTCAATTTAGGAAGAAATGGACATGCATGCATGAATTGATTCTCAAATCTACTCTTTAAGTTGTTTCTTGACTTAAATCTCTAATTTCCATGAACCCATGCATAATACAACTCTATTTCACAATTAAAAGGGTGGATTCCTACCTTAAGTCTAGAATTCTTGAGTGTGGTAGCTTAATCCTCCAAGTCCTCTTCAATTTCCTCTAAATCTCAAGCAATTTTCTTGTTGAGTTCAACTTCCTTCCTACTCTCTCTCTCTCTCTCTCTCTCTCTCTCTCTCTCTCTCACACGTTTTGTCTATGAGAGCTCAAATGTACTCAAATGAAAGGAAAGAGATGAGTGGGCTCACTTGGTGCCTAATAGGCTTGGTTAAAGCATAGTTAATTGAAGTTAAAATAAATGGGCACTAATTTAATCGTTCCAAATCGAATTTTAATTAAACCTACCATAAAATTCTATAAATTCTAAATAGCACATAAATCAAATCAATTTCTAAATCAGATGTCGATAAGGCCTTTAATTCACAGAACAAAGCATAAACATGAACAGATCTTCCTACGACAACAGATATAGACACAAATGATGTAACACACAAGCAATTTAATTCAGAATTTCGTCTTAATGACTTATTAAGCATAATTAATTAAGGGTTAGTGCTAATCATGGGTCGGGTTTGTTACAGTATGGGATTTAATTTCTAGGATGTTGATTGAGTCCATGGGTTACTAGGAGTCCTGTTGGAAAAGCACTTGATCACTGCCGTTGCTAACTAGGACTCTAGCAACGCCATGGGACGATCATTATCTGGAAATAAAATTCATACGTGTTTACATGACTACGTGCTTATGTGGAGTGAATTAGTGTTGTCCATTGCTTTAGGACGCGAGTGAGTTATCTTCGGCATATTTATGAATGTGTTAACCTATTTTGTTACCTTCATTAGGATGTCAGGACGTGGACGTAGTGGTGGTAGGCGTGGTAAGCCTAGGTGGCAGGAGATGCCAATACCGGATGATATTCTGACACAGGGGGAAGGAGTTGGTCAGGCCAATGTGGCCAAACCAGTTGGTCAATAGGCCATGGGCGTCTTAGCCCGTGAGATAATCGGAGCATTACAGGAGTCCATGGATATTCTCAGAGCTGAGAATCAAGTCCAGGCCCAGGTAGCCGAAGCAGGGCCATCTTTTCTGAAGAGAGAGTTCTTCTGGTCAAATCTGGATGAGTTTTTGGGTGATCCCAAGGAGCTGTTGAGGGCTGATGAGTGGCTGGCACAGATGGTGAAGACGTTTGAGATGCTCGACATCGAAGACAAAAATTTGAGAGTGACTTTGGTGTCCTTCCAGTTAAAGGGAGACGCGGGTTAGTGGTGGAAGTATGTGCGGGGACGCATTGGAGGGACTTGGAAGGCTTTTGTTGACACCTTCCAGGACAAGTATTTACCTGCTACAGTAAGGGAGAAGTTGAGGGACCAATTCTCCAAATTGGTGCAATTGAACACGCCAGTGGCCAAGTTTGAGGCCACATTTACCAGTTTGTCGAGGTTTGCACTGGAGTTAGTGGCGACCGAGGAACGCTGTTGTTTAGAGTTCGAGAAGCGGTTAAGGACCGGGCTAATGTTTAGAGTGGTCGAATCCATGATTAGGGATTATGGGCACCTTGTGAAGGCTGTAGCCTATCTTGAGACTATCATGCATGCAGAGGAGGAGAGAATGAGGGGCTCCAGGAGGAGCTAGGATAATCAGGGAGACAGTAAGAGGCAGGGGGGTTCTAATCCCCAGTCGTCCCAGGGAGCTCAATCGAGGTCCACTTTTCCAGTACCGACTTCAGGTTCCGGAAAGGTGGTCAGGGTGATGTGACTTGTTTCAAATGTGGTTAGTTGGGCCACAAGTCTCCGGCTTACCCGCAGAAGGGATGAGGGCAGCGAGCAGCTTTATAGCGATCCCGGGTTTTACTCCTTGTTGTACAGTGGTCCGGACTTGAGTCCGTGGACATTACCAGTTGTTATTCTCTTGTTTACATCCTTTCACATTTTGTTTTGAATTATAGGATGTGTTGGGCAGGTTTGTTACAGGTTGGTTGTGTCTGGGAGCCAAGTGTTGCTGCCCAGAATTCTGGACCTTCGCTCGAGCGAAAAATTTGTCACTCGAGCGAGCTCTTTGTTTTGGTCCTTCGCTCAAGCCAGGGTTTGGTCGCTCGAGCGAGAGTGTGTTTTTGTGTCTGGTGGGTCGAGCCAGAGTGACTTAGCTCGAGCGAGCGATTGCGTCTGGTTCTGGACCTGAGAGTTGCATTTCTTGGCTCGAGCGAGCTTTTCTTCGCTAGAGCGATCTGGTTTTTCTTCGCTCGAGCGAGTGTTCCGTCGCTCGAGCGTGCGTCTGGTTGCAGACCTGTAGGTTCGAGTCGTTGGCTCGAGCGAACATTTTGTCGCTCGAGCGAGATTCTGGGTTGTTGGCTCGAACGAGACTTTCTTGGCTCGAGCGAGGTTTTCTGTGTCTGGTCGCTCGAGCGACCAAGTCTTCGCTTGAGCGAACCTGTTTTATATCAGCAGACAGCAGCGACTTTAAACATAACATTTTCATCACTTTTCATTTTAAAACCCTAGATCTGAGACCCTCTCTCTCTAGACTTGCCTTCTCTCTAAATTTTCATCTCTTTCTAGTGTGAATCTACCCTAAGTTCTTTGTTAAAAAGGTAGAGGGTGTTGAGAGCTTTGATTTAATCTGAAAATTTGACAATTTGGAGCATTTTGGTTTTTGGTCTTCATCTCCGTTGGAGCTCAAACTTTGAGGTAGGGATTCCCTACTCATCCTTATGGACTTTGTCTTTCAATTTTAGCTTTTTGATATGTTGGGTGTTGTTGTGTAATTTTACAAAAGTTTGGGTCTTTTGTGTAATTTTACAAAAGATGGGGTTTTGTTTATAATAAACCTATATGCAAGATTGGCATAGAAAAATGAGATAGATGATGGATTATGGATGAAAATGGAACCTTAGGGTTGTTTTGTTAATTATGGGAATTTGCCCTAATTGGTTTAATAAATTAATTTGAATAATTAATTTGAGAAATGAGGAGTTGAATTGGAAATGTTGGGATTTGGAACGTATGGGATTAAAGGGTGTAGTTGGATTAGTTATCACTCACCAAATTGAAATGTTGATTTTATATCCTTTTGATGCATTTATTTTCTGTTTAGAAATAACTGCTTTGGACTATCGGTGGAGGATAGTCTTGATTGTTGTAGACAATGCATGATGATTAGGCAAACGGAAACTAATTACTGGAATGTGTCATTAAGTATGACGGTTGAAAGGATACATTAACTTTATGTACTGATTGGTAATGTGTATAATAATTGTTTATATGCATTGTGTTGTGTTGGAGGAGATAGGGGATGTACTCCACGGTTTAGGGGAAGATAGAGGATGGACATCTAAATCGGATGTTGTTTGGGAGAAGATAGGGGATGGACTCCATAGATACCGCTCATATGCTTATCTACTATTATGATGATACAGCTCTTATACTTATCCCTGGAAGTGTGATATAGCTCTTATGCTTATCTGTTGATGTGTTGGTATGGCTAGTAAAATAAAAAGTAATATGGACTTGTATGTCATAAAACTTTAACGTGGTATAAGTGGATGTATCAGTGTTGGCCATCTATCAACTGCTAATCTTTTAGTCATTGTTCATAACTGGTTTAGTGTATTTCTACTGGGCTGTGGCTCACCCCATATGGGAACATCATTTTCAGGTACAGGTAGCATGCCACCTCCAATGACATAGCTTGGGAGGCTAGAGGCTGTCAGACTTTTTGGATGTCATTTTTTCCTTTTGATGTATTACATGTAAATTCAAGCCTAGGGCTTAATGTGTATATGAGTTAGTACTCATTTCTTGTAACCAAGTGTTGGCTTGGAAAGTTGTAAGCCCGTGGGGCGTTTACTTTTGTTGTCAACATGTAATACTTTTTGTAAGGAAATACTCTGATGAATAGAAGGATGTTGATCTTTTATATATCAATGCATGTCAATATTGTTGAGTTTAATGTTATTATTTTGAGGGCGTTACAACTTGGTATCAAAGCTTACCGGGTTCAAATACTTTGGGTACGTGGGAAGTAATTAGGATCACAATGGATTTGTCTCGCTTGATAGAGACTTAAGTGTAGAGTCATATGCTATGTGTTTAAATTGATAACATGCTTATATGACTATGTGGGTATGAGATTTAATTTCTAGGATGTTGATTGGATCCTTGGGTTTCTGTGAGTCTTGTTGGAAAAGCACTTGATCAATGCTGTTTCTAATCGGAACTCTAGTAACGCCTCGGGACTATCATTATCCGGAAATGAAATTCGTAAGTGCTTATGTGCTTATGTGCTTACGTGGAGTGAATTACAGATGTCCATGCATTACGACGTGAGTGTTTAGTTTCGGCACATTTATGAATGTGCTAATGTTCTTCGTTTCCTTTATTAGGATGTCAGGACGAGGAAGAGGTGGTAGGCGTGGTAGGCCTAAGAGGCAGGAAGTGCCTATACCGGATGAGATTCTGGCAGTACAGGAGGGAGTTGGTCAGGCCAATGTGGCCGAGCCAGCGGGTCAGCAAGCCATGAGTGCCTTGGCCCGAGAGATAGCAGGAGCTTTGGGTATTCTCAGAGCAGGGAATCAGGTTCAGGCTCAGGTTGATGCAGGGCCTTCCTTCTTGAAGAGGGAGTTCTTCCAGTCTAACCCGGACGAGTTTGTTGGGGATCCAAAGGAGCCACTTAAGGCAGATGAGTGGTTGGAACAAATGAGTAAGACGTTCGAGATGCTTGGCATTGAGGACGGAGCACTGAAAGTGACCTTGGCATCCTTCCAGCTGAAGGGAGATGCGGGTCAATGGTGGAAGTACGAGAAGGTTCGTGTTGGTGGGGCATGGAAGGCTTTTGTAGATGCTTTCCAGGAGAGGTTCTTATCTTCAGCTGCTAGGGAGAAGCTGAGGGATCAGTTTTGCCGGCTGAAGCAACAGGGTTTGTCAGTGGCCGAATTTGAGGCTACTTTTACTAGCTTGTCCAGGTTTGCACCTGAACTCGTGGCGTCCGAGGAACGCCGTTGCTTTGAGTTTGAGCGGAAGTTGAGGCGTGGCCTCAAGTTGAGGGTTAGTGGATCCTTCATTCGAGAATATAGACATCTAGTAGATGCTACAGCTCATATGGAGCTCATGGTGCAGGAGGAGGAGGAGGAGGAGGAGGAGGAGAAAAATAGAGGCTCCAAGAGGAGCCAAGATGGCCAGGGTGATGGCAGGAGACAGAGGGGTTATAACCCCCAGCAGTCTTAGGGTGGTTTGGCTAGATCGACCTTTCCAGTGCCGAGTGCAGGATCTGGGAGAGGTAATCAGGGAGGCTTGACCTGTTTTACATGTGGCCAGCTGGGTCACAAGTCTTCGGTTTACCCGCAGAAGAGAGGGGGTCAGCGAGCTGCTTCTTCTTCAGCTAGACCTCAGGGCCAGAGTCAGGGCAGGGGCCAGCCTTTGTCTTGTTATCAGTGTGGACAGCCTGGGCACCTGAAGAGGTTTTGCCCACAGTTGAGTGCCACTTCAGGGGCGTCTGGTTCTAGGCAGATGTAGAGTTATCAACCAGCTCAGTCTGTGCAGGCCTCGAAGGCCAATCCGGGAGCTTCGTCTTCCCAGTCTATGCATCAGTCGTTTGCCCCTAGAGGTGAGCAGGTGGATCAGGGGCCTACAGGGCGCGTGTATGCTGTCACCGCGCAGGACCTAGTACCGGCTCCTTCAGTAGTGAGAGGTACCTTTCTGTTTTGCAACTCGGTTGCTAGTGTATTGATTGATACGGGTGCGTCTCATTCTTTTGTATCTGCTGCATTTGCATCTGTGTTGGAATTGGAGTTGGCACTGTTAGCATCTCCTATTTGTGTTGTGTCACCTATTGGGGGTGAGTTGCTTTTGAAACACGGATGTAGAGGTTGTGATATGGAGGTTGCCGATCATAGGCTTCCGTTTCCTTTTGTAGTTATGCCCATGAAGGGCTTTGATATTATTTTAGGTATGGACTGGTTATCGTCATACCGGGCAGTTATTGATTGCTACCGCCAGAGGGTCACTTGTTGTACCGTGAACGGGGAGTGTTTCCATTTCTTGGGGGACCGGGTTGGTAGTGTTTTGCCACCGGAGTATGATCCGCGAGGGCGGAGTGAGCTTAGTGGTCTACTTGCTAGCTTTATGAGTGGTGAGTGTGACGAGACCTAGATTGTGTTGCCGAGGGTGGTTTGTGAGTATTCGGATGTTTTTCCCGAGGATCTTGTTGATTTGCCACCTCACCGAGAGATAGAGTTCTCTATTGATTTAGTGCCCGGCACAGCACCGATTTCTACGGTACCTTATCGTTTTGCCTCAACAGAGTTGGTTGAGTTGAAAGTTCAGCTCCAGGAATTGCTAGATAAGGGCTTCATTCGCCCTAGTGGCCGTGGGGAGCACCAGCCCTCTTTGCTAAAAAGAAAGATGGTGCCTTGAGACTTTGTATCGACTACCAGAAGTTGAATCGGGCTACGGTTAAGAATAAGTACCCTATGGCCCGTATAGATGATATATTTGACCAGTTGAAGGGTTCCCGTTGTTTCTCTAAGATAGACTTGAGATCGGGTTACCACCAGTTGAGGGTCAGGGAGGAGGATGTTCCGAAGACAGCATTCCATACGCGGTATGGCCATTATGAGTTTTTGGTGATGCCATTTGGGCTTACCAATGCACCGGCAGTCTTTATGGACTTGATGAACTGAATCTTCCGGGAACTCTTGGATCGTTTTGTAGTCGTCTTCGTGGACGACATTTTGATCTATTCACCTTTAGAGGAGGAGCACGAGGCATACTTGAGAGTGGTGCTCGAGTTGCTTAAAGCCCATAGGCTGTATGCCAAGTTTGGGAAGTGTGAGTTCTGGCTAGGGGAAGTCAAGTTCTTAGGCCATGTTGTATCAGGGGAAGGAGTGTCTGTTGATACATTCAAGACTGAGGCAGTGCAAGATTGGGCACAGCCTACGAGTGTGTTTGAGATCCGCAGTTTTCTGGGATTAGCTGGGTATTATCGCCGGTTTGTGAAAGATTTCTCCAGGTTAGCTTCACCGTTGACTAGACTGACTCGGAAGGGAGTCAAATTTGTATGGAGTGAGACTTGTGAAAAGTCGTTCCAAGAGCTGAAAGTTAGATTGACCACCGCTCCAGTTTTGATTATTCCGGAGAGGGGGTTAGGTTATGCGGTTTATTGTGATGCCTCACGAGAGGGTTTGGGTTGTGTGTTGATGCAAGAGGGGAAAGTAGTTGCCTATGGCTCGCGTCAATTGAAAATTCACGAGAAGAATTGCCCTACACATGACCTAGAGTTAGCAGCAGTGATCTTTGCCTTGAAAATCTAGAGGCACTACCTTTATGGCGAGAGATTCGAGGTGTTCTCGGATCATAAGAGTCTGAAGTACCTGTTTACACAAAAAGACTTGAATTTGAGGCAGAGGAGGTGGATGGAGTTTATTGAGGATTACGACTTCGAGTTGCATTATCATCCGGGAAAGGCCAATGTTGTGGCCGATGCCCTTAGCAGAAAATCCATTAGTGATGTAGCTTGTGTAGCCATCCGAGAGTGGGAGATGTTGGGGGCACTTGGCGAGTTTGATTTGCATCTGGGCGAATCTGTTGAGGCTGCGGCTTTGTTTTCTGTTGTTGCACAGCCTACACTTGTGACTTGAGTGCTAGAGGCACAGAGAGGTGACCTTGAGGTAGAATCCCTCCAAGAGAAGATCTCCAGTGGGAAAGTTGAGAAGGGTTTGACGGTGTATCCCGACCTGACTATGAGATACCGAGACCATTTGTTTGTGCCGGAGTCTTGCCGAGAGGAGGTACTCCAAGAGTTTCATCATTCGCGCCTTGCGGTGCATCCGGGAGGCACTAAGATGTATCGGGATTTGGGTCGCCAGTTTTGGTGCCGGGGTATGAAGAGAGATGTGGCAGTTTTCGTGTCTAAGTGCCTTACTTGTCAGCAAGTGAAGGCCGAGCATCAAAGGCCAGCGGGTTTGTTACAACCCTTGCCTATTGCCGAGTGGAAGTGGGACCATGTCACTATAGACTTCGTTGTAGGTCTTCCGAGGACTCAGCGGGGTAGTGATGCTATTTGGGTGATTGTAGACCGGTTGACTAAGTTGGCGCACTTCATTCCAATGCGCGCAAGAGATTCGGTAGATCATCTGGCTGACTTGTATATTCGGGACATAGTGAGATTGCACGGGGTCCCAGTGACGATCGTCTCAAATAGAGACCCTCGTTTTACTGCTAGGTTGTGGCAGAGTTTGCAGAGTGCCTTGGGCACTAAGTTGACCTTTAGTACAGCTTATCATCCTCAGACTGACGGGCAGTCCGAGCGTACTATTCAGATCCTTGAGGATATGCTTCGAGGTTGTGTCATGGACTTTAGTGAGACGTGGGAGAGGCACTTGCCCTTGGTGGAGTTTGCCTACAACAACAGTTTTCAATCTAGCATCGGTATGGCACCGTTTGAGGCCTTGTATGGCCGACCGTGTAGGTCTCCAGTTTGTTGGGCCGAGGTGGGTGATGCACCTTTCTTCGATCCGGAATTGGTGAGAGAAACGACGGAGAAGGTTGAGCTTATCCGTAGGAGGCTTGTTACAGCCCAGAGTCGTCAGAAATCTTATGCCGATTGTAGGAGGAGACCTTTGGTGTTTGAGGTAGGTGATCATGTCTTTCTAAAGATATCACCTAGGCGGGCATTGATGAGGTTTGGAAAGAGTGGGAAGTTATCCCCTCGGTTTATTGGTCCTTTTGAGATCCTTGAGAGGATTGGCGAGGTTGCCTATCGTTTGGCTTTGCCGCCACAGTTGTCCGGAGTTCATGACGTGTTTCATGTGAGTATGCTTCAGAAGTATGAGCCGGATCCATCACATGTACTGGATTGGACCGACTTAGAGGTAGATGAGGATGCCTCGTATGAGGAGAGACCGGTTCGGGTCTTGGATAGGCGGGATCAAGTCCTGCGTGGCAAGACCATTCCTTTGGTGAAGGTTTTGTGGAAACATCACGGAGTGGAGGAAGCCACTTGGGAACGTGAGTTGGAAGTCCGCGAGAAATATCCGGACTTGTTTGTTGATGTGTAGTCATGTATTGAGATTTTGTAATTTTAATAAACTTTAAGAACATTATGTTTATGTCTTAAGTTGTAAAACATTGTGAATGTTTTGGTTTATGGATATATTGTGGAAACTTGCCTTGAAATGGAAGTTGATTATAATATTGCATATGTTGGCTATATTATAGAAATGGAGTTATATCCTGGGAACTGAATATGATATGGAAATGCGAATCATGTGTGTTGAAAACTGTTAAAATGAAAAGGAAATGCATATTGTAATGTATATATTGTGAAATGCCTCTTGATAAGAGATGGAATGACCGGTAATGGGTCAAGTTGTTTAATGTTGAAATGTAACATTGTTTAAAATGGAGAAAAACCTATTTTTGAAAAAAAAAAAACTTACACTTAATTTCGGGGACGAAATTCTTTAAGGGGGGGAGGTTATAGTGATCCCGGGTTTTACCCCTTGTTGTACAGTGGTCCGGACTTGAGTCCGTGGACATTAGCAGTTGTTATTCTCTTGTTTACATCCTTTCATATTTTGTTTTGAATTATAGGATATGTTGGGCAGGTTTGTTACAGGTTGGTTGTGTCTGGGAGCCGAGTGTTGCTGCCCAGAATTCTGGACCTTCGCTCGAGCGAGAAGTTTGTCGCTCGAACGAGCTCTTTGTTTTGGTCCTTCGCTCGAGCCAGGGTTTGGTCGCTCGAACGAGAGTGTGTTTTTGTGTCTGGTGGGTCGAGCCAGAGTGACTTCGCTCGAGTGAGCGATTGCGTCTGGTTCTGGACCTGAGAGTTGCATTTCTTGGCTCGAGCGAGCTTTTCTTCGCTCGAGCGATCTGGTTTTTCTTCGCTCGAGCGAGCGTTCCGTCGCTCGAGCGTGCGTCTGGTTGCAGACCTGTAGGTTCGAGTCGTTGGCTCGAGCGAACATTTTGTCGCTCGAGCGAGATTCTGGGTTGTTGGCTCGAGCGAGACTTTCTTGGCTCGAGCGAGGTTTTCTGTGTCTGGTCGCTCGAGCGACCAAGTCTTCGCTCGAGCGAACCTGTTTTATATCAGCAGATAGCAGCGATTTTAAACATAACATTTTCATCACTTTTCATTTTAAAACCCTAGATCTGAGACCCTCTCTCTCTAGACTTGCCTTCTCTCTAAATTTTCATCTCTTTCTAGTGTGAATCTACCCTAAGTTCTTTGTTAAAAAGGTAGAGGGTGTTGAGAGCTTTGATTTAATCTGAAAATTTGACAATTTGGAGCATTTTGGTTTTTGGTCTTCATCTCCGTTGGAGCTCAAACTTTGAGGTAAGGATTCCCTACTCATCCTTATGGACTTTGTCTTTCAATTTTAGCTTTTTGATATGTTGGGTGTTGTTGTGTAATTTTACAAAAGTTTGGGTCTTTTGTGTAATTTTACAAAAGATGGGGTTTTGTTTATAATAAACCTATATGCAAGATTGGCATAAAAAAGTGAGATAGATGATGGATTATGGATGAAAATGGAACCTTAGGGTTGTTTGTTAATTATGGGAATTTGCCCTAATTGGTTTAATAAATTAATTTGAATAATTAATTTGAGAAATGAGGAGTTGAATTGGAAATGTTGGGATTTGGAACGTATGGGATTAAAGGGTGTAGTTGGATTAGTTATCACTCACCAAATTGAAATGTTGATTTTATATCCTTTTGATGCATTTATTTTCTGTTTAGAAATAACTGCTTTGGACTATCGGTGGAGGATAGTCTTGATTGTTGTAGACAATGCATGATGATTAGGCAAACGGAAACTAATTACTGGAATGTGTCATTAAGTATGACGGTTGAAAGGATACATTAAATTTATGTACTGATTGGTAATGTGTATAATAATTGTTTATATGCATTGTGTTGTGTTGGATGAGATAGGGGATGTACTCCACGGTTTAGGGGAAGATAGAGGATGGACCTCTAAATCGGATGTTGTTTGGGAGAAGATAGGGGATGGACTCCATAGATACCGCTCATATGCTTATCTACTATTATGATGATACAGCTCTTATACTTATCCCTGGAAGTGTGATATAGCTCTTATGCTTATCTGTTGATGTGTTGGTATGGCTAGTAAAATGAAAAGTAATATGGACTTGTATGTCATAAAACTTTAACGTGGTATAAGTGGATGTATCAGTGTTGGCCATCTATCAACTGCTAATCTTTTAGTCATTGTTCATAACTGGTTTAGTGTATTTCTACTAGGCTGTGGCTCACCCCATATGGGAACATCATTTTCAGGTACAGGTAGCATGCCACCTCCAATGACATAGCTTGGGAGGCTAGAGGCTGTCAGACTTTTTGGATGTCATTTTTTCCTTTTGATGTATTACATGTAAATTCAAGCCTAGGGCTTAATGTGTATATGAGTTAGTACTCATTTCTTGTAACCAAGTGTTGGCTTGGAAAGTTGTAAGCCCATGGGGTGTTTACTTTTGTTGTCAACATGTAATACTTTTTGTAAGGAAATACTCTAATGAATAGAAGGATGTTGATCTTTTATATATCAATGCATGTCAATATTGTTGAGTTTAATGTTATTATTTTGAGGGCGTTACAAGCTTCGTCTTCGGCTCGTTCTCAGAGCTAGAGTTAGGGAAGAGAGCAGCTACTCACTTGTTATCAATGTGGGCAGGCGGGACACCTAAAGAGGTTTTGCCCATAGTTGGGTGGCACGTCTAGTGCGTCTGGTTCGAGGCAGACACAGAGTCATCAGCCTGCACAATCAACACAGGCCCCGAGGGCCAATCAATGAGTCTCTTCGGCTCCATCAGTGCAGCAGTCCTATGCTCCAAGGAGTGAGCAGATAGATTAGAGGCCAACAGGGCGTGTGTATGCAGTCACAGCGCCAGATCTTGTGCCTGCTCCTTCTATGGTGAGAGGTACCTTCTTGTTTTGCAATTCAGTTGCCAATGTGTTGATTGATACTGTAACAAGCCCGCGAGGGGGCCTCGCTACAGTTCGGACTCGATTTTGTTGCGGTTCTAAATCTTGAACCAAAGAGTCCAAATCCGGCAAATCGTTTTGAAAACAGATTTTTTTGAAAGAAGTACCAAACATGGACTGCTTTGCCAGATACAGAGTCGCCACCTAAATATTTTTTAATGGGGAAATTTAGGAAACCCTGACTCGGTGCCAAAGGCCACGTGTCCGTCATCACCAAAGTTGCCTCGGCTCGGGAACTTGGGTACGATTGGGGAAGGTCACATCGTGAGCACCCCCGCTCGCCCGGTCAAAGACCGGCCTCTACTAACCATGATATCTGTTTTTGAAAATATTGTGAGTTCTTATTCCGGTTACTAGCCTAGATTACTATGTGATGCTCGCGGCAAACAAGTATAGACTGGGCCGTCTGAATTGGAACAAAACATTTCATGTTTGTTTGTTTGAAAATGGTGTGATGGTGCTACCCGCAGGTAGGCTAAAATGCAGATTTGCCACCCTCGGGCGGGCTTAGAAAACAGTGATGTTGCCACTATCTAGTGGGCTTAAAACAAACAGTCAATGCATTGTCCCAATTCAAATAACTCAACCTCCACCCACAGGCATTCAGGCAGTTATATCACGTAAGCAAATAGCCTCATGGCAAGCATGCTGTTCATGGCAACACTCACACGCATGCAAGGATGCTAAAGCATAAAAACTCACCGAGTACTCCCAGCCAAAACAGAAACTACATTAGAAATCATGCATGATCCTAGATATGCTGAAATGCCTAATGCAACACATGCAAAGATGCCAACTATAGTAGGCTCGGCTATTCTAAACATGGTATATGAAATGCTACAGCTAACATGTATTCAATTTAGAATTGAAATACAGATGCAGTTTGTATGATGCGCCGAGCCCGGTGCATGCAAACAGATGAATGATGCAAACATGCTGGCATGCTGTATGCTAATTGAAATATGTCCTATATCTAACCACTGTAAGCGGATAAATAAAAGGGAGAAAGAAATGGGGGTTGGAAGACATACATCACACTCACACACCCTTATTACAATTATGCCCTCGCGCAGAGGGTCCGAATAAATATACAGTCCGAAATGTACAGCCCCAAATAATATACAAATTCCTAATTAATTAACAAATTAAACTAAGAAAGCTGTAAACTGGCGTGCAAGCCAGGGATTGCCTTGCTTCTGATGAATGATGCATGCCGGGCTGCTTCGGCGCTGAAATCCACTGGGATGCCCCAATTAGCCTCTGTTTGCACTTTTTCTCGAAATGCGTGCCAGACTCCGAAAAGTTGCTGATTCTTGATTTTGCTGCAACAGAGAGCAGGAAAGGGGCATAAAAATGTATTTCACATATGTATGCATGCCTCGATCCTCGTGCCACCAATCACGCATCTCGATGCATGATGGCCGAGGAGTCGGATTGCACAACTCAATATAGGATGCATGCGGATGAATGCTACAACAAAACCTAGCTCCATCATGGGTAATCCGGAGCGTCGGTGACTTGGGAATTGAGACACACTCCGCCACTCGGAGTACGAAACGTGCCTCGTTTCCCGTGCCCGGGCTAACTCCTATCCCGAACACGATGCAATATGCATGATATGTAACTAAGATACAGCCTAGTATGCACAATGCTGATGCGAATGAGATGAAAATAAGATGAAAATGAGATGCCTCGAAAAGCGTGTACGCGGGCACGCAAACCGAGGCGATGGCATGAAATACAAATCGAATAAAACTGAAGTGCCTCGAAATGCGTGCACACGGGCACGCAAACCGAGGCAATGATGAAATGCAAATCGGATAAAACCGAAGTGCCTCAAAATGCGCGCCCACAGGCACGCAAACCGAGGCGATGATAAAATGCAAATCGAATAAAACCGAAGTGCCTCGAAATGCGCGCCCACAGGCACGCAAACTGAGGCAATGACAAAATGGAAATCGGATAAAACCGAAGTGCCTCGAAATGCGCGCCCACAGGCACGCAAACCGAGACAATGACGAAATGAGATGGAAATGAAAATTGGGCTTATACTAACATGAGTGGACCTCAGCCACACTCACATCAGATGCCGTCGGATAAAAAAGAGATGCCTCGAAATGCGTGCACCCGGGCACGCAAATCGAGGAATGCATAAAATGACATACGGAATGAAAATTGGGCTTACGCCAACATGAGAGGGCCTCAGCCACACTCACACAAGCTGCCGATCAATCAAATCGGAGTGCCTCGAAGTGCGCGCCGATGGGCACGCAAACCGAGGCAATGCATTAAGGCATGAAATGACATGGGAAATGATATGCAAGCATGCAAACCAAATTTCAGCACCTAAGTAAAGGGGAAAACAGTCCCGAAATGATACGAAATGACAACCGATGCATGAAATCATCCCGAAATGTGAATTTAAGCGCCCGAAATGGCCTACGGCTATGCCAAACATGCAAAAATGGCACATGAAAGCAAAAACAGTAGCAAGGCAGTCCCAAAAATAGCATCTTTTCAGTACAAAACATGGCCAAATTGTGAGCATAGATATGGCAACAATGGCATGCAAAAACGGGGGAAAAGAAGGGAATTACAAAGCAAGTGGTAGTTACAAAGCTCAAACCCAAAAACACAGTTCTACAACATTAAAGAGGGGTCAAAAATATGAATATTTACAGAAGATGACATCCCCCAATTCAGTGTGTAGATATACTAAATATAGCATGCAAAATTTGGGCCAAAAGAGGAGTATAAAGAGAGGTAGTATATAGAAAATTCAAATGGAAAAACTTTCTTCTACAATACTGAAGAGGGTCCAAAAATAAGCATATATTCAGTTTATGGATGCCCCGAAATCAATATGAAAACATGCTAACAATCCCATGCAAAATGGAGCTCAAAAGAGGTTATAACAAGAGACATGCAAAGCATGCACCAAACAACAAAACTTTCTTCATGAAACATGTAGAGGGGGTCAAAATAAGACCCCTTTCAGTTCTGACCAAGAGCTAAAACCAAAAGCATAAAAGGATACAAATCATGCAAGAATTGGGGCCTAGAGTGGATTTCAAAGGGAGGTGGTATATAGAATGGCCAAACAAGGTTGAGCCCTTCTACAATGTTGTAGAGGGGCTCAAAATAGGCACAAAACCAGTAGGGGTCGGAGCCCCAAAAACAAATGCAAATAGGCTAAAAATGGCATGCAAGATTGTGACATACAAGCTAGATATTGAAACAAGTGTATCATGGAGGCATCAAGTGAAGTTGAGCCCTTCTACAAAGTTGTAGAGGGGCTCAAAATGAGCCTAAAACCAGTAGGGGTCAAGGCCCAAAAACTGAAAGGAAATAAGGTAGAAATAGAAAGCAAAATTATGCTACAAAAAGAGATTTGGAAACTTACCATTGAAGATCTGATTGTTGCTACCTCTTGGCCTGAATTTGGTGCTTCTTAGCCACTGGAGAACACTTCTTTGCTGCTGGAATGGTAGTGGGGATGGTGGAGCTAAGGGTTGATGAAGGAATTGCCTAGGAACTTGGAAGTTTTTGAGGTTTTTGGCTATGGAAATCAAGGGTTTTGAATCAAGGCTCTTGAGACAAATTTTTCTAACCTAGGCAAAGGGGCTGTCCAGCCCTTTAAGTAAGTAAGAAAAGGTGTAAAAGGGGAGGGAAATGGAGGCAATCTTTCCCTCCCAAAATATCCCCCGGATGGGGGAGATATTTTGAAAAAATATCTGGACAGCTGGAATGAGCTGGAAAGCAAGAAGCTGGCCGGCCAGGTGGTTTTCTGCAAGGTGGCCGGCCGGCCACCCCACCTGGTCGGCCAGCCACTCACCATGGCCGGCCGACCACCCCCAAAAAATGAAGCAATGATTTTCTGGCCGACCACCACACAAAGGTGTCCTCCCAGATGTGCAGAATAAGGCCCCAGGGTCGGAATCTGGCAATTCTGAAGCAGGAGTCACAACATAGAGCTTGAAGGAGAGGCTCAAAAATGAACTGCACAATTGCTGGCCGACCACCAACTTTTAGGGTCCTCCCAGATGTGTGCAACAAGGTTCCAAGGTCGGAAATTGGCAACACTGAAGCAGGAGCCACAACATAGAGCTTGAAGGAGAGGCTCAAAAATGAAAATCAAAATTGCTGGCCGAACATACATTTTTAGGGTCCTCTCATGTCCCCTGATCACAGATATGTAGCTTTGGTGGGAAGAAAATACCCCTAGGGTGTTCAACATTGGCCCGGAAGTGAGAAAAACGGGCTCCGGAGGAGCGAAACTGGTTATCTGGGATAATTGCTGGCTTCTCACCCCCCAGTGATCTTCCTGGTGTTGAAACAGAGGTACCTGCCAAGTTTGAACAAAAACTAATGAGAAATGAACGCTCGGAGTCAAAACCGAGCAATTCAGGGATCCCGAAAATGGGCTGCAGGTGCCGGAAGTGGTGTTCAGCAGCGAAGTGGGCATCTGCGACCCCAGTGTCCCTCGGAATGACAAAACAGAGGTTCCTGCCAAAAATCAGAGAACACTGATGCAAAATGAATGCTCGGGGCCCAAATCACGCAGTTCGGGGTCCCGAAAACCGACTGTAAGCACCGAAAGTGGCATACGGCCACGAAGTGGGCATCAGAAGCCCCAGTGTTCCTCGAAACTATAAAACAGAGGTGCATGCCAAAAACCGGAGAACTCGGAGATGGTTGGGCGGTCCCGAGCCAAGGCACACGGCCTGACGGTCCCGAAAACCGGGAATCGGGCTCCGAAATGGGCAAAATGGCCTACGGCCACGAAATGTAGCTCACGGCCACCGGGAGATAGCCTACAGGACCACTCCCTTCCCTCGGGAAAAAAAACACAGAGAAAACCGAGTCCGGTTCGCAAACCGAGATAAGGCACAAAAGAGAATTCGGAAGTCCGGAGGCAGGGCGCACGGCCGCGACTCTGAGACTTCTGAACGAGCACAGTATGCAACATCACCAAGCGCTCAATCGGTGACGTCTGAGTCTTAAGGTCGGTCAAAAATGGGGTGTCTACAGTTGCCCCTCTTTGACAGAACTCGGAAGTCAAGAAGTGACGAGAGTGAATGTCAAACCCCAGAGACGACCCATTTTTGACAAGGCCGAAGACTTAGACAATCATACAAAACAAACAGAAATGTGTGCCCGCAGGCAGGGGGGGCAAGAATGCAAATCATAGGCACGGAGCCAGGTGATTATGCAAGTGCAACAAACTGTAATCAGGCAAATATTGACAAATAGATGCAACAGTTTTAAGCAAGAATGCAAAGCAAGAACTACATTTCATGCAGTTAGGGATGCGGAGAATTATTCAATTCTCGTCGCGTCTCACACGGAGAAGATACAATACCTGCGCGATTCGTCTGGTCGCACCAGCCTCAAATGAACCGTACATACAATATCGTGCCTGCAAAAGAGAGAAATTCAACAAGAACAATATGCTAACAACATATTTCCAATGTGATTCCGATGATTCCAAAAGTTTGACACACACAGTGTCGGTGAACGGATGTACCACAATGCGAGAAAAGATAACGCGCGACAATGCATGCTCGAGCATAGAAGTATGGTACATCAAGAGAAAACGTATGACGATGCAAAACATTCATGATGATGCAAATTATGAGCCAAATAATGACAAACGAGCACAAATCGGGATGCCGGTTTGTTGCGCAACAACAAGCTGAAAAACGCGCATTTCGACGACGGCAACTCGATCGCGGCCTCTGATTTACCTCCCGGAGAGGTCACAACATGTTTTAAAAAGGATACATTCCGATTTTGATGAATAATGATGAGACACATGTCAATAATTGCAATTAAAGTTCCAGCGGAGCAATTCAGCGCCAGAAAGTGCACTTTTCTTCAACTTTTTCAGGTCCCGGGAACTCCGATTTTCCTCAAAATTTGCAGAGAGGTAGGGGAGGGGGTAAGGAGCATGGTCGGCCAGCTCTCCTCCCTAGGAGAGGCCATCAGCCAGGGGGGAAAAAGGAAGTGGCCGGCCAGCCAGGTTAGGTGGCCGGCCGGCCACATGCCCAAAGTAGGGGCATTTTGGTCATTTTCAGCATTTCTATATATACACACCTCCAATGCCATCCGAAATCACTCCCCCAAGTGTGAAATTCTCTCCTCTTGCTCTCTAAGCCATTTTCTCTTTCAGATCTGCATTTTATACGCGCCCCTCGGCCTCCCACGCAAGTTGTTTTCGCGAAATCTTTCAGATTTAAGCACTTTGAACCGACTAAATTCTGATTTCGGGACTTCTCTTCTCATTTTCATCACTTGAGGTAATTTTGTTTCAATATTTGGAAAATTTTTCCGGGAGTTGACTTTTGTTGACTTTTCGTTTCCCGAGAGTTGACTTTTTGTTGACTTTTTCCAATTTTGGCCCATTTTGCTCATTTTTGCTCCTCTTTGCAGATTTCTTGCAATGGCGGGTCATTTTCCATTCGGTGGAGGTCCTCCAGGTGCCGGGGATGATTTTGATCTCATGACACTGCCCCTGAGGGTCCGCCCTTTCATTCCCGATCGTTATGCTCCAGCGGTGCATAGGCTTCCGCGAGCCACCTTTCGTCATTTCACCGAATTCAACGATCGAGCACCCGGGGATCTTCTTCTACGAGAGCCGGAGCAGCACCTCTCCTACGATGCAGAGGTATTTCACTTTATTCTCTGTATTTCTCGTGCATTTCATACTCCTGCCATGCTTAGACACACAGTTTAGCTTACGACACGATACTTGCATCCTGAGCATGTGACTTAAACACTTGAATTTCATGAACACCTGGCATATTTGAATAATTGTGAACGCACAGTGCACATTGGTTAGAAATTGAACACACAGCTCAAACATTGATTCACCGAAGACACAACCTGAAGTCGAAAATGAGCACACAGCACATACTGACTAAGAGTAGAACACACAGTCTCAAAACTCAGATTTTCTGAACACGCAGCCCAGCTTTGAAGCGAACACACAGCCCACTGATCGAGAGTAGAACACACAGTCCCAAACTTGAAGCGAACACACAGCCCACTGATTAGAAGTAGAACACACAGTCTCAAACTTGAAGCGAACACACAGCCCACTGATTAGAAGTAGAACACACAGTCCCAAACTTGAAGTGAACACACAGCCCACTATTTGAAAGTAGAACACACAGTCCCAAATCGAAGCGAACACACAGTCCACTGATTAGAAGTGAACACACAGCCCAAACTTGAAGCGAACACACAGCCCACTGATTAGAAGTAGAACACACAGTCCCAAACTTGAAGCGAACACACAGCCCACTGATTAGAAGTAGAACACACAGTCCCAAACTTGAAGCGAACACACAGCCCACTGATTAGAAGTAGAACACACAGTCCCAAACTTGATGTACTGAACGCGCAGCCCAGATTTGGAGCGAACACACAGCCCACTAATCTTCTAAAATTTGAACACACAGCCCAAAATACCGAATTTACTGAACACGCAGCCCAGAACACTTCATTTGCACACAGTTCATTTTCACTTCATTTGCACACAGCTCATTTTCACTTCATTTGCACACAGCTCATTTTCACTTCATTTGCTGATACATCATTTATTCTAAATGCAAGCTGGCTCTCGCACAGTGCGAGGATATGGCTCCGTCGCCGCGAGGGAGTGGTATTTCGAGCTTCCGGAAGCTGTTCGGGGATTAGTTGACTTTGCAGGATTCGGGCCATTCTGCAGAGGGTTATCTCATTGCCTCATCAGTAGGACTTTATTTGCTGCTTTGGCGGAGAGATGGTGGGACACCACCAATTCTTTCCATTTTTCTGCCACCGGGGATATGACCATGACCCCGCTGGACTTTGCTATACTCACCGGCCTAGACTTAGGCGGTGGGCCCATTCCCTACGACGAGGATATGGGTCAGTGGGAGGCTGCCTGGATGCACCTATTGGGGGCACACCCGCCTGTAGACAGAGGTTCGGGGAGGGTCCGATACTCTTGGTTTGCTTCCCATTTCCGGCGGCCACAGATGGAGCCTGAGACTCCTGAGGAGGCGGAGCAGTATGCCCGCGGTTTCCTTATGTATCTCTTCGGCACCACCTTGTTTGCTGATAGAGGGAACATGGTAGGATTATATCTCCTGAGCGCTCTGGTAGACCTCTCACAGGTCGGCCAGTATGATTGGGGCGGCGCTGGTCTGGCTACCCTGTACTGTTACCTGAGCGCAGTCTCTCGCACACGAGGGGATTTACTCGGCGGCTACTGGAGAGCCTGGGAGGTACATTCTGTCCTCTTGATTTACATTTTTGCTCCTCATTACTTGTTCACTGCACGCACGGCGCACTTTGCATTCTGTAGTCACATTCTACACTGCTTTTCTCAGCTATGGGTGTATGTGTATTTTCCCACATTGGCTCCAGAGATGGAGGTGGCAGGGCCTCCAACGACTCCGTATTCATTGATGTTTGAGGGTGAGCATCTACCGAGGCCTCGAGAGACTCTCTTCTCTCTGCGGCAGTACTTTGACACTGTTCGGGCGACAGAGGTATTTCAGAACTCTCAGCTCCTTTCATTTTCATCTTCGATTTGTTATATATTCTGATTTCTGATTGATTTATGCGCTGGTTGTCCGCAGATCACTTGGCAGCCCTGGGCAGTCTTTGGCGATGATCTCGACAATCAGTTCCCCGGAGGGTCGACTAGTTCCCAGTACAGGTTCCTTCTCGAGGGACCAGTCGGCAGGGCTTGGTTCCTGGGGGAACGTTTTCAGCGCCAGATATGGGGGGGCAATTCTCAGGACCCTCCTGCTGTGCCTCCAGACACCATGCGGACTGCTGATAGATTATCCCCTGAGGAGGTCGGTAGTGCTATGCAGGGCAGTGATGCTTTATTACATCTTCTTGAGGGGAACTACGCCACCTATCGCCGCATATACCTGATGCCTCCCCTGACGGGAGTACGGGCTCCACCACGGAGGTCTACTGGCGCACCATCTTCGAGTCGCGCCCGTGCTACAGATATCCCTTCTTCTAGCAGGGCCGGTACATCTAGAGGTAGAGGCAGTTCGATTCCTCCGATCCCTCCGACTCTTGATCACCCTGGATGGCCAGAGATGCCGACTGAGTTGACGAGTTGGCAGTATGGGGCTACCTCCCCGATTCCGATCCCTATGGAGCCTCCGATGCCTGGTCACAGATACGTCAGTGATCCTGACTCACCACCGGTATGTTCTACCATTTTTCATTTGTCACACAGACATTTTGGCAGTTGCTTGTTTTATTGATGAGTTGAGCTTGTGTCTACAGCCACCTCGAGAGTACGTAGACCAGATGCTCGGGGTGGTGGCCTCGCTTGAGGGGATGGTCCTGCGTAGAGAGGCACAGATGTCCATCATGGGCTTCCAGGTACCCTTCATCTTTCTTGCATTTATCATATTTTTGTTAACATGCTGGCTTTGAGCATTCTGCTGCACTGATAGGCTGTGTAGAACACATCTAGTACACACCCCACTCACACACTGTACTTGCACCTGCTTTTATGTCTGAACTGATGGATTGCACTTTTCATTTTCAGATGCCTCCCGTGTACGCTTCGACACGAGGTGGGCCTCCCGGGCCTTTTCAGAGAGGTCGAGGCGCTAGACCTGCTCGAGGTACAGGGACTCAAGGAGCTGGGCCATCCAGGCCTTACCGAAGAGCTCGAGGAGCAGGGTCGTCTCGCAGACGCAGGGCACCTATTGTCGAGGATGACGAGGAGGAGGTCGCAGATCATGTGTCAGAGGCATCTCCTGGAGAAGGAGGTTCCGGTCTTGGTTCCGGGAGCGGAGATGAGCCTGAGGGAGATCCGGAGGATGACAGCTCCGATCCAGATGGTGATGGTGATGCAGAGATTATCCCGCAGAAGAGGATGAGAGGGCCTCCACATTCTCGTTCTCGAGGATATTGATGTTATTTCCTGCTTTATTCTACTTTTTAGCTAGTAGTTTGTAGCACTTTGCACATTGTTAGGCAGTTTTATTTCCTGTAAAACTTGTACCTTTATTTTGTTGTAAAACATGATGGAATGAAACAGCTTTTGAAAAGATGTTTGTATTTGACATTCTTAGCATCGCATCGCATCATTTTGCACAAAAATGGAATTGAATGGAAACGTGCCTCATGTATTTATCGGGTCAGGTAGTGAACCGACGCAACAAATTAAAACAAATCGACTCACTAAGAGATAACAGAATCTTAGCAAGTTTACAACTCGATAAACAAAATACAACAATGTTAATGACTCAAAAGACAAGGCTTAACAAAACTATGTAATCAAAAAGTAACAACTCAAAACACAAAATGCGATAGCTCGACAAAACTTACAACTCAATAAGCAAAACAACAACTCGATAAGCAAAACAAAACATACGTCAGACGGACAATCTGGATAACGGAGTGTACCCGAAACCGAGAGAAATGGAGGCCTTCGACATTCCCGATGCATGCAAAGGCTTCAAACTTTCTTCCGGCGGGCAAAATGGGACGCAATGCGAGGCCGAAAGCATTTCGCATTTGAAAACAAAGAGTGGCCGGCCTACTAGGATAGGTGGCCGGCCGGCCACTCCTCCCGTGACCACCAAAATGTTGACAAGTGTCCCTTGAATAGTGTTTTAGCCTCCTATAAAAGCCTCAGTCTTGGAACTTATTCATTTCATCGCATTTCCTCTCAAAAATGGAAGCATTTCTCACCGAAAATCTCACATCTTGGATCTCTTCTTTAGATGGCTCGGAGAAGTTGAATTTCAGGGGTTTCGGCTTGAATGCACTATTCACGCTAAGTCGGACTCCATTGCATCTTCCTTTCCTCTATGCCGCGGCAAGGTTCTGGAACCCGGTGACGCACGTCTTTAGCTTTGGCGGGCAAGAGGTATGTCCTACTTTTGAAGATTTTCAAGCCTTAATGGAGTCTGACCGCTCAGAAGAGATCTTGCCTCAGTCTCGTTTTGGTCATGCCCGAGCTTTAGGGCGGATGTGCGGTCTCGACACGCATAATGCTCGATCTCTGATTGGTAATGGGATGTTGGATATCCCGAGTCTGATTTACCAATTCTCTGATGCTGGTGATCGTAGCGACCACTATTGGCAAGGTTTCCGGCAGCACGCCCTCTGCTTGTGCCTACTATCCCATTTTCTGTTTGTTTCGGGCTCCGGAGGAGCTAACATCCGCTTGATTGAAGTCGCTCAAGGCTTGAGGGAAGGAAAGAGTTGTATTGCCATGACTTTGGCCGAGACACTGATGGGTCTGGATGCCTTTTACTGCCGGGAGACAACCAGGTTTGCAGGGAGTCCCCTACTGCTACAGGTAATGTTTCCCACCTAAGCTCACATGTATATTTGCTCACATCACTCGGTCCTCGGGCTCGTTTTTTCTCACAAAACCCTTATCTTACTTTTCTCTCCTCGTACATCTCTCTATTCTTTAATCTCTCATTTTTCATCTCTCCCCAGATATGGTTGATGGATAAATTGCAAGTTGTGGACTCTTGTCCTGCTTACTCAGCCCGCGGCTACTTCTTTCGTCAACGCCTGGTTGACGCCCTTGATGAGGGATGGTGGTTTGAATGGATGTGCAACTTGTCGGCAGATCGCATCGCGTGGCGTTGTCCTTGGCTTAACCTTCCGGTGATGAGTTATAGCATGTTTGAAGATACTGGGATTCGGTTGGTCGGCTTGACTCACTGTGTATTTTACTTCCCATTCCGCATTCTGCGTCAGTTTGGCCATGATCAAACTTGCCCTCTGGAGGGGATTGAGTATCCGGCTACATTTCCAGTCCGAGGTGCACATCTTGCCCGACATATTACAGCTTGGAGGACCAGAGAGCTCCTATCCCCCGCCCCTACTTTTAGTTGCACTTTGTCTGACGAGTGCTGGGATTGGCTCAACGAGGAGGCACAGGTTGGGCCTAGGCTGGCATCAGAGGCTTCAACTAGCTCTGGAAGGGGGGGCAGGGACACCTGACTTGACTATGCCCCAGATTTATTGCTTTACTAGTACTTTCAAGTTTTCTTCATGAGTGTAATAAAAAAGCAACCTCAATTGTATGCAAGAGCAAGAGAACTCTGTTTTGAAATAAATGAAATTGAAGGTTGTGGTACTGAAAATTCTCCGCTTTGGTCCAAAAATGGTCTTAGTTGTAAAAAGATTAATTTTGAGCAAAGTCCACTTTTATTAAAACTTTTCAAAACCATTTTTGATATGGATCAGAACTGGACACGCCTGAGATCTGTCACTGGGATGCACAACCCCGGATCCTAGCAACTGGAAAGTTGCCCCTAGTCGGAAAAGATGCCTCGGCAATGTGTGGCAACGGAAAGTTGCCCCTAGTTTGAATAGCACTGTACCGGAGATCACAATAAATGCTGATGAATAGAGATGGCTGAGATGATCAAAATGGACAAAGTTGATCGAGGAAAATGTTTATGGCTGAACTTCAGGATGAAGCTGCCTACGTATCCCAAAGATGGGAATCAAGCCTTACGTAGTTCAGGCTTAGGTTCGCTCGGGTATTTTTACTCTCCTTTTGCGCTCTAACTTTTGCCAAGGCCGCCCTTTGCGGGTTTTCAACCTTGCGAGCTCAGTTTTTATAATTTCAAATTTTCTATGCTCTGAGTTTTGCCTAGGTCGCCCTTTCGGGTTTTCGGCCTAGCGAGCCTCTCAGGGGTAGTATTTCTTCAACTTGTCCATGTTGATCGGTTGAGAAAACTCTAAGCCATCTAAATCCATCAGAACCACAGCTCCACCTGACCAGATTGACTTGATGATGTAGGGACCAGTCCAATTGGTTCTGAACTTGCCCCTTGGGTCGTGGATGGGAGCTCGGTTGTCCTTGAGTACTAAATCTCCTTCCTTTAAGTTCCTGGACTTAACCTTCTTGTTAAAAGCCCGGGCGATTCTGCGTTGATAGCCTTGAATATGGTACAGTGCCTTCAACCTTCTTTCATCAAAAAGCATGAGTTCTTCAAATCTGTTCTGTTGCCAATCCGCTTCGGCTATCTGGCACTCGGCCAATACTCTCAACGACGGAACCTCAATCTCAATAGGCAGAACGGCCTCCATCCCATAGACTAATGAGTACGGAGTCGCTCCAGTAGAAGTTCTGATCGAAGTCCTGTAGCCCCACAGAGCGAACGGCAGCTTATCTGGCCAGTCCCGATAGGTTTCCACCATTTTCTGTAGTATACGCTTGATATTCTTGTTGGCGGCCTCAACTGCTCCATTAGTTTGCGGCCGATAGGTAGATGACTTATGAAAAGCCACATTGTATTTCTCCAACAAGTCAATCACTTCCTTCTTGAAGTGGGAACCATTGTCTGAAACTATTTCATTTGGGACCCCGTAGCGACAGATGATGTTATTTCTGATGAATTTTGCAACGTGTGAAGCCTTCAACACTGCATAAGACTGGGCCTCAACCCACTTCGTGAAATAATCTATCGCTACAAGGATGAACTCATGCCCATTCGACCCTTTTGGCGTGACAGCCCCGATTACATCAATCCCCCAAACTGAAAAAGGCCATGGTGAAGTCATGTTGTACAGCTTCGACGGCGGGATGTTCATGCGGTTTGCATGGATCTGACATTTGTGGCATCGCCGAACAAAACCAATACAATCCTCCTCCATGGTGGACCAGTAATAACCCTGTCTGAGAATCTTCCTTGCCAACATTACCCCATTCATGTGTGCACCACATTCTCCCCCGTGGATGGCTTCCATTAGACACTTTGATTCCTCTGCATCAACACACAGTTTATGCATTCCCAGATGACCCCTTTTATACAGTTTACCCCCGCAGATGATGAACTGAACGGCCAATCTTCTTATTGCCCTTTTGTCTTTGGCATTTACCCCTGGCGGGTATGCTTCTTTCTCCAAGAAATTCCAGATATCGTGATACCAAGGGTGTTCATCCTGAACTTCATCTATGGTTGCAATCGACTCATAGGCAGGTGCAAATTTCTGATCAATAATAACTGGACGCATTCGGACTCCGCACGGGATGTCTATCATAGATGATAGAGTTGCTAAAGCGTCGGCGAACTTGTTGTTCTCTCTTAGTAGATGAGTAAAACTTAACTTTTCAAACCGAGGAATTAGCAAGTCCAAGGTCTGGTGATACATCATCATATTTTCCTCTTTCACTTTCCAGTCTCCTTTAGCTTGAGACACAACAAGGTTCGAATCCCCAATGACGTCTAGCCGTTTTGCCCCTAGTTCTAGGGCTCACTACAACAAAAAGCATTTTTGGCGACGTTTTTTAGCAACTAAATTGAATTTCGTTGCAAATTGTATGTTTTTGGCGACAATATATGTGTTGGTCACCAAAAAATACACTATTAGCGACAAATGTCTCAATTGGTCGCCAAAAAAGGTTGGCGCCAATTTAATTTTATGCGCGGGAGCGCTAAAAAAGTTTTGGCGACGAAATTAATGTATGGCGACGAAACGGTTTGTCGCCAATTGTGAGTTTTTGGCGACGGAATTAAAATAGTTGCTGAAAGATGAATAATATTTATGGCAACATAATTTTTTTCGTCGCCAATAAATACATAGTCAAAACGGCGTCGTTTTGAATATGTTTTTTTTATTTTTTTATTTTTTTATTTTTTTATTTTTTTAATGACCTTTAGGTGAACATTGACCTAAAATGACTATTGCTTCGTCTTCTCATTGCAGAACCTGAAGCGGCACAACAGAACCAGAGGTATGTCTTCTCTCCCTCTTCTTCGTCTCTCTTTCCCTCTCCCTCTTCTTCTCCCTCTCACTCTCACCCTCTCACTGTCTCGTCTTCCTCTCTTTCTTCTTTATCATCAATTTCATTCTCTTGTTCGGCATTGCTATTTGGGACTGGTATATTCAGAATTTCGGACTGATTTTGGAACAGATTTTTGGATTTTGGGACTGAATTTCTGTTTTATTTTGGTTCATGTTGATTTCATTTTCTGTGTTTGTATTGATTTTGGAACTGATTTTTGTATTGATTTTTGGATTTTGGGACTGCATTGTTAGACCGTGTTTTCTTGTCTTTCTAAGTTACGCCAAAAAGTTGAAATGCTCGAAAAATATGGACTTGAAGCCTTGAGAAATATTTGCAACTCTGTACACCTTTCTTGCTCACAGAACACACCTTGCCATGAACCAGAGAAATTGTTGCTAGAAAGGTCCAAGGTTTGAAGTAGCTCAAAATTGCCTATGTTGCTTGGGAGATTGTCAGAAATTTGGTTAGATGAGAGATTGAGAGTTTTGAGTGAACCCAAAACCACCATTTTTGTGTCATAAATAGCTCTGGAGTCAGTTTGTGACTCCATTAAATCCATAACCACCAACTCCACCAAGTGGGTTGTGGATTTGGGGGGTATTAGCAAAAGATTATTACAGGATTTAAAACTCAATCCACCATTTTCCCAGGAAAATTGTGCCCTCGTCATTAGCTTATTATCATGTTACTAGGAAGTAATTGGGCGTTGGTTTGCTACTTGCAGAGATGGAAGAAGCTTGAGACTGAAACTGCCCCAGGATGTGCTCTTTCATTGGGCTCCACACTGTTGGGGGAGTTTCATATATAATGATTTGAGTTGTTTGTATTCTGTTTTGATGGCCTCAAAAATGTATCTTAATTTTCATGTCTGTAACCTTCTGCTGTACACTCATTTTTTTTTTACTCCATAGCAATGAAGAACACATTGGTTGTCTCAAATGTTCTTCAACATGTTGTGTGAGTGTGGTATGTTCAAATCATTTTTTTATTTTATTTATATCATTTAAGAAAAGGCAGAGTTTTAAGCTTTCTGTGCAATTTTGGTAACTAGTCAAGATGTCCAAAAAAAAAAAAAAAAAAAATGTCAAAATTTTGATCAAAATTCTCATTTT
This sequence comes from Camellia granthamiana, assembly GCA_036172215.1. Taxonomy (NCBI): domain Eukaryota; kingdom Viridiplantae; phylum Streptophyta; class Magnoliopsida; order Ericales; family Theaceae; genus Camellia; species Camellia granthamiana. The sequence continues at coordinate 13,452,526 of CM069905.1, forward strand.
AGAAAAAAATGAAAGAAAAGAGGGAGTGTTTGAATGATGCTTAAGTTATTAAATGGAAATAAAATCAGAAAGGACTTGGTTTAAAGTCACCCCACTTTCAGCTTATTTTAGTAATTAGAACTGTTCACTTATAATATCTTTGAATATATTATTTTAGACACTCGGTAGGATTTACTCTATTAGTATTAAATTGATTGGATATCAATAATTATATTTGTTTATAAAATGTTGATGGTAAGTATGATTTTAATAGATAGATTATTTAGTTTTTAATTTTTTTTTTAGACACATTTGATTCTTTTAGGCAGTTGCTGATATATGATAAGTTCGATTTGCTTATATGGAAGATTTACTTGCCTCATATGAAAAGATGAATGTGTTTGGAATAGGTCAGAACCCTCAATTGGACCACCCTCCGGTCCAATAACACTACTACAAAGTTATGTTAAAGATCCTAAATAAATTATGAAATTTTTTATCAAATTTTTATATGGGTGTAGGATCTGCACACATGATTTGTGTTGATCCTACACCATGTGACAGATTTAGTAAAAAATTTGGTAATTTATTTGAGGTCCATAGCATTTTCCTAATTATCTGGAATAAAGTGGAGCTTAATTTTCGATGAACAATGTTAAGGATCTTAAATATTTTATCAAATGTCTCATTTGAGTGTGAGACTCACACGTAAGTTTTATGTGAGTCTCACATCCTGAAAGATTTGATAAAACATTTAATAAAATATAAATTCTAAGCATTACTCATTTTCGATCATCGTCGTTAGTAAAGATTGATTATTTGTTCATTATTGCAGCCTTTGTTTAGTTGTTATTATTATTTTTCATTTTTGTTGTGCTGAAATTTGCTGTGCTGTGCTCTGTTATGTTTGTTGGAAATCTTGTTTTGCTGAGTTGTTAAACTGATTTGAGCTGGAAATTTGTGGGCTGCTGGAAATTTATGGATGAATCTGCTATGTAAGGTCCATGTATGCAAAGTTTGCCTTCCTCTCTGCTGTGTCTGCTGTGCTTGTTCTGTTCAGTTTTCTGTTCTGTTTTTGGTTCTCTTTGTCTGTGTTCTATTCTTCTGCTTTTTTTTTTCCCTTTCGGGTTTGGTTCCTCACCAAACTCCTTCCCTTTATTTGATGTAATCTCATATCTTGTATGATTTTCCATCTACAAAGTTCCTCTTTTTTTGCTGATCAAAAATAAATAAATAATAAATAAAAGAAGAAGACCTTCATATGGTTGTTTATTGACTTAGAAAAGCAAATGATAAGTAAGTTCCATCAATCACCAAATTAGAAAATTAGTTTCCACATAAGATTTTCTTAGAATACAACCAAATTTATTTTTTTGCTGTGTAGTCTGAAATTATGTGGCAAAATCTTGATAGATATTTTGTGTATCGGTGACCCTTTTAATAATTTCATCATATAACATTCATTTCATGTCCACTCTCCATTGATTTCATGTATAGTGCGATTTTAATTTAAACTTTGATTTACAATTCAAATGTTATAGGTTATTGGCTAATGCAAAGAGATAAAGAAGCTGCAATCATTCGTTGGGGGCAATTACTACATCAAGTAAGCTTTGACTATATTTTAGGGCATTTTTAATTTATTTATCAAGTTAGTCATTTTATTTTCTACACCTATGATCTTGAAACTATATAACCTTATTAAATTTAATAAACACCTATGATCTTGAAACTATATAACCTTATTAAATTTAATAAGTCTAGTTGTCAAAAAAATGGGACTAGATACGTCATTTAGCAACTTGACTATTCTAGTTGTCAGAAAAAGTTGTTGATTAATGTATAGGACATGACATTTTGTTTTATTAACTATTTTTTTCTATTGACTATTTAGCCAAAATATAAGTCCCAAACAGGCCTAAAAAGAAAAGAGAAATAATCAGTTATCTTTTTGTAAAGTCTCTGTGTGAGTGTGTGACAACAAAGTTAAAATCACACGCTTTGATAAAAGGAAGTCCATAAACAATCCCATAAGGTAATAAAGAGAATCTTGCAACTTTGTTCAAAGTTTGGCTTTTCTGAGAGAAAATATTATTATTTTTTTATTATTTCTCAATGTTGACCTAATGTTTTGAGCATTCAAAGGAATTTCACATAACCATGGCTTTGTAGGTGACCAAATATGGACAAGAGTTGGATGTTACTTAAGAATAGGATGAGTTCCCAGTATCGAGATGGGGTGAAGGCTTTTGTTCAGTTTGCAATGATGAATGTAGGGCCAAATGATAAGATTCGTTGCCCATGTATGGACTGTTTGAATTGTGAACGACATACTTGTAAAATTGTGGAGTATCATTTAGTTGTGAAAGGGATGTCCCCTTCTTATAAGACTTGGGTGCATCACGGGGAATCTGTTCCCATGAATCAATCTCCTGCATTGAATGATGACAACCACAATAACTTTGGAAGTGTTGGGGATAGAATGGAAGCAGAGACTGGCGAAGATCAGGATGAAATCCTAAATTTGTTAGAAGATGTTTACATGGGGACTACCATAAATGATGATGAAAATGAAGAGGATGAGGATGACGGTGACAATGACGATGATGTGGCTAACAATGTTGAAAAAGAGGGCATGCCCAACTTTAACAAATTGTTGAATGATGCTCAAAGAGAGTTGTACCCTGGGTGTCGTAAGTTTTCTCTTTTATCATTTGTTATTAAGATGCTTCATGTGAAGGTGTTGAACAAGTGGAGCAATAAGTCTTTCAACATGTTGTTGGGGATATTAAAGGACCTTCTACCGGTAAGTGATTAAGTGATTCCATGGACTCTTTATGAAGCCAAAAAATTCTTACATGCCTTAGGCTTAGGATATGTGTCGATTCATGCATGCAAGTATGATTGTGCACTTTTCTGGAAAGCGAATGCAAATTTAGAGAATTGTCCTATTTGTCAAGAGTCTAGATACAAGTCGAATTATGGAAAAGGTAAAAAAATTCCTCACAAGACCTTAAGATACTTCCCGTTGACATCAAGGTTGCAGAGATTATATATGTCGAGAAAAACAGCAATAGATATGAGATGGCATAAAGAGAAACGAGTAGATGATGGGATATTGAGACACCCGGCTGATGGTGACGCATGGAAGGATTTTGATAGGCAACATCCTTTGTTTTCCCAAGAGAGTCGAAATGTGAGGTTAGGGTTGGCCACTGATGGTTTCAATCCTTTTGGAAACATGAGCAACTCGTACAGTATGTGGCCTGTGATTGTTATGCCTTACAACTTGCCTCCTTGGAAATGTATGAAACAATCATTTAGTATGCTGTCATTGCTTATCCCTGGACCACAAGCACCAGGGAGAGATATCGATGTTTACATGCGACCATTAATTGATGAGTTGAAGGAGTTGTGGGAAGATGGTGTGCGTACTTATGATGCCTCAACTGAATTAAGTTTTCAAATGCATGCAGCTGTTATGTGGACAATTAATGACTTTCCTGCATATGGAAACTTGTCAGGATGGAGTACGAAAGGTTATTTGGCTTGTTCCACCTGTAACAAAAATGCTTCCTCACAACGGTTGAGAGGTAAGATAGGGTACACAGGCGCTCGTCGTTACCTGCCTGATGACCACCCTTGGCGGAGGAGTCGACTTTATAATGGTAAGACTGAGTTCCTGTCAAGACCTTTAGAGTTATCAGGGGAACAAATCTTAGAACAATTGGATTCAGGGACATTCAAACCATTTGGAAAGCATCCAACCAATAAGAAAAGAAAAAGGGAAAATCTAGTATTGAACTGGACAAAAAAAAGCATCTTCTTTGAGTTGCCATATTGGAAAACACTTAAACTCCGACACAACCTCGATGTTATGCACATAGAGAAGAATATATGTGATAGTTTGCTTGGAACATTACTAAGTATAGATGGGAAGAACAAAGACACAGAAAAAGCACGCATGGATTTGGAAGATATGAAAATAAGGAAGGAGTTACACTTAAAAAGGCGTGCCGATGGGTCTTTTGAAAAGCCCCCAGCATTGTACACTTTGTCCTCAGATGAAAGAAATGGTTTTTGTGAGTTTTTAAAGTCAATTAAGTATCCTGATGGTTATGCAGCAAACATCTCAAGGTGTGTGAACACAAAAGGTGATAAGTTAACAGGCCTAAAAAGTCATGATTGTCATGTCCTCATACAACGACTTCTTCCCATTGGAATGCGTGAATATCTTCACAATGATATTTGTGTCGCATTATTTGAGTTGGGAAATTTCTTCCAAGAGCTTTGCTCGAAGACATTGAAGATGAAGAATTTGGAAATATTAGAAGATCGCATAATATTCATACTATGCAAGTTAGAAAAAAATTTTCCACCAGCGTTTTTTGATGTGATGGTCCATTTGGCGATTCATTTGCCGCGTGAAGCCATTCTTGGTGGGCCTGTGCAATATCGGTGGATGTACCCCATTGAAAGGTACTTACTAACTTATTAAAACACTAGAATACTTAAATTGTAGCACAACCTGTATATATATTTGTAAAAATGTGAGTGTGTGTGTAATAAGATTATTCTATTGTTTGTTTCATAGGCTACTTGGAACTTTAAAAGGATATGTTGCAAATCGAGCTCGTCCAGAAGGTTCGATCACAGAAGCTTATGTTGTCAAGGAGTGTCTCACATTTTGCTCAATGTATCTGGGTGGAATTGAAACTGTATTTAATTGAGAGGAACGAAATGTTGATGTTAGTGTGCATGAGTCGGGGTTAGAGGTCTTCGCGCAAAATGTCCGTCCTTTTGGGCTAATTACAAGGGTTTCTAACGTGTCTCAAAAAGAACGTGAAATGGCTCATTGGTTTGTCTTGAATAATAGCCTCGAGCTTGACCATTATCTAGAGTACGTTCTTAATATTGTTTTTTTTTTTTTTTTTGTAGAATTATGTTTTCAATATAATATGTTACTTATGAATCATATGTTTGTAAGTAGGCAACACAAGAATCTTTTAGAAAATGAAGGTGTACGTGACATCACAAATAGACAGAAAGAGGAATTCCCCAAGTGGTTCAAAGAACATGTAAGATATAATCCCAAACTTTATTCAGCTACACTTATATGAATACTAACATGTAAGATATAATCCCAACATAATGATTGGTCCAAAACCATCATCATCCAGATCTTCTGTCACTGTACAAGCGCATACTGAGGTGGTTTCGAGCCTACAAAAAGAACTAGAGTCATTGAAGAATTTGTCCAAGGTCCAGCAAGAACAAATTGCAGCCCAGAACCTGGTAGCACAAGAGCAAGCTAAAATGATTGCAATGCAAAACAAAAGATTTGAAGAGATTGAGAAGTTTATGAGGATGACCAAGGATCAAGCAGGCATGCAGGTTAATGAAAATGATTATTCATCAGAGGAATCTTATTGACAAACACTTTTGTAAGTATATTTTTCATAATTTACTTTTCAAATCACTACAAGCATTTCATTTAATATGTCTGGTTGTGTTGAACAAACGGGACCTCGATTGGATCAATGGTTAGAAAATTAGAAGAAAAATTGTAAAACACAAGACTTAAAAGGCACGTTCAGGGGCCGAAATTGCGAAATGACCACCGAAACCACCGAAACTTGGCACGGACAGCTTGTTTAAGCCTAAATAGACTTGTAGGAAAAAACGGGACCTCTATTGGATCCCCGGTTAGAAAATTAAAAGGAAAATTGTAAAACACAAGACTTAAAAGGCCCGTTCGGAGGCCGAAATTGTGAAATGACCACCGAAACCACCGAAACTTGGCACAGACAGCTTGTTCAAGCCTAAATAGACTTGTAGGAACAAACGGGACCTCGATTGGATCTCCGGTTAGAAAATTAGAAGCAAAATTGTAAAATACAAGACTAAAAAGGCCCGTTCGGGGGCCGAAATTGTGAAATGACCATCGAAACCACCAAAACATGGCATGGACAGATTTTTCAAGCCTAAATAGACTTGTAGGAACAAACGGGACCTCGATTGGATTTTCGGTTAAAAAATTAGAAGGAAAAATGTAAAACACAAGACTTAAAAGGCCCGTTCGGGGGCCGAAATTTCGAAATGACTACCGAAACCACCGAAACGTGGCACGGACAGCTTGCTCAAGCCTAAGTAAACTTGAAGGAACAAACAGGACCTCAATTGGATCTCCGGTTAGAAAATTAGAAGGAAAATTATAAAACACAAGACTTAAAAGGCCCGTTCGGGGGCTGAAATTGCGAAATGACCACCGAAACCACCGAAACTTGGCACGGACAGCTTGTTCAAGCCTAAATAAACTTGTAGGAATAAACGGAACCTCGATTGGATTTCCGGTTAAAAAATTAGAAGAAAAAATGTAGAACACAAGACTTAAAAAGGCCCGTTCGGGGGCCGAAATTTCAAAATGACTACCGAAACCACCCAAACTTGGCATAGACAACCTTTTCAAGCCTAAATAGACTTGTAGGAACAAACGGGACCTCTATTGGATCTCCGGTTAGAAAATTAGAAGGAAAATTGTAATACACAAGACTTAAAAGGCTCGCTCAAGAGCCGAAATTGCGAAATGACAACCGAAACCACCAAAACTTGGCATGGACAGCTTGTTCAAACCTAAATAGACTTGTAGGAACAAACGGGACCTCGATTGGATTTCCGGTTAGAAAATTAGAAGAAAAAATGTAAAACACAAGACTTAAAAGACCCGTTCGGGGCCCAAAATTGCAAAATGACCACTGAAACCACCGAAACTTGGCACGGGTAGCTTGTTCAAGCCTAAATAGAGTTGTATGAGCAAACAGCACCCGATTGGACTTCCCGTTACAAAATTAAAATCAAAATTGTGAAGTTCATATCGAGGTTTTTTTTTTTTTTTTTTTGTCAATCTAATATTATTTTTTCTTTTTTCATGTGACAGATTGGCAATGGTGGAAAATAGTTTGGGCTGCATCAGAAGATTTGATTGTGTTTTTGGAAATATTTTGACATAGGTTTTTGGTAAATGATTTATGGATTAAATGTTTAGCATCAAAATATTTGGTTTTGTGTTTTTGCAAATATTTTGACATAGGATTTTAGTAAAGGACTTGTTATTTAGATGTTTAACATCAAAATATTTGGTTGTAATTTTGAAAATATTTTAACATAGGATTTGGTAATGTATTTATGGATTTGATGTTAGTAGTTTGTAAGTATTTTGGTATGCATGTTTTAGATTGTCAGAGAATTATAATTATGTTTATTGGGATTTTTCATAGCTATTAATTTTGAATTAGTATGAATGTCTTGCACAGGTGTATTATTATTTACATTACATTTGTGTATATATTGTGCACAGGAAAACAAGTGTTTTGGATTATTTTGAACAGGGAAATTATTAAAATCAAAATTTGTGTATTGAATTTTTAGTGACAGGTGGTATTTTGGTCGCTGTTAATATATTTGGCGACGAAATATTGTTTTTGTCGCAAAAAGTTAGTGGTTATTCTAAGAACTTTTAGCAACCAAAACTTACTCGTCGCTAAAATGTGATTTTTAGCGACCAAATTAATTTTGTCGTTAAATAGTACTTTTGGCGACGTATTTATTTGTCGCTGAAACTACATAGCCTATCCAAATTGTAACTTTTTAGCAACAAATTGTAATTTTATAGCGACAAAATATATGATTTTTGGCGACCAATTTTGCTTGTCGCTAAATGTCTACCTACGGTGACAGTTTCTGATTTCGTCGCCAATACTTTTAGTGACAGGCCTTTGGCAACAAGTTGTATATTTGTCGCCGATTCTTTTGGCGACGGAATGTGTACTTTTGGCGACAAATTTTTAGGTCGCCAAATGTGTTTTTTGTTGTAGTGGCTGCTTCTAAACCAGCAATGCACGCCTCATATTCTGCTTCGTTGTTTGAGACTTTGAACCGGAGTTTGAAGGCTAGAGGGATACGGGAATTGTCGGGTGCTATCAGTAACACTCCTATCCCATACCCATGTTGATTTGACGCTCCGTCAAAGTACATCGTCCAAGTTTCATCGTCGATATACAGAATTGCTTCATCTGGGAATAGATATTCAACTGCTTCATCCCCCTCAACCGGATGGTCGGCAAGGAACTCTGCTACTGCTCTTCCTTTCACTGACTTGCGCGTGACATATGTGAGATCAAATTCGGAAAGCAACAGCAACCAACGAGCTAGCCTACCCGTAAGTGCTGGTTTCTCGAAAAGATATTTGATGGGATCGAGTCGTGAAACCAACATTACGGAGTGAGCTAACAGGTAGTGCCGCAGCTTCCTGGTAGCCCATACCAGAGCTAAGCAAGCCTTTTCTAGCGGCGTATACCGGGTCTCATATTCTAGCATCTTTTTACTCAGATAGTAGATGGCCTTCTCCACCCTGTCTTCTGATTCTTGTGCAAGCATGCAGCCCATCGTAGTTTCAGTCACTGACAGATACAAAATCAACGGTTTCCCCGGTTCTGGTGGTGATAAAACGGGTGGGTTTTGTAGATATTCTTTAATCTGTTCGAATGCAGCTTGGCATCGGCCGTCCCATTGAAATTTCTTGCCTTTCTTCAGAAGACCAAAAAGTGGTTCACAAGTCAAGGTTAATTTTGAGATAAACCGTCTTATGAATTGCACTTTACCCAGAAAGCCTCGCACCTCCTTTTCAGTCTTCGGTGGGGGCATTTCTAGGATGGCCTTAATTTTGGAAGGGTCGACTTCGATGCCCCTTTGTGTAATTAGAAACCCTAGCATTTTTCCCGCTGTAACACCAAACGTACATTTTTGAGGGTTCAACCGCAACCGGAATTCCCTGATCCTTTGGAAAAACTTATGCAAGGCGGTGTAGTGGCCCTCTCTTTCTTTGGACTTAACAATCATATCGTCCACATACACCTCAACCTCTTTGTGGATCATATCATGTAGTATTGTGGTCGCGGCCCGTTGATAAGTAGCTCCAGCGTTCTTTAACCCAAACAGCATTACCCGGTAACAGTATGTCCCCCACGGGGTGGTGAATGCAGTCTTTTCCCGGTCTTCGGGTGCCATCACTATCTGATTATACCCTGAGAAGCCATCCATGAATGAGAGCAAAGCGTGCCCCGCTGTGAAGTCCACTAACTCATCGATGTGCGGTAGGGGAAAGTCGTCCTTCGGACTAACTCTGTTCAGATCTCTGAAGTCTACACACACCCGGATCCTGCCATCTTTCTTCGGCACCGGCACAATGTTGGCCAACCAAGTCGGGTATTCGGATACCAGCAGGAAGCCTGCGTCGATTTGCTTGGTGACCTCTTCTTTGATCTTGAGAGCCCAATCCGGGCGGATCCTTCTGAGCTTCTGCTTGACAGGTCGGGCCTCGGGGTCAAGGGGGATCCGATGCTGTACAATCTCAAGATCGATTCCAGGCATGTCTTCGTAGGACCACGCGAAAACATCTTTGAAATCTTTTAATAAAGCGACTAAGCGCTTGCGTTCCTCTGAAGACAACGTGGACCCGATCTGGACCAGCCGCGGGTCCTCCTCAGTACCAATGTTCACAGAAATGATTTTGTCCATTAATGGCTTAACAAATCTCTCTTGCTCCTGCTCAATTAAACGTTGTAAAACCGGAGGAACTTCGTCCTCGTCGTTTTCATCAAAGTTTTGAAAGTCTGAATTAATACAATAAATCAAGGGCACAGAAAAATACTCAGAAACCACAGTTGCCTGATTCTCATTAAGTTCATCCAAATCGTCCTCGGTTACAATAGACTCAAATGAGAAAGAAAAAGACGACCTGGACAAGACCGTGGCATCCGGGTGAACATCCCCAGGAGTACCAGACTCAGACTCAGTCGAGCTGGAACCTGATTCCGACTCACAAGACTCGGTGGAATCAGATTCCGGCTCACTACCTGACCCGGTGCTGCTGGATAGAAATCCCTCCTCGTATTGCCAGGTGAGGGAGGGTGCGATTGATGCGTCCAAGATGGCTGCTGGTCGGCTCGCAGCCGTTTCATTCCCAATCATGGAAACCACAAAGTTATCCCCCAAGCACTCTTGGTCGATCAGAGGATCAGAGAGGAGACATGACAGTGCTACCCCCATTTCAAATTCACTGCCCTCTGGATCCACTGCTTTATTCTGCTCAATCTCAGTTGTTGGGTCTGTCTGCTCTGTGGCAACGTCATCCCCGGATAGTTGCAGGTTGAAGAAGATTTCGAAGCCTGGCACGCGCTTCTTCTCCGCGTTCAGCCACGGCTCTGGGAAGCCGCAAAATGGAAAGTCCTCCCCCTCCCGGACGAAGCGTCCGTTCAGGGTACCCTGGATGGGCCTGTGCATTAGATCAAAAGGCTTCCCAGCCTGCTTCGCTCTGGCTCTGCTGGCCATTTCCTTCCCTTTTCTTGCCCAATCTTCTTTGGTGGGCAGATAACCTAGTCCAAAGGTATGTGGATTGTGTGGCACTTCGGCCAATGCCGCGACTCCTTTTCTGCCGCTTCGTCCCAATCCCATCCCGGAGATATGTTGTAGCTTGTTCATGAGGTAGACAGATTGAGCACTAACGTACCTACCCTCATTCACAGCCATAATATTTTGCACCACCCGGGCCTCAGCCAAAGTAAATCCTGATATGAAAACATCCTCCGTGCCGTGTTCGATCTCCAGAACTGGTGTAGATACCTCCGGGGGCGGATGGATGGATGAGTTTCCAAACACAATGGCTACTCCCTTTCCACAGGGGTATTTCACCATCTGGTGTAGTGTGGAAGAGACTGCTTTTACTTGGTGCAACCACGGCCGCCCCAAGAGTAAGTTAAAGGTTGCGGGTACGTCCAAGACATGAAATTCGATGTTATGTTGTCCCGGACCAACCTTGGTCAGAATGTTAACAGTCCCCATCACTTCTCGACTGGTATTATCATATGCTCTGATTACCTGAGTCGTTGGTAAGAAGTCTGCGGGTTTCAACCCGATTGCATACGCCGTTCTGACTGGGCATACATTAATAGCGGATCCGGTATCCACAAGTACCACCAGTATCCACTTTTCTTTACATTCCACAGAAATGTAGAGGGGTTTGTTATGATTCGTGCCCTCAGGCGGCAATTCCTTGTCCGAAAAGGTCAATGCCGGGGAACCTCCTCCCGGAAAGACCAACCCAACTAACTGTTCTAGCGTAGTTTCGATGGAAAGCTTGGCCTTGTCCATAGCAGAGAGGACAGCCTGTCTGTGCACCCTTGAAGCCATAAGCAGTCCCCAGATGGAGATGTCTGCTTGTATTTTCTTTAACTGTTTTAATACAGCCTCTTCTTCAACTTGCCTCTCCCTCTGCTTCTCCGCTTCTTTATCTTTCCCTGATGCCTCGGGTTGATCAAGGTGTGGGGGCTTGAAATACCGCCCACTTCTAGTCATATGGTCCACCTCTTCGAGGTACCAGGTGCTGTCTGGTTGGCCACCCGCCCAATCTTCGTCTGTGTGGGCGAGATACAAGTCGTCATCTTCCCACCACATTCCACTGGCATCCAACAGACACCTGTCTGGTTCTGGCATGTTTGCGCTCTCGGCATTTTCCTCCCACATGCTCGCAGCATGTTCAGTTTTTGTGCTCACAGCATTCTCAACCTCCTCATGGTTCTTTGCTTTACGGATCCTCTCAGAATCCCATTTCTTTTCTTGTTCCTCCAGTGTTAATTGTTCGGTTTTCAAAGTGTTTTGCTCCTGAGCGAAATTCTTCGTACCGGCGCTCTCCGGCAATTTATTCTGATTTTCGGCCCTTCCGGCCACAAATGGTACTTCTGCCCCTGCCGGGCTTTGCTCTGATTGAAATTCCACGATGTCTAGTTGATCATCCAACCACCCAGTAATTTCCGCTGACTCCCCGTATTCAAACCAGTTGATAGTTGCATCCGCTGATTCTTGGTCGTTGAAAAATTGGAGGTTGGCGAAGTCCTGTTCCATTGTAGTCAGATCATCTCCCACTAATTCAAGTTTGTCCCCCCGAAGCATGCACAATTCAGTCTCTTCCGGCGGCCCCACACTCAGCTTAGGCTGGCTCATCGACAAGATATATCCACTCGGATCATAAGCTTTCCCAACTAAATTCTCAGACTGCTCCACCCCAGACTTAACAGTTTTGCTCTCCTCGGAAGCCTGCCCCGTTCCATTTTTGGTGGTCACCACCTTTGGCTCAGGTTGGGTTGTGGAGGTGTCCATCATGCACAAATCAGTGCTATCAGGAAGGATCACCTTTGGCTTGGGTAGGTGGGAGGGAGTAATGTAGATACTAGGGTCGTAAGACACGTCCCCAGTTTGGATGAGATTGATTCTTTTGGGTGGATCTTGGTTATGTGCTGGGAGTGGGTTGGTCGTAACGTTGGGTCGCTCGGGAGGTAGAATGATGTTTTTGTCAATGAGGTCTTGAATCTCATGACGCAGCCTGTAACATTGGTCGGTATCATGACCATGCTGCTGGTGGTATTTACAATATTTGGCTGGGTTGTGGGAAGGGGGGAGTGGATTTGGAGGGGGCCTCGGTTCCAAGGGTTTCAGATGCCCCTTTCTGACTAGAACCCCGAGGACTTTGGACAAAGGCATATGTAGTGGAGAGAAGGTTCGTTGGCCTCTGGGTTGGTATCTTGAAGCTTGGTTACTGCTTCCAGATGCATCGGAAAAAGGTGTGGCCGCTGGGGGCCTTGGTTGGGGAGGGGGATTGGTGGTGACCATTCCGACCTCTGAAGTTCTTGCATTGGTAGAGCCACTCGGGCCTGCATTATTGTTTCGGTTAAATGTCCGGCGGGGCTGCTCCCGGTCTTGGTCGAACAGACCCTGTTTCATCGCATCTTCAATTTGCATCCCCATATCATGTAGATCTGCGAAGGTGGGGAAGGGAACTACAATCATCTTCTTCATTAACCCTGGTTGGAGATTGCGCACAATCATCCGGATTTGATCTCTGTCTGTGGGCCTCAAGGTCATCATCGATGCCTTTGCCCTCCACCGGGTTACAAAGTCGGAGAAAGACTCCTTGGGTTCCTGCCTCGTTGTCTCGAGATCACGAGTAGTAATCTCGATCTGTGTGTTATATGAATATTGTGCAACGAAGGCCCCAGCCATCTCATCCCAGTTTCTCTTCACATCATCTTCGAGTTTTGCGTACCAAATGGCCGCAACCCCTGACAGAGTTCTGCCGAATAAAGAAAGCTTTTGCGGTCGGGTTAGGCCCATCGGTCTCAAGATATCTGAAAATAATCGGAGATGGACCATAGGATCTCCAGACCCATCAAAACGGTCTATCTGCGGCATCTTAAATCTGTCCGGCAGTGTCACGGCCACGTCAGTGTAGCCGTCTTCAATATCTGGGATGGCCTTCAACCCCTGTGATTTCTTGAAGAGCTTTTCCAATTTGCTCAATTTCAGAGCTGTCTGGTCTACCTCGAACTCAAATGGAGAGTCCGGATGATTAGGTGCAAGGTTCTTAGACAGTTGAGGCGGAAGCGGGGGCGGAGCCAGCCCCGTTGGAAGACTCGTGTCCTCTTGAGTGTTTTGGAGGTTTGGCAGAGCATTCTGTGGATTTGGGAGGGTATTCTGGGTATTCTGCAGATTTGGAGGGGCGTTCTGGCCGGTAGATATCTGTTCAGGTGATGGGGCCCCGGGTGGAGGAGGAATCTGATGCGCCCCTAGTGGAGGAGGGAGTTGGTGTGAAGCAGATGCTGCATTCTGCTGTTGTAATCTGGTGATCAACTCAGACTGCTGGGCCATGACAGCGGCCTGCTGTTTAGAAAATTCCGCCTGGCGGATAGCATCATCTTGCATTTGTTTCATGCTCTCATTCATCTGGCGCATCATCGCCTCCATTGCTGTATTCTGTTGTTCCATCTGAATAACCGGCAAGTGTATCTCTATAGCAGAAACAGGAATCTCAACCCGACTGTCTGACACTAGAGTAGGCTGCTGTACCAGTAATCTCTGCTCTGATGGACTGCGTTTCCTCGGCCTCCTTCTGATAACCGGGGGTAATGAATGGAACACCGGATGTCCGTCAACTAGATCCTCGGATCGTGTAAGTCGGCGACCTCGTGTCCAAAGTGCTTGGGAATATCTGATGGTTCGGAAGCAATTGTGCGACAAACTGCCCTAGCAAAAAGATAATAAAGCAAAAAGGAAATAAATGACCAGAAAAACGAGCAGCATAACAGCTTAAATTTAAATACACACAACATACAGTCGGGCATACAACACGCAGTTTATAAGCTGAAAATACACTGTCCTCAACCACTGATCACTGTTCCTGTATTACTGTTTCCCAAAACTGAATCGGATATCCGCAGACGACTGATTCTCAGATAACTGACTGATGCCCGCAGGCCTGATATCCAAACTCATAAATTGATGCCCGCAGGCCTGATGCTGAAACTCATAACCTGATACATGCATTCCCTGTAGAGACGCACTCTAGCAAGCACATAGCAGATAAGTGAGAACCAAAACACCCCTATATTGGGATAGGGTTTCCCTGTCCTATTTTGTCAGGAGCTAGGGTTTCACTACGCACCCAGCGGCTTCAAACAACCTATAAACGGGTAAGCAACCTGTCCTAGTTTGGAATGGTCACTATGGATCCGAATATGCACTAGGTCGAATGGTCAAAAGGGGTGCCCTAGTAAAACCGGGGTTTGTGTTCCCATACTGGCAGAGCCCGTAACCGATCAGCCTTATGGACATGCCTTGACAAGACAAGCCTCCGGCAAACCGCTCAGGAATAGCAGATGGCAAACACGGTGTCCTAGGCGCACCAATGCAAATGCAATGCAAAGAAACACACAAGTGTAGTCAAAAACCAGATATCACGAGTTCGAGTCAAGTTCTCTAACTCCCCAGCAGAGTCGCTAGAAACTGTAACAAGCCCGCGAGGGGGCCTCGCTACAGTTCGGACTCGATTTTGTTGCGGTTCTAAATCTTGAACCAAAGAGTCCAAATCCGGCAAATCGTTTTGAAAACAGATTTTTTTGAAAGAAGTACCAAACATGGACTGCTTTGCCAGATACAGAGTCGCCACCTAAATATTTTTTAATGGGGAAATTTAGGAAACCCTGACTCGGTGCCAAAGGCCACGTGTCCGTCATCACCAAAGTTGCCTCGGCTCGGGAACTTGGGTACGATTGGGGAAGGTCACATCGTGAGCACCCCCGCTCGCCCGGTCAAAGACCGGCCTCTACTAACCATGATATCTGTTTTTGAAAACATTGTGAGTTCTTATTCCGATTACTAGCCTAGATTACTATGTGATGCTCGCGGCAAACAAGTATAGACTGGGCCGTCTGAATTGGAACAAAACATTTCATGTTTGTTTGTTTGAAAATGGTGTGATGGTGCTACCCGCAGGTAGGCTAAAATGCAGATTTGCCACCCTCGGGCGGGCTTAGAAAACAGTGATGTTGCCACTATCTAGTGGGCTTAAAACAAACAGTCAATGCATTGTCCCAATTCAAATAACTCAACCTCCACCCACAGGCATTCAAGCAGTTATATCACGTAAGCAAATAGCCTCATGGCAAGCATGCTGTTCATGGCAACACTCACACGCATGCAAGGATGCTAAAGCATAAAAACTCACCGAGTACTCCCAGCCAAAACAGAAACTACATTAGAAATCATGCATGATCCTAGATATGCTGAAATGCCTAATGCAACACATGCAAAGATGCCAACTATAGTAGGCTCGGCTATTCTAAACATGGTATATGAAATGCTACAGCTAACATGTATTCAATTTGGAATTGAAATACAGATGCAGTTTGTATGATGCGCCGAGCCCGGTGCATGCAAACAGATGAATGATGCAAACATGCTGTCATGCTGTATGCTAATTGAAATATGTCCTATATCTAACCACTGTAAGCGGATAAATAAAAGGGAGAAAGAAATGGGGGTTGGAAGACATACATCACACTCACACACCCTTATTACAATTATGCCCTCGCGCAGAGGGTCCGAATAAATATACAGTCCGAATAAAAGAATATTACAGTCCGAAATGTACAGCCCCAAATAATATACAAATTCCTAATTAATTAACAAATTAAACTAAGAAAGCTGTAAACTGGCGTGCAAGCCAGGGATTGCCTTGCTTCTGATGAATGATGCATGCCGGGCTGCTTCGGCGCTGAAATCCACTGGGATGCCCCAATTAGCCTCTATTTGCACTTTTTCTCGAAATGCGTGCCAGACTCCGAAAAGTTGCTGATTCTTGATTTTGCTGCAACAGAGAGCAGGAAAGGGGCATAGCAATGTATTTCACATATGTATGCATGCCTCGATCCTCGTGCCACCAATCACGCATCTCGATGCATGATGGCCGAGGAGTCGGATTGCACAACTCAATATAGGATGCATGCGGATGAATGCTACAACAAAACCTAGCTCCATCATGGGTAATCCGGAGCGTCGGTGACTTGGGAATTGAGACACACTCCGCCACTCGGAGTACGAAACGTGCCTCGTTTCCCGTGCCCGGGCTAACTCCTATCCCGAACACGATGCAATATGCATGATATGTAACTAAGATACAGCCTAGTATGCACAATGCTGATGCGAATGAGATGAAAATAAGATGAAAATGAGACGCCTCGAAAAGCGTGTACGCGGGCACGCAAACCGAGGCGATGGCATGAAATGCAAATCGGATAAAACCGAAGTGCCTCGAAATGCGCTCCCACAGGCACGCAAACTGAGGCAATGACAAAATGTAAATCGGATAAAACCGAAGTGCCTCGAAATGCGCGCCCACAGGCACGCAAACCGAGGCAATGACGAAATGAGATGGAAATGAAAATTGGGCTTATACTAACATGAGTGGACCTCAGCCACACTCACATCAGATGCCGTCGGATAAAAAAGAGATGCCTCGAAATGCGTGCACCCGGGCACGCAAACCGAGGAATGCATAAAATGGCATACGGAATGCAAATTGGGCTTACGCCAACATGAGAGGGCCTCAGCCACACTCACACAAGCTGCCGATCAATCAAATCGGAGTGCCTCGAAGTGCGCGCCGACGGGCATGCAAACCGAGGCAATGCATTAAGGCATGAAATGACATGGGAAATGATATGCAAGCATGCAAACCAAATTTCAGCACCTAAGTAAAGGGGAAAACAGTCCCGAAATGATACGAAATGACAACCGATGCATGAAATCATCCCGAAATGTGAATTTAAGCGCCCGAAATGGCCTACGGCTATGCGAAACATGCAAAAATGGCACATGACAGCAAAAACAGTAGCAAGGCAGTCCCAAAAATAGCATCTTTTCAGTACAAAACATGGCCAAATTGTGAGCATAGATATGGCAACAATGGCATGCAAAAACGGGGGAAAAGAAGGGAATTACAAAGCAAGTGGTAGTTAAAAAGCTCAAACTCAAAAACACAGTTCTACAACATTAAAGAGGGGTCAAAAATATGCATATTTACAGAAGATGACATCCCCCAATTCAGTGTGTAGATATACTAAATATAGCATGCAAAATTTGGGCCAAAAGAGGAGTATAAAGAGAGGTAGTATATATAAAATTCAAATGGAAAAACTTTCTTCTACAATACTGAAGAGGGTCCAAAAATAAGCATATATTCAGTTTATGGATGCCCCGAAATCAATATGAAAACATGCTAACAATCCCATGCAAAATGGAGCTCAAAAGAGGTTATAACAAGAGACATGCAAAGCATGCACCAAACAACAAAACTTTCTTCATGAAACATGTAGAGGGGGTCAAAATAAGACCCCTTTCAGTTCTGACCAAGAGCTAAAACCAAAAGCATAAAAGGATACAAATCATGCAAGAATTGGGGCCTAGAGTGGATTTCAAAGGGAGGTGGTATATAGAATGGCCAAACAAGGTTGAGCCCTTCTACAATGTTGTAGAGGGGCTCAAAATAGGCACAAAACCAGTAGGGGTCGGAGCCCCAAAAACAAATGCAAATAGGCTAAAAATGGCATGCAAGATTGTGACATACAAGCTAGATATTGAAACAAGTGTATCATGGAGGCATCAAGTGAAGTTGAGCCCTTCTACAAAGTTGTAGAGGGGCTCAAAATGAGCCTAAAACCAGTAGGGGTCAAGGCCCAAAAACTGAAAGGAAATAAGGTAGAAATAGAAAGCAAAATTATGCTACAAAAAGAGATTTGGAAACTTACCCTTGAAGATCTGATTGTTGCTACCTCTTGGCCTGAATTTGGTGCTTCTTAGCCACTGGAGAACACTTCTTTGCTGCTGGAATGGTAGTGGGGATGGTGGAGCTAAGGGTTGATGAAGGAATTGCCTAGGAACTTGGAAGTTTTTGAGGTTTTTGGCTATGGAAATCAAGGGTTTTGAATCAAGGCTCTTGAGACAAATTTTTCTAACCTAGGCAAAGGGGCTGTCCAGCCCTTTAAGTAAGCAAGAAAAGGTGTAAAAGGGGAGGGAAATGGAGGCAATCTTTCCCTCCCAAAATATCCCCCGGATGGGGGAGATATTTTGAAAAAATATCTGGACAGCTGGAATGAGCTGGAAAGCAAGAAGCTGGCCGGCCAGGTGGTTTTCTGCAAGGTGGCCGGCCGGCCACCCCACCTGGTCGGCCAGCCACTCACCATGGCCGGCCGACCACCCCCAAAAAATGAAGCAATGATTTTCTGGCCGACCACCACACAAAGGTGTCCTCCCAGATGTGCAGAATAAGGCCCCAGGGTCGGAATCTGGCAATTCTGAAGCAGGAGTCACAACATAGAGCTTGAAGGAGAGGCTCAAAAATGAACTGCACAATTGCTGGCCGACCACCAACTTTTAGGGTCCTCCCAGATGTGTGCAACAAGGTTCCAAGGTCGGAAATTGGCAACACTGAAGCAGGAGCCACAACATAGAGCTTGAAGGAGAGGCTCAAAAATGAAAATCAAAATTGCTGGCCGACCATACATTTTTAGGGTCCTCCCATGTCCCCTGATCACAGATATGTAGCTTTGGTGGGAAGAAAATACCCCCAGGGTGTTCAACATTGGCCCGGAAGTGAGAAAAACGGGCTCCGGAGGAGCGAAACTGGTTATCTGGGATAATTGCTGGCTTCTCACCCCCCAGTGATCTTCCTGGTGTTGAAACAGAGGCACCTGCCAAGTTTGAACAAAAACTAATGAGAAATGAACGCTCGGAGTCAAAACCGAGCAATTCGGGGATCCCGAAAATGGGCTGCAGGTGCCGGAAGTGGTGTTCAGCAGCGAAGTGGGCATCTGCGACCCCAGTGTCCCTTGGAATGACAAAACAGAGGTTCCTGCCAAAAATCAGAGAACACTGATGCAAAATGAATGCTCGGGGCCCAAATCACGCAGTTCGGGGTCCCGAAAACCGACTGTAAGCACCGAAAGTGGCATACGGCCACGAAGTGGGCATCAGAAGCCCCAGTGTTCCTCGAAACTATAAAACAGAGGTGCATGCCAAAAACCGGAGAACTCGGAGATGGTTGGGCGGTCCCGAGCCAAGGCACACGGCCTGACGGTCCCGAAAACCGGGAATCGGGCTCCGAAATGGGCAAAATGGCCTACGGCCACGAAATGTAGCTCACGGCCACCGGGAGATAGCCTACAGGACCACTCCCTTCCCTCGGGAAAAAAAACACAGAGAAAACCGAGTCCGGTTCGCAAACCGAGATAAGGCACAAAAGAGAATTCGGAAGTCCGGAGGCAGGGCGCACGGCCGCGACTCTGAGACTTCTGAACGAGCACAGTATGCAACATCACCAAGCGCTCAATCGGTGACGTCTGAGTCTTAAGGTCGGTCAAAAATGGGGTGTCTACAGATACGTGTGCATCTCATTCATTTATTTCGTCTGTCGATCCAAGACGCTTCCGGAGATAAGATTGAGGCGCAAATCTAGAACATGTCTCACATCTTTGAGAACCAGCTTGTGTCCGACATTAGTCTGAATATTAATGTCTCTAATGCCCACAATCTTCAAATAATTAGAATTCCCCATTCGAACAGTGCCAAAATCTTTAACGTTGTACAAGCTGGAGAGTTCTTTGTAGGAAGTAGCGTAATAGGATGTAGTTGTGTCTATCACCCATTCTGTGTAGCTGTGGTTAGCCACGTGAAGGTAGTCATCCTCTTCACCAACTACAAGAAGTATTTCATCAGTTATTGTGGCTGTCGTGTTCTCATCTCCCTTTGACTTACTGCTTTGGCCTTTATCTTTCTGACTTGGGCAGTTCCTTTTTATGTGACCCTCTTGGCCACTGTGAAAGCAAGTGATGCTAGAGTTACCTTGACTTTTACTGTCTCTAGATTTACTCATGTTGTTCCATCTGCCTCTACTCTTGCTTCTTCCTCTACCTCTGTCTTTGCCTCTATCTTCTGTGACAAAAGCATAAGACTGATTACCTTCCATGTCTTTTCTTCTTGTCTCTTCATTATACATGACGTCTGTAACCATGCTCATGGTCAGCTTTCCTTCTGGTGCAGAGTTGCTTAAAGAGACCATCAATATCTCCCAGTTGTCTGGTAAAGAACTGAGCAGTAGTACGGCTTGCATTTTATCGTCCAAGGACATCTTGACAGTTGCAAGCTGATTCACCAGATTTTTGAATTCACTAGTGTGCTCGGCGACAGACACACTATTCTTCAACTTCAGATTTACAAGCCTTCTTATCACCAAGGCTTTGTTCCGGGCAGTTTTTAACTGGTACATTCCTTCTAACATTGTCCAGAGGACATATGCATTTGTCTCCTGGGTGACATGGTGGAACACACTATGGTCTATCCATTGTCTGATCTGATCGACAATCTTCCGGTTTATCTTTATTCAGTCTTCATCTTTCTCTGCTTTCAGTTTAACCTCTTTTAGAGCAATAGGGTCAAACAAGTCTTTACAGTATAAGACATCTTCCATCCGCGGCTTCTAGATTCCATAATTGGAAGCATTTAATTTTATTATCGATCTTGAAGTTGATGTGGATTCCTCTATCATCTTCTTACTTATACAAAAAATCTGAATTTGGACAAACAGATTACACCGTTGAGTCCGGAATGGTCAAATTAGCTAGAAAAGCACTTTTTCCACTTTTTCAGGGACCTCAATGAAATTTCTCCAAACTCAAGGGGCCAAATTGCAATTTCAAAAACTTCATGGACTGAAATGCAATTTGCCACAACTTTAGGGGCTAAATTGCAATTTCAGAAACTCTACTGTTGTAACGATGACGTCACAGTGACATCAGCCTTCTTCTTCCAATTGCTTCGCCGAACTAAAATTTCCGATGAAATTTTTACGAATCTTTGGCAAGCTTTACGGCACTCGTTTTAGCTCCGATTTTGACGAATTTTATATCGTCGAAATTGTCTCAAAGAGACGCACCTCCTGGTGTGCTCAAAAGTTGATTTCAAGCAACTTCAAAATTTGAAAATTTTTGAAACCACATTTCACCAACCGAGGCTCTGATACCACTTATTAGGATTAGGCACACTTAGAAATCAATTACATACACAAAAAAATGAGACACAAGAGATTTACGTGGTTCGGCAATTGCCTACGTCCACGGAGAGAGATATCCACTATAGAATTATCCCAGAGGGAGATTGCAGAATTCACACCTCACAACTCTCTATAGAACTCTCTCACTCATAGATTACACTCTCTGTTTGATGATTAACTCAGCTCACAGCTCTTCCTATTTATACACAAACGGGAGAGCTGCTTGCCAATAACCAACTACCATTGCCAACCTTTGCTTGCCAACAAACAACTACCAAAGTTAATAACATAGCCACCCTAGGTTTGAAAAAACTTCAGCAAATCTGTAGCTTCCATTCTTGACTTCCATGATGGTTCACATGGTGTGGAATGCTCAACAGTTTGGGACCATATCAAAGGAGTTTGGTTCACTGTGCTTATGTATGGCATCCACTGGTTTTATGGAGAGGTGATGTTTGGAGCGCAGTGGAGTCAAAAATACGAGAGTTACACAAGCCGTTTATCATTATTGGTAATCTCAATCAGGTTTGAGAAGATCTATTCCAGGAGATTCTAAGTTCAATGAATTGATCTTTAGGAATCATTTAGTTGACTTGCCATGTAAGGGAGTTTGGTATACTTGGTGTAATAATCGGAGGGATTCGGAAGTTGTTAATGAAAGGTTGGATTGGGTGTTAGCCTCATCAAGCTAGGTAGAAGTTTTTAGCAAGTTTTCACTAATCACACTACCTATTCAACACTCTGATAATAGTCCTCTCTTGCTCCACACAAATTAGTTCAATCTGATGGGGCCGAAGTGGAATCAATTTGAGGCGGTCTGGTTGGTAGACGAAACAACGCAGAACATCATCAAGAAAGTTTGGCAGGAGCCAATACAGGGGTCAACTCAATTTTTAATGACACAACGACAATCAATATTGTTAAAACATCTGAAGAATTGGCATGCCTTGTCCTTCCGAAGCATACAAGGTCAAATTGATGATATTCAAAGCCAGCTTCAGCAAGTTCAGTCTTCGCTTCAGTGGAATAGGAATGTGTCCAAAGAGTGGGAACTGAGACAACAATTGACTGGATTGCTTCACAAACAGGAGATGTACTGCGCACAATGGTCAAAGCAACAGTGGATGAAGTTAGGAGAACGCAACAAGAAGTTTTTTCACCGAATGGCATCTTGGAGGCGACTCAGAAATCATATTTCATTCATTCAAGGTGCGGCTGGTAATTTAATTACCGAACCAAAGGCCATTCAGAGAGTTTTTGTGGACCATTTTAATTAGCAAATTTTTTCAAATCCAGAGGTGCCAGCTGGGGGTTCTTCGGATACCGAAGAGGCGTGAGCTAATTGGTGACCCAGAATCATGGACACTCATCATTAACGAGTTATGGAAATTGTCAGGAATAGCTTGGATTTGTTTGGATGAAAACAATCAAAAAATTACGCAAAGTGCGACTATGGTGAATCCTTTACAAAATCCACTGGTGGCCGAAGCTAAGGCATGCTTGGAAGCCATTTGTTGGGCTGTAGACAATGGGATAAAATGTATTACTATTAAAACTGATTGCCAAGTTCTGGTTAGAATGCTTCGGCATATTGGTGAGGTTACAGATTGGCAGATTGCAACTACTATAAATGATATTACATATTATAGTAAGTTTTTTGAGTTTCTTTGTATTGTTAGGATAGGAAGAATGTAATTCAACTAGCAGATGAACTCGCAACTGATATTATTAAATTATCTGTTTAATATAATGTGGTTATTGGTCTTAAAGAAAAACAAAATAAAATTATGAAAGAACTACATGCAGGTGAGAGTTGAGAAAAAAAAAAATTACAAACACATGAATATGCAAGTGTGTATATGGTGGGGTGCAAATGAAAGGATGTGAGGTGCAAGTGCCACTTACACCTCTCTATGTATTGATAATTTTTTCTCCAAACTTCCACTGCATATTATTTCTCTTAAAATTATTATGAACAAGTGAAAGACATTATACCATGACATCATGGGATCAAATCAAACTCTGATGCTTTTCATAGGCTTGGAACAGTGTAACTTTTTTATGGTCACTCCACTTTCAATTATCAACCAAAAAAATAATGGTAAGAACTGTAGAAATACACATCCTCCACTAATAGAAGAGAAGTTGATATGGCAATAATAACTGTAGAAATACACATCCTCCACTAATAGAAGAGAGGTTGATATCGCAATAATTTGCACAGTTGCAGTATCAATGACAAACAACCCAATGAGGGGATTGGAATCCTAACTTCTTTAAAGGGAGTATTCAATAATACTATTGCAAATCACTCAATATGTCTGCAATTTCTCCTAAAATAATAATAATAATAATAAAAAGTGTAAGCAAGAATTTATTCAGTATTTTTTGCTCCATGATGTTCCACGTCATTTGTCATATACACTTGAATAATTTGTTAGAAATCTTACTTATTTATCATGTTATTTTATCGTCTCACAAATAAAAGTTATTTATTGTGATTATGTGTCATCACTACAAGAATTTACACATTTGCCGACCACTTTTGCCGACCAAAAAAATTTTGGTCGCAAAAAAAATGACATTTGGCGACCAAATATTAATTAGTCGCGAATGATCAATATTTTTGACGACCAAATATGAGTTGGTCGCAGAAGGTCACATTTTGGCGACCAAAAATGAGTTAGTCGCAGAAATTGGTATGCTTTTGGCGACCAACTACAAATTTGGTCGGGGAAGGTTACATTTTGGCGACCAAAAAAAATTAGTCGCCAAATTAGTACTTTTAGCGACTAATATTTTAGTCGCCGTTGATTGAGATTTGGCGACTAAAAAAGTTGGTTGGCGAAGGTACCTTTTCTGCGACTAATATGGTGTTTTGGTCGCCAAAAGTTTGGGAGGGAAATTTGAAACATGGAGGGGGAAATGAAATTTTTTGGCGACAAAAAAAATTTGGTCGCCAATCAAAAAACGACGTCGTTTTGTACTTGGAAAACAGAAAAAAAAAATTAAAAAAAGACCCTGATCTCCTCTCTGTCTCCAACTCGCTCTCTGTGTAGATGTTCATCCACCCTCTCCCTCTCTCTGTGTTCTCTCTCTCAATCGGTGCCCACTCTCTCTAGCTCACTGAAGTCCCTTACCACCATTGCTCACGTCCGTCGCACATCGCCATCGCCATCGCCATCGCCCTCTATCTAATGGACTCCTCATTTCTGGGGGATCCTCACCCAATCTCACCTTATCGCTGACCAGCGTCGCACGCCACTGCTAGCGCCACCGCCACCGCCACCGCCACCGCCGCATCCTCACAGGTTCTCTCTCACTCTCGGTCTGTCTGTCTGTCTCTCTCTCTCTGTTTCTCGCTCTCTCCCTCTCTAGCCTTTGCCCTTGGTCTCTCTCTGTCTCTATATATATAATGCGGTGATCATCCGTACGGAGAGAGGGATTTGAGCCCTGATTGTTGATTTTGCGGTATGATTTTGATTTTGAATATGCGTTTCTCGCGATCTGGGCCGTGGTTCAATCCTCTGTTCGGTTCGAATCTCAATAAGTTTGAGTTCAGTTGTGTGTTTTTTTAGTGATGTGGATGATGGCTAATTGAAATGGGATAATTTGATTTTAGGGTTTTATTTTATTTTTTTTGGAGAACTGTTGAATTAGCTGCGATCTTGCTGGTTTTTAGCTTGTTAGTTGGGTTTTTTTGGTGATATTGGGTAATTTGGTTAACTGGGTTTTGATTTCGTCTTTGGATTTGGAATTGGGTCTGTAACTTTTGATCTAAATTGAAGTGCCTTCAAAGTTATGAGAATCTACATGGTGCTGATTATTCTGCTAATACTTAGTCAAGATTCTTCTTTGAATGCCAGTATTCACAAGCTGGTGAGTACTGCCTCTTTAGGCTATCATTTAACTGGATTATATAAAGATCATATTAACATCTTATTTATTTGAACAGATGCTGCCAAGTGTTCCATGGTACCAAGAACGCCTGCTCCATCAAACTTCTCTTGGTTCCTTGATGATCATAATTCTGATAAGGACTGTGAATTACAACCTATCTAAGCTACGGGTATGGCTTGGTGCCCATGTCTGCTGATTATTTATATTTAAATACTTTGTTATGTGTTCTCTTGGTATTGCTGTGATAGATTCCTTGTTTCAGTTCAGAAATTGAGATCGATTTGTATGACCCATGAAAAGAAGATTGTCTCATATGTGCTTGTTGTCAAAATTTGTCAATGCTTACAATAATGGCCTTTTTGGAGATTTGTTCAGATCTTATAATTTAGATATATCAATTTCAATGTTGATGCTAAGTAAAGATATATATATATATATTTTTTTTTAATTTCTTAAATATATATATATATTTTGTGTGTGGAAAATTTGTGAGTTCAGGCAATTTCCCTTTTAAGACTTACATGAACACACATTAATAGAGGAACAAAATTATGTGGTATACTGATAGAGAATTTATTAGTTATGTCATGGGAAAATAATCAATCCACACGTAAAACATTATGATATATTAACAATTCTAAAATACAAGAATTACCTCTGATGGAAATGTAGTATCTTTTCACCATGGGCAGAATTTCTTTGACTATTTTTATTTGTAGTTATCTAGTTGATGCCCCCCTTCACTCAAAAAAAAAAAATACTACAAATTAATGATGAAAATTACAATACCATTAGAATATTATTAACTCTTCTTGTCACTCCATTGCTTATTTAACATTTTCATATATCTGCTTGTATAAAATTAATGGCAAATCATCATAACAATAATGAACATTTATTATATAAACCTTAAATGCAAAAGGACAAAGGACAATCTCTTCCTACATAGTTGCTCATATTTGGGCTAATAACTTTGGTTGTCTATCACATGTCATGTAACTTATCCCAATTCTAATTACACAGGCAGATCTCTTTTGAAGGGTGCAACATCCCCAGCTTCGTCACATTAAAAATACAGTCTAAATGATGGCAAGAGATAAATGAACTTTTTCCATAGGATATGGAGCCTCAGTTCTTAGCATCTTTAGGGCCATTCAATATATTTATGGATTTGTCTATATTTATATGGTCAATAGACATTGTAACATTCAGAAAATACATTGGAAAGTAAGTTTTTACCAAACATTTGTAAATACACTGGAAAGTAAGTCTTTACCTTGCATATTGGATATATTGATGGATGTGTTGAGATGTAGGTAAGTATCTGAAACAGTTGGTTTTACAGAGGCTTTCCTACTGTAGTGTTTGACATATTTAATTGATGTAGGATATTTACCTCCACACAAACTGTCTTGCAATTTTGGCCAACATGGCACCCCATGTCCACCGTTTGAGTGCATATGCATCACAGAGACTCGTTAGCCTCTTTGATATGCTCTCACGCAAGTATGTCTCTTATTGTTTCCATAGAGCAGTCTGATCTATTTTCTTACGTGGAATACTTGATAACTTTGATAGAATCTTTACTTTTATGGGATTTTGATTTGGTCATCTTTTTAAAATGTTGTGTGTTAGGTACACTAAATTAGCGGAGCTAAAAAATGATAAGATGCGTATAGGGAATGGTGAATCAAGAGGAGACAGCCTTCCAGAAGAGATGGTTGTCACCATAATCGATACCTTTAGCTTCATTACTATTTAGATCTTATCTTACATTTCCAAATTATTTTTCTTCTAAATCAACATATATATTTCTTGCAGTCAACAGAATTGCATATTTATACTGATTTCCTGAGGATTGTTCTAGGAATATTAAATGCAATACTGACTTACGCTCTTCCACGTAATCCTGAGGTATCATCATCATTATCACTGAGACCATATGCATCTGGATTTGGTTACCCCACCCCTCTCCTCTCATATTGTGGGTATTTTTCATTGTATGCATTGGAGCAGGTTGTATATGCGATTATGCACAGGCAGGAGGTCTTTCAGCCTTTCAGGAATCATCCTCGCTTTAATGAGCTGCTTGAGAACATTTTTACTGTATGTACTTGAGAACATTCTTACTGTAGGTTGTATAACCGTCTTTTTCCCTTTATTTTCTTCCCGTATAATCTTTAATTTTTGTAGGTCTTAGATTTTTTCAATAGCCGCATGGATGCCCAAAGAATGAATGGTAAATGGTCGGTGGAGAAAGTCCTCAAAGTCATAATCATCAATTGTCGTTCTTGGCGTGGTGAAGGCATGAAGGTACAAAGCAAATGGTTGTGTTAGTAGGTTTATCCAATAGTGGGATCCTTTTTTTTGTTTTTTTTTTTATCCAATTAACAGATGTTTACTCAATTACGCTTTACATATGAACAAGAGAGCCATCCTAAGGAGTTCTTTATTCCTTATGTGTGGCAGCTAGTTATATCTCGCAGGTATGTTTCCTGCACTTGATGCACATTTTTTTGTAGGATCTATGCTTCTGCCTTAAAAGATGTTATAAAAATATATAAAATGTAACGAAGTGCATTTTACATTTTAAAGTTAGTACCTGTTTTTTTCTCACTTTAGAACATTATTTTCCTGTTGAAAAAACGGAAATAAAGATATGCATGCTGTGGATGGATTAGTTTTTTTTGTGTTGCTGTCTGTAATTTCTAGCATGATGCACTTATTTGTAGATTTTAGTTGATTAAGAATAGCTTTGATTGAATTTTTAAGCATGATTGGGTCTATTAACTAAATATTAGCAACTGAATGGAGCCATCTTGAATATCGTTATTTATTCAACCTTTTCATTCATATTTGCATACCACTAAGGCACTAATTTCTTTTTCTTGTCACATTCCCTTTCTGCAGCTCATTCAGTTTTAATCCCAGTAGCCTAAATCTGTTTCCAATTGATCTGCCTGTAAAAGTAAGTATATTGTTTCCTCAAATGTTTTAAAGATGTCAATCATGAATTCAAGAATTTTTTTTTCTTTTATTTTATTTTTTTTTTTTTTTTGGCTTCATTGATTTTTATGGGCCTGACTGATTGTTCCTCACCCCTTCATACTCTGCTAGCATTTGTGTTATTCTTTCTAGCTATGAAGCACGGGTACAAGTATGGGTACGGATATGAGTATTGGTACTGATACGATACAGATACGTTAATACGGTAAAATTCAAAAAAAAAAGGTACAGGTACGACTTGATATGCTTGGAAAAAAAAAATTATTTGTAATTTAGATAATGCAATAATTAATTAAATGGTTTAATTTGTTAAGGTCCAACCTATAATTAATATTTAATGCCAAAATTAAAGATATAAATCAAAATTAAACGTCAATATATTAAATAACTTAGAAACCATAGTTTAATTTTAAAATCATGCTAAACATAAAACAAAAAATAAAAAAGAAAGTCTAATGAAAGGAGTTTTATCTCTGTGGTAGAAGAAAAAATTGTTTCAATTGAGATATGGTACGGCCTGCGTATATACTAGGTACGTCTGGGTACGCCAAAAATTAAGAAGAAAAAATTTAGATACATGTTTCATGCACCCAGCACGTATGTAGAAGTATTATACGAGGTATCATAAGCTGGTAAGTACTCAGTACGGGTACGACATATTTTTCGAAGTACCCATGCTTCATAGCTTTCTAAATATTAGTACTGTGAAAATGATGATGTGTGCCTCATAAAGAAAGAGTTGACTCTTAGAGACATCTTTTTTGTTTGATTCAGTATTGATGTGCATCTTTTTCGAAGTACATGTACTATATTGCTTTTAGGTGGTTGCTTACCTTGCTCTCTCTTTTCTTTTTTTTCTTTTTTTCTTTCTTTTCTGGAGTTATGTTCTATTTTGCATAATTTTGTTAGGATGTTTTTAGAAGAAATTGGAAGAAGTGCTTCTATCATATACGTCTAACTTTAACAGATGGATATATTTTCCCTTAGTAGACTACAATGTGCAACCAGCACCAATTGTTGGTAGTATGTCACAATTGTGATGAAGAATATGTTTCTGTTATATTTTTCTATAATACATATGGAACAGGAGCCGGAAATAGACCAGCTCATGAGTTGCTGCGGGGGTATGGGGTGGATTTTGTAGTGTGGGATGTTTGGAGGTCTAAAGGTGTCTTCTCAGTGGCTTCATTTTATAGGGCGCTTGCAGGGATCTAAAGAACCCCTTTTTATTTATTACAGAAGAAAGATCCAAATTAATAGTGTTTTCCAAATGGCATAGTTACAGAAGAAAGAATACAAATTAATAGTCAACTATATATGGTGGTGACTATCAACACCAATTAATAGTTTGTATTTATATTAATCATCGATGTATCAAATTTATTAGAGAGCTGCTATAAATTATTTTTTGTTTTAAACATTTGTTTATATCACTGATCAATACATGCATGATAAATATAATATAATATATTAGTATTTGCTTTTTTTAATACTTATCTCTAAATAAAAACGATTAGAAATAAAACTACCCAATAGTCACAAACTTAACTTTTTTCCAAGTATAAAAAGTTCCGTTTTAAAAGCAGACTACCTACCTCCCCTTTGAGGAGTGAATTGGTTGGGTTAGTCAATCGAATTATATTCTGGGTAGTCAAGTGCCACACCCCTTATCCAATCTTCCGGCATTGGCATCTCCCTTTGCCTCTGCTCCGATATTGCCATGTAATGAAACCTGTTCATCATCCATTCATTCTTTATTTATCAATCTAGATATATAGATTAAAAAATATAGATACTTATTTTTTCTTCTTTCTTTTCCTTTGGTGGTCTGCATGTTGCTGTGTAACACTGTGGCAGCAATGTAACACTCGTTTCATCACAACATGACAGATCAGGAGCCTTCAGAAGCCTTGGCAATACTGGTTTCATCAGAAGGCTTCTGAAAAGCTGTTTTATCACATAGCAACACACATAGCTGGGGTACTGATTGTGGTTGGTTCTGGATTGAAATTTAATTCACATGAAAGGTTCATTGAGGAAGATAGGAGTTATTGACAATATGGATCAATTTCAGTTGCCATGTTGGTTTCTGCTGTTTGGCACTATATTGGATCTGGAATGGTGGCTGATCCAATTAATTCTATATAGACATAAGAATGCTATTGTTTTATTTACAATTTGATAATGATAATCATTTAATTTGCTAATGTGACCTTTGCTTTTCATGGACATGTTTCATTATTTGTCCAATTTTACCTGACATTATTTCTCTTTTTTTTTGGTACAGATGGATGAACTCGTGCACAAAGCTAAATTGTACAGGACAAATTGGCACTTTTTGCATTTTTGGAAGGATTATATATTTTTGTATAGATGTATATGGAAAATATTAGGGTAGACTAGTAGTTATATTTTTGGATACACTACTAGTTATATTTTTGGATGGGTGTGTATAGAAAATATTTGGTAGACTACTAATTATATTTTTTGGTTGATGTACATGGATAAAAATTTAAAACATAATAACAAGTATTTGTTATGTTTTAAATTTTTATGCTAGATAAAATATGTAGTTTGGAATTATTTGTGGATGTAAACTTATAATAGTTGCTAACTTTAATTAAACAGGTTCAGAAATGGTTGATATATGTATTTTGTTGAATGTTGATGATTCAATTTATTTGTTGGTTTGAATGATTTTTGCAAATTACAGATTATATTGAATAAATTGGATGGATTATTATAAATTACAGGTTTATTTTGTTGGATGTTGGCGACCAAAATTTGGTATATTTTTTATAGTTTTGGCGACCAATTGATTAGTCGGGAAAGATAAGTTATACTCTTGCCGACTAAATAAAGTAGTCGGTGTATCACCAAGCACATTTGGCGACTAAATAATTAGTCGTTAAAATTATTAATTTTGGCAACCAAAAGATTTGGTCGCGAATAGGTCTATTGCCGACTAAAGTTTTAGTTGCGCAAACATTTCTTTTGGCGACAAACATGTTTGGTTGCGGAATGTGACAATTGGCGACTAATTATTTTGGTCGTAGAATGTGACAATTGGCGACCAAACTAAGAGGTCGCAGAATGTCACAATTGGCGACAAAAAATTTTGGTCGTGGAATGTGACAATTGGCGATCAAACTAAGAGGTCACAGAATGTCACAATTGGCGACCAACATTTTTTGTCGTGAAATGTTACAATTGACGACCAAAAATTTTGGTCGTTGAATGTGATAATTGGCGACCAAATTTGTTGGTCGTAGAATGTGACAATTGGCGACTAAGATATTTGGTCGGCAAAAGGTGACTTTTCGCAACCAAAATGTTTTAGCGACAAAATGGATTAGTCGCAGTAGTGATATATTTAGTGACCAAAAATTTAATCGGCAAATCCAACTTTTCCCGACCAACCAAAATTTTGATCGCGAATTACTTTTGCCGACCCTCAATTGGCGACCAAAGTAGTGACCAAAAAAATTGGTCGCGAATAACTTTTACCGACTAAAAATGGGCTTTTAGTGACCAATTTTTTTGTTGCCAAAAGTATTAATTCTTGTAGTGCATGCTATGAGTATCACCATATTGAGATCTAAATTACTTTTCTTTTCTAGCCCAAGTGACCAATATCAAATGTAGAATTTCAAAACAATACCATGACAAGTTTGTTAAATTTGATACAAAATTAAATTTTTGTTATTTTGTTTTATTTTATTTTTTTTTCTCTCCAAAACCCTACATAAATCTAAAAATGTAACACAAGGGTGGTGATACATTAACTATCCACTTTGGAGGAATTAATTGGAAATATTACTTTTTCATTATATATATATATATATATTTTTTTTTTTTTTAAAAACACACACACTAAATAAAGCACTTTTTGGCTTTGATGGAGTATGATCCTGATTCCAATCAACCTTGATCAATGCCTATTGAGTGGATTGTTTCAATAATTGAGGTCAAGAAAATCAACTTTATCCATTCTTTCTCTCTCCAAATTTATGTTCAAGATTTAATACTACTTCAATGTTTTATCCATGAAAGGATTATCAAATATTCAACTTATTAGTCAATTTTTTTTCCTTGTATTTTTCCATTATTGTACCAATCTATAAGAAGACAATATAAGAGAACTTGAACCATTAGTCTTCAAATAAGCACACCCATTAAAAATTCGCATAAAAACTAATGGTCCCACCCTTATGGTTGAAATGTTATAATTCCACTACATGCAATATGGATTTTGACACCTCATTTTTTCTATTAGATAATGCTTCAGAAGCAAATTTATTGTACTTAATTTTCATACAAATCAAAACTTTTGTCACTATAATTCATAATTTCAAAAATATTATTATCATATCATTCTGAATGAATTTATATTCTACAATGATAGAGAACCAACTCAATAATGACGAAGAATTATGAAATTAGTTATAACTTTTTCATTGACTTGGCTCTTGATTGTACCAAAATGAAAGTCATATTGTCAAAAAAAAATATTTTTTTCTTTTTATATTGTATTATGACGAGTCAAAAAATGACTTTAACAATGCTATTTTATCTTGCCATTGGAAATCTTCTAATGACTCCTTCCATTGGGTTGGGCTTCGTGGGCCAATTAAAGGACATTTAAAACTTTTCTTTGGGCCTAAACTTAGGAACATTGCATAGTCATGGATGGTGTCTCCAATGGTTTGAAAACACGTGTTAATTTATCAAGTAAATGGGCCCGAAAGCCCAAAACATGAAGTACATGGGCCAGTCTGCATCTACGACCACGTGGCCCCCACTATCACATTCGTCCTCGTACATAAAGACATGTATGATGTGTGGAACAAAAGAAACTACTAGGTAATCTCCAAGGAAAGAAACACCTGAACAGAGCTCATAGGTGATATCTAAGGCACAAACTAACCATTATCAATTTTTTAATGAATTATTTAAAAAAAAAATGTGACCCTTAATATATGTACTTTACTTAGAAGACCTATTTTTCTACTTCAAAAAGATTACTAGTGGAGTTAATATAAAATTATTTTTGTGTCCAATGTTTCATCCCCTAGTACGTAGTTGTTAAATAATTGTCAAACCTATTATTTTTTTCAAATAAAGATATGAACATAGTGGCAATAATGTGTATATCCTAATAAGAGTGCACTTTTGGTTACCTTTCTAAATTTAGTCATGTGAAGAAGCATCTTAAGCCATTTCATTCAAAAAAGTTGATTCATGTCTTAGAAAAATGCTACAAAAGTGCTCTCTCATGTGCTCATTATAAGGATTCCATTTAATTCACATAATTTATAGTGTTAAATTAAATAGTTATTATTTGATAATTTTATTTCAATAGTACAAATTTTTTTAATATATTTTTCTTTCAAATATGTCAAATGAAGTGTTACTTGTGGATCATATTATAAGAAAGACAGAGACGGAAAGTTTGATCTAATTTTAACATAAGATTTGATGAATTTTAATCATCTCCATTTGATGAATGAAATATTTCTTTGTATCATTTCATAATGTTGCAACAATTCATCAATATTCTAAATCAACAATTTATAACTTCCCCACATCATTATAATTTTTTAAGTTTTCTTAGTTATTTTTCACCATGATGCATTATTGCTTCAGTTTTCTGTTCTTTTTCTTTTTCTTTTTTCCTCTCTTTGAACAAGATAGAATGTTAAATAGATTACATATTCAAGAGTAGAAATTATAAGCTAGCTTTACGCTATGTTTAGTAGAGGGATTTGGAGAGAGATTTGGAAAGAGAAAGAGAAAATGTGTGTGAAATTAGGTAAAATATAGGTATATTTTATTCACATTTGAATTACCTTTTTTATTTTCCTTTCCAAATCTCTTCTCAAATCTCCCGGCCAAACACAGCATTAGAGAATTAAGCCTCCGTTTGGGAAGTGGGTTGGCTTTTTGACTTTTTGACTATTTTAGCCTGGGCTAAAAAGCTTGGTTTGGAAAAGGCTTTTTGGCTTTTTGGCTTTTTTGACTTTTTTTGTGAGAAAATAGTGTAATGATTATGGGTTGGATGTGATGTTTTGTTTGTTATGATTAAAATAGCCTATTTTGTCTTTTGTGGCTAAAATAGCCCCAAACCTCCTTGCCAGACAGAGCCTAAGTTTATGAAATTATAACAATGATTGAGACCCTTTTTTTGGAGACCCTCACAATCCCTTTTGGATCTCAACCATTGATGGTGTAGGCTCCACACATACATGAGTGGGTCCTACATATACATCAATGATTGAGATCCAAAGAGAGTGATGTGGGTCTCAAAAAAAAAAAAAAGGGTCCCACACATTTTTCATGAAATTAATCTATTACAATATTATGCTAATTATTAGCCCATACGTAATTCCCAACATGGTTTATTAATTGCACATCTCTTTTTGCTTAAAAAAATGACAAATCTTTATTATCTTTTATCACATTTGAATCCAAAAAAAAACGAAAGGTTAGCTTATGATCACCCACAACACCAATAATAAAAACCAACCCACTTTTCAATGAAGTGTCATTTTTGTTTTTTTTTTAATTTTATTTTATTTTTTATTTATTTATTTTTTTTTTTCTGTTTTTTGTTTGTGTTTGGTGTCGAAGAGGTCCCTCCTCATTCAAAGAAGAGAATTAATAGCCACACCTACCCATCAAAAAAAAAAGGTGTGGACTACTTGACAGCACCATCTCCTTATCACAATTTCAAAGGAATTTTTTGACCAAGTTGTTGCATCTATAGTGAAAATGTGAAAACGGCAATGGTCTTTTTTTTTCTTTTATTTATTTATTTATGATATTATATTATAATTTAATAAATTATGATTATAATGATAAAGGTCAAATATAATATATATATAATTGGTATAAAAAAATAAAAATAAAAAAACTCCTAAAGTGAGAGAAATGTCTCAATAAATATACAAGAAATAAGACAAACTTATACACAAGTGAAAAGATTCAAACTATTGACCTCCTAATGAGATGCAAATGTTCTAGCCAAACAAGTTAGCCCCATTGGTTGGTGATGAGCTTGTTTGATTGTTGGACCATTTTAATATCTTATATTTATTTATTTATATATCTTGGTCTTGAATGGAGTTTCATTACTTTGGTAACCTCTCATTTTGGTCATAAATGGATATAAATGGAGTTTCATTACTTTGGTAACCTCTTGGTCATGAATGAAGATTAATTAGAATTCATAACCTTGGTGGTGAGTTAATTTTGGAGTTTCTCCATTTACTCTAGTTTAATGATCATCTTTATTTTTGGTGTAACTGTAAAGTCTTAATGGCCTATAAATAGTCCTTTTCATCTACTCTTTTCTACACCAACACACACCAACATATCAACTATTTTCTATACAAAAGAGATTACTAGCAAAGAAGGGTATTTTTATTGGTGAAACTTTGGGTTTACCATCTTGTGCAGAGTTGGCCTAAACCATACGACAAGTGATCGGGCTGTTGTATTCTGGAGGGGACAAGTCATAGTTTTATGACTGCTGCATCGGTATTGGGGTTCTTCCTACCGCAGTGGGCTTGATCTCCTTAAAGAAAACGAGATATCCGTGCCTCAACCTGATCTATTTGTATCTCATTTTCTTTGCATTATTTATCAATAAAATATATTTTTTTCTGGTATTTTCACCAACAATTTTAAAAAGATCAACCATGGAACAAGTACCAGAAAAAACCAATGATGGAATTGGAGATCTCAACAAGCCTTTTAAGTTCATAGGAGTTCATTTTAAGATGTGGAAAGGAAAAGTTTTTTTTTACCTTAACCTTTTGAAAGTTGCATATGTTCTTACCAAGAAGAATCCAAACAAAATCCCAACCGAGCAGATGAATGATGAAGACTGCGAGGCACATGAAGCAAAAGTGGCTTCCTATAATACAGATAAGTATAAATGTCGCTTTTATCTCTTAAATTTACTTGCTGATTAATTTTATGATTATTACTATGACACCACTTACATGTTGTCTTATATTAATTTTTGGCATGTTCACTTGTGTCATATTAACAATAAATATGTGGAAATCATGAGTAATTTAGGATTAATTCCTAAAGTGATAAAAAAAAAATTTGAAAAATGTGAAATTTGCAGTAAAACAAAAATTACCAAGAGGCCTCATAAAAATGTTGAAAAAATACCGAATTACTAGAATTATTTCATACTGATTTGTATGCGTTTGAAGGAATTTTAACTCGGGGTGGTAACTGATATTTTATCACTTTTATTGATGATTTTTCAAAATACACAAACTTATATTTATTAAAAAATAAAAGTGATTCTTTTGAGAAATTTAAAGAATTCCTTCTTGAAGTGAAAAATCAATTCGATAAAAAGATTAAAAGAATTAGAAGTGATAGAGGCCGAGAGTATGAATCTCTTGGATTCAACTCTTTTGTTCAGCCTTTGGGAATTATTCATGAGACTACTCCACTATATTCACCTTCATCTAATGGCGTAGATGAAAGAAAAAATAAAACGTTAATTGACTTGACGAATGTTATGCTTATTGATTCAGGTGCTCTCTCAAATCTTTGGGGCGAGACTATTTTGACAGCTTGCCATGTGATAAATAGAGTGCCACACAAAAAAACTAAAATTGTACCTTATGAGTTGTGGCGGGGGCATAAACCAAATCTAGGTTATTTGAGGGTTTGGGGTTGTTTAGCTTTTGTGAGACTTGCAGATCCTAAACGACCTAAATTGGTTAAACGAGCTACCACCTATGTTTTTTTTGGGTATGCGTTGCATAGTACAGCTTATAGATTTTTTGATATGGAAAATAATATTATTTTCGAATCAAGTGAAGCTATTTTTCATGAAAATAAATTTCCTTTCAAATCTAGAAATAGTAGAAGTCAAATAATTTCTGAAAATATTTTATCTATGCCTAGCTCTTCTACTCCTTCTCAAGTTTTTCAAGAAAAAGAAAATTTTCAAATCCAACCAAGAAGAAGTAAACGAGCTAGAGTTGAAAAAGATTTTGGCCCTGACTATCATCTTTACAATGTGGAAGAAATTCCTCTTACGGTGCAAGAAGCTTTATCATCACTTGATGCTATTTTTTGGAAAGAGGCTATAAATGATGAGATAGACTCACTACTTTCAAATAAAACATAGAAGCTAGTAGATTTACCTCCAGGTTGTAAAACTATTGGGTGTAAATGGGTCCTTCGTAAAAAACTTAAACCGGATGGAATTATAGATAAATATAAAGCGAGGCTTGTCGCTAAAGATTTTAAGCAACAAGTTGATCTTGATTTCTTTGATACTTTTTCTCCGGTTACTAGAGTTACATCCATTAGACTGTTGATTGCAGTGACTGCAATTCATGATTTAACAATTCATGATTTAAAAATTCATCAAATGGATGTAAAAACAGCATTTTTAAATGGAGATCTAGATGAGGAGATTTACATGGACTAACCCGAAGGCTTTGTGGAGCCTGGCCAAGAAAGCAAGGTGTGTAAACTAACTAAATCCCTTTATAGTTTAAAACAAGCTCCTAAACAGTGACATGAGAAATTGGATTCCTACATGCTTGAGAATGGCTATAAGACGAAGGAATGTGATAAGTGCATATATTATAAAACTTGTGAAAATGCACATGTGATTATTAGCCTATATGTGGATGATCTACTTATCTTTGGCTCTAATTTGCATATTATAAATGAGACTAAAAATATGCTCAATAGCCATTTTTATATGAAAGATCTTAGTGAAACCAATTTTATTTTGGGAATTAAAATTACCAAGACTAATGATGGTATTTTTCTTGATCAGTCGCATTATGTTGAGAAAATGTTAAAGAAATATAATTTTCTAGACTGTAAACATGTTGCTACTCCTTTTGATGCAAGTATACATTTGTCTGTTGTAACAAATGAAAAGGAAGTAATTAATCAAAAGGAATATGCTAGCATGATTGGTAGTTTGAGATATGCTACTGACTGTACTAGACCTGACATTGCATATGCTGTTAGAGTACTTAGCAGGTTTACTAGCAAGCCAAGTCGAGATCATTGGCTAGCCATGGGAAGAATTATGAGATATTTATTTGGAACCAAAAATTATGGTTTGCTTTATAACAAGTATCCTACGATACTTGAGGGATATAGTGATGCCAATTGGAACACTTTGTCAGGTGATTCTCTCTTTACCTTGGGTTTTATTTTTACCTTGGGTGGTGGTGCCATAATTGCTAATTCTACTATGGAAGCTGAACTTATAGCGTTAGCTTCAGCATGTGAGGAAGCGAATTGGTTAAGAGATTTCTTACATGAAATTCATTTTTGGGAAAAATCAATTCCTCTTGTGTTAATTCGTTATGATAGCACTGCTGCTATTGGTAGAGTGAATAACCATTTTATAATGATAAATTCAGACCTATTCAAAGGAAACACAATAATGTGAGATCTTATTTGAGTAATGGCATCATAACTGTGAATTATGTAAGATCTTGTGATAATATTGCGGATCCGTTAACCAAGGCCTTGGCGAGAGATAGGGTCTGGAATACATCGAGGGGGATGGGTTTGAAGCCTATAAAATCATAAACTATGTATGAGGATACCCAACCTAGGGACCAGACATCCTGTGACTAGGTTCAATGGGAAGAACGAATCATATGGTGGTTGTAAAAAATGCACTCTTTAATATTTTGTTATCCATCCCTATGATGTAAGTGCATTTGTTATGATGTAAGTGCATTTGTCCTGTAATGTTGGAGGGTTGAGTTTTTATACTCTTAATGAAATTTTGTAGCTCTTGTTGAGTGGAGTGTGTAAATTACAAGAACATCTTTGACAGATTTCACCTATGTGAGCATGAAAGCGGGGCCGCTTTCTATGAGAACAAGACTTGTTCTCAAATATGCTCATGAAAACTGGGATTAGCACAAGGCCGTAATATGCTAGCTATTAAAACTCATGTCAACACCTGGATTATTATGTGTGAGCAGTAATTCTTTATTTCCCCTGGCAGTCATAGTTCAAGTCTGAGACCACTACTGACTTTGGAATAGAGGTTGTTGTTTCACTAATGAAGGTTCAATGCAGAGCACACCTTCATGATGCATACTAATCTATCTTTGTTTGGTAATCTCTCTTATCCTGTTGATATTAAATGAGTGGGGGATTGTTGGACCATTTTAATATCTTTTATTTATTTATTTTTATATCTTGGTCTTGAATGGAGTTTCATTACTTTAGTAACCTTTCATCTTGGTCATAAATGGATATAAATGGAGTTTCATTACTTTGGTAACCTCTTGGTCATGAATGAAGATTAATTAGAATTTATAACCTTGGTGGTGAGTTAATTTTGGAGTTTCTCCATTTACTCTAGTTTAATGATCATCTTTATTTTTGGTATAACTGTAAAGTCTTAATAACCTATAAATAGTCTTTCTCATCTACTTTTTTTTACACCAACACATACCAACATATTAACTATTTTCTATACAAGAGAGATTACTAGCGAAGAAGGGTATTTTTATTGGTGAAACTTTGGGTTCACCATCTTGTGCAGAGTTGGCTGAACCATACGAAAAGTAGTTGGGTTGTTGTATCCTGGAGGGGACAAGTCATAGTTTTGTGACTGCTGCATCAGTATTGGGGTTCTTCCTACCGTAGTGGGCTTGATCTCCTTAAAGAAAACGAGATATCCGTGCCTCAGCCTGATCTATTTGTATCTCATTTTCTTTACATTATTTATCAATAAAATATAATTTTTTCTAGTATTTTTACCAACAATGTAATTTCCCATAAGTTGAAAGTTGATTTTTAGAAAGTAAAAATTAAAACTTATCTTTGTCTCAATTTCTTAATAATTTATTTATTTTAGCTTATTTAAGTTATTTTTACGTAATAAGCCATAAGTAAAAATTAAACAAATATTTCGATACAAATTCTCAAAAAAAAAAAAAAAATTGTAATCCACAAATTACACCATACAAGGCCAATATTAAGTTTGGAACTCTAGTGGATTATCATCCACATCACATAAAATCAATTTAAGAGTGATGTTTTAAGGGTTTTAAACATTTTCTCTATATACAAATGTCATGATTTTTAATTTTATTTCAAATATCAAAATTTCATAATATTTTTCGTTTTATTAATTAGGTTAACCCGCAGCTCAAGTGGAAAGAGCTTTAGAATTCTTTTATCTTGTCAAAAAAGAAAAGGCAGGAAAAAAAGAAAAAGAAAAAAAAGAATATGCAAGTATTTGCACATAGAAAGAAGAAGGAGGAAAAAAAAAAAAAAAAGAATATGCAAGTATTGCACGTATGGAAATAAATAATAAATAATAAATAAAAGGGTAATCACCTCTATTTAAGTTTAGAAAAAATACAATTAATTTCACACTTTCAACATAATTATATTGGTCTCTTTCAAAATTTTAATTCACATAACACATAAATCATTTTCATCAATAAATTGTAAGCAGTACAGATAAAAGGTTGACATTATCATCTTTTGTATACTAAAATGTATATATATCATTGTTTATTAGATAAATCACTTATACACCCCTCATTAGGTTGCTTAAAATGTAGATTGTCCTGTGTAAATTTCTAATCATGTGACAAATGACCATTTTTACCAATAAATTATTAAGTTAATTATTAGTTTTTAATGATATTAAAAATATATTTCGTTAAACAATTCAAGTAATTTTGTTGTTATATAAGAGATTAGTTATTAATTTTATTTTTTCTGTTAATTCTGTTAAATAACATTTTTTGACTACAAGGTATTTGTAATTTCTAAAACTATAGGAACAATCCATACTTTAAATAAATTTCAGAGAGTATATTTATAATTTACCCTTTTATCCCTATTTGTTTTATTATCTACCTATCATCTGTGTTAGTTTTAGTCATTTTAATTTTACTAAAAAATTAATGTAATCATTTTAAACTTGTGTGAATTATATATATTTTTTAAAAATCTAAAAAGAGCTAAGTATAATTTAGGGCTCGTTTGGAGATAAATATTTGGGAAATTTTATTTCCGCACACTTCGTTATCTCAGTGTACACACTTAATGAAATATTATTTTAATAACAATTATACCATAAACTAAAAT
This sequence comes from Camellia granthamiana, assembly GCA_036172215.1. Classification (NCBI taxonomy): domain Eukaryota; kingdom Viridiplantae; phylum Streptophyta; class Magnoliopsida; order Ericales; family Theaceae; genus Camellia; species Camellia granthamiana. The sequence goes on from CM069905.1 coordinate 13,494,038, forward strand.
GACCATAATAGACATCCATCAATACCCATAATATTATATGAAAATATTCTCTGTACATATCTTTTAAAAATAAAAAAATCTCAATGTACACATTTTGAATATAAAAAAAAAAAACTAAATCCTAATTTTTCCATTGTTGTAACTTTGCTTGTTACATACTCTATACTCATTTATTGCTTACAAAACAATACTCTTATAACAACTCTCATGTTACTTTAATCTTTAAATTTATATTCTATTAATGATAAAAATATTAATTTTTTAGTACATAACTACTATTTTTTTAATTTTCTTTTCCTTTTGCCCTTTTGCGTGAAGCAATTCTTTCTGGAGATTGCCAGCCCGTTTAAACGATTCGAAAAACTCAGTCGTCACTGCTCACCGTTCAAGAAAGAATATGGATAAATTACACTCACACGGTAAGGTTTATGTTTATTATAATTTATCTCCTCACATTTAAAAAATTATATCTACTTCTTAAGATTTAAAATTTCATTACAGATTATTCTCTCAGTTAGTTGACTGTTACTAGCAAATTTTGCTGATGTCAGCAATTTAATTTTTTTAAATATCAAATTTGCCCTCACTCAGTAAATTACATTGACACCTCTCACATTTTAGAAATTATAATCCCTCCCCAAGGTTTAAAGTAACATTACCAATTGCCCCTCGGTTAATATTAGTTGAAAAAAAAATCATTGAAAAAAAAATTAATTGGGAAAAAAATTATTTGAAAAAAAAATTTGTTAGTCAATTTTTAAAATTTTTGTTTAAAAACCAACATAAACTCATTTTTTGAATTTACATTCTTTCATCAAATTTAAAAACTGAGACAAATCATTTATAAACTAAAAAAATTATCAAACAAATTTTTATGACAATTTTTTAAATTTTTGTAAATATAAATTAAAAACTGAAAATGAAATAGTTACCAAACAGATTTCAAATGGTAAAAATATCATAAAATTAACAAATAATTAAATAAGTAACTAATGTAAGAAATGACTCATCAAAAAATTCTTAGGCTATGTATGATTTGATTTTTAGAAATTTTTTTTTAAAATTAAAAATTAATTTGGTTAAGAAATAAAAAATAAAAAATAATTATCATTTTTATATAATATTTATCTTTTGAGTGGTTAGAAATAATTTTTTACAAATTATTTATATTTCTTCATATTTATTTTTATTAAATTAGTTTTTTTTTTTTTTAAACGCCAGGAGGGATCCGTTTCAAATTGAAACCTCAGGGTGTCAATGTAATTTGCCATTTAAAGTATATGTAAAAATTAAGGATAAATATGTCATTTTAACTTAAAAGTTAACATCGTCAAATAATTACACTGATAAGGGAGCTAGTATAATTTCCTAAATATGATGAGGGAATTATAATAACAGTTGTGATTTGTGGCACTAATTTTTTGAGTACTAATGGCACTAATTTCTATATCAGGTAAAAAAAAAAAAACAAAGTTACCAAAACAAGAAATTAGTGCCATTAGTGCCAGCAGTTTTAGAGTCACAAATCATTTTTCTTATAATATTAGAAAATGATTTGTGGCACTAAAACTGTTGGCACTAATTTCCTGTTTTGGTAACTTTGTTTTTTTTTTTTTTTTCTTTACCTGATATAGAAATTAGTGCCATTAGTGCTCAACAAATTAGTGTCACAAATCAAAGCCCTAAATATAAATATGTCAGTGTAATTTACCCACAGAATATTTACTTGCACTGATACAACATCCTCCTTATAGAGCATCATATCAATTCTTGGTGTAATTTTATCCAAGGAAATTTTGTTTATGTATCGTGTAGGCGATACGCTCATTCATGTATAGATAAGGAGGGAAAATGACAAGATGCAGAATTATTCTTTGGACCATAAATGGAGGTTCAATAGGATGTTAGGTTTAAGGGTCTTGCTACATTCCCTAAAAAAAATCCCCCTAATCCCCCTAATTTTCATATCAAGTAAAAAAAAAAAAAAAAACAAAGAAACAGTTACCTAAAATGGAAATTAGGGGAATTAGGGGAGACAGTTTTAGGGCTCCAAATCATTTTCTTAGGTTTAATAGGACCTCTTTAATGAAGGATTTTATCTTTATTTTACACTATGACCTTGAATAATCTTGATGTGGGTCTACAAATTTGAAACTAAGGTCACTCAGTGTATGAAAAAAATGATTAAGGGGTGTGTATAATGGTTATTAGTAAAAGGTATAATTATAATTTTTAGTGTGTAAATTAAAAAAAATAATTAATAATTAAATTAATAAATATGTGTACTGAGAGGAGATATGCACTGAGATAATTAAATATGTAAAAATAAAATTTTCTTAAATATTCTATCAAAAATTTATTATAAATTATCACTTTATTTTTTTATTTTTTTTTTATAAAAAAGTAAAAATTTGTTACAATAGTGGGTCGCAAGCCACCTGTGCAGGGCCGCCTCTGCTTCCACGAAGCATGTGTATTGAAGTATTGACCTGTGTGGAGGGACTCACAATAAGCAGACTAAAAACACTACAACGAGACTTCACCGTTACCGTTACCGTTACCGTTACCGTTACCAAACGCCTCTCTCTTTCTGTCTCTCACGGCGGTGCTATCCAGGGCAGGCTTCTTCTACCTCCTGCCAAGAAAACACCTCTCTCTCTCTCTCTCTTCTTTCTCTCTCTACAAAGCCCACTTAAACGGAGTTCCCAATAACCCCCCCCCCCCCCCCCCCTCTCTCTCTCTCTCTCTCTCTCTCTCCTTCACTTCATTCTCTCTCTACATGTCTCTTCTTTTGACAAAGAAGCTACCAGTATAGCAAGAAAGTGAGAAGGAGAAAGAGTGTGTGTGTGTGTGAGAAAAGGGGTGTTTTTTTTTTTTTTGGGCGTGGTAAAAATAGGTGAAATTTTGGTAAAGAAGAAGATATGAGGATCGTCAAATCCATTGATTCTTCACAAAATCCCACTGTCTGTGGATTCTTGGTCGTTGAAGCTTATCCCAAACGGTACTCCTCAAAGATCCCCTCTGATTTGATCCTCTTTTTAGGCCTTGGCTTCATAGATTGGTAATATTACATCTATATATATATATATTATATAGTACATATATATAGGGGAAAAAATCACAGAATTTATGTAATAAAGATATGGATTTGATGGGTCATGGAGATTCTTGGTTTGGGTTTAGATATAATCTTTATCTAGCTTTTTCTGATCTCCACATATAGTCAGAGATTGAAGAGAATTACAAATTTTTTGTTTCTTCTTTTCTTGATTTCTCTGTTTCTTTGAATTTTAATAATTTGGGGGTTCTAAATCTAGTTTCATTTCCTTGATTTCATGGTCATATTTGCTTAGGGTATTTGGAATTTTTCTGGGTTTTATTGATTTTAATGAGGGCTTGTTGTGGGAAATAAAAATAGTTTTTTGTGAAGAAGGATAGGTCTAGGGTTTTGATGGAGGTGGAGGATTGAGGAGGGGGTTTTTGGGCTGTGATATGATGAGGATAGTGGTGGTGTTTATAAGGTTGTTATTGTGTTGAATTTGCAATGAAATTTCAAAACCCACTAGTGAATTGTCCACAAACAAGACCTAGGGTGGTCATTTGAAATGGTAGATTCACTTATCACAGCTCTGTCAATGGAGAATCATCACCCCTCTACCCTTTTGTCCATGGATTCAAGCGCGTCTTCATTGCACGAGGATTTAGACCTCGAGATGAATCGCCAAGGTGTACTTACTCGTCCTCCTGATATCAATTTACCCCTATCGGCAGAGCGTAGCCCACCACCACAGCCACAGCTGTGGAGCACCGACCCCTGTGGTATGCGCGATGTTGGGCTCGGTCCCCAAGTTTACGAAACTGAGAGTTTTCTCAGTGTCCCCAAGGTTGTACGGAAATGCGCAAAACGGGTAGATAGCATTTGGAGTGCTTGGTTTTTCTTTAGTTTTTACTTCAGGCCTGTTTTGAATGAGAAATCCAAGGCAAAGATTATTCGGGATAGTAATGGAGTTTCTGGTTTTGATAAATCTGATATCGAGCTTGATGTTTTCATGGTTCAGCATGATATGGAGAATATTTATATGTGGGTTTTCAAGGAAAGGCCCGAGAATGCACTTGGTAAGATGCAACTGAGGAGTTACATGAATGGTCATTCTCGGCAAGGAGAGCGTCCCTTTCCATTTAGTGTCGATAAGGGTTTTGTTCGCTCTCATAGGATGCAACGGAAGCATTATAGGGGTCTCTCGAATCCTCAATGTGTTCATGGGATTGAAGTTGTTCTCTCCCCTGATCTCATGGGGCTTGATGAAGATGAGCGGAAAAGGTGGGTGGAACTCACAGGGAGGGATTTGAACTTTACTATCCCACCTGAAGCTTACAATTTCAGTTCATGGAGGAATCTCCCAAACACTGATTTTGAGCTTGAAAGGCCACCTCCTCCAATAAAGAGTAACCCAAATCCAAATCCGAAGAAATTGCTTAATGGGTCTGGTTTGAATTTGTCAACTCAGCCATCGAACCTGAGTAATGGCGATCCAATGGACCTATCACCTGTCAGCAAGAGGCGTAAGGACCTTTTCCAACATGGGAACGATGACGAATGTTATTTGGCTGTTAATCCTCCTGATCGTGGTCCAGACATTGAAATTCACCCTCATGAGCCACACTGGTTGAATGACTTCAGTGGGGTGATGAGGAATGTTTATGGGCCTGTCACAGCTGCAAAAACAATCTACGAAGATGAAGGGGGTTATTTGATCATCATAAGCTTGCCCTTTGTGGATCTTCAAAGGGTGAAAGTTTCTTGGCGGAACACCCTCACTCACGGGATCATCAAAGTTTCTTGTTTGAGCACTTCTCGAATGCCATACATCAAGAGACACAACAGGACTTTCAAGCTTACAGATCCATCTTCAGAGCACTGTCCTCCGGGTGAATTCGTTAGGGAGATCCCACTTTCAACCCGAATCCCGGAAGATGCTCATATAGAAGCGTATTACGATGGACCAGGAACGGTGCTAGAGATTATGGTGCCGAAACTCCGCGTGGGCCCAGAAGAACACGAGGTTCGTGTTTGCCTTCGCCCTCATCTGGGGACCAATGATCTTATGTTGACCTGACCAGGGCATATTTTGGAACTGTGTAGGGATATTTGATATGGGTGGTGCTTCATTGGTTTTACTAACTTTGTACCATACAGTGTAATCTATGGGACAAAATGTGCATCTTACATTTTGCCATTTTTAATATTAGGTCACTAATTGCTATGGCTTTTGTTAACCATGCATTTGGTTGGCTTTTGATTGTAATCACTTTTTTAGTGGTATTATATATTTGAATTGCTTGTTCAAATCTGTTTTTGTTCTACTATTTTCTAGTTCAGTTACAAACTGGGGACATTTTTTGGGTGTAACTGAAACTTGACTTCATTTTTAATCTTTTAATGACAATGAAATTGGAAGGATCCTTGCCAGCTGTCTTCTTTTCATGGAAAACAACTAATATTTTCAACGACTGCTCCCTCTCTCTCTCTCTCTCTCTCTCTGCGTGTTGACGATAAATCTCTCTAAGGTAAGTACTTGGACCGATTCTTTCAGATTAAACCTAGGTACTTGCAGCAGTCACCTGTAAATTATGTCTATTGATGAAGATGAGTCAAACTTTACGATTCATTCCAAGGCATACCTTTTCACCAATGTCCTTTGTTGTTGGACAACCACCTCTCGCAGGCAAAGTCCTTGGAGGACCGTTCTTCCATAATAAACTCATATAATACTCACAATCATATCAATTAAGACTGGATTCATTCTATTTAGGGCACACCCTTTGACCACTGATTTATTACCTGTAAAGTATGTATGTCAATTCAGACCGGATATAACGTGAAGATGAGTCAAACTTAACGGTTAACTTTATGAGTCATTCTATAGGGCACACCCTTTTACCACTGAATTATTAGTGCAAGTTGTTGTAAACAACCCCCTTTTCATTCATTAAGATGTCATTTCTCTTATCTAGAATGCTTATTAGCTTATAATATGCACACTTGGAAAGTGTGTCTAGTGATGGATGTGGATTCTTGGGTAGTCGACAAGTATAGGATGATCCTTGATCTTGAAAAAAAGAAAAGAAACAGAGAGTATTGATAAGCTAATAAGCAAAATGAAAGTTTTTAGATATTCCTATATAGAACTCGTTTTTTCATATTAGATTTGTTCAAGGAGTGCCCCACATATATATATATATATATATATGATGGGGACCACATGGTCACATTACTGGAGCCAGCGATGGTGTGCCACTTTAGGAAATGGGAACATAATTGAAGAAACACACTGTATATTGATGTTTTTGACTAGAAAGGATCTGAGAGAATCTGGTTACTTTGTTGTGGAGTCCTACTCAAAATGTGTATGTGTTTTGCATGGAAGTGAATATGGGTTTGGTAGAGGAAAGATTATAGTAATGGTAGAGATTTTTAAAATAGTAATTTTAAATTTATTTACATCGACTTAGTAGGAGTTTAAGTATTAGTTGATTTTTAAATGGTGGTGATACATGCACTAATTAATATACACACTAGTGTATTAACTAATGTTATGACATTATTACTGATCTCACTTATTATACAACTTACAAATATTCAAAACCTTTAAAATTATGTCACATCATCTGTTAGTATACTAATTAATATATTAATTAATACATATAGTATTATTCATTTTTAAATAAATTAATATTAATTGATAGGAAACCCTTCACGTTTATTAGAGAGTAAATTTAATAGTGATGTTTTAGAGATTTTAAATATTTTTTGAAAAATTATTCATTTGTTTAGGAATACTGTTGTGACACATGCACTTAGTAAACTACCAAACACTTGATACAAAAAATAAAATTTCATTTTTTTTAAACTTTTTGTCATACTTTAATGTGTAAATTAGAGAGTCCATTAGAGATATTATATAAGGAAATTCTCGTGGTAATAATAGTCAAAGGTTAGTGTCTTGTTCACTCACATTTGTAACGAGTAAAATTGGATATGACCTTCTCATTCATGCTTTTCTTTTCTCTAATTTCGCTTTCTTTTATTGGTTTGCTTTCTTAGCTCTTAAGCATATGGATGGTGTGGGTGTGTGGGTTTGTTTCACCAGAATAATTGACATGTGGAGAGTGATGGAAACCTAACTAGTCTCTCATGTTGAAGTTGGGTTAAAATAATTTAGGGCCCCTTTGTTAATGGGGGTGTGTGGGTGTTTGAGGCCTTTGTTAAAATGATTGTCGATGTTGAAAGTGATGAATGTAGACCCACACCCAAACAAATGAGAAATTTTTGTATGCTAAGAACATAGATGGGATGTGGTATTTTTATTATTATGATTGAATTTCACAGTATCATCTATTATATTTATGTTGGGTGTTTAAAAAAAAATAAATGACATATGTTTGTGATTGATAGAAAGTAATGTCACATGGTATCTATTAACATATAAAAATTTCTCTAAATACAGAGTAATGTGGAGAACACCAATAATGAGTTTTCTTTAACCAAACCCTTCGTTTGAGAAGAACTAATTTAGTCATATTTTTTGGCTAATTTAACCTAACTAAATTAGCTTCTTTTGAAAAGAAATCTTGATTTTTTTTTTTTTTTTTTTTGTTTAGATGTGATGGTTGTAAGAGAAAAAATAAAATTATTATAGTTTAAATGTGATATTTTCTCTCATTGATTTATTTTTTTTTAAAAAATTTAACTTTTTTATTCCAATTAAATTGCAAAACGGCAACTTTGTTTGAAAACAAAATTCTTAAATCTAACTCGTTTTTCAAAAATGAAGAAAATTAAAGTAGTATCTTGATCACACATCTTCAATAAAATTGTATATTTCCTTCTCACTAATGTCTCTCTGGTATCTCGCTCCTCAATAATGTACGTGTGTATTAACTTGTTGCACCTATCCCCCGGAAACAAAGAGAAATGCATCCCAAATATATTTATATATATTTTACCAAACCTTCTATATGGGGTGAGATTTACACAAATTTACATATGCATGAATCTTACATCCATGTAAGAGATTTGATAGAAAATTTGATAGATGTTTGGGGTCCCTAGCATAACTTAGAAACAAAAAAAAGTTACATGATTTAGATTAAGGTCTTGTTTGGGAATAGATTATTTTAATAATTTTTTAATTTTTTGACTAAAATATAAGATAAAAAAGCTAGTATGTTTGGGATGAATTTTTAATTTTTTACTAAAATATGTGCAAAAAGTAGAATTTTTTTTTTTTTGACTTTTTAGTATAAATTGTTGATTTTTTTTATTTTTTTAATGACTTTTTGACTTTCATACTAAAAAATGATATTGTCAAACAGGACTTTAATCCTAAAATGGTGGGACGAAATCACATTTCAAATAAATTTTAACTACACAATTTTTGAACAAAAAACTTGGGAAAGCTAGATTAGTATACTTTTTGATTTTTTATGAAAAAATGTGAAATATGAGTTGGATTTAAAGTGATGTGATAAATAGGTAATGTAACTTAAATAAGATGATTGTGACCTAAATAAAATAATGTGCTTAGCACATGCTAAACAAACCATTTAATGTGTACTGTGGGGACATATTTTTAAGTAGTCCACGTGGTCGAGGTTGTTAACCAAGGTGCCACGTGGGCGGACCATGATGCCGAGATATGGTGCAATAATGCCAGAATCTGAGATATTTGGATAGAGGACTAGAGTCCTAGATGGCATCAAACTACCTATTTGGATAGAGATGGGATTCTTGAGAAAATTCATCTTAATCTAAATAGTGTGAGTTGTGATAGATGTTATCCTTGTAAAAGATAGAGTCCCATGAAGTAAGACTTCTAGGGGAAGTTGGACACTGACCACTATAAAAGTGAGGCACCCCATGGGTCTAAGGTATTCTTTTTATGTTCTGTCTAATGAGTTAAGCACTATTTGTTGTCTTTGAGAGATATTGATTACTGACTTGATCGTCGGAGGGCCCCCGGGTGGACGAACCACTGCCGGACTCTTATCTTTCTGTGATAGGTTGTTCGGGCTTAATCTATTCTGCCGGTGCTCTCTAACTGAGTTCCCCCTTTGGTTGTGTGGTCGGAAATCAACACTCACAATTTGGTGTCGTCTGTGGGAACTTAGTAAGGATAGATGGCCAACAACGAACAGGAAGTGAGGATTGGGGACGACGTCTACAGTAAGGAGAAGGAGCATGTAGATCCTAATCCTGAAGGAAAGGATCATAATGAAAAAGTGCAAAAAATGAATCTTAAGGCGAATAATGTCGCCAAAGGCCAGAAAGGGAACAAGAAGAGTAGCCGAGATGAGTATTACTGTGAAAGGGACCTTCAGGTATGGAGAGACAGATGCCGGAGAAAAGATGAGGAAACTGAAAAACATGGTAAATATGTTGACAGATCTACAGACAGTGGTCAACCTCATGATGCAGAACAACGTGATGCAACCAAACATCCCCATTACAAGACATGTCGGCACCAACAACAAAAACTGATGCCCAGAAGACAAGATCTCAGCCTAGATGATTAGGTCCGAGGAGACAAGAGCTCAGCCGAAGTGAGCAGATCCTGGATTCCAGATCCTGAATCCCAGATCCTAGAAGACACGATCTCGCCCTAGATGATTAGGTCCGAGAAGACAAGAGCTCAGATCCCGGATTCCAGATCCCGGATCCCAGATCCTAGAAGACATTATCTTGGCCTAGGTGATTAGATCCGAGAAGACAAGAGCTCAGATCTTGGATCCCAGATCCTAGAAGACATTATCTCGGCCTAGATGATTAGGTCTGAAAAGACAAGAGCTCAATCCAAGTGAGCAGATCCCGGATTCCAAATCCTGGATCCCAGATCCTAGCAGACAAGATCTCGGCTTAGATGAGTAGGTCCAAGAAGAAAAGAGCTCAGCCTGAGTGAGCAGATCCAAGATTCCAGAAGACAAGATCTCGGCCTAGGTGATTAGGTCCGAGAAGACGAGAGCTCAGCCTAAATGAGCAGATCTAAGATTCTAAAAGACAAGATCTCGACTTAGGTGATTAGATCCAAGAAGACGAGAGCTCAGCCTAAATGAGCAGATCTAAGATTCCAAAAGACACGATCTCAGCCTAGATGATTAGGTATGAGAAGAGAAGAGCTTAGCTTGAGTGAGCAGATCCAAGATTCCAGAAGACAAGATCTCGACCTAGATGATTAAGTCCGAGAAGAGAAGAGCTCAGCCTAAGTAAACAAATCTTAGATCCTTGAAGATAAAAAGGAAGCACACAAGTTCAGACTGAAGTCGGCCAAGTTAAAGACTTTTTATATAAGATCCACAAAGAAGTATGTGGAAACCATGAAGGGGGCAGATCCCTTGTCCATAGAGCAATATTGCATGGATTCTTTTGGCCTTACGTGTAAAAGGAAGCTGAAGCCTATGTAAAAAAGCATGAAAATGTTGTTGAAATCCACCTGCAACGTGCGAGAGAACAACAATTCGGCTGGGGGCATATCAACAACAACTTGCTAGGGCTTACAACAAGAAGGTCAGCCCAAGAGAGTTCAAGGTTAGAAACCTCATCTTGAGAAAGGTTGTCGGCAATAAGAAGGATCATAGAGAGGCCAAACTTGGCCCAAATAAAATCATCTCAATTACCAGCAATGGGGCATATCGGCTGAAGTAATAAATAAAGTGCTAGTTTGATTTTTGTGAATTTGAAATCTATGCGATAATACCGACCAATCCTATGACGATGTTTCCGAATGAAACATGACGAATAACTTAGACTTATTATATGGCAAAGTTGAATTATACTTGCATATAATAGAGTTGAATTAAGTTGGCGATGTTTCTGAATGAAACATGATGACTAAATATGGCAGAGTTGAATTATACTTGCATATAATAAAGTTGAACTAAGTTGGCGATATTTCTAAATGAAATATGACGAATAACTTAGACTTATTATATGGCAGAGTTTCTACTTGCATATAATAGAGTTGAACTAAGTTGGCAATATTTCTGAATGAAACATGACGAGAAACTTAGACTTATTATATGGTAGAGTTAAATTATACTTGCATATAATAGAGTTGAACTAAGTTGGCGATGTTTCTGAATGAAACATGACGAGAAACTTAGACTTATTATATGGCAGAGTTTCTACTTGCATATAATAGAGTTGAACTAAGTTTGCGATGTTTCTGATTGAAACATGACGAATAACTTAGACTTATTATATGGCAGAGTTTATACTTGCATATAATAGAGTTGAACTAAGTTGGCGATATTTTTGAATGAAACATGACGAATAACTTAAACTTATTATATGACAGAGTTTCTACTTGCATATAATAAAGTTGAACTAAGTTGGCAATGTTTCTGATTGAAACATGACGAATAACTTAGACTTATTATATAGCAGAGTTTCTACTTGTATATAATAGAGTTTAACTAAGTTGGTGATGTTTCTGATTGAAACATGACGAATAACTTAGACTTATTATATGGCAGAGTTTCTACTTGCATATAATAGAGTTGAACTAAGTTGAATTAACTTATATCAGTTAGATTAACAGGGAGACCAAGGTTGATGACCTCGGCCAGTCTCTGTTTGAAACTGATCTCAGCGACAAGATCAATGCCACATACTTAATGAGAACCCAAGTGGAACTTAAGTTCACATTAAGGGGCAGAGAGCTGGAGAATGATGCTTGGAAGTTGGAATCTACAAGCTAAGATTGGTTTAACACTTACTGAAATTTTAAGAAAAAATTTACAAGTTGCAGTTAAGCCAAGTTTATGTTAAAAGAGGATTGATTTAACACTTGTTGAAATTTTAAGAAAAATTTACAAGTTGAAGTTAAGCCAAGATTATATTGAAAAAAGTATCTACACACTTACCGAGATTACCATGTTACCAAAACTTGGAAAATAATGGAAGACAGAAGTCTTGATAAGTAAAGGTAAGGTGCCAACACTTGTGAAAATATTTTCAAGGGTTAAGCCAAGGCCGAGATAAATAATCGGTGGGTATATCCGAGGTACTTTACCCCGAGGAGATTGCACAGTTAAGGTGTACTTCAAAGACATGCAAATTATTCTAAGTATGGAATTATACAAGACAGTAAAGACAAAGACAAGCACTGAACACTTAGTCAAAAAGAGGACTTGCATTCAAAAAGACAACTTGTTCATATATAAAAGAATGCACCTCGGCCCAAAGCAAAACAAGATATCAAGATGGAATTTGACTCCACCCTCAAATGATAGATATTACAGGGAAGGGCATATATGTCTCTCTAGGCATCATGGAATCCTCCTCTCCAGCCAACCTTAGATGAATGTCGGTTGGAATGAAGAATTCTTGACGAAAGTATTCTAGTTTATTGGAGAAGTTTACCCTCCATTTAAATATCCCCATGACCTTGGCTAGGGTGAATTTGGCAAGGAAAGTTGGACTATGTGGGTTAAAGACCTTGGTGAAACCCTAAGGACTGCTGGGTTATCAGTTTTAGGGTTCTGAGGAAGGTTTGGTGGCAAAATTTGTTTTTTTAAGTGTGGATTCTAGCAAAACCCAAACCTACGTCTATGCAAATGTACAGGATTCAGAGGTAATAATCTACTAACAAGCAAGAACAGACAAAAGAAACAGGTCTCAAAAACATGAAACAGTGATCAAAGACTCAAAAACACGAGAAAAATAGAGCATTGATAGATTTAGGGAATGAACAAAATTGATAGAATTCGATGACAGTGTGCTAGAAGATATATGTCAAATACAGAAAAAATATGAAGATAGGCTCAAGAACATGAAGGACAAAATATGAGTCGAAGCAAGCGAAGGCATGTAGAACAATGTGATTCGAATATGAATACAAGATGGCAATGTAGATGCAGATACAGATACCGTGTGTGATGTGTAACAATCCACAGAATGAATATATTTGAAAACAGCAGAGAACTGAAGTTAAAATAAAAGAAATCAAGGGCTTACAAAGTGAAGCCGAGAAAGTAAATGCCGGAAAGGGGTTTGCCGGAGTCAAACAACGTTATGATTGGAACAGAACTGCTAAGTGCACGCCAGAAGTGGTAACCAGAGTTGTAATAGGAATGAATGCTTCAAGAACAGTGATGATGGCTTGCAGAGGCCAAGAGAAAGAGAGTCTAAAGGCACAAGTAGACACGAAATGAGAAAATGAAAAGGTTTTGCTAGAATTAGAAAAAGATGGCAAAAAGTTATGATTTCGATTCTTGACGTGCCCGCGCTGACATCAAGTGACGGGGGGCAGAACTAACGCGATACAATGGGGACGTGATTGGTATGCTCCAATCTGGTGATGATCTTGATTGAGAAATGCGATCTTGGTTGAGGTATTGATCTCGATTGAGATGTTGAAATTGGATGATGGCAGAACTTGTTTATTTTTGGTTTCTGATGAAATGATACTAAGATCTTAATGTTCTTGAACTAGCAAGTCATGATCACTGCTAGTAATGTGATCTCTGTTGAGATGTTGGACCTAAATGAGATAGAACATGATGGTTCTTGATTCTTGATTCTTGATTCTTGACGAGTGGACATATGAGTCTTTATTTCTTGGCGCCGACAAGTCACGATCTCGGTCGGAGGAGTACATGTATAGGTTCCATCACCTCAATTAGCCGAGGTAATAGAACCTAGGGGGCAGTTGTGGGGACACATTTTTAAGTAGTCCACGTGGCCGAGGTTGTTAGCCGAGGTGCCATATGAGCAGACCATGATGCCGAGATATGGTGCAATAATACCAGAATCTAAGATATTTGGATAGAGAGGACTAGAGTCCTAGATGACATCAAACTACCTATTTGGATAGAGATGGGACTCTTGAGAAAGTTCATCTTTGGATAGTGTGAGTTGTGATAGATGTTATCCTTGTAGAGGATAGAGTCCCATGAAGTAAGACTTCTAGGGGAAGTTGGACACTGACCACTATAAAAGCGAGGCACCCCCATGGGTCAAAGGTATTCTTTTTATGTTTTGTCTAGTGAGTTAAGCACTATTTGTTATCTTTGAGAGATATTGATTATTGACTTGATCGTCGAAGTGTCCCTGGGTGGACAAACCACCGCCGGATTCTTATCTTTCTGTGACAAGTTGTTCAGGCTTAATCTATTCTGCTGGTGCTCTCTAACTGAGTTCCCCATTTGGTTGTGTAGTCGGAAATCAACACTCACATATACCTATTTTGGCCTCTTGCACTTAATGGATGAATCCACAACTATGAAAGAAAAATTATTTAATGTATTTGGTTTTAGTTTTCTGAATTCAGTTTTTGAAAAATTAAATATTTTATTTTTCATGTTTTTTGTTTTTAGTAAATATTTTTAAAATTTTAACCATTTTTTTACTTTTTTAAATGCACCTTACTTAGATATATCCAAAAAGTAAAATATTTATGAAAAAAATATTTTAAAAAATTAATAAATACATAAAAATATAAAAAAAAATAGAGAAAATTAGTCTAGGGTCCCTTTCTCACTTTTCGTAATGAAAGAGATCCACAAAATTATTTTTTGATGTCTAAGGTCCCTAAACATATCACAGAGAAATTTGACCTTACCAAATCAAAACTGACCTCTCTCTCTCTCTCTTTAAACTTTTCCATTATCAGACCTGTCCAGATCAACTCTTGTTCCTCACCCCTGACTTCATTCTCCAGCCGATTGAGCTCCACCTTCACGGTCAATGGCGTCACCGCAGCCGCCGTATAAAGAGCATCGAACAAGGTCAGAGGGCACACCGATACTTATTGAATCCTCAGATTCTTCTAATGCGACAATGATGCGACACAATCATGTCATTAGGCAGTCCAACCTGCCGCCTATGACGATCCGAGAGGCGGACCAAAGTGGAGCCGATAGGTCGGTAGAGCAGTAGCTTGAGAAATTGCCTTCATCAAGCCGCTGTCATCTTAAGTTAGGCGAAAATCAAGCTGCGGCCTTGTCTGAAGGTCTTGATTAGTATGTCTTCTAGCTGATGATAGAGAACCGTGCGCTGAATGAATGCGACTCTGTTTTTTCAAATATGGATGTGGCTCTGGCCATAGCTTAAGACATGCATATCCCAGGATACATCTATCAAGTGGAAGGTTTGTTTGACCAACAGGTCTTTGGATGTGGAATTTGTGACATGGTAAAGGTAACTTGCCTAATCTGCTATTGATATACCCTTTATATATGTATATATATATATAGACTTTATCCTTGGTTGCGTTGTGCCAAGCGATCAACATGTTCATGAAAGCTGGTGTTTGGGAATGTTGAAACAGACAAGTTACAAAGGTCCAACAACTCAGATGATGGCCAGAGAAAAGCATAGGGGTGAGTATGTGATTTGGTCAGAGAAATTTGGGAATTTCTCTAATTTGGAGAGAATTTATCTGTGAAGTCACCAGAGAAATTCTCTATGAGCCACAATTCTCTGCGACGTTCAGAGAAAATTCAACCAGAGTGAATTTCTCTGAATTGAATTTTCTCTGGTTTGGATCAAAAAATTTCTCTGGATTAAATTGAATTTTCTTTGGTTTTGGACCAAAGAATTTCACTGAATTGAATTTTCTCTGGTTTGGACCAGAGAATTTCTCTAGATTAAATTGAATTTTCTCTGGGTTTGGACCAAAGAATTTTACTGAATTGAATTTTCTCTTGTTGAATTTTCTCTGGGTTGAATTTTCTCTAGATTAATGTTGAGGGACCTTATACATTATAAAAATATTGACTGTCCTTTATGTTATAAAATCATAATACCAGGGACCTTAAAAAAAAAACCTCAAAAAAATATACTGAATTTTCATATTTTATTTTACATTTTTGGTATTTCATGAATTTTTTAAAGATTTTTTTTCATGAAAATTATATTTTTTAAGTGTATTTATGTTAGTTGTGTTTAAAAAAATTTAAAAATTACTTAAAATATTAAAAAAATTCAGTAAAAACAAAAAATACGAAAAATAAGAAAATAAAATTTTTCTGAAAAGTGTTCTTAAAAAATTGAAAACAAACATATAAATTGATATAACGAATTTAAATTTGTTCGAATCGGCAAAATTTTATAATTTGGTGATGAATTTCGTAAACTCAATGATCGTCCAGACAACTTGTGCAATTCTTATCAACTGCAGCTGTCACTTTTGTTAATCACAACTGTAATCCTTGTTCCCAGATGACTAGCTGAAAGAAAAATCAAATGATCAGTCAATTAACACAACCTTTGTTACTTGCAACTGTAATCCTTGTTCCCAGATGACTAGCCGAAAGAAAAATCAAATGATCAGTCAGGTTAACACAAATTCAGAAGCGTCAAAATTAATTATTCAATAATTCCGAAACATGAACATGTAATATTCCATTATATTATGATGGGTGAAAATAATGAGGTATTGTGTTGAGTGTAATATTATAATGGGTGGATAAGTAGAGTATTATGTTAAATGATTAAGAATATAAAAAGACATATTAAATGATACTAAATATAGATGATGAAAAAATAAAGTATTGTGTTGAGTTATTAAAAACATGATGAAACATATTGAATGATAATTGATTAAAACATAAAAACACATAATATTCCAAAAATAGTAAATAATTTCCCCATTGCTCACTATGAAATTGGAAATTATTTGTGGAAAGACAGTTTGTGATGAAAAAGCACTGGATATGGTGTGCTCGGAAAACTCAGTACATCGGCCATGAAATCCGA
This sequence comes from Camellia granthamiana, assembly GCA_036172215.1. Taxonomy (NCBI): domain Eukaryota; kingdom Viridiplantae; phylum Streptophyta; class Magnoliopsida; order Ericales; family Theaceae; genus Camellia; species Camellia granthamiana. The sequence goes on from CM069905.1 coordinate 13,510,797, forward strand.
TGGGAGAGTACTGTATGAGAAGAAGAGACTCATAATTTTAGCCAAGACAATGCCAAATCAAGACAAGAAATCTAAAACATTCCAGCTGGCTTCGAACAAAATTACCATTAAAACCGTTCCAAGCCTCAAATGTAGCAATTCTAGTACAGATCATAAAAATAAATTTCAAATATTCAAAGAGACAATAAATAAACCAAAGCCAAGGAAACCACGATCTTAGTCAACCTCCTCGATCTTAGGACCAGCACCACTTCCGCCAGCAGCAGGAACATCATCGTCATCGTCCATGGCACCACCACCCATGCCATCACCTGCACCCTGGTACATCTTTGCAATGATTGGGTTACAGATGCTCTCAAGTTCCTTCATCTTATCCTCAAACTCGTCTGGCTCAGCAAGCTGGTTTCCCTCCAGCCACTGGATCGACTGCTCAATCGCATCTTCAATTTTCTTCTTATCATCTGCAGAAAGTTTGGCACTAATCTTCTCGTCCTTGACTGTATTCCTCATGTTGTATGCATAGTTCTCCAATGCATTCTTTGCCTCAATCTTCTTCTTGTGCTCTTCATCCTCAGACTTGTATTTCTCTGCTTCTTGAACCATCTTCTCGATTTCCTCCTTAGAGAGCCTACCCTTGTCATTAGTGATGGTAATCTTGTTCTTCTGCCCTGTGGTCTTGTCCTCGGCAGATACATTGAGGATGCCATTGGCGTCTATGTCAAAGCACACTGTGATCTGAGGAACACCCCTAGGAGCTGGAGGAATGCCAGAGAGTTCAAATTTTCCCAGCAAGTTGTTGTCCCTGGTCCTTGTTCTCTCACCTTCATAGACCTGAATTAACACACCAGGCTGGTTGTCTGAGTATGTGGAGAAGACTTGCTCTTTCTTTGTCGGGATCGTGGTGTTCCTAGGAATCAACACGGTCATGACACCACCAGCAGTTTCCAAACCAAGAGAGAGAGGTGTGACATCCAACAACAAGAGGTCCTGGACCTTCTCATTACCCTCACCGCTCAAAATAGCAGCTTGGACAGCAGCACCATAAGCAACAGCCTCATCAGGGTTGATGCTCTTGCAAAGCTCCTTCCCGTTGAAGAAGTCCTGCAAAAGCTGCTGAACTTTGGGAATTCTAGTAGATCCACCAACAAGAACAACATCATCAACACTGCTCTTGTCCATCTTAGAGTCCCTCAGACACTTCTCAACCGGTTCCATACACTTCCTGAAGAGATCCATGTTGAGTTCCTCAAATCTGGCTCGGGTAATAGTGGAATAGAAATCAATACCCTCGTAAAGGGAATCAATTTCAATGGTGGTCTGGGCAGTGGAGGAGAGAGTCCTCTTTGCCCTCTCACAGGAAGTCCTCAATCTCCTCAAAGCTCTGGGGTTGCCACTGATATCCTTCTTGTTCTTCCTCTTGAACTCCTGGACAAAATGGTTCACCATTCTATTGTCAAAATCTTCACCTCCAAGATGGGTATCTCCGGCAGTGGCTTTCACCTCAAAAATACCCTCTTCAATGGTGAGAAGAGAGACATCAAAAGTACCACCACCGAGATCAAAGATCAACACATTCTTCTCGCCAACACTGGTTGCCTTTTTGTCAAGACCATAAGCAATGGCAGCGGCAGTGGGTTCATTGATGATACGCATCACATTGAGACCAGCAATTACACCAGCATCCTTTGTTGCCTGACGTTGAGAATCATTGAAGTAGGCAGGGACAGTGACCACAGCATTTTTCACAGTGGAACCAAGGAACGCCTCTGCAATCTCACGCATTTTGATGAGAACCATGGAAGAAATTTCCTCAGCTGCAAACTGCTTGTCCTCACCCTTGTAGTTGACAACAATCATGGGTTTATCACCTGGACCAGGAATGACCTTGAAAGGCCACAACTTGATGTCACCCTGCACAGATGCATCTGCGAACCTCCTACCAATCAACCTCTTTGCATCTGCACAGCATTTATTATTTATTCATTGTTAAACAACACAAGCAACTTAACAAATACTAACAAACATCAATGGAAGGCTACACAACACAGGAAGAAACAGATACAATAGACTCGCATATTCTATTTACACTAGAATGACCTATTAGCAAAAGATAATATGCATTTTAAAAATCTAAAAGACGATCAAAATGAAAAGAATAAGGGTGTACTAAAGCAACTCCAATCATCAACTCAAACCTATATCAAATTTAAATTTGGGTAAAAATCAGTCAAAAACTTCTCCACTCCTTTGCCTCAAAACTTATATCAAATTGAGTTTCACTGGAAGAAATGCAAAAAGAATAATTTTATGTATGTAAAAAGAAATGCAACAGAGAGAAAGGGGGAGTTTTTCAAGGCAAAACTTATTGCAAACAATCAATCACCCATAGTGTGACGGTCTTAGAAAATTTTTCAATCATCAATTACGTTAAAAAGACAATAATGGAAAAGGACCAATAACTAATTCCACCCAAAATGAATTGAAATCAAAGCCCACATACAACAATTCTGCCCGGATCCAAGTCAAGATCCTTCTTTGTCGCAAGTGGGGAATTCAATCCCCCAATAAGGTTGCTTGTTACAAAGATTAAAACAGATATCAACACACTATTGAGTACCCTGTATATCTAGGCAGATGTAATTACCATAAAAAGACAACCAAAACAAAAGTTATGTACTTCACAAATAAATTAGGGGAAATTACACATCAGTGGGATTTTTATAAAATATTTACAGATTAGTGAAAAAGTTTATGAATTTAATTATTAATTCTTAAAAACTCAATATTTTGATTTTTTTTTTTTCCTCCCAAAGGTACAGTGAGTGAAAAAAGAAAAAAGAAAAAAGAAAAACCGACCTCATACTAAAATGTTAGATCTGGATCTTATTGTTCCAATAATTTCCAATCCATCCAATCATAATCCTAAACTATGCAAAAGGCTTGAAAGTAGCTAAAAAACAAACATGATATAACCCGTTAAAGTTCTGATTATGACCCGTCAAAAGATCAAACTTTTACATAACAAGACAACAATCCATAAAACAACTTAAAACAATCAAATCTTATAAACACACAAGCATATACACTACTACATTCATACACCTAATCAAACTGAATCAGAGAGAGAGAGAGAGAGAGAGAGAGTTACCGAAGACAGTGTTGATGGGGTTCATGGCGACCTGGTTCTTGGCAGCATCCCCTATGAGACGCTCGGTGTCGGTGAAGGCTACATAGGAGGGGGTGGTACGGTTGCCTTGGTCGTTGGCGATGATCTCGACTCGATCGTGTTGCCAAACTCCGACGCATGAGTATGTGGTGCCCAGATCGATTCCGATCGCTGGTCCCTCTCCCTTTCCCGCCATTGCTGCTGCTGCTCTGTATTGACTGGAAGATGAGAGAGAAAGGGGGAGAGAGAGAGAGAGAGAGAACGTAAACTAGGGTTTACGAATTGTTGGGTTACGTGGAAGGAAATAAGTTGGAATTTATAGGACCCTGTCTGCGTTGGGCTCTGTGTTCCAGAATGTTCGAACCAAAAAAAAAAAGGAGGGATTCAAGGCCGTACGATTACGAAAGGAATGGACGGTTTCAGATTGCATCCGTTTTCTTCTTCAATTCCGAATCCATTTTCGTTATTTTAGTTCACGTTTTAATTTTTTATAAATATATATATATATATATATGTATAAAAGTAAATAAAATTATGTAATAATTTTATATTAATTTTTAAAATTTTTAATTATTTTAGTATATTGACAAATATATATATTTTCTCCTCAGCAATGTTTAGGTCAAGTTTGGCATCTCTCCAAAAAGTTAAAAAAATCAAAAAATTATTCAAAAAGTTAAAAAATTATCACTATTCACTAAAAAAATATATTAAAAAGTTAAATTTTCACACATCAATTCACACAGCCGTACAACTCATCAATTGACCCGTAAAGCTCTGTGCTGCGTTTGAAAGGAAAAATTGAACAATTTGGTGCAATTTTTACACACTGCTGTACGGCCCATGGGGGCCCATCACGGGTCCCGTTTTGATAATCTGAACCATTCAATGTGTAGAACTCGTCGAGTCCTATATGTCTGTAAAAAATCACATTAATCGGATATCGATAACTATATGATCAAATTAGTTTTGTATAAAAAAATGGATGGTGTTATAATTAACGATTTAAAAAAAAAACACATCTGATCAGATAGCTATCGATATCCGATCAACGTGATTTTTTACACGCATATAGTACTCGACGAGTTCTACGCATTGAACGGTTCAGATTATCAAAATGGGATCCGTGATGGCCCCACGGGCCGAACAAAACAGTTTAGTGCAATGCCCAAAAATTAGCCAATAATTTCTTACCATCAATTCAACCCTCAGATTGTACGGCTGTTGACTTTTCATTTCTAATCTTCTTCTACACACTGCTTTATACAATTTTTTAATACACATTTTTCTATAAAAAGTCAAAAAATCAACCTAAACATTCATATTTTTTCCCTCAACTTTTTAGTTCAAAAATATAAAAAGTACACTTATTTAGGACACTCCAAACAATCCCTTAGTCTAATTTTATATTGATTAGTTAGAATAGTGAGGGTCAATACTTATAGTTAGATTTTTGAAGAATAATTTATTATGTGATAAATGATGTGTAGTAATGCTCCAATATCACTAAATAATTGCTTATTTATTGGATGGTAAAACTAATTTCAACAAGAAAATTTTATGTGATTCATCACTAGATTGAATTTTGATTAAAAATTTTATTGGGAAAATTAGGAAGAGGTGCTCCATATATTTTGTATAAGAGTTTAAGGACAAAAAAAAAAATTAGGTTGTTAGTTAAAATTGTAAAAGGATAAGGATAAATTTTGACATACATTGGCTCTTATAAACTCTAATTTTTCTCCAAACCAGATATTTCTCTCTCTCTCTCTCTCTCTCTCTTCCCAATGTATCTCCAATGTTCATTTACTAGCGTTTATCTACTAGGATTGTTCTTTTTCTCTCTCTCAACTACATCTATCGACGCTTCATCATTCACTACCGTTGTTCACCACCATCGACAACATTTCACTCCGATCTATGCATAGATCTAAGTATGTTTCAAGTCGATTTGTTTCATTATCATTGATCCTTCTAAAAATCTAACATAGGAGTTTTAATGTCTCATCTCATCCCTTCTTCTTTATCTCTTTTTTTCTATTATTTTTTTTCATGTCTTTGTGTTGAAAATCAAAATTTCTATGTTTTATTTTTTTTTTGAAACATAAATTTTAATATGTTTCTGTCTCTTTGAACAAAATTTATCTACGTCTTTGAGTAAAAAATTTTTGACTTTTGCACATTGAAATTTCTTTGTTTATGTTTTTGTGTTGAAATAGAATTTTTCTTTGTGTTGAAACACAATTTTTTGTATCTTTGAGTGAAATTTCTCTGACTTTACACATTAAATGAGGGAGTTGCGTGGATGGGTGTATGCAAATTGGGTTGGAGGATTAGAAAAATTTTAATTTTACAAAACAAATCTAATTTTTTATTGAATAAATTATATTTTACAAGAAAATTCTGATTTTTTTAATTGAACAATGAGAAAGAGTGAGGGTTTTGTTTTTTGAAAAGTTAAAAACTTTAATTTCAAATTTTAATATTCTATTTATTTTTTGTAAAGTGGAATATTCTATTTATTGAACATATAAATAATAGGTACATATGTATCAATATTTGAGAAGAATTCTTAATTCTATGCCATCAAGAAGTTCAGTACACGGTCCAGACTCATGGGTCCATCTAAAAAACTCATATTAAAGCCCAATCATACTAAGGGATATTATTCTCTCTCTCTCTCTCTCTCTCTCTCTCTCTCATATTTTATTTTCTTTTTTTTTTTTTTCAATTATTAGTAAGAAAACAATATTAGACTAAAAAAAAAAGTGAGTAGTACACCAACTATAAAATTAATAATTATATTTACAATATTAAAAATGCATACAAATAATGGATGTGTCAATGTAAATTGTATTTCAATAGACAAAGTTTATTGTTTTTCAAGATTTTTTAATTGTTGCCATGCATTTCAAAAGTTGTATTATATTTTTTCCTAATAGATTTTGAATTTAATAGAAAACAATTTGAATAAAAGCCCAAATTATGAACAAATTGTGCCTATACGGGCCAAACCGGCCCAAAGTCAGCAAGCCCACATTTGAAGCCCATTGATAGGGTTGGGCTTCCCGTTGACTGCCATTGTTGAGCTTTAGTCCACACCCAAAGCATAATGTTACGATATTGAAACTTTGTCATTTATTATGAACAATTTTGAAGAAAAAAAAATATTTGTTCAATTCCCCATTTTCATGGACATTAATATTTTTCTCTAGTCATTGTTGAAATTTTTACTACAAATTTTATATGGAATGTAAATGATTGGGCCAAAACCACCTACAAAACAAAAGTAAACAAAACAAAACAACACCTCATGCGCGTGTTATGAAATTTTAAGAAATCTAATCTTAATTATTCAGTTTTAATAAAAAAACTAAATATGTAAGAGAAGTCAAGGAAATGTATGGTTTCATTTGGCATCATAGTTTGGGGGTTAAAACAGTCACAAAATGATAAAATAGATTAAAAAGTTAATAAAATAAAATGTTATGTTCAAATCATAATCATTTTAATTTTTCTTTTACAAAAGTTTAGAAAATCAAAAAATTCATCCCAATTGAAATTTTTAACTCAGGTTAAAATAGCCGAAAAACCAACCCATTTCTCAAACAAAGGTTATGTTAGAGTAAAAAACCACTTGCCTAAGCCAAGCCTGTACCTCAAGCGGGATAGGTCGGTCCCAAACGATGATTGGACTATAATTGGTCCTTTGGGTTTGAAGCCCAATCCATTGGCCCATCCAATCAACCCATTTGACATTATGAAGAAAAAGGGGTACAAGACAACAAAAATAAAACACAAAAAAATAGGCCTTAATAAATTTTAGTCCGTTGGGTTAAGCTCACAAGCTTGGGACGTTGTTTCGATTTGCAAACTTGTTGGTTCTAAGCTCGTTGGGCAAGGGCATACCTAAGGTTTGAGACCACGAATTGGCCCAACCCAAACTATGAGAAAAAACACACTTGTAAATAAAAATTTAGTTCATTTGATAGCACCATGAATAAGTTATTTATTTACTTATTTAAATTATATTATTTTTTTTTTATAAATAAAGCTATACGTATTAATTAGTATACTACTTAGTATACTAACGGATAATGTATCATAATTTTAGAGATTTTAGGTCTTATAATTTGTATAATGAATAGGGTTTATAGTTTTGAAGTAGTAATGTCATAGCATATTAGTATACCAATTGGTAAATGTAACATTACTCTTTTTATTTTTTTACACATCTTTTTGTAATAAACAAAAAAATCAACTTATAAATCATATTCAAAATAACTTTATTAATTTATTTTAATTTGAGAGTTTTTATCAAATTATTTAGTGTAATTTCTGCTTATAGTTATTAAGTAGAAATAACTTAAATAAATTTTTTTTTTTAAAAAAAACAAACTAAATGGTTATTCCACTTTTCAAAAAATTGATTTTTTTATTTTTTTAAATATTTTAAAAAAATATTTTCTAGATGAACCTAATTTAGATATATTTAAAAAGTATAATATTTATAAAAAAATATTTAAAAATTTATAAAATACAAAAATTATATTAAAAAAAAATACTCCTATAAAAATTTAGTAGATTTCTGTATTTTTATATATTTATTATTATTAAAATTTTAAATTATTTTATCACAAAGATTTTATTTTTTAAATACATATAAATTAAGATATTGTTTGACAATATTACTTTTTAGCTTAAAAGTCAAAAACTAACTAAAAAAAATCAAAAGTCAACAACTTATACTAAAAAGTCGAAGATTCAATTTTTCTCTATTTTTGTACATCTTTTCATAAAAAATTAAAAAGTCAGCATAAACATACTAATTTTTTTATATCATATTTTAGTTAAAAAATTAAAAAATTACTTAAAAAAACCTGTTTCCAAACGAGACTTTGGGAACAAATAATTTTAATAACTTTTTTGACTTTTTAACTAAAATATAAGATAAAAAATTAATATGTTTGAGATAACTTTTTAATTTTTTATAAAAAATGTGTAAAAAATAAAGAGAAAAAAATTTTAATTTTTTAATATAAATTATTAATTTTTTTAATTTTTTAATAAATTTTTAATTTTTAAATTAAAAAGTAATATTGCTAAACGAGGGCTAACTATATTTTGAAAAGGTGAATAAATTCTCAACTAACACCATTAATTTGATACAGTAAATGAAATTATTACAGGGGGGTGCGCAATACACACGCACACGACAAGAGCCCTCTTCCACAGTCTACATAGGGACAGTGCGGTACAGCAGTACATACATATAATCAGAGCTTCACACTTTCTGCCGATCGCCATTGAAGCCTTCGCTTCAAACCTCCGATCACTCTCTCTCTCTCTCTTCCATTCATCCAACAATGGCTACTCACGATCGCATCAACACTGTTGCCCCAGACGAAGAAGCAATCGAGCTCGAAGCCATGCGCAAAGACGACTCCTCTTGGCACCCTTGCCAGGTCTCTCTGAGGTTCAATCTCTTTGTCCTCTTTTCGAACTTCACTGGTTTGTTTCTTTCCTGAGAAAATCTGCGAGAAAATGTGCTCTTCTCAAATAGCTGCAGTACCGAGTTTGCATATATTCAGCTTTGCCAATTTTCTGTTACTTGAATTGAATTGAATTGAATTGAATGAAATCATGTTTGGATGTACTTTGCTGGATAGGATCTTCTCAATTGCTTACATTTTATATTTGAATTTAATAATCTAACTTTTTTTTAAAATTTGTATTTTAGTTGATTACGGGTTGACTAGGTAAGAAATTGAAGGGAACTCTTGCAATGCATGTTTAAAAATGCCTGGAACTGTAGGAAAAATTGAAACACATGTATTGCATTTCTTAATAAATAATTGACTTTTAATCAAATATGGGTCAAAATTGTTCTGAAAGTAGTTTATGATCTAAACAAACAAGTGAGGTATTGATAGGAAAGGGGGAAAAAAGGATTGGAAAATGGCTTAACATAATGAATTAATACTTTTGAAAGAAAAATCATGATGAAGAGCTTAATTCTGATAATTAGAATTCAATGTTTTTTGCAGCTTCCATAAGCTGATTATAGCTTATTTTAATTTGAGAAGATGTGTCAGATTATTTGATGCTGTTTCTGCTTATAGCTTATTAGGCAGAAATAACTTAAATAAGTTAAAAAAGATTGATTATTTAGAAGCTGGTGAGGGGTGCTTTGAGCATCTGCTTTCTGATTATTAGCTTTTTGCTTAAAAAAAGCTATACCAAATAGGGTTCTGAAAGCAACGGTGGACAAAATGGGAGGCTGAGGGGGGCCATGGTTGTTAGTTTTATGAATAAAACTATATATTCAATTGTTTTAATACAATGTGTACATCTGATGTGTATAGCAATTCTAGACCTAATCCTAAATAGGAAACAAGAATAAACCTAAATCAATCTTAAATAAAAAACAATATTCACATAATATATACTATATTAATATTATTCTCACATCCCCCCTCAAATTGAAGGTGTTTGGGAAGAAAATACTTAGAGTTTGCCAGGAAGAAACTGAAACCGAGCAGTGGTGTAAGTCTTGGTAAAGAAGTCAGCAAGCTGCAGAGCCGAAAAGACGAAGGGAAGCGAGATAGAGCCAGATTGTAGATGTTGACGAACAAAGTGACAATCAATCTCAATGTGTTTGGTCTGCTCATAGAAGACGGTGTGATATGCAATCTGAATAGCACTGCAGTTGTCACAATAGAGGGAGGTCGGAGAAGACAGAGGGACGCCCAAGTTAGAGAGAAGACAACGAAGCTAGACAACTTTAGCAGTAGCATGAGCAACAGCACGATACTTAGTTTCGGCAGTAGAGCGAGCAACAACAGTTTGTTTCTTGCTTTTCCAAGAGATCAAGGAATTACCAAGAAACATACAGAAATTAGACGTGGACTTGCGATCAGTAACATCACCAGCCCAATCAGCATAGGCCATCAAATTCAGAGAGGAAGTAGAAGATAATAGTAAACCTTGAAATATAATACCTCAGAGATAGCGAATAATCCAAACTAAGGCAGTCCAATGTGTGGAGCGAGGAGCAGAGATAAACTGGCTAACCACATGAACAACATAGGCAAGATCAGAACGAATAATTAAATTGTTAGATAGACTAAGTAACCCACGAGCTCTCGATATAGAGTAGGATCATCCAGAAGAACACCATCAGTAGTTTTGAGTTTTACATTAAGCTCAATTATCAGAAATATTAGTGTCAGTAAGACTGGCAAGATGAATAACCTTATTGGCATACTTGACTTGAGAGAGAAAGTAACTCTTGGGAGAAGAAGCTACCGCAATATCAAGAAAATATCACAATGGGCCCAAATCCTTCATTTCAAAAGTGTGAAAAAGATGCTGCTTGATCTTAGATATAGCAGAAGAGTCCAAACTAGTGATGATCATATCATCCACATATAGTAATGAAACAATAAATCCAGTAGAGGTGTGGAGAAGAAATAGAGCAGAGTCATGGGCACAAGGATGGAACCCAAGCTCAGTAGTAGTAGTCTGAAAGCAATCATACCAAGCACGAGGAGACTGCTTCAAACCATACAGAGTACGCCGAAAGCGACAAACCTGTCCAGAGGAATGGTGAAAGCCAAGGGGATGATGCATGTAAACCTCTTTAGTGAGATGACCATTAAAAAAAAGCATTTTTTACATCCATCTGATAAAGAGGCCAAGAACGAACAGCAGCGACAGAGATCAAAGTACGGACAGTAGTCATCTTAGCAATAAGAGCAGAGGTCTCCTCATAATCAATACCATACTCCTGTAAGAAACCTTTGGCAACCAAATGAGCTTTGTAGCACTCAAGAGAACCATCAGAATGAGTCTTGACTTTGTAGATCGATTTGCAACCAACTAGATTCTTACTAGCAGGCAAAGGAACCAACTCCTAAGTACTAGTTTTCTGTAAAGCAGACAACTCATTCTCCATAGCTTGAACCCAATAAGGATCTTGACAAGCCTCCTTATAAGATCGATGTTCTAAAAAAGAGTGAATAACAGACATAAAAGTACGGTAGGAAGCAGAAAAACATATATTAGACAAACAAAACCTGTTTGGAGGATGACGCGGTTGAGTAGGATATCGGTGTGCAACAGGATCAGAGTCGTCAGAAGCAAGAGGATCAATAGCAGGGGCAGAGACAATCAGTGGAGGAGGAGCCTTGCGACGAGAATAAACTAACAATGGAGGAAGAGAAGAAACCGAAGGAGGAGAAGCAGCCAGAGGAGATGGAACAAGCTCATGAGGAACTGTGGAGATGTACTCATTAGACGGGACCTAAGAAGGAAACAGATCAATATGAACCAAATCCTCTTTGGAAACTGGGGCGGTAAGAGGAGGAAGTTGAAAGTAACGTAGACGTTCGAGAAAAGAAACATGACGTGAGACATAAAGACGACGGGAAACAAGGTCGCAACACCGATAGTCTTTCTAAGCAGGACTATAACCTAAAAAGACACGAGGACAAACCGGGCACTAAATTTGGTCCTATCTTTACGGGAAAGAAGGACAAAACAGGCAAGCCCAAACACACGACGGAGGGAGTAGTTAGAAATTTGGGAGAACAAAGCCTCATAAGAAGACCGACCAGAAAGGAGGGGAGTAGGCATGCGGTTGAGAATAAAAGCAGCAGTAAGAACTGCCTCCCCTCAGAATGGAGTCGGAATTGAGATAGAGAGAAGAAGAGACCTAGCTGTCTCAAAGAGATGACGATGTTTATGCTCAGCTCGATCATTTTGGGTAGGTGTATTTGTACAAGAAGTTTGGTGAATGGTACCTAAATTGGCCAAATAATCACAAAACTCATTTTTAAAATATTTCCCACCCAAGTCAGACCGTAACACTTTAATTGTAGACCCAATCTGAGTAGTAATCATAGACTAAAATGTACGGTATATCTGATAGAAATCGGACTTATGAATCATAAGATAACCCAAGTGTAACGGGTACAGTCATCAACAAATGACACATACTATGTAAAACCCCTTTTGGTGAGAATAGGTGAAGGGCCCCCAAATGACACATAGTATGCAGAACCCCTTTCGGTGAGAACAGGAGAAGAGCCTCAAATATCAGTATGAACTAAAAAAAATGGTGTATCAGATATAGAAGTACTTTTACGAAAAGGTAAGATTGTCATTTTGGTAAGTTTACACCCCCGACATTCAGTAAGTTCACTAGGAGAAATTTTATCTAATATACCTGACTGAGCTAAAGACCGTAAGTAGTCAGCAGACAAATGTCCTAATCTAGAATGTCACAAGTAGAAAGGAGTGGACAAAGAATCTAATTGAAAAGAGGAAAAAGCACTTGGAGAAGTTGTCATAGGCAGATGCAAGCTCTCTACCACATAGAGGTCTCCAACTCTACAGCCAGTCCCAATCTGCTGCTTGGACATATGATCCTACACAGAATAGATAAAAGAAGAAAAGATAACATCAAAAATGGAGGTATCAAGCTGACTAATAGATAATAAATTAGCAGCTAACTGAGGAACATAAAGGACAGATGGAATAGAGATAGCAGACATAGCAGATAGTAAGACAAACCCAACAGATATAACAGACATACCAGACCCATTAGCAGTATTAACAGTAATAGGAAAATGAGGGGGAGTATAATTTTGAAGTAAGAAGAGATGGAAAGTCATATGATGAGAGGCACCAGAGTCAAAAATCCAGACAGACGAAAAGATAACTGAAGAAGACCCAAGCAAACCTGAATGAAGAGAGGAAACAATAGAGGCAGACGAGGATGGCTGGAAGGTAGATAGTATATGCTGAAGCTGACTAATTTGAGCACTTAAGGAAGCCAAATCAGGATCAGGAGCTGGAGCAGATGCTGTAGAACCGGCAGAAGCCTAAAAATTACTCAGAGAAGAAGGGCAAAATTGGGTCTGAGATTGCTGAGAATACGAGCCAGACAGACATCCATTTTTGGGACAATGATACTTCCAATGGCCCCACTGATGGCAGAAGGCACACTCATCTGGAGCTAGAGGCATCATAATAACCAGAAAGCTAAGGGGTTGAAACCAACCAGAGAACCAGCAATTGAAGTAAAGTCCAGCAAGTCGAAGCAGAGTACCAGAGACCAATGACGAAGAGTTTCGATCGACACAACCAGAGAGAGAGAAAACCAGAAGTCGAGCGAGAAAAACAAGTTTAGACGGAGGTGCGAGAGAGAGAAAGACCTTCGTGAACCAAAACGAGAGAGAGAAAGATCCCTCGCATGAACCAGATGGGTCAACGTGTTGTCGGATTGCAATTCTGGTGACAAATACGACTTCGATGAACACTCAATGGCAGCGAAACAAACACTAAAGATCCATACGAATTGCGATGATGAACTACGATGACTAGACGAACCAGACGAAAAGACCAGATGAAGTACCCAACTCAGATGGGTTGACTTCGTGAGACTAGAGATCAGAATCAGAGATGGTTGTTAGGGTTTTGAGTCCTTCAGGTTTCGAACCAAGCTTTGATACCATGTTAGTTTTCTGAATAAAACTATATATTCAATTGTTTTAATACAATGTGTAGATCTGATATATATAGCAATTCTAGACCTAATCCTAAATAAGAAACAAGAATAAACCTAAACTAATCCTAAATAGGAAACAAGAATAAATCTAAACCAACCCTAAATAGGAAACAATATTTATATAATATATATTATACTAATATTATTCTCAGAATGGCCCCCACAAGGTCCAAGAACATTATGTGCTATGGTCTTGCATCTTTAGATTAGTAACAGCTGGCCTTGCAAATTAGATCAGGTTAGGAGACAAAGCCTTTGTGCTTGACTTTGATTCTGCTTTTATAACGTTTCAATGGGCAGTTAATGTGGCGGCACACTAAACTGCTAGCTGAGAGCATTTTCATCATAGGTTAGCTTTCTATTAGCATTTTCACGCATTTTAAGTTGTAAATTTGTATGGTTTTGATTTGAAATATATTACCACACATATTACTTTACAACTCATTTTTCCATTTTAGGCAGAGATGCTACACATCTTCGAACACCAAGTTAAATGGATATGTTGGATTATCACTTTGGTTTGCTTTGGCTAGCTAAAAAAATAAACTATGTGGACTGCTTGTTTAAAATAACTATATGGCTCCCTTTGTGTGCACAGCTCTAGTGGAGTTGGTCTTATTGTGGACTATGGGAACACTGACTCAGAAGATATTATAGCGAATGAAGAAGAAGCAATTGCACGTCTGCGCATTCGTTCTATCCCTCTACACGGTGATGATTGTGTTCACATTGAGGAAGGTGAGCATATTCTTGCCACCCAAAAGTCACAATCTAAGAGCCTCTTCTTTGACGCCAAGGTAGAAAAGGTAAACTCTTATTTTCCTTTTTTAATTTATATATTTCGAAGGATTGGTATGAATGGTGTGTGGAATAACTAGAAAGGACATATAGTTTTCTTCTATTTTCTTGGGTAGGTAACTTTTTGGACAGTAGACCGGCAAATTCAATTGTTTCACTTGGTAATTGGCAGCATCATTGTGAATGCAGTACTGGACCTGTTTCACAATAAGAGATTGGCCTATTATGTACTAAATCCCCCCTCCCCTTGCAGTAAATTTGCTTGCTGTAATACTTTGAGAGTAAAAGATATTAAAAAAAAGAAGAAGAAGAAGAAGAAGAAGAAGAAGTTAAAAAAATTGGAGTTAGTACTTTCTCATGACATAGCATCTGCAGAAGTGGTATTCTGTTGTATACTTGTCTCACTTTTGTTCCTTGTGGAATGCTATGGATCACGGTATATATATTTATTCCCCCCTTTCTCTTAAGAGTACCATTGACTACAAAATTCATTTTTAGAATTTATCATGGCCCTTGAAGAATCCAATGTTGTTACCCACTGGACTATAATTCTAAGGTCATAATAACTATGCACTTGTAATTGGCAGTGTTGCAATCGGTTGGAAATCCAATAGATAGACTGTGCAGCTTAACACCGAGATTGGTTGTTCATACCTACTGTTGGCCGTGATGTAGGATGGTTATAGTGCTCTACCATGTGGTTTTATTAAGACCCATTACTTGGTTCTAGGCTTCAAAGCTTGAGAACACAATTTAAATATATGGATGCCACATTGTCTATTATTAAGACTCTAAAGATAGGAAAGTTTGACTTTTTGGCTTTAAGGCTGTTTAAGACATAATAAAGGCTTCGTTTAAGACCCAATAACAGAACTTGACTCATAATATAACCCATCAATCATTGACATCCCATCTTTAGCAATTCTAAAAGTTAAAAAAATAACCCATAGCGAATCTAATAGTTAACAAAATAACCTAACTCATAAATCTTAGTAAAACATAAATAAAATTGTTTCCACAGCATACAAACTTAAAATGAGTGTGAAGTTCAACTCAGATCATTACTAATCAAAAAGTCTTCTCGAGTGTTGTCGGGCTAGTAGACTTAATTTTGGGCTTCCAAAGTGGATATGTTGTATCTAACCGAATGAGGGCTATGACATAAATTGCATTAGCTGATCATTTTTGTCCTTGGATTATTCTTTAATTAACACACATTTTCTTCTGATATAATATTTTTTTTTCACATTAGCAATTTCTAATATAATGTCATTAGGATTCATGGATGTTCCTTGGGAGTAGATACGATCTCTGCAAGTGCAATGTATGACATAAAAAATTGTGTATATACTCTCCAAGTATCAGTTTGAAATCTATAAAGGGATTAAGGTTCAACATTTTGTGGCTTATCATTTATGTTTATATTGTCATATAATCATATTGTACCAATACTTTGATCAACTTCTTTAAAAAGTTGTGCTCCAATGTCTTGTTGCATTGTTAATTTAGTTGACATCGCAATCTCCTTGATTATCAGGCACTAAGAGTAAGACATTCAAAGAAGATCTATTGTAGATGTAATTTCATAATCAAGTGGCTTCACCAAGACCGTGGAGGAACTTTGACTGTCCCCTCTAGTTCAATCAAGAAACTGGCTACAACAGGAATCAATGTGAATCCAACTATTTGTGCATTCTTGAATACACTGAAAAACTTGAGTTGCTCCAGTACACCTCCATTACCAACCATCGTAGAAGACATAGATTGCGAAATGGATCTACACAAATTGCTGGAGAAACAGATAGAGGAGATCAGTAATTCAGCTGATGTTTCCAAGAAGAGAATTTCAGACAACATTCTGTTGGGTGTTGAGGGTAGGCACCTATAGCTCTATCACTTTACTACATAGACTATAGTGTAGGTTTTTCCTATTTTAATTTAAAAATTTATGCATGGATGAGTTAGATTCTAGTTGGTAGCCTGCACTAACAGTTGATGGAAAATGCTAATACGGTGTCTTGCACCTGAGCCTCCAACCTGGAAACTTGTTTTTTCTGATACTTCAATGCAGTATGGGCTCCTCTTAGTGACAGTTCAAAATTAAGTATAATCAAATAGGATCTGCTTTGTTTCAAAAAAAAAAAAAAAGAAGGATCTGTTTTATTCTTCATCTTGGATCCTTGACTGTTTTTATAGCTTATCTCTCATAGCAAAATCCTTTAAATTTTTGTATGCAATATTTGTACTCATTGTGAGTTAACTGTTTGCTCTATCTACAGACTACATGGTTTGACTCCTAACGGCAACTATATGTGGTTATGCTCTATTTTTCTTCTAATTTTAAAAAAGGCCTTGATCTTTTGTTGTTTGACTCTGAATTATCCATAACTCATATTTATCCATTGTATAAATGACGTAATAATTATCAACTGATATTTGTTTCCAGCCATTACACTTATTATGCGGGAAGCAACAAATTAAAATCTTACTTGCTTTGAAGATGCTAATTGTTTATCTGATGAAGTTTTTACTTCTTTATACTTATAACTGATAGGCTGAGACATTGATTGATGTTTTCATCTGAGCTTGAAGGATCATTTTATGACCTACTAAATCTGGTGCCTCTTTATTGCCCAATGAAAAGAAGAAAAAATAATGTGCTCTGTTTACTTCAAACCATCTTGGGAATTCTTGTCATCAATGTCTTAAGTCAAAAGTTGACATTGTAAAATGATGGTGTAATCAGATTGGTTTATTGACTCCTTTAGCAGTATCTTGTGCCTCAAACCCATTAGAAATAGGATCATGATGGTTTGCTTGCTAGCGCCCCCCCCCCCCCCCCCCCCCCAACAAAAAAAAAAAGGTGCTTTAAGAGTTACATTAGTTTTAAAGTGTCAGATCTTTTGTTTTGTTGCAAATATCTTATGATCCAATCTGCTTACCATAATGCAGTTGATAACAAAGGACAAATTCAGTGCAGAGCAGTTGCTGGATCCAAAGTAAGCAAGTCACATGTTCAAGTTCCACCTGACCAGAATCACTTGAAGAGGACTACTCGGAGCACGAAAAAACTGCAAATGGAAATGGAAGTGAAGGATCCACCACCATCTGCTCCATTCATTCAAGAGTTATCAGAAAGCAGGTCTCCATTGAATCCTCTTGCGGCTCGCGCTGCCCTTGCATCATTAATGTCAAAAATGCCTCAAAACCTTGAAGTTTCATTCTACCGTGAGGAGAAATTGGACTACACCTATTCACTGAATGGGACTAAATTGTACAAATCTCCTACTGGGAATAGTTTTTCTTTGACCGATAAGCTCCCTCTGCAAGCAGAAGCTACTTCAGTTCCATTTGATCCAGACATTAATAGTGCTTCAGGAAAGCCTCTACTTATGAATGCCTCTTCGGGAATATTGACCATGGAGAGGGAAAGTGAAGACAAAACCTCAGAAATCCGTGATTCTAGGGAAAGTTTTACCTGTTCAGTAGCCAAAAGGAAATTAATGCCGCCTCCTAAAGCAACTAATCTAACTGATTCTGTGATAGAGAAAGGTGCTGGAATTCCAGATCGCACTATTGAGAGGAAGACCTGTGTTGAACAGAAGTTACAGTCTTCAACAAATCCAAGAAGGTTTACTCGTTCAGCAGTTGGTAAAGTTAAAGAAGCTCAAACTATGGAAGCTAAACAAGGAATGGAAGATTATAAATCGGGTAAATTTGCTGACTCAGGTTCTGTTGTTCAAAACATTGCAGTCCTAGAAAGCCAAGCATTGAAGGATGAGAAATTGGCCACTTCCCGAAATGATTCTGCGGTCAAGTTGCTCTCTACTGAGGATAGGAATAGCCTAGGAAAAGAAGAGGAAGGGAATAAGAAGCATGTAGTTGAGAGGAAGACCCGTGCCGGGTTAAGGAATTCAACTAGCAAGAGCAGCTTGACTCATTCAGCAGTTCATGAGGAGAAAGGGAATAAAACTACAAAAGCTACAGATGAATTGGAAGATGATAAGTTAGCCCAAAATACAAGGTCAAACTCCTCCAAGGAAAATGTCACTGCCTGCAAGAGCACTGTAGTAAAAACAACAGAATGGACCTCTTCACCACTTGAGGCTGAGGGTGACTTACCCCTTATTGACAAAAGACATAATAGAGGGAAGATGTCCAGCGCTGTCAAGACTACTCAAAAAACTGAAGGTTCTGTAATCCAACTGTTTGCATCTGATATGCTGGTCTTGATCTGCTTTATATCACATTTGCAATTATTTTTTACTGGATTGAACATTTAATGATATATTCCCATTATTTCAGATGGCCTTCTTGTTCCCCCCACCCCCGTCCACCTTGTTCTAGCACATCATCTCTTGTTTTGCTTTCCTTCATTAATATTTCTTTCTTTTTATAACTTTTTGAGCCATTCCAAAATTGTCTTTGAGGTTTTTGTTTTGGTTTCTGTCTGTAATCTCTGAATATTAACGTATTTTGGTTTTCTCATTAGGCTTGATTTACCTACTCTATGTGACTTGCATTTTCTTCCCCAACCCAAATTAATTCTTAAACTTTTTTCCCTATTCTGATATTGTTGCCACTATGTCGCCCTCTAGCTTCCCCACTGTTTTCAGGATAAATGCCATGGCAATACACGAATTACCTTTAATTTTTCTTTCTAGTTGTGCAAAATTCCCTCACCATGGATAGTTTTTATCTCAATCTTATTATTGCTTGTCTCGGTAAATTTAACACACTTGGATGGAAGGAGGTGTTCACTGCCATATTTACCAAATTTCTTTATCAATCAAATTATGCATTTTATGCAATTTATAAATGATATAGCTGTACAGACGACTTGCATGCTAGGTCCCTGATCCACTAATGTGACAGTTTTTAACTGCCATACATTTCAGCAACGTGAGCGTATTCGGATTGATTTTAATCTTCTTTCTTCTTTTTTTTTTGTTGTTGAAGTTTTTGTGCATGTCATATCCAAAAAATTCGTTGGCTGGGTCTCAGCCATCCCATTATGCGGTTATGGATATCAGTAGTCATGAATATTAGCAGTCAATCATGGTATGTTCTTTTTATTTGTACAAAATAATTGTGGAAGATTTAAATAGCACTATGATGTTGCAGGCAAAGTTGCGGGCAATGGTGAAAGTAGTGGAAGCCTGAAGAGGAAAAGTACTTCAAAGAGTCAGGAATCGCGATTTTCTCCCCGACTTCGGTTTCTCCCTCGGACTCGCTCACAGCACAACTCTTAGCCTGGGAAGGAAGGATAGGAGCATGATAGGAATTCTAATCTTTTTTGCTTTTGATGCCATCTTGCTTCACATGTTCTCAAGTATGAAAAAGGAATCAAGATGAAAACAATTCTCTCTTTGCTAGAATTCCCGTAAAATCATGAACACTGTAGTATAAAATCGTAAAACATTGTCTAAGCACGAATATGAGATGAATATATGGATATAAAGTTTAAGGGGTTCTCTTTCTTGTCAGTTATATCATGGAAGTGGAAGGCATGGATAGGATTTCCTCTGATCTGTATGACATTGTGTAAGTGAATAAGCATTAGGAGTATTGCATTATTGAATGAGCATCCAAGTACACTCTAGTTGTTTTAGAATCATTCAATTCTTAGACAACAACGGATATTATATTATCTTTATCACTTTCTTTCCATTATTGGGTCTACAGTTTGCTACCAGATTAAGATCCAATTCTTATGAAAGTATATTCCTTTCTTCCTTCCCCCCCCCCCCCACCAAAACAAAAACAAAAAAAGCATTGTTCCTTACTATTATTAAACCCGGCTTTTTAAGAGTGACTTAATAATAGTGGAAAATGCTACTAGGCTTGCTTTCATGGCTAGAGACCAATGTTTTGAAATCCGGAATATCGAGCGAACTGGAAAAGAGATCGGTTCAAGAGTTACTGGTTTAGGTTAACCGAAATCAAACCTTGATGTCATGATTACCTTATAAATGTATTTAAAATTATACATAAATAAAAAATACAGATATTGAGATACGTTAAGAGCTGAAGCACTTATAGAGAGCGTATATCTATATTTTAAGATACATATATATTTATTTAAATTATTTTTATATTAATTGTTTGTAAAAAAATAAAAATTAAACTTGGTGTTTGAATGAAAAAAAAAAAAAAATGAATGTATTATTAAATAATATATTTTTACTTAATATATACAAGGAGTAAAAGCGGTGCAGTGATAACCGCCCGTTGGAATATTTTCACTGAAGGTCTCATGTTCGAGCCCATCTCTCCACAGCACCATCGATTTTTAAAGAGGATAAAATTCGGCTAGTTTCTTGAACTGGCTACCCGTTCAAACGGGTTACTGGTTCAACTATAATTCTTGGCGGTTCTTTAAAAATAAGGCGATTTATTGTTTAAAGAAGGTTTGAGGGTAAATCCAAACCAAAATCTAGACCGATAAACAATCAGTCGAACTTGTCAGTCCGGTCCAATTTTAAAAACATTGCTTGAGAGACATATGTTGACTGTAACCTGATGGTATGTACCCACCAGCTTTCATGCTCTCTTAATAACCTACAAGGTCGAATTGTTGGTTCAAGACCTTTGAGTGGAGTTGATTTATGATTAATCGATAGGCCATCATGATCTCCCAACAACTCCATATTACCTTAGGTGCAAGTTAGAGTGCGGCATTCATATGTATACATGCTTTATTCTCTATTGGAGGATATCAAAATTTTACCAAGTACATGTAGTGTAGTGTCGACAATTATCTTATGATAGATCATTCAAATTAGAAGTTTGACGTAAGAACCTAACTTGTCTCAATGAAGTGTTAATTTTTGGCTTTTCCTTTCTCTTACTATTTACTAGAGTCTGTGCAATGTCATTCTTCCTCAGTTGTTAGTTATTGGTCTGTTGTACCTGACTGAAATGTTTTATAGGTTTTCTTTGATTTTATCCTCAAATGATTGTAGTTATCCCCAATTGGTTGTAGTTCTATTGTCTCACATACATGACTGAACTCTTTGTAGGATTTCTTTGATTTTATCTACAAATGATTCTAGTTAGCTTCAATTGGTTGGTTGTAGCTCTATTGTCTCACAGATGTGTTACATTTTTCAGTTTTGTACATTTAGGGACTGAACTGTTTTATAAGTTTTCTTTAATTTTATCTCTAACGCTGTGTTTGGTTAGGGAATTTTAAGAAGGGATTTAAAAAGAAAAAGAGAAAAGGTAAGTGTAAAATATATTTATATTTCATCTAATTTCATACACTTTTTTTCCGAATAGCCAGCACTATCCCTAATCGTCCTACATTAGTTTGGTATCAGAGTTTAAGGTTCCACCATGATGTTTCACATTGTGGGAGATCCTGTACAAGTGGATTGACTTAGGAAGAGGGTAAAACACTTCTTAGAGACAAAATTTGTCCAAGGGATCTTCAAGATGATTTTATTGATCAATTGTATACTCTTGAGTAAAGTGATATGCGTGTGACTGATTATATAAGAAAATTTAAGGAATTATTTATCAAGTCTGGAGTAGTAGAAAGTAAACGGATGACTATTGCTCGTTTCAAAAATAAATTGAGATATGAAATCAAAGAAATTATTATTCCTTATGCTCTTGGAAGTAATGAATCGAAAAGAGTAATCATTGGTCTAGAGCATATAATACCTTTAGGCCATGTTTGTTATCCTGCATGAGTGGTAGGATTGGAGTGATAGTGAGGTTAGACATGTGAAAGTATGTTTGGTTGGAGAAATTTATGAGTGGATTATTAGTCCAGTCGAATTAACAATCCCCCTATACAACTCGAAAAATAGTGAGGGGATTAACTGTTATTTTATTATTTTTTAGCCAAGTGCAATATGTTATTTGTAAAATATATATATATATTTGTTTTAGAATTTTTTTAAAATTTTATATAAAAATAATTTAATAATCCCATCACTAATCACCACTCTCACTATTATCAAAACAAATACATTTTTATTTAATTTCCTCACTAACAATTTCTACATTAACAATCTCTTCACTAACCATCCCCTTACTAACAATCATATCCAACTTACTCCGCCAAATAAACGCGACCTTAGAAGCCATGACATTGCAATCCAAGGTCTCTAATGACTTTGCTCCAATCATGTTGTGTGAAGAGTCCAAAAGTGAATCAAAAGATGACATTGTATTGCAAAAAGAGGTTAAAAAGATTGAGGAGGCTTTTGGGAATATCAAAGAAAACTTTACGAAAACTAATTTGGATCAATTCAAGAATGTTTCAATTCTTTCTATTGAATTTGTCATTCCTGAAATATTTATTATTATGAAGGATCTCAATATTTTTGTTCCTATCTCCAACAAAGAAAAGGCGGTAACTTAAAGATTTTAACATGAAGCCGTAGATGTAATTTCAAAACTTGTAGATACTTATACTTAAACAATTCAAAACTCGTCGTTGGGTTTTTTTCTAACCAAGGGAGAACGATGCAGAGTATAAGAAACTCAAGGAAAGCTAAATTTAGAGAAGTAATGATACTTGGATATTAGCATGATTTCATAGAGAAGCTGATAGAAATCATCGATAATTATGTTTCTAGTATTATTAGTCTTATTTTATTTTATTTATTATTATTATTATTATGATGATTTTTAAGGTTAGGAGTATTTTGGTAATTTTATATTTGTTGACATGGGTTATATGGGTCGTCTTGTAGGTGAAATTATTTAATGTGTTTTATATATATTTCTTAGTCTTACATTAATTTTAGAAGTCAAAAATATTATAATAGTTTCTTTTTTTTGGATATAATTGGTTTAGGAAGTCTCCTAATCTATACTATGCTATACTATATATATAACCAAATGTAATATTATCTCAAAAGCCTTCAAAATTCCATTCTCAAATTCTGATAATTTTGAAAAATACGTGGCAATTTTCTTTTTTGTGTATAGCTCTTCTCTTATATTCTCACAGACTGTCAACGAAATAAAAGGCTGTCAAAAAATAATAAAAGAACAATCCTCACTTATCTCCCACACGTTTATCTTCTCACATGTTCAAACTTCCATGTTCATCCCAACTCCCACCAGCTACACTTATCTTCCACACGTTTATCCTCTCACACATTCAAGCCCCCATGTTCATCCTATCACATGTTTAAAACTTATTTATATAAATAAAATATAAAATAATAATAAAATATTTATCCATATCCATCACTTATAACTCCTACAACTTTTCCACACACGTTTTTGTATTCAGTTTATTCCATATTCTACTCAAATTCAATCATTCTCTCTCATCTCATCTACCTATATTTTCTCAGAAAAATTTACCTTCTCCATTGTTACATTTGCAAGTTTCATGATTTGGGAAAATCATTACACGATCAGTGTAATATTATTAATATTATTCTCTCTCATCTCATTTACCCATCTTTTCTCATAAAACTTATATTCTCCATTGTTACATTTTACAAGTTTGAGGATCTGCGAAAATCATTATCTTCTCCATTATTACAATTTTCAAGTTTGATGATATGCGAAAATCATTAACAAGTCAATGTAATAATATTAATATTATTTCTTACTTTATATCTTTGTGTGTATATATTTCTTTTTCTCAATATTTATGATCTACACTTCTTTTCATCTTATCCATTTTTATGCCTCTATGCATTTTTTTTTAGTGTTTATTACTTTGGTGTTTACATATTTCTTTTTTCCAATATTTTTCAGTTCTTTACACATCTTTTCATCTTCTCCATTATTACATTTTGCATGGTTTGAGCTTGCTTGCTTTTTAATTTGTGGTTCGCATTTGTCCTTCAATTTAATCAGATTCGATTTGTTTATTCTCATATAACGTTGTTGATATCTTTTTCAACTTTTATAAATCCTATCTTTTTCATATCAAAAATAATTCACCTATAATTCAAGAAAATCATATGCTATCTGTGTGAGTGATTTTCTGACCACACTGTCCACCTTAGTACTTAGCTAGAACACCGGCAGAATAGATGGCTTCTAACTAACCTGCAACAGAAATATAAGAATCCCGCGGTGGTTCGCCACCTAGGGGTACTCCGACGATCAAGTCAGTACTCAATATCTCTCAAAGATAAATCAATTTATTCAACTCACAAGCTTGAGCATAAAAAACATACCTTAGACCCATGGGGGTGCCTCTCTTTTATAGCCAATACAATCCTAGTCCCAATAGGAGCCTGGCTCTAATGGACTTAGGATTACTGCTAATCTGGGACTCCCAGTGGGTTTAGGATAAACTCTCTAAGAGTCTTATCTTTACCCAAACTGAAGTCTTCTCCCAATCTAGGACTCTTGTCCTTTGTCCGCATATCTTGGATTCTGATATCTTCGAAGATAACCTCGGCAACTCCGAGATCACCTCGGCGTAATCACCTTAACATGCGGAACCTCGGCTGACACGTCGGCGTCACCTTGCCATGTGTTGGTACTCAGAAAATATATCCCCACAACTGCCCCCTAGGTTCTATTACCTCGGCATTCTGAGATGATGGAACCTATATCGAACTTCTTCCTCGTACATTGGCTTAAGAGCTTTCTAGCCGATGTCATTCACTTCAGGCCGACGTGTCTTCGTTCAAGAGCAAGAATTCAAACAAACTCCCCCACGCGCATGAGCTGTCATGCACCACTTCTCAACCGTTTCATTTACGCGTTTTATCCCCATTGGCCCGTGCCTACGACGCGCCTGTAAGCCGTCTTTTCTCTGTCTGCGCCGCCTGACGTCTGCGTTACTCCAGGCGCAATAAATGCTCTGTATTTTGCCACCGTTTCAAGTTTTTTGACAAAAAACTCTTGCCTCTCTTCTTTGCCTTTTCACTTTTGTATTCGTTTACTTACGCTTTCTCTCTCTAAAGTTCTTTCTCTTTGGGTCTGCCATTTCCCTAAGCTCCAAGCTCTGCAACTGATCTCTTTCTTTCACTCCAGTGAAGTTTCTGAGACTCTGCCTTGTCGGCGTTACTCATTCCGGCTTCAATTTTTCTGGTAAACCACTTGCCCTTCTTTTCTCAGTTCTTGGTTGTTTCTGGAATTTCTTGTTACTGCTGTTCTGCTCAAGCATTTAATTTGTGAATCATTCACCTGAATGCGTCTTATTTCATGATTTTACTCATGTTATGAACACCTGCACTGTTTCACCGCTGCTCTTAGCCTTCGATCCTCTGCATTTTTCGTGTTTCTGATAGCCCAGCTCTGTTCTTGAATCTGAAACTTCGTCTTTGTTTTCTGTTCTTTGTATTTTTCTCCAGATCTGTGCCCTTGATCTTCGTCTTCATAGTTCTAGGTTTGGGATTTGTATATAGAACAATTAATTTTTAGGAAAAACTTAAACAAATTTCACCATTACATACCTGGGTCTCGGCCGAGGTCCCAGCAACCTTTTAAGAATATCTTCTATCTAAGTATCTTCACACCACAAATCATGGTATGTGGAGAAATAGGGTAAATACCCCAACCAAGCTTGAATATTTTAGGCAAGAGTTCTCCATTCCGGATGATGTTTACCTTAGGCTAGCTGGGGATGATGATTCCATCATGCCTATAGACCATACGATGCCTTTCCCCATTATAGCTTTTGTTGAGTGTGGACTCCGGCTTCCACTCAATCTCTTTTTCCGTGAGGTTCTTCACTATTATAAATTGAACCCCATGCAACTTACCATCAACTCCTACAGAGTGATTAATGGTATCATAGCCTTGGCTAGGCAGGAGAACATTAGGATCACTCTTGCCGATATCCAATTCTGTTATACCATGTGTCCTCTTAACCTGAAGGAAAAAGGTTTCGTCTATTACCTCAAGCTGAGGTCTACCGAATTCAAAATCGTAGCCGACCTCCCAGACTCCAACAAAGAGGCTGGAGATGACTATCTTATTGCTTCTGGAAATTGGGAGTTTGGCCCAGACGAAGATGTTCATCTTTATCCTCTTCCCCGAACAGTAAAAGAGGGCAAGGGTAAGAGCCCAGTGTTAATTACTTAGTTGTTTCTTTTTCAAGTCTTCAATGTTTGATCTGTTTCTGACCACTATTTTCTTCTTGCAGATGTTCGTCAGTCGCCAAAAAACTTTCGTCAATCCTACGTTCCTGGTATAGACTTGAAGAAACTCCTGGACCTTCCAATCCAAAAGCGCAAGGCTCCATTGGTCCTGAATTTCATCCCAACATATAAATCCACTCTGCCCGACGTCCCAAGAAAGAAGAAAAAGAGCACCTCTCCACCTACTGCCACGACTCAAACCGTATCCACATCACGAACCGATCAAGAGTCCACATCTGACCCAACCAATCAGCCTTCCACCTCGGCACCATACTTGGTACCAATTTCGGAAAGGAAACGTCGGCGTCGACTTGTGAAAATTGCCGAAATGGTTCGCCAAAGGCCTGTCGCCCAAGATCTCCTAGCCGACCTCCTAGACGATGTTGATTCGATTCCAACCCAAACCATGCCACCACCAAAACCAAAAAGAACCAAGAAGGCCCAGCCGAAGTCCAAGCCTATTGAGGCTGAGGTTGAAGATGCTCTGCCCATCTCTCAATTGGCCGAGGGTAAGAGGATCGCTTCTACCTCGGTCAAAAGGTCTGCTGAAACTCAACCATCAGAACCCCAAAAATCAAAGAAGCCGAGGTCTTCTTCCGCGACGACTTCTAAGTCCAAGGTACCCAATGTCCCCTGGACACCTGAGATTACCCTGGAGGATAAGCCTGTTCTTGCCAGTGATAGTGCCGACGATATCAACGTCGGTGTTGCACTTAGTACTGCCTTACTTCTCCCAGGAGATCTAGAGAAGAACGCCAAGTTCAGTGAGTATGAAAATTATGCTCTGATGTTTCAACATTGCGTTCAAGTAAGTGTCTTCACCTTGTAACCTGTTTTTCTTCATCTTTTTATACTCGTAAATTTTGTACTAGTTTCTGTTTTTATGCTCCTTCAGGCTGTTCAGCACGCACATTCCTTCTCTATGCAATCCTTTAAGACCAGGGAACAATTAAATGACTTGAAGAAGGAGTATTCTGCTCTCCAAAAAATTAACAAGGGTTTTCAAGTAAAAATGAAGAAATTGGAAGATCAGGCCGAGGCTGCCACTAAAGCCCAAACCTTGGCCGAGGAAAAAGCTGATGCTGCTGAGGCTATAAAAAAGGTCGCCGAAGCGCAGAGAAAGGAAGCCAAAGAAAAAGCGGCCCAGGCTGAGAAGGAGCTTCAGCAAGCCTTGGCCACTAAAGAAGCCGAAATCAAAGAAACTGATGAGAAAGCTTATGCCCAGGGCGTGGCCGACATCACTGAGGATTACAAACTTTAGGTCAGGCAGGCATGCAATAGGGGCTTCTCCCTAGGTTGGATGTCCCTGGCAAAGAAACTCAATATTCCTGATGACTCACCATGGCGTAAGGCCGAAGTGATTCCTCTTCCATTTCCTGTGCCTCCACTTCCATCTCAAGTTGAAGACAAATCGGAGTCTGAATCCGAGGCTGAGGATGAGGAAAAGGACGATGATGAGGCTCTAATAAGAAAACCCAAAGATTCCGTCAAGACCAAATCCCTTCCTCAAGATGATCAAATTCTTGACTTGACTCATGAGGAGGAGGATGAGGAGGCTATCAAAGGGGTTACTCCTGAACAAGCATCATCTGATGTTCCTCCAGTTGAACAGAGTCTTGATCAGACACTTGCCAAGATTGATGCCGAAATTGTGGCAGAAAAGGAAGCTGAAGTAGTTCTTCAAGAGTCTGCTGAGGTAGTTCACCAAGACCCTGCCGAGGTCCAGACTCAAATTGCTCCTGAAGTTGAAGGATCACAATCTTGATGTCTTTTGTAACTTTTTCCTTTTTTTGTACTTTTGTTTTCTGAACAATGTAAGCTTCCTCTTTGTGGCCAATGCGCCTTTCTTTGTCACTTGTGAACACTTAACTTTTGTTAGGCCATAGTGCCTTTATTATATACAACTGCAACTGTTTTTCTTTGAATGCTTTAGTCTCTAATTTCTCTTCATTGCTTCTGTATGGCTCTATACTTAGAATTTTTTGCATGATTTACTTAGTTCTTCCTTTGCACAATCTTCTCGAGGTTACATACCTCGGGCATAATACCTGCAAATTTTACTTCGGCAAGACATTGACCTGCATTCTTTTCATAAATTTCAACAAGTATAAAACATATGCTACTTAATGCTGACTTTGCAAACTTTTCTCAAGTTTCAACGAGTGTTTAAACAGTAATCTCAATCTGTCCTGCTATAAATTTCAGCAAGGATTAACATGTACAGTAAACAATGATCTACTTGTAAATTGCTGCAAATTTCAACAAGGGTTTAAACAATATACTTATCTTTTACCTCAACCTGTAAATTGTTACAAATTTCAACAGATGATCATATGTCGGCTTAACTTTAACTTGTAAATTGCTATAAATTTCAACAAGTGTTAAACATCTTCCTTGGTTTATCCAACCAGTAGATCGCTATAAGTCTGTAAGCAATAACCTCGGCTTCACTTCGACTTGTAAATTGCTACAAATTTCAACAAGCGAAGAGAGACAGATACTTCGGCTTATCTTCAACTTGTAAATTGCTACAAATTTCAACAAGTGAAGTTTAAGGAACCATCTCGGCTTACCTTTAACTTGTAAATTGCTACAAATTTCAACAAGTGGTAAGCTTTGTACCGGTTTGACCAACTTGTAAATTGCTACAAATTTCAACAAGTGGTAAACTTTGTATTGGTCTGACCAACTTGTAAATTGCTACAAATTTCAACAAGTGGTAGACTTTGTATCGGTCTGACCAACTTGTAAATTGCTACAAATTTCAACAAGTGGTAGACTTTGTATCGGTCTGACCAACTTGTAAATTGCTACAAATTTCAACAAGTGGTAGACTTTGTATTCTTTCTGCCCCCAATGTGAACCTAAGTTCCACTTGGGTTCTCATTTTTTATGTCTTCCAGAAACAATGTTAAGTATCTTAATCAATCATATGTGCTTGAGGAATTCTGAAAAGATTTTATTGATGACATCGGCCAAAAATAGTGAACATCTAATGATAGAAAATTTCAAATTACAAGTGTTCCAAGGTCTTGGTAATGCTTTGCCTTCATTGTCTTCAAGCCGATAAGCTCCATTGCCTAATACCGAAGTTATTCTGTAGGGTCCTTCCCAGTTTGGGCCAAGCTTGCCTTCTCTGAGATCCTTCTTGTTGCCGACGACTTTTCTCAAGACTAAGTCGCCGACTTGAAAATCTCTTGGATTGACCTTCTTGTTGTAGGTTCTGGCAAGCTGTTGCTGGTATACTACAAGCTGAATTGCAGCCTTCTCTCTTCGTTCTTCCAAAAGATCCAGATCTCGGGCTAAGAATATATCATTAGTCCCATTTTTAACTCTCTGGGTTCGGATCCCTGGGATGCCGACTTCCAGTGGAATGACTGCTTCTGTGCCATAAGCCATGGCAAAGGGGGATTCCCCTGTTGATCTCCTCGGCGTAGTCCGATATGCCCAAAGCACGTTAGGCAATTCGTCTACCCACTTCCCTTTTGCTGCCTGCAGTCTCTTCTTTATTCCATCCAAAATTACTTTGTTGGATGCTTCTGCTTGCCCATTGCTTTGGGGAAAACTTGGTGTTGAAAAGTAATTCTTGATCTTGAATTTTGCACAGAAGTTTTTGATGAGTTTGTTGTCAAACTGCGTTCCGTTGTCGGCAACGATGGCTCTTGGAATGCCAAATCTGGTGATAATGTTTTTCCATATGAAGTTCTTGACGTCCACATCTCGGATTTTGGCAAGGGGTTCTGCCTCTATCCACTTTGTGAAGTAATCCGTTGCTACCAGCAAGTATTTCCTCTGCCCAGTTGCTTGGGGAAGTTGTCCAACCAAATCCATGTCCCATTGGGCAAACGGCCAGGGGCTGGATACTGGATTCAGGTCAGCAGCTGGCTGATGAATCAAGGGTGCAAACCTTTGGCATTGTTCGCACTTCTTCACGTATGCTTCTGCATCTTTTTGCATGTAGGGCCACCAATACCCCTGGGTAATGGCCCTATGGGCTAGTGATCTGCCCCTAGCATGGCTTCCACAAATTCCTTCATGAATTTCATATAAAAAATCTTCAACCTGAAAAGGGTGTACGCACCTTAAAAGGGGTCCAGTGAAGGACCTTCTGTAGAGATGTCCGTCCTTGGTCAGGATGAATCTTGCTGACTTCAATCTGACTTTGTGTGCTTCTTTGCGGTCTTCTGGCAGCTTTCCTTCCTTTAGATATGCAACAATTGCATCCATCCAGCTTGGCCCCATGTCCACACACATTGCTTCCTGCTTTGTGCTCCGTGGTTCTATGCTCGGGCCCGACATATAGTCAATCATAATTGTTCTTGTTTTTCCAGTCTGTATTGAACTTGCCAGGTTGGCCAACGCGTCGGCGTGGCTGTTATCATCTCGGCTTACTTGAAGAAGTCGGCAGTTCTGAAATTGTTCGGCCAATCTGATGACCTCCTTTGCATACGCAGACATCCTCTCATCTCTGGCTGCAAATTCTCCTGTTGACTGGTTAACAATTAACTGTGAATCACAAAAAACTATTACCTCATCTGCTTCTGCTGCTGCTGCCAGCTTTAGTCCTGCAATTAATGCTTCGTATTCTGCTTCATTGTTTGAGGCCTTGAACCCCAAACGGATGGACTGTTCTATTATTTCTCCATCTGGAGATATCAACAGTACTCCTGCCCCTGCTCCTTGCCGGTTTGAACTTCCATCGACGAACAGTCTGAATGAGTCGCCGATGTAGATGCTGTAAGGTCTGAGCTTTTCCTTCCTTTGTTCCTTTGCTCTTTGCTGGGATTCTCCTTGCTTGCTAGGACCTCGTTCATCCTGGCTCAACGGAGCCTGATGTTCAAGGCATTCAGGCGTGAATTCTGCGACGAAGTCGGCCAAAACCTGGCCCTTGATTGCTGTTCTGGGCCTGAATTCCAGGTCATACTGGCCCAAGGCCACTGCCCACCTTGCAATTCTTCCTGTTAAGTCCCCTTGTTACAATAAGGACTTCAATGGGTGCTCCGTTAGCACTACAATTTTGTGTGCCTGGAAGTAGTGGTTCAACTTCCTTAAGGCCATTACCAAGGCCAGCATTAACTTCTCCAGTGGTATATACCTTGTTTCAGCGTTTGCCAAGGTTTTACTTACGTAATAGACAGCCTTCTGTTCTCCCCGTTCTTCTCGGATTAGCACTGCACTTACTGCGTGTTCTGACACGGCTAAGTACAAAAACAACTCCTCCCCAGGTTCAGGTGTGGAGAGAACTGGGGCCGTGGTCAGGTACTTCTTTAGGTCGGCCAAAGCGGCCTCACATTCTTCAGTCCATAGGAAGTCTGCGGTCTTTTTTACCAGGTTGAAGAAGGGTTTACACTTGTCTGAACTTCGGTTTATGAACCTGTTTAGAGCTGCGGCCCTTCCAGTGAGCATTTGAACTTGTTTTGCCGATGTTGGACTCTGTAGATCTAGGATGGCTTTGATCTGATCTGGGCTGGCTTCTATTCCCCTTCTTGTTACCAGGTAACCTAGGAACTTACCAGATCCAACTCCAAACGCGCATTTAGATGCGTTGAGTCGGAGCCGATATGTTTTGAGTATTTCAAATACCTTTTTCAGGTCGGCAAGATGACTCTTAGGCTCCTTGGTCTTCACGACCATGTCATCGATGTAGACTTCAACTGTTTGGCCTATCAGGTGCTTGAACATTTTGGTTACCAGCCTTTGGTAGGTTGCTCCTGCGTTCTTCAGCCCAAAGGGCATCACCCTGTAACAGTACAGGCCTTTTGGGGTGATGAACGCTGTCTTCTCTTCGTCTGGGGGGTACATGGCTATCTGGTGGTACCCCCTATAGGCATCCAGGAAGCTCATTCTTCCATGTCCTGATGTGGCATCCACCAGCTAGTCAATCTTTGGAAGAGGGAAGCTGTCTTTGGGGCAGGCTTTATTTAGGCTTGTGAAATCTACGCAAACCCTCCATTTACCGTTTTTCTTCTTTACCACCACAGTGTTTGATAGCCACGTTGGATAATTGACTTCTCTGATGGCCTTGGCTTCAAGAAGTCTGTCTACTTCTTCCTCCACAGCTTCGACGTGCATCAACGTCGGTCTTCTAGCTCGTTGTATTACGGGTTTTGCCGACCTGTCGACGTTCAGTCGGTGGCATGTGAGCTCGGGGTCAATGCCAGGCATTTCATAAGGTGTCCAGGCGAACACCTCTATGTTTGTTCTTAAAAAAGCTTCCAGTTCTCTCTCTTTTTCTTTGGCTAAGCCTAAGCCAAGAAGAAAAAAAGCGCTCTTCGTCGCCCTCCTGGACGACGATTTTCTTTAGTGATTCCTCACTCTTCTCGGCCGGCTCCTTGCCGACATCATCTAGGACCTCCATGTCCTCATCTTCAATCTCTGCCTTTGCTGGTTCTCGAATATTACAGGTAGTCTTCATTGCTGCCATGGAGTAATTTTTTGCCTGCAGTTGATCTCCTCTGACTTCTTCAATCCCATGTTCTGTTGGGAAGCGCAGTAGTTGGTGCAATGTTGAGGGAACTGCCCCCATTGCATGCAACCATGGCCTTCCCAATATGATGTTATATGGAGAAGGCGTATCAATCACGATGAATTCCGTCCTGATTTTCTTAGTGCCCGGCCTGTGTTTCCAAGTTTGTAGCGCCCAATGGCCACGTCGGCGTTCCATTGAAGCCGACCATCGGGCCATTCGATTGCTCCATGTCGTCTGGGTGAAGGCCTAGCTCCTTGTAACATCTAACATACATGATGTCACAAGAGCTGCCTTGATCTATTAGGATGCGTTTTACTTGGTACTCCCCAACCTGGAGGGATAACTACCAAGGCATCATTATGTGGGTGCTGTACCATCTCTAGGTCAACTTCGGTGAAGGCTATCATCGGTCCTTGGTACTCTGCTGGCCGATGTCTTTTTTCCCCGACTTGGTAGACATGCTGCAGATGCCTTACTCTTTGAGTCTCTCCTCTGACTTCATTCTCGTTAACCTTTGAGTGGATTACATTAACTATCCGAGGTCCTTCTGCCGAGGTTGCGGAGGTGGTGGGGCTGCTGGAGCCTGAGGCAGTCTTGCCTGTTCTTCTCTTGTTCTGGTTTCGTCGATAAGGTCTCTCAGGTGGCCTTGCCTTACCAGATCTTCCAAGTGTGTTTTTAGGGCTCTACAGCCCTGTGTGGTATGTCCGTTTTCATTGTGATAAGCACAATGTCTGTCCATGTTTCTTCCCATAAATTCTCCCGGTTCCTTTGCTGGTGTTCTGAAATAGGGCTGGTTCCGAATTTTTCCTAGGATTTTTTGAATTGGAATTCGGAATACGGTGGTCACTACCTGTTTGGCTTTTAACTCTATCTCTGTTTTGCTGAATCCGTTGTTACTTCGGCCTCGTTTTGGCGAGCCGTTCCCTTTTTCCTGTTTGACTTCCTTGTGGGCCGATGTATCCTCCTCAGCTCGGGCATACTTTTCGATCCTTGCCATGAGTTCTTCCATGCTCTTTGGTAATGTCTTTGCCAAAGATTTTCGCAGCGAACAGTTTTCTTTCAGGCCGTTCTTGAAGGATACAACCGCCACTTCCTGGTTGCACTCGGGTATTCGATTAAACACCTCGTAGTATCTTTTTGCATAGGCCCTAAGGCCTTCATCCTGGCTGATCTTTAGAGCCATTAGTGCATCCACCCTTAATGGCTGTAGTTTGTTTGTTACGAACCTGGCCACAAACATCTCGGCTAGGCCTTCCCACGTCTTTACGCTTCCCTTGGGCAGTTTATGGAACCAATCTGATGCAATTTCCCCCAAAGGACGAGGGGAACACTTTGCAGAGTAATGGCTCGTTTCCGCTGTATAGTGCCATTGAGTTCAAAAATAATCCAACGTGGAAGTTAGGTCCGACTTACCATCGTATATTTGAAACCTCGGCATACTGAATCTTTTCGGTGCTTCAAATTTGTCGAGTTCTACCGAGAACGGCGTCCTCGGCTTCACGGGTGAGGTTACCTCGGCTTCGGCGTTTTGTTCCTTCCTCTTGAGGTAGTTTCTCAAGTCTTCTTTACTCCTCCCTGGAGCCCGGCTATCTATGGACTTTAGTCTCTTCGGTACACTACTCTCGGCCTCGTGATGGGCCCGTTTTGATCTTTCTCCGTAAGCAGAGCGCCTGCCCTTGAATACGCCGATGTTCTTTGTGTTCCTGATCCTTTGTATGATGCGTCCTCTGGGACCTCTCTTTTCTTGGCTCTTCCCGTCTGACCTCCCTGGAGGTCTGGTGGGAGTGTCTTCCACTCCTGGCGTGCCGAGGTTCTAAAGGGATCTGTCCCCCATTTTGGGTGTTGGCTGCTGGGACTGGTGTGTCATGCAGTGGGAAGGGTGGCTGCATGACATTGTTTTGCATCATGAAGTTGACGACCGACTGTAGGTCTGCCAACTTGTCCGCCAGTTCTTTTACTTCCTCATCCCTCCGTAGGCACCTATCCCTCCATACCTGGAGGTTATCCTCGTTGTAGTATCTGTCCTGATCCGGTTTCTTTGAAGTGTTGCCCTCTTGGCCGATGCTTTTTCTCCGAGCCCCTGGTCGCGGGCTTCTCTGTTGTGGTTGTCTCCTTCAATGTCAAGGTCGATAGGCCTGCCACTCCCAGCAGGAGCGTCGTCCCCAACCTTTTCTTGTTGTGTGTTACTGGCCATCTATTCGTCTTTCTTTCCCACAGACGGCGCCAAATTGTGTGAGTGATTTTCTGACCACACTGCCCACCTTAGTACTTAGCTGTAGAACACCGACAGAATAGATGGCTTCTAACTAACCTACAACAGAAATATAAGAATCCCGCGGTGGTTCGCCACCCGGGGGTACTCCGACGATCAAGTCGGTACTCAATATCTCTCAAAGATAAATCAATTTATTCAACTCACAAGCTTGAGCATAAAAAACATACCTTAGACCCATGGGGGTGCCTCTCTTTTATAGCCAATACAATCCTAGTCCCAATAGGGAGCCTGGCTCTAATGGACTTAGGATTACTGCTAATCTGGGACTCCCAGTGGGTTTAGGATAAACTCTCTAAGAGTCTTATCTTTACCCAAATTGAAGTCTTCTCCCAATCTAGGACTCTTGTCCTTTGTCCGCATATCTTGGATTCCGATATCTTCGGAGATAACCTCGGCAACTCCGAGATCACCTCGGCGTAATCACCTTAACATGCGGAACCCTCGGCTGATACGTCGGCGTCACCTTGCCATGTGTTGGTACTCAGAAAATATATCCCCACACTATCACATAACTTTAATTAATTAAAATAAGTCTCGCTGTCAATTGAATAATTTAATAATTTTTTTAAATGTAATTATTAAATAAATTAATAAAAAATATAAACCCACAAAATATAAAAATATAAACCCCAAAAAAAGTATAAAAATATAAAAATTACAAATATCTATTTTTTATCAAGTTATTTAAAAAAAAAAATCTGCAAATATCTATAACTTAAATAAATTAAAATATATATAAATTATAAATATCTTGGCAACCTTCTTTGATTGTCATTCATGTTTCTTTTTTTCTTTATTTTCTAATTGTTATAATCTCATGGCTTGTAGATAAAGATTAAATAATTGGTTTTATAAAAACAATCTCCTCCTATTTTGTAGGAATTTGTTGGCAGATTGAGTTTGATCAAATTAACTTAAATTTTTTTGGTTGTTGTTGTCTATCATTATCATCATATTCATAATCATCTTATATTAACTCTTAAAAAACTCACATTCCGTAAGAATGATTTTTCTTTTACTATCTTCATTGTTTTTTCTCTCTCTCTCTCTCTCTCTCTCTCTCTCTCACTCTCACTCCATGATTTCTCACAACAGATTTGTCTGTTTTTTTAAATGTTATTGTACAATTATAGAAATTATGAGGTTGATACTATATAAATGTGCCAAATCATATTGTACCAGAACTAATACGAAAGACATAAGGATTCCTTTCATCTGACACTGATTGATTAATTTTTCCACCTATGGACGTGAAGGATAATAGAGAGCTGTATGTCCTTATGTGTTCCCTGAATCTTGTATGGGTAAACTGTTGTTGCAAAAATTCAAGAGCTTCTGGCAATAAAGGCAACATTTTTTTTTAAAAGTTTGTTTGTATGTAAAAAATGATAACAAAAAAATGTTAACACTTTTTTCCTTCCTTTCTTTTTTTTACAGGCATTTTTTGGGACATTAGACATGATGAGCAACATCTATTGAGTTTTAATTTATCAAATATAGATAGATTTAATTTGTGACATTTAGTTTATTTTTATTTTTTTTAGCATATATATGTTTTAGACATTAGGTTCATTGAGAAACATCTTATTTATTATTAGTAAAGATTATTTCATTAGCTAGAAATGAAGTTGATTATTTCCAGAAAAATTGATCAGTTGGATGATTATAATATTTTATAAATATTTGCTTTGAAATATTGTCTTCACTTATGAAATTTGGGAAGATGATCTCTATGCATTATGATTATAATTTTATGAGTTAAACTTAGAAATTAATGCGTTATTAAAAAATTTACACATTATTAAACTAATCTCGTGCATAGCACGGGTTCACCACTAGTTTTATATATAAGCCATGTAATACTTATAATTCAATAGAGCTTATATTTTAGAGAATTTTTCAGACCTTTTGAAGCTTCTTATGTATTGTGTGATACAACCCTAACTCTAGATATGATGCCTAAGGGGTTCTAGGAGTGATTCCTAAACCTATCTTCTTTTTCTCTTTTATTTCCTTTTTAAATTTCAGCACTTTTACAATCTCAGAACAGCCCTTACAGTGTTGTCCCTAATCATCCTACATCTGAGAGTGTTCGGTACTTCTTATGAGATAATGATGATGTAACTCCCCCAAATAAATGAAATTAAATAATTGATGAATCACATCCACTAAAACACTTCCAATTTGGTTAGTCAAATGTCTAGATTCATATTTCATTCATATAAGAGATTTACAAAAAGACCCACATGTATTACACATTCAAGCTTTCCTAAGTTGAATCCATAGCATGTGCAACCATACAATAACAGGAATAATAACAAAGAAATGCCTCAAGGGTTACAAATTCCAAGGCTCAAGCTAGTTACACAAAAGTGATTAACTATCCCATACAATTCAAGCCCTTAACTTTTCAAAATAATCACACAAAAAAAGAGCCTCTTGCTCCAAAAGATTTTTTTTTTTCCACGCCTTCAACTAGGCGGGATCACACATCCTTTCCTACACAAATCCACTAGGGGTGAACACAAGCCCAGTAGAGGTATTTTCACCAAGTATATATGTTTAAGCAGTCTGATATATATATATATATACATAGATGCGATTGTAACGAGTTGAATCAAATTGAATTTATACTTTAATCTCAGTTGGGGATTTATTTTAAATTATTAAACTCCATTCATTTTGGACTCAATTGATTGAATCGTGACCCATTAGTAACCATGTAATATTGTTGTGGTTTTATTGTTATTATTTGATTACCATAAAAGAATTGTGAATATCTATGGAGTGTACCATTAAACGAAATATGTTTTGTGGTGAGAAAATATTATATTTATTTTGTCATTAAAGATGTTGAAATGTATTTTTAAATTGATATATATATATATAGGTGTATAGATATATGGTTAGATATTTGTTGTGGTTAGATATTTTTAAATTAATATATATATATATATTTGTTGTGGTTAGATATTTTTAAATTGATATATATATATATTTGTTTAGTTAGATATTTGTTTAGACTCTTTTTTCATACTTTTGGGAGATTGCCGAGATGAAAGAAGAAAAAGGGGTTCCAAGTTATTTTTTTTTATGGGTTTGATCTAGTGTAAATCATTTTTGACCTCTAGTACTTTAGATCAAAACGTAAAGGGTGGAAAAGACGTCATTTGGCTCCGAACAGATTTAATTTCTGTTGCCAAAAATTTTGAAAGCTTCTTGGCTTGATGTAGGGATTTTTCCTACACTTCTTTATGCACTTTTACTTGATTATATGGAGCTTAGAGTTGTATATAATTTAATTATAAATTTTGAAAAATTTGTGATTTATTTTCTTAAAAGAGAAATTTTGAGAAAAATAAAGAGTTGATACCCAAATTACGAAAGTGTAAACTTGGAATATGTTTGTAAGGTTATGAAAGAGTTATATTTTAAATTTGAACAAAAACGGACTTGGACTCGATTGGTTTTGAAATTTTTATCGGTTTGCGACCAAAAGAGTATTTTTAAAGAAAATAAAGGAATTATGTTTAACTTTTGGGGATTTTGATCAAAATAGGATGTCATAATTGAATAAAACAGATACGAAAGAAAATGAACATAATTGAATAATGCTTGGAGAATGAGTTTGGAAAGAAAATGATATTTTCTTGGGCATTAACAGTATTATTTTGCTTAATGTATCTGTTGGAATAAAACCGACACGGTTAGAAATGGACCTTGAGAGGTTACCGGACGTGATTGTGATATGAAAACTAGTGTAGTTGTTCATATTTGATGAGATGTGGAATAGATTGTATTTATTGAAATTTTTGGAATTTAATTGTTTAAATATCTGTTTAGAAATATCTATTTTTGGGCTATCGGTGCAGGATAGCTATGATTGCCGTAGAAATGTATGAGACTTAGGTAAATTGAACCACATTCCTCATTTGTTGCATTGGACATTGCATTACATTCATTTAATTGGAAATGTATCTGTTTTTAAGAAATGTTTGGAAATGTATCTGTTTGCAAAAATATGAATACTTCGTGAATCTAGGTAGGGGGTGTTGAACTGCACGGTCAGGTGTCGAGTCTTCCAGTTTACTGGTAAAAATGACAGTGGTAGTGAATTACGGCCTACTTGCAGACACTCACCTAAAGATTCACAGAGCCTGTATTCATATAACAGATATGGTTTAAAATGGAAATGGTCTTATATTTGTTGTTGCATCTTAGCATTGCATGCTTTATAAAAAGAGAGATAAACTGTTTTATCATAAGCATGGCATGAGCATACTCCTCTTTAGTCTTGTCATGGTCCATATGTTATGTAGTATATCTTTACTGGGCTGTGGCTCACCCTTTAAGGGAAGCCATTTCAGGTACAGGTACTATGCCTCCGCCAAGGCACTGATTTGGGAGGACTCGAAGCTGAGGCTCCATTTTTGTTTTATGGTTATTTATTGAATGTAAGCCCAACGTTGTATTTGTGTTGAGTTAAAACTCCATTTTGTGTAACCAAGAATGTTCTTGGATAAATTTGTAAGCCTGTAGGGCACTTATTATCTGTTTGGCTTCCATTTCATACTTGTTGTAAAATGCATGCTTGGGATTGGAACTGGGTCATTGAGATGTGAACAACATGTATTTGGCATTTGGGATTAAATGGAAATGGACGTTGGAATAGTTAGCTATATGTATGTGTTTGTCTATTAGGTGGGTTTGTTGTATAAATTGATATACCCTGCCCAATTTTTTTTGGGACGTTACAATGTGGTATCAGAGCGTACCGGGTTCGAATACTTTAGGTACGTGAGGAGTGGTTAGTACCACAGTGGATTTATCTCGCTTGATAGAGATATCTGTATGATGAAGTGCTATGTGATAATATGCTTATGTGATTGTATGGGTATGGGGTTTGATTTCCGAGATGTTGATTGGGTCTATGAGTTCTTGGAAGTCCAGTCAGAAGAGCATTTGATCACTGCTATTTCTGATTGGAACTCTAGCAACATCATGGGACAATCATTATCTAGAAAGAAAATTTGTATGTACTTATATGACTATGTGGTTATGTGGAATGAATTAACTATTGTCCATTGCCCTAGGATGTGAGTGAGTTAGCTTCTACACAATTGTGATTGTGCTAATCTCGAGTGTTACCTTTATTAGGATGCCATGACATGGAAGGGGCAGTGGTAGGCATGGTAGGCCCAAGAGGCACGAGATGCCAATACCGGATGAGATTCCGGCGTAAAAGGAGGGAACAGGGCAGACAAATGTGGCTAAGCCAGCTCGGCAACAGGCCATGGGTGCTTTGGCACGAGAGATAGTAGGGGCACTGAACATACTAGGGGCTGAGAACCTAGCACAGGCCCCAGCTACACCAACTACCCCAGTTGTAGAGATAGGACCACTCCTGCTAAAAAGGAAGTTTTCTAAACCAATCCGGATATTTTTATGAGAGATCCTAAGAAGCCACTGAAGGCTAATGAATGGCTAGAGCAGACGGTTAAGACGTTTGAGATGCTAGACATTGAGAATGACGCTCTGAGAGTGACCTTGGCATCCTTTTAGCTGAAGAGAGAAGCGGGTCAGTGGTGGAAATACGCACGATGATGTATTGCAGTGACCTGGAAGGCCTTTGTCAGCGCATTTCAAGAGAAGTATATGTCTGCTACTGTCAGAGAGAGGTTGAGGGAATAGTTCAAGAACCTCAAACAGCAGCTTGGCACATCGATGGCGGAGTTCGAGGCCACTTTTGCTAGTTTGTCCAGATTTGCTCCTGAGCTTGTGGCAACAAAGGAGTGCCGTTGTATCGAGTTTGAGACTCGACTGAGAGATGAGCTTATCTACTATGTGGGTGGGTCTATGACGAGGGAGTACAGTCGTCTTGTTGAGGTAGCGGCACATATGGAAACCCGGTTAGGAGCTGGAGAGATAGAGATAAAGGGTTTTAGGCAGAAAAGCCAGGAGACGCAGGGTGAGGCCTGAGACAGCAAGAGGCAGAGGGGTTTTACACCACAACAGTCTTATGGGACACAATCTCATGGGGCACAGTTTAGGTCCACTTTTCTAGTGCCGAGTTCAGGGGTAGGGAGAGGTGGCCAGGGAGGATTTTCTTGTTTCAAGTGTGACCAATTGGGTCACAAGTCCTTTTTTTGTCCACAAAAGGGGGGGAGGACAGCGGTTTGCTTCGCCTTCAATTTGCCCATCGAGCCAGAGTCAGGGGAGGGGGCAGTTTTTGACTTATTTTCAGTGTGGACAAGCAAGCCACATGAAGAGGTACTGTCCACAGTTGGGTAACATACCTAGTGCATCTGGATCGAGGCAGACTCAGAGTCACCAGCCAGCACAATCGGCACAGGCCTCAAAGGCCACTCCGGGAGCCTCTTCGGCTCAGTCTGTGCATCCGGCTTATGCTCCAAGAGGGGAGCAAGTAGATCAGAGACCTACTAGGCGTGTATATGCTGTTACTACGCCAGAGTTAGTGCCAGCACCTCCGGTTGTGAGAAGTACCTTCTTGTTTTGTAATTCTATTGCCAATGTATTGATTGACACAGATGCATTACATTCCTTTGTCTCATCTGCATTTGCATCGGCATTGGGATTAGAGTTGGCTCAGTTAGCATTGACACTCTGCGTAGAGTCACCAGTTGGGGGTGAGATTGTGTTAGAACAGGGATGTCGGGATTGTGATATAGAAGTTGCCGGTCGTCAAGTTCCATTTTCTTTTGCTTTGCTTGATATGTTGAGTTTTGATGTTATACTGGGTATGGATTGGTTGTCTACGTATCGGGCTGTTATAGACTGTTACCGTCAGATGGTTACTATGTGCACATCGAGCGGTGACTGCTTATTTCTTGGGAGATTGGGCTGATAAGGCTTTGTTGCCGGTTTGTGACCCGCGTGGTCGAGGTGAGCTTAGCCTCTTTCTTGCTGCATTCTTGGGGACAGAGAGTGATATAGTTCGGGTTGAGTTGCCGAGGGTAGTTTATGAGTACCCGGATGTCTTTCTTGAGGATCTTTTTGGTTCACCACCTCACCGAGAGATTGAGTTCTCTATTAACCTAATGCCGAGCACAACACCGATTTCCATGGCTCCGTATAGGTTTGCACCTGCTGAGTTGAGTGAGTTGAAGATTCAGCTCTAGGAATTGCTAGATAAGGGTTTTATCTGCCCTAATACTTCGTCTTGGGAAGCACTAGCCCTTTTTGCCAAAAAGAAGGATAGTACATTACGACTTTGTATTGATTACCGGAAACTGAACCCAGTGACTGTTAAGAACAAGTACCCATTGCCCTGTATAGACGATCTGTTTGATCAGTTGAAGGGGTCTTCTTACTTTTCAAAGATAAACTTGAGATGGGGTTATCACCAGTTGAGAGTGAGGGAGGAGGACATTCCAAAGACCATATTCCGTACGCGGTATGCCCACTATGAGTTCCTAGTCATGCCTTTTGGGTTGACTAATGCACCAGCCTTGTTTATGGACCTGATGAATCGGGTTTTTTATGAGTATCTTAATCATTTTGTGGTTGTCTTTGTTGACGACATTTTGATTTATTCACCCTCTGAGGAGGAGCACGAGGAACACTTGCGGGTCGTGTTGGAGTTGCTTAGAGTCCATCAATTATATGCTAAGTTCGGGAAGTGTGAGTTTTGGCTGAAAGAGGTGAAGTTCTTAGGCCATATGGTATCTGGGGAATGGGTGAATGTGGATTTCTCCAAGATAGAGACAGTGCAAGATTGGGGGCAACCCAAGAACGCCTTTGAGATCTGGAGTTTCTTGGGGTTGACTGGGTATTATCGCCGTTTTGTGAAAGACTTTTCTAGTTTGGCCGCTCCATTGACCAGACTGACGAGGAAGGGAATCAAAATTTGTGTGGAGTGAGACTTGTGAGAAGTCATTTTAGGAGTTGAAAATTAGACTCACTACTGCACCAGTTTTGATTATCCTGGAGAGGGGTTTGGGTTATGCTGTATATTGTGATGCATCACGGGAAGGTTTGGGTTGTGTCTTGATGTAGGAGGGGGAAGGTAGTTGCTTATGGTTCATGGCAGTTAAAGATTTATGAGAGGAACTACCCTACTCATGATCTAGAGTTAGCAGTAGTGATCTTTGCCCTGAAGATCTGGAGGCATTATTTATATAGCGAGAGATTCAAGGTGTTCTCGGATCATAAGAGTCTGAAGTACTTGTTTTCTCAGAAGGATCTGAATCTGAGACAGAGGAGGTGGATGGAGTTCATGGAGGACTATGACTTCGAGTTACATTATCATCTCGGGAAGGCCAATGTTGTGGTCGATGCTTTGAGTCGAAAATCCTCTGGCAATGCAGCTTGTATTACCGTCCGGAAGTGGGAGATGTTGGGTGCTATCGGCGAGTTTGACTTGCATCTTAACGAGTCTGCTGAGTTGGCCACCTTATTTACTATAGTTGCACAGCCTACATTAGTGAGCTGAGTCATTAGGGCACAGAGGGGTGATCTGGAGGTTGAGACCATCGGGAAAAGATTGTTAATGGTAAGGTGGAGAGGGGTCTAAATATGCATTCTGATTCGAGTATTAGATATGTTGACTGACTTTTTGTGCCAGAGTCTTGCCGGGAGGAGGTACTCCGTGAGCTTCATCACTCACGCCTTGCGGTGCATCCGGAAGGTACGAAGATGTACCATGATCTTAGTCGCCAGTTTTGGTGGAAGGGGATGAAGAGAGACATAGCGTTGTTGGTGTCGAGATGTCTTACTTATCAGCAAGTCAAGGCTGAGCACCAAAGGCCAGTGGGTTTGCTGCAACCCTTGCCTATAGCCGAGTGGAAGTGGGAGCATATCACTATGGACTTCGTTGTGGGTCTTCCGAGGACTTAGCGTGGTAGTGATGCCATTTGGGTGATTGTGGATCGGTTGACTAAGTCAGCGCATTTTGTACCTATGCACATGGGTGACTTCGTAGATCATCTTACCGACCTTTATATTCAAGACATAGTCCGACTTTATGGGGTTCCAGTGACTATTGTCTCGAATAAAGATCTATGTTTTATGGCTCGACTGTGGCAGAGCTTACAGAGTGCCTTGGTCACTAAGTTGACTTTTTCACCACCTATCATCCTCAGACTGACGAGCAGTCAGAGCGTATTCAGATCCTGGAGGATATGCTTTGGGGTTATATTCTTGATTTCAAGGGGTTTTGGAAGAAACACTTGTCTTTAGTGGAGCTTGCATACAACAACAGTTTCTAGTCGAGTATTGGCATGGC
Organism: Camellia granthamiana; assembly: GCA_036172215.1. Classification (NCBI taxonomy): domain Eukaryota; kingdom Viridiplantae; phylum Streptophyta; class Magnoliopsida; order Ericales; family Theaceae; genus Camellia; species Camellia granthamiana. Next base: position 13,555,399 of record CM069905.1, read on the forward strand.
ACCATTTGAGGCCTTGTATGGCCGACCGTATAGATCCCCAATGTGTTGAGCCGAGGTAGGTGATGCACCTATGTTAAGCCCAGAGTTAGTTCGGGAAATGACAGAAAAGATTGCTCTTATCCGTAAGAGGTTGGTTACAGCTCAGAGTCGTTAGAAGAGCTACGCCGACTGTAGGAGGAGGCCGTTATCTTTTGAGGTTGAGGATCATGTATTTCTTAAGATCTCACCTAAGCGGGGTTTGATAAGGTTTGGGAAGAGGGGGAAGTTGTCTCCGCGCTTTATTGGGCCTTTTAAGATTTTGGAGCGTATTGGGGAAGTGGCATATCGGTTAGCTTTGCCGCCACCACTATCTGGAGTTCATGATGTTTTTCATATTTCTATGCTTTGGAAATACGAGCCCGATCCATCACATGTGTTGGATTGGACTGAGTTAGAGGTGGACGAGGATGTCTCTTATGAGGAGACACCAGTGAGGATCTTAGACACTCGGGATCAAGTCTTGCATGGCAAGACAATTCCCTTGGTGAAAGTGTTATGGAGACATAACGGCGTTGAGGAGGCGACTTGGGAACATGAGGCTGAAGTCCGTGAGAAGTATCCAGACCTTTTTATCAATGTTTGAGAGTTGTAATAGAAATGTTATTTTGATATTAGGATGTACATTGTATATGTTATGGAATAGAGTGGATTTCTTATGTTTAATTAGGAGGTTGTGTTATCATGCCATGATTGCGTTTCTACAGTTGTAATTGATTTTGATTCAGCGATGTTATCTAGTTTAAATTCCGGGGACGAAATTCCTTAAGGGGTGAAGGTTGTAACGAGTTGAATCAAATTGAATTTATACTTTAATCTCAGTTGACGATTTATTTTAAATTATTAAACTCCATTCATTTTGGACCCAATTGATTGAATCGTGACCCGTTAGTAACCATGTAATATTGTTGTGGTTTTATTATTATTATTTGATTACCATAAAAGAGTTGTGAATATCTATGGAGTGTACCATTAAACGAAATATATTTTGTGATGAGAAAATATTACATTTACTTTTGTCATTAAAGATGTTGAAATGTATTTTTAAATTGATATATATATATATAGGTGTATATGAAACACCCCGAAATTTATTCAACATAAACCAATCACCTTAACTAACATTCATTAAGTCATGACAATAATCCTTCGCTCTTTACATAATTAATACGCAAGCTTGTACAAAAGTTTCAAATGCAAGTTATACATTCATTGGTAAGAAAACACATGAATCTATAGCATGTGAAGCATATAGTTCTCAAAACAAATAAATGCCCTTATCGGCTATAACTTCCAAGGCTTAAGCCCGGTTACACAAAAGTGGCCTCTCGGACCCATATAGAAATAGCCCTTGGCTAGCAATTAAATCTCAACAAAATAGAGCTATGTACTATTTACAATTATCCACGCCCTCAACTTGGCGGGATTACCACGTCTTTACCTGCACCAAAGTCCCATAGGGGTGAGCATAAAGCCCAGGGGTGAGTATAAAGCCCAGTAGAGAATTCTTACAAAGTATATACAGTTATGCAAACTCTCGATAAAAATGCAAATGTCAATGCCATGCCATGCTCTTTTAAAGAAATTTCATTTCACGCTCTTCTTGAAGATTTCCATTTCTCAATAAAAGCTTGCAATCTCAACACATTTCAAAACTTCCAATTTTAATCAATAGGGGCGGTAAATACGGCACTGGTAATCCCTAGGTTAGTGTCTACAAGTAGACTTTATAAGTACTACAAAATTGTCATTTTTACCGGTATTAACCGGAAGGCTCGACACCTATCTGCGCGGTTTTCTGGTCTCTCACCATGGACACTCAGGCCAACTTATCAAGTTCAACTACACCCCCTATCCGGATTTACCACGTATTTACCACATACCACATTTCCATGGTTCTTATTTCAACATAAATCTTTCTCAAAGTAAACGTCTTTCCAACTCATTTCAAGATATGCAATAATGATGATAAATCAAATGAGAATATGATGCATTACTTAATATTTCATAACATTTCTCCATTTCAAGCATCTCTACAACAATATCAATTAATTTCATTTTCTCACTTCTTATCTTCTATGCTATTTCACAAAATAGCCATGTGTTTTCAACACACAATAACAATTTCTCATCATGTACGATTCTAATCAATTCAGTCCTTTCAAAGCCACATGTGATGTTTTCAAACATAAATCTCCAATATTTATTGGTTTCCACAATCCATAGTGCACAACAATTTGTCATCTCACAACAATATATATCATTATGTATTTAACGATAGTTTTTAAAACAAATGCTCCATTTCGACATATCACAGGATGGTCATTTACAAATCACATCATGAAGCCAACAATTATCCATTCTTTTTAACACAAGAAGAATACGAACACTATAGACATTTCCATACTTCCCAAAAACCCCAATTTCTAGGGTTCTTTATCAAAACAAGGCACTTCCCCATTTCTTGGTGAAGCCCTATTCAAAGCATCCTTCTTAGATTTCTAAGATGAAGTCCTCAAGGATTGACTTAGAAAATTTGAAAGTTTTAAAACCCTCTTTTTAGAAAATCTTTGCACTTTTGATGCCACAAAACCCCACTCTCAAAATGAGTTCATAAGAACATAAAATCAACATTCAATCTTGCAAAACTTGTATATATAACTCAAGAATGTCCCTACCTCAATGTGTGATGAAGAAAGTGAAAACCCTAGCTTTGATGGAAGACTCTTCAATTTTCCACAACACCAAGAGGAGCCCTAACTTGGATCTTCAAGATTGGAGTGAAATGTTGATAATCTAGACCCAAAGATTACAAGAATCAAAGTGTTTTAGTGTTTTGGTGAGGATTTCTAGAGAGAAGGAGGAGAAAAATGAGGTTTAGAGTGAGAAAGATGTCCAAAATGTGATACAACTTCGGCAAAAAGGGTAGAAAAAAACAAGTTTCGGACTGCCTGTCTGCCGCACTTGAGCGCACCTCTCCGCACATGCAGAGCACCTCCCCTGCATGTACGACCTTCATCCCGCACGTGCGGTGCCCCTCTCTCGCACCTCACCCTACTCGTGCATATTAGACATAATGCACACCACTGAAGCTCAACCTTCACCGCACGTGCGGCCTCACTCCCCGCACGTACGACCCCAATCCGCATGTGCGGCCCTGGCCCAGCAGCCCAGAAATTTTTCGCTTCACTCCCGGGCACTTCGGACCTGACCCCGCACTTCTTGGAATAAAGAAACTTCAACACCGAATAAAAACGTGAATAGAAATTACATTGAGAAAAGCCCTCCGAACAACACAAACCCCAAACACTCAACATGGCTCCAATTTAACCCGACACTCTATTAGGGTAAATCCAAGGTTAAACAAGGGAAAGTGAAACTAGTGACACACCCGGTCATCACACTATATATATATATGGTTATATATATGGTTAGATATTTGTTGTGGTTAGATATTTTTAAATTGATATATATATATATATATTTGTTTAGTTAGATATTTATTTAGGTTCTTTTTTCGTACTTTTGGGAGATTGCTGAGAGGAAAGAAGAAAAAGGGGTTCCAAGTTTTTTTTATTTTTTTTTATGGGTTTAATCTAGCGTAAGTCATTTTTGACCTCTAATGCTTTGGATCAAAATGTAGAGGGTGGAAAAGATGTCGTTTGGCTCCGAACAGGTTTAATTTATGTTGCCAAAAATTTTGAAAGCTTCTTGGCTTAAGGTAGGGATTTTTTCTACACTTCTTTATGCACTTTGACTTGATTATATGGAGCTTAGAGTTGTATATAATTTAATTAGAATTTTTGAAAAATTTGTGATTTATTTGCTTAAAAGAGAAATTTTGAGAAAAATAAAGAGTTAATGCCCAAATTGTAAAAGTGTAAAGTTGGAATATGTTTGTAAGGTTATGAAAGAGCTATGTTTTAAATTTGAGCAAAAACGGATTTCGACTCGATCGGTTTTGAAATTTTTACTAGTTTGTGACCAAAAAAGCATTTTTAAAAAAAACAAAGGAATTATGTTTAACTTTTGGGGCTTTTGATCAAAATAGGATGTCATACTTGAATAATGCTTAGAGAATGAGTTTGGAAAGAAAATGATGTTTTCTTGGGCATTAACGGTATTATTTTGCTTAATATATCTGTTGGAATAAAATCGACACGGTTAGAAATGGACCTTGAGAGGTTACCAAATGTGATTGTGATATGAAAACTAGTGTAGTTGTTCATATTTGATGAGATGTGGAATAGATTGTATTTATCAGAATTTTTAGAATTTAATTGCTTAAATATCTGTTTAGAAATATCTGTTTTGGGCTATCGGTAGAGGATAACCATGATTGTTGTAGAAATGCATGAGACTTAGGTAAATTGAACCACATTCCTCGTTTGTTGCATTGGACATTGCATTACATTCATTTCATTCGAAATGTATCTGTTTTTTAAAAATGTTTGGAAATATATCTGTTTGCGAAAAGATGAATACTTGGTTAATCTAGGTCTTCTACTTTACTGGTAAAAATGATAGTGGTAGTGCATTAGGGCCTACTTGTAGACACTCACCTAGAGATTCACAGAGCCTGTATTCATGTGACAAATATGGTTTAAAATAAAAATGGTCTTATATCTGTTGTTACATCTTAGCATTGCATGCTTTATAAAAAGATAGATAAACTGTTTTATCATGAGCATGGCATGAGCATACTCCTCTTTAGTCTTGTCATGGTCTATATGTTGTGTAGTATATCTCTACTGGGTTGTGACTCACCATATAAGAGAAACCATTTCGGGTACAGGTGCTATGCCTCCACCGAGGCACTGACTTGGGAGGACTTGGAGTTGAGGCTCCATTTTTGTTTTATGGTTATTTATTGAATGTAAGCCTAGGGTTGTATTTGTGTTGAGTTGAAACTCCATTTTGTGTAACCAAGAATGTTCTTGGATAAATTCGTAAGCCTGTAGGGCACTTATTATCTGTTTGGCTTCCATTTCATACTTGTTGTAAAATACATGCTTGGGATTGAAATAGGGTCATTAAGATGTAAATAGCATGTATTTGGCATTTGGGATTAAATGGAAATAGATGTATGAAATAGTTAGCTATATATATGTGTTTGTTTATCAGGTGGGTTTGTTGTATAAATAGATATACCCTGTCCAACTTTTTTCGGGGCATTACAGTGATGCTATGCCATGCTTTGAAATCATAAACTTTGTTCCTTTTCAAAAGAAAATCAAATGCCATGATTCTTTAGAGAATTACTTAATCATCTCAAAAAACAAAATTCTAAGATTTAAGACGATGTGGTAAATTCGATTCAGGTAAATCCTCAAGGCTAGTGTTTGCAAGTAAGCATATCAAGTACCACCAAATCCTACCTTACCAATTTCTAATCGGCGGGTTTAGGCACTTACACGCACGTGTTTTTGGCCTTACACCAACGACACTCAAGCCAACTCAATTCTTAACTGCACCCCCTAACCGGAGTCCCCACCATATTTGCCTTAAAAATATTACAATAGCAACAATTGTTTTTCTCAAACAACATAATCTTTTCCAAGGCATAGCCATACTTAAACCAAATTTTGAAACTATTTAAATTGAATATATTGAAATGCAATGATTAGTTTTGATATACGTGGTTCCTCCACAATTGTCAACGTTTGCTCAAGGAACAAGGTATAATATTCAATATTTATATAGATTCAGTATCCAAAAATTCATATCAAATCTATACCCATGTGACATATGACATTCTCTCATATTCACAATCAACATTCATTTTCATTTTCATAATCAAAACATATGCACAACATGTCGTCATACATTTTCCAACAACTCCCATCCTTTTTATGGGTATCTCAACATCATAACAACATGAAGAAGATTTTTTCAATCTTTCAAGAGATTTAACAACAATTTCATGGATATTTCACAAATTTTCACTTTTTCCCAATTTGCCCAAAACCTTGGGTTTCATCAAAAGAGGGGTTTTCCTTCATTTTCAAAATATTTTTCTTGCATGTACCTCAAAGTAGTTCATATTTCACAAATATTTTATCTTTGACCAAAATCATAAGACGAACATCATTTCTCTAACATTTTCTAGATCCAACACTTTAAAACTCAAAACCCAAACTTGAAATCAGTGCAAGATGGACTAGACATGCCAAAATCATATATATAACTCAAAGAAGATCCCTACCTCAAGATTTTAGAAGAAAAGATGAAAATTTTTGAAATCAACGGCATCGAAATCCAATCTCCACCGCACACAACGTAGCCTTGATAAGCTCTCCAAAATTAAAGAGGCACTAGGGTCAAAATCTCAATGAATATAGAGAGATCAAGGAAGTAAATGAGGTGGGTGGAAGATTTCTTAGAGAGAGATAAGAGAAAAGGGAGTGAGAGTAAATGTAGAGAGAGAGTATATGTCACGACTGTCATGACCCAAACCCGCCCCCATAGGTTTAGCGTCGTAACTGGCCAGTAATCCTCAGATTGCCAAAGGCCTCATGACATAATAGCATGTAACAAGGGGCTGCGAAAGCATCATACAAAATATAAATAGTCCATTGAGCTGTACTGACATACATGGGACAGGTAACTTAAAACTTCTTTATAACAGGATACAATATTTAAGCACATACCAAGTACATGCCAACAAACATCTTGACCAAACATAACATAGTATAAACATAGTCTAAAGTGTTTACAAAAACAGCCATAAAACTTGACTTCAATCAAAACCTCCTCGGGAGGCACAAGGGTTAGCTAACAAAATTGAAGTGTAGGCCATCAACTCTGGGCCTGATCACATGTTTACTCACTCACATACATAATATAAATAGTGAGCTAAAACCCAGTGAATAATAACAGAATAAAGATCTTACAGAATGATGTCCATACAGAAACAAAGCCTTATACAAAATCGGTTATCATAACAAAGTAGATTCATAGGCATAGTTACGTTCGTATTCAAAGCTTGTATATGCATTGTTATAACACGTGACACATCCATTAGCATTACAAGTCTGATGACCCACAAGGGACTGCCATGAAGGCTTTTTGATGACTCATGTGCACAAAGATGTTTCTGATGACCCATAAAGGGACCTAATGACCCATGAAGGGACCTGATGACCCATGAAGGGACGCATATTATATGATGCTAAGGATGCCACGAATAATTTTCAGAATCTCGGACAATCATTCATTCGTTTCAAACATAGCATCGCATTTCAGAAAACTAATTACTTCGTATCATAATATTCAGAAAATACTTAACATTGAACATAACTTTACAAAGTTATTACTCACAAATAATTGGTCGCCCCAACTAGATGGCAAAATGACACTTCACTTATCCTGAGACGCATGACCTACACGAACACACATACAAATACACTTGAAACACACGCTCGAATTATACATAACTTACTTCGTTTGTTCTTAGTGTGTTTTTAGCCATTAACCTCATTATGGAGTCTTAATCATAACCTAGGAATGCCTAGGATGAAATGAGGATGCAAAAATGTACTTGAAACAATTAGCCAAAATTTTGCTGAAACAGGGGTCTCACTCGAGCGTGGCTTTCTTCGCTTGAGCGTACATGTCAAATGTGAGTGGTCGCTCGAGCGTAGACTCCTTCGCTCGAGCAATCTGCAAAAATATGAAAAGTACTGGTTGCTGAAAATCTCCGCTCGATGCTCGCTCGAGCGTGAGACACAGTTCCTCGCTCGAGCGCAAGTCTTGTCGCTCGAGCATGCTTCTACACATACAAAATTCTGAGAGCTTGCAATTTCCGCTCGAGCCAGCCTTCTGTCGCTCGAGCGGAACAATGAAAACAAACAAGGTCGCTTGAGCGTAGGATCCCTCGCTCGAGCGTAGAAGCACAATTCTGGGTTTTCCAGATTTGCTCCCAAACTTTACAACATGATTCCAACTCTTCAAAACACACCTTTTGGGCCCCAAAACTTGAGACAACAAAGCAAACTTGTAAAACATGAAGAATTGAGGATCACTTCACAAAATTATGGCCCAAGAGCTTGCCAATTGTACAAAATTCAACTTAAACTTTGTAAATGTTTGAAGGACACAACATGCATGAATTTTTCTTGAATCCAACCTTGTCAAAACATGATCAAACTTGGCAATCTAATGGAAAACATGATGAACTCCCAAAATGTAAGTGAGATAAACACATGCATGAAAGAAATCTTTGAACTCATGCTCAATTTGTGAGAAAATGTACATGCATGCATGGTATGGCCCAATTCTTTCCAATTCTAGTGCAATTCCTATGTGAATTCACTTAATTCACCAATGATCTTGTAGAATCTAATTCAATTACTCAATTAAGAGTTTAGTCTCTTACCTAGAGGCTTCAATCTACAAAAATTGATGTTGAGGCTCTACAAATCTTCTTCAATTAACAACATTTCCTAGCACCTCCCTTAGTTTGAGCTCAATTTCTCAAGTCTTGAACCAATTCTCCCTTCTCTCACTCTTTCTCACGTTTGGTGTTAAAGATGGAAGATAATAGAGTCAAAACATGTATAAGGTGTGAAACAATCTTGTAAAAGCCCACTCAATGGCACACTTGTAAATAACTTAAGCTAAATTAATTAACATTAGTTATTCTAATTTAATCATTCGAAATCGACATTTAATTAAAATTACCATAAAATCTCATAAATCCTACTTAACACATAAATTAAGTCAATTTCTGAATCGGATGCCGATAGGGCCTTCAATTCGTAAACTGAAAAAAAAAAAGAAAAGCATAAACAGATTTTCCTACATTGAATAGATATAGACATAATTCATGCAACACATACATGCAATTTAATCCAGAATTTCACCCTAATTACCAATTAAGCATAATTAACCGCGGATTAACGTTAATCAGGGATCGGGGTTGTTACAATGACCCAAACTCACTCCTAAGGGTTTAGGATCGCAATCGGCCAATAATCTATGATTACTAAAGGCCTGCTTAACAGTAATAGCCATTAGACAATAAAAGGGGCCAGCGGAAGCCTGTAATCATTAAAACATAATGTCCAAAGAGCTGTGATGACTTAAACGGACAAACAATCTTAATATACATATGTACCAATACACACATAAGTTCATGTGCATGTCCAAGCTTATAAATACAACCACTTAGATCCAAAACACATCTAAGTACAAAATAAAGAACGTGTTAGGGAATTAAATCTCAAAGCCAAAACAAAGTATAAAACATTCACTTTGACATCATATATCATTCAAAATAGTGGAACTAGATCACCCAAAAAGCCTTGACAATAACAGTTCGGAGCCTCGCAGTGAGGCATAATAGGTTGGCTTGACAAAACGGAATCGGGTCGACGCTGCTAACTCCGCTCGGGTGCATGATCACCTACATACATATATATAAACAGTGAGCTAAAGCCCAGTGAATAACAAATGCGTAAAGGGTTTTATGAATGATGTCCCATCAATATTTAAAACAGTCAATTGCATCAGTGGATCATTTATTTGATCAATATCTCATATTTCATATCATATCTGTCATATAGTAAGCATAGCAACCATACGTGGTACATCCAATAGCAAAACAGTACAGTAGGTCTTAAAAGACCGAATAGTCAATTGATGGCCATCAATACAGTAACAATAGTTCTAAAGATTGGAACTGACAGAGATCTCTGTAACAGTAGCAGTAAGAGTAACAGTAGCAATAACAGTCAGTTGCTATGAATGCCATGAGTATAGTTCATAAATTAGGACAAACATTCATTCAGTAAATAATATCATTTCAAAAAGTAGTACAGTTAATCAGTCAAAACAATAATTATAATTGAACATAGCTTTACAACATAGTTACTCACAGTGGGCTCCGTAGAACACGTGCTAAAATGCACTAAAGATGCAGCGTCCGACCTAAACAAACAAATTCAAGCACAACAACTCAATTACATCTATGCCAGATTCAATCATTTTTATTTCTATTCGGTTCGTTGTTTATTCGATCAATTTCTATTCGTTGTTCACTTGTTCAGTTCTAATCGGTTCTAAATTTTCATTCGTTCACTCATGAGATGCAATGTACATGAAAAACACTTTTAAAACCATGTAAACGGAGGCTTGGAAGGTGGAAAAGCGGCGCGAAAAATGAAATCGGGACTGCTCAAAGGGCTGCACGTGTGGGGGTCTTGGCCACACGTGCGAGACCGTCTCTGCACCTGCTCCCGCGGGTGCAATTATTTCAGTGTGTTCAGCTCAGATGCCCTGTTTTTCGCATGTGCGGGGCTCCAAGCCGCACGTGTGACGATGAGTGTTTTGAAATCTGAAAATTTGCCATGTTTTGGGTCTTCAATTTCACCACATTATGGTCTCAGATTCACATGGTTCAACCCATAAATTTATATCAACAACCTTGAATTTGGACTTTCAACAGTAAAGGGAGATCAAGCTAAAGATTAAAACTTGAAATTAACTCCCAAAGGTTCAATTTGCAAAGATTACATTTCAATTGAATTACAAAACAAACTCATGAAGAAATCATTTGAGTTCATGAGGTTCATACATGAAATTATGTGTAACTACAAGAAACAACAAGGATATGAAGAATTCATGCCATGCAAGGTGAATTTAAGAGTTAATTCACTCATTCCTTTCATTTAAAGCCATGCATGCAACAACCTTCTAATTACAAGAGTTAATCTTTCCATTAACCTTATATTTTTCTTGGTGAATCTTGAATTCTATAGTCATGAGCATGATTCTTCAATTACATGAGAGTAGAGAGGAGAATTCTTACCTAGGGTGGGTGAATTGTGAAGAAGAAGGTGTTGGTGTAATGTTTTCTTAAGCTTTTCCTTTACTTCCCTTTTTCTACTTTTCTTCTCTATGTTGAACTCTCACTTTCAAAGTCTCTCTTTTTTTCTACGTGTACTCTCAAGGCTCACCAAAGCCCACTATATGGTTCTCTTACTCTTACACTAGATGACTAACCTGGGAAACTTAACAATTGTTTTAGCCTTAATTATAAGCTTTCAATTAAACTAAATTAAATTCAAATTCACTTAACTTCAATTAATCCTTATCGTTTTATGATTTAAATCAACTAATTGAAATTTGTCTAATGTAAATTAGGTTCTAATTGTCCACCCCAATATTTAATTCTACCATGTTAAAATTAGTGAATCAAACAGGTTTAATTTTCATTCTAATCTATTTGTCTACAATAATACAGTAACAAGACTATACAAATCAATACAATACATATAACACATGACACATACGTCACAATTAACGCATAATTGCATGATCAACACTAATCACATAATTAACGATAATCATATAATCAATATAATTAATTTTCTTAATTAAGAGGTAATCGTCACAGTGTGAAGTGAAAAGTGAAATAAAAATGTGTAAAGGCTCAACTTTTAAGTGATTGGACACATTTTTCGAAGCAAACTACGGACAAACCTCTCGAGTGACCAAACCTGCACTCAAGCAAACAATTCAAACTCCCAAAATCTCCCTCCTCCTTCCAAAAGACTGCTCAAGCAACAAAACCTTCGCTCGAGCGAAGAATACAAACTCCTAAAAGTTCAAATTGCAAAACGAGATACTGGAAGGTTGATGTTACCGCTCGAGCGACGAAAGAACTGCTCAAGTGGTCTCAACTTAAAAGTGAGATTAAACAACCTTAAAGCATTCCTACCATTCCCAGATTCACTCCAACACCCAAAGATGCAAAATGACATCTTGGAACACATTAGAATGTATATGAACAATCACAAGGAAAAGAATAGGTAACAACACGAGACTCAAAAGGCTCAACAGTGACGAGGACAATTAAAAGAGACAGAAATTACTAATTAATATACTCAAATTGCTTTAAAAGAACTCGGGACATCACAAATGAAGCCATATTGTGTTGAAAAATCTCAAGTAGTATTAGCCACAAAACAAGTATGCTAAGACTCCTGAAACCTAGAAACAACTTGTTAGACAAACTGTTGATCTTTTATCCCCTTTCTCAACTCCATAGGCTCGGCACGAGCGTTAGAGCATCTCCAATGTTAAAAATGTTTGTTCAAGTATGTTATATCACAAAAAGTGATAAAAGTAAGACTTAATTTTATGTGTTACATAGTTTATTAATTTAGTAAATTTATGGTTGTTCCAATGGAAACGTTAAAGTGTATGTTAAATAAGAGTATGTATAAATATGTATATGTAATCATGGGGAATTCTCTCTCTTGCTTTAGTTCTATCGCTACAGCTTAGGGACTCCTTTAAGCTATGTTTGGTTGGGGAATTTGGGAAGGAATTTAGAAAGGAAAAGGGAAAAGATAAGTGAAATGTGAATAAAATATACCTATATTTTATCTAGTTTCATACATTTTTTTCCTTTTTATTTTCAAATCTCTTCACAAATCATCTAACCAAACACAGCGTTAGTATCTTAACATTAATTTTGACAACTAACACACACACACACACACAAACATCCCCATTAGAACAGCAAAAAAATCTTCTTTCCCTTCCACTAACATCTTATAAATCACACAAAAACTTCCATCGAAGATGCTACGTACAAATTGGTATCAACCAGGTGTTTTCCTCTCTCTCTCTCTCCACTACAACAAAAATAGATAATGATCACACTTTGATATATAAAAATATCTCACTTTTATTGGAAGTGTGATAAAAAAAATTAGATTGATATTTTAATCATACTGGATTTGATTGAGTGTGATAATATTTATTTTTTATCACACTTTTCAATTAAGTGTGATTATGGATATACATTTTTTAATCACACTTTTTAATTAACATGTGATATATTTGTTTTTTATGTCACTTTTCAATTAAGTGTCATTATATATATATATATTATCACACTTTTCAATTAAGTGTGATTATATATATACATTTTTTAACCACACTTTTTAATTAACATGTGATATATTTATTTTTTATGTCACTTTTTAATTAAGTGTCATTATATATATATTTTTTAATCACACTTTCTAATTAAGTGTGATTATATATAAAAACAATATAAATGTGATTATATATATACATATTTTGAATATATTTTTTTATACAAAAATATATCCCAAAATTGGTGCCTTTTCCTCTTCCACTACTCCAGCAGACACGCCTTCTTCCAAAGAAGATTTAGAAGTTCCAAACATATACCAGACTCTTTCTTTTCCAATTCTGTTTTGCCTTTCTTTCTGATTCGTTTTCCCTAATTTGGTTTACAGCTCCAAAATCCCCATTGTTACTCACTCAAGTCTTCGCCTCTGTTGAATCTTCAAACTTTTGGTGAGTTCTGTTCTCTTTTTTTTTTTTTTTTCATGCTCCTTTGGTATGTCATTCATAAGATATATTTGTATATAATTATGATTATTATTAGTGGAATTATATAAATATAGTGTTTCATTTGGAATGAGGGTTTTGGATAGGAATGTTGATATTGTATTTGGGTTTTGTAAATCAGAGTTGGAATTTTTATTTTTTATTTTTTATACTGTATGTTGATTCAGAATTTCGTATATTGATACTGTATTTGTATCTGTATGTGTGGAAGATGTGGTATAGGGTTGATGAAATGGTGGGGATTGCAGTGGGTTCATTTGAAGCTGGTTCTCTGTTTTTTGAAGTTGGTTCTCTATTTTTCATCATTTGAAGCTAGTTCATTTGTTTAGTTTACTTCATTTTTCTGTGCTTCTTATCTCTCCATTTCTGAACCCACAGCCATGTACACATGCAACTATGCAATTATATTTGGCAAAACACAAAAAAGGCAACAAAAAACCCACTACACATAACTATGAGTTCAAATTAAGTATGGTAAACAAATTCAGAGACTCCTTGAACATACAAGAATACTGAAGTCATTGGTCTGCTTATTTTCATTGTCAACGTCTCTGTCCAAGCTGTCTCCACCATTAGCACTGCAAATCAACAATTCACCATAGTATTAATGTCCAACCATTGTAGTAATTTAGGCATGCACCAAAAAGAAATAGATAAAAGCAACCTTCTTCCAATGATGAATCGAACAATGATGCCTTTTTGATCCTCCATCTTCAAAGCTGCACCTGCAAAGATGATAACCAAGCAAGAACTATACTTACATAAGCTAAATGATTCAATACATTAAAATTTCAGAACACCACTAAATATTTATAACAGAGAATTGCTTTACAAAACCTAGTAACCAAGCCAGATTAAGCAAATCATAAGGAGATGATGTAGTGATTTGAAAATGCTGCACAGAGTACACAATCGTTTGCTAACACCAAAGATGTCATCAACAGAAAATCGATGTAGGTTTGCAAATTTGTGATGTTTGTGCAGTCAAAGTTAGACAGCAGCATAAATGAAAACAGACTTAATTACCCTTGTTTCATGCAGTCTATTGGCACACCACATAAGTAGGGTATTTAAACCACGTGGCTAAAGAAGAAAGGGACAAGACAACCATGCCCTAATCGATTTCTATTAGTTGTAAATCAACAAGCTTTTGTTTAAGTCAATGAGAAATTTGATAACCAGCAACAGCAAGAGACTTAAAAAATTAGATATTTAAGGCTTTACCAAGTTAAGTTCAACTGTGGCCCAGCCCATCAGCTTCAACACCTTACTTATCGAGTTAAATGAAGTCTCCTCCATTTATCCCATCATGAGGTTTCATTTACTACATCATGTAGCATCATTAGGCTTACCCAAAAGCGCCATTGTCTGATTTTACCTTTCCTCTAGCCATCTTCTTTACTCATTTCAAGTATGTACATACTTGATTGCACAACTGCCTTAAAGAAAGTATAGTTTTATACATTACCTGCTCTTACAATTTATTCAAATATAAAATTGTTCAAATAGCAATACATCTTAGAATCAGTCTTTTCCTATTGGAGGCCAATTTCTGACGTTCAAATTGTAAAACAGCATGCATATTCAGTTACTCTTCCCATACAGTACATAACAAAAAGGGTAACATGCATATTATTGTTTTTGGATGCAAACCCTGATCACATGCATATTCCCACATTCTGCATATAAATTCTAAAACACAATACACTCCAGAATCTTAATTCAGCAGCTATCTTCTCTGTATTTTAATAATTTATCTTAATCCTGTATTGGAAAAATAGGATGGCAGCATGTTTAGAACAGATTCACAAAAAAAAATCACTCTATCAAGAGAAAAAAAATAAAATAGCAAGCACACATATAAAGGTGGTACTTTACCAGTTCCCATCCACGCCTTGCGGATTGCATCTCTATTGTTCTTGCGGCCAAACGTTGTGAGTACTCCTATGACCACTAGGGGCCTTTTCTTAGGTATCTTATTAGTCTTTGAGCAGTGGTTCGAAGTGACGCCTTCTTGTTTGGCTGCTACCAGTTCCATCTCAAGAGCTGATAATTTCTTCTGTTGTTCCCTAATATGCATAAGATCCTTGATCAAACTTATTTTAAAAATAAAAATTAATGCAAGTGTAAAAAGTTAAAACCCAAATAATAACTGACAATTAGCTTACCTGCAGGCAATAATTTTCAATGTATCATCCACTGATATTGCAGAGTGTCCCTGAAAATAAAATACTACTTGTTCACTTAAATTACTCCAAATAAAGCTAAATGTGCACGTGGACATGCCATGCAAGTGTGCACATGGAAGTGTGAAAAAATACTTATCAGCTTCAATGCAAGGAAATAATTTTTTAAATAACTTTAATTAATTTTTTAATTGAAAATATTACAAAGGAAATAATTTTTTTTCAAAATAAATATTCAAAAAATGTAAATCATAAATATTTAAATAATTTAAATAATCTAAAAAATTTAATAAGTAAAAAATTAAAATAAATATTCAAAAAATTTAAATCGTAAAAATTTAAATAATTTAAATATTGAAAAAATTTAAATAATTTAAAATGTTAATATTTTAAACTTAAAAACAACTCTACACTCAAATCGTAACCAAAAACATAAAACAAAACTCAATTAAGAAATTATTTTTAAAACTCATAACCAAACACATAACTCGAAACTCCATACTACTTGCACAACTCTACACTCAAATCGTAACCAAATGCATAACAAAAAAATTAAAATATTTAAAAATATTTTTATAAAATAGAGTTTGAATTTATTTTTATAAAATATTTTAAAATTTAAAAAATTAAAATCGTAATATTTTGAAATTAAAATATTTAAAAATATTCAAAAAATTAAAAAAATCTTAACTTAATATTTAAATATTTAAAATATTTAAAAAATTAAAATATTGTTTTGAATTCAGTTTTGAAAAGAATTTTGAATTATGTGTTTAGTTATAAGTTTTGAAAAGTAATAATTATGTTTTGAATTGAGTTTTGAGAAATGGGTGTAGAATTATGATTTGAAAGCTCAAAACAAACAACACACTAAAATCAATAGGTGGAACTATAATTTGAGAGGCTTACCAAACGGAGCCTCAATGTTCTATCAAAGAAATGGTGCCTTCTCAATGACATTCCTTTGAGGTTATCAATTGTGCAGCCTCTAGTTTATTGTTTTATATTCTAATTTCTTTATTGATATAGGTATTCAAAAATACATTTACAATGGACAAATCTTGGATGTTCAAGGATAGAAGATCAAAAGACTATGAGAATGGAGTTGAACAATTTCTTAATTTTGCTATGATCCATGCAAGTGATCTTCAATCCATACGTTGTCCTTGTAGAGTCTGTGGAAACTTGAGAAGCCAACCTATTCGAGAGATTAGATATCATCTCTTTTTCAATGGTATTGACCAAAGTTATACCACATGGATATGGCATGAAGAAGCAGTCACCAGTGGGACATCACCATGTTTAAATGAACAAGATTTTTCCCAACAACAACTTGACACGTCTCCCATAGACAATGTAGTTGAAACAATAGAAATGGTTCAAGATGCATACGATCATTGCATAGCTGATCCTGAAGTGTTTAAAAAATACTTGAAGATGCGGAAAAACCATTGTATCATGGTTGCATAAAGTTTACCAAGTTATCTGCATTGGTTAAACTGTATAACTTCAAAACTAAGAATAACCTATCTCACACTGGATTTTCAGATCTACTGACATTGTTGGGTGATATGTTGCCAATGAACAATAAAATACCATCATCCATGTATGAGGCTGGGAAGACGTTTGCTGCATCAAGAATGGGATATGAGAAAATACATGCATGTCCATATGATTGCATACTATATAGAAAGGAGTACAAAGATGCAACTTCATGTCCTACATATGGTACATCAAGATGGAAGTTGAAGAAGAATTCCACTGAAATAAGAAAGGATGTGCCTGCAAAATTTTTATGGTATTTTCCACCTATTCCAAGGTTTCGAAGGATGTTCCAATTAGCAAAAATAGCGAAGGATTTGACATGGCATGCTCATGAAAGAGATTATGATGGCACCATGTGTCACCCTGCGGATTTTCCATCATGGAAGTTAGTAGACCACAAGTGCCCAGATTTCACTGCGGAGCCTAGAAACCTTCGATTAGCTATTTTTGCAGATGGAATAAATCCACACAATTCCCTTAGCAGTAGGTATAGTTGTTGGCCAGTTATAATGATTACCTATAATCTTCCACCGTGGTTATATATGAAAAGGAAATTTATGATGTTATCATTGTTAATATCAGGTCCATAAGAACCTGGTAATGACATTGATGTTTACTTGGCACCACTAATTGATGATTTGAAAATGTTGTGGGAGGTAGGTGTTGAAGCTTATGACGCTTATAAAGAAGAACACTTCAGGTTAAAGGCTATATTGTTGTGGACAATTAACGACTTTCCAGCATTAGGCAATTTGAGCGGTTGTACTGTGAAGAGATATTATGCATGTCCAATTTGTAGTGAAGGAATATGTTCTCACAGATTAAAATATGGTAAGAAGAACACATATGTTGGCCACAGAAAATTTCTTCCACGCTACCATCCATATCAGAGGCAAAAAAAAGGCATTTAATGGTGAGCAAGAGTTTGGATTAGCTCCAATACCATTAACTGGGGAGGAGATATTAAATAAGGTTGGAGGGCTTGTAACCATATGGGGAAAGAAAAATAAAAAAGCATTAGATGTTGGTGGTACAAAATGTTGGAAGAAGAAATCATTATTCTTTGAACTTGAATATTGGAAGTACTTACATGTTCGACATAATTTGGATGTTATGCATATTGAGAAGAATGTGTGTGAGAGCCTCATTGGTACGTTACTTAATATTCCAGGAAAAACAAAGGATGGAATTAATTTTCACCTTGATCTTGTAGAAATGGGTTTGCGTAAAGAATTGGCACCACAAATTAGGGAGAAGCGAACATACTTGCCTCCAGCATGTTACACATTGTCTAAGGATGAGAAAAGAAGAGTATGTACAACATTATTGGAATTAAAGGTTCCAGAAGGATACTCTTCAAATTTGGGAAGTCGTGTATCAATACAAGACTTGAAACTTTATGGTCTAAAATCACATGATTGTCATGTATTGATGCAACAATTACGACCTGTGGCAATTCGATCTGTGTTACCTAAGCATGTAAGACATGCCATTATCAGGTTATGTTTCTTTTTCAATGCTATTTGTAGCAAAGTGGTGGATGTGGGAAAATTAGATAAGATTCAAAAAGATCTTGTGGTCACATTATGTTTGCTTGAAAAGTACTTACCACCTTCATTCTTTGATATCATGGTGCATTTGATAGTACATCTTGTTAGAGAAGTTCGACTTTGTGGACCAGTTCACTTTAGATAGATGTACCAATTTGAGAGGTTCATGAAGATCTTAAAGGGTTATGTTCGTAATCGTAATTGTCTTAAAGGTTGCATTGCTGAAAGTTATATTGTAGAATAAGCTGTTGAGTTTTGCGCAGAGTACTTATCTGGAGTGGATGCAATCGGGATTTCTTCTAATAGGAACATAACAATTGATGATGACATAGAAATTGGAAGGCCTTTATCAAGTGGTTGTGTTGTTACTGTTGATCGTAATGAATGGGAGCAAACACATCGTTATATGTTAGAAAATACAAGTGACATTCAACCATACATTGAGTAAGAATATTTCATATACATTTTTTTTACAATTGTATTCTCACAAGTTAGAGATTTATCTCATAATATATTGATTTATTCATGATTTGATAGGGAGCATATGGCTTGGTTGAAGCTAAATTATCATCGCCAATCACAAAGTAAAAAATGGCTACAAATTGAGCATAATAAAACATTTATGTATTGGCTTCGTAAAAAGGTATTAGGGTAATTCAACATTTATCTTTTTCTAATACCGAATATTATTAAGAAAAAATTAGCTAACTATTCAACCATATACAGGTCTCAAAGGAATTAAGTGGCCAAAATAATATCTCAAATAATCTGAAGTGGATAGCACAAGAACCTCGATTGGATGTTATAAAATTCCCTGACTATATCATCAATGGTTGTTGTTATCACACAAAAGATCGGGATAACTCACGAGTCAACCAAAACAGCGGAGTTAGTTTAGTGGCAACAACAATGCAGGTGACAGGTTACAAGGATAAGAACCCAGTGTTTACGGATATGAGTTACTATGGAGTTATTACTGAGATATGGCAACTTGACTACAATATGTTCAAGATTCCGGTATTTAAGTGTGATTGGGTTGACAACACAAAGGGAATTAGAGTGGATGAGTTGGGTTTCACATTAGTTGAGTTAGGGAGGATAGGCCATAAAGACAATCCCTTCATTTTGGCTTCCCAAGCTAAACAAGTTTTTTATGTACAAGATCAACTTGATCCGAGATGGTCAATTGTGCTAGAGCCTCCTCAAAAACAATATTCTTGTGAAAAAGGATGATGAGTTCAATGATTTTTGTATAGAGCATCATGGCTTTACAAAAGTTTTGCCAGAAGTTGAATCATTAGATGTGGTTGATGATTCTATGTCATCTTACATGCGAGGAGATTATGAGGGAACTTGGCTCGATAATCCATGATGGAAAAAAAAATGTCTTTGTAAGAATGTATGTCTAAATGTTGTATTTTCATGTTAAAATGTTTGACTTATATTCATTTTCTTCGTGTCTTTATATTTAATTGTTTAACTATTTGACATTTTTTCTTAATTTTTTATTTTATTTTATTCACAGGATGGATATTTCTCATGTCCTGCCTACTGATGGAGAGGATGCATGGTTACCAGCAACAGAACCAAAATCTAATAAAAGAAAAGATAGAGGTTTGACAACATTACCAGATGTCATAAAGGATAGGAGTTCTGGTGTACGGAAAGCCATTGACTATAATGAGAATGGCCAATTGATTGGAAACAATTCAATCAAATGTTCAAGCTATCATGGGGTGTTGGCTCGCACAACGGTTCCGATATGCTATAAAGACTGGTTTGAGGTGCCAGCTGAATTGAAAGAAAAATTATGGAGTTATGTGGAGGTAAGTAAAACACTTAAACATGTATTTGAGTGCAATCAAAATTAGAATTTTATAATATTATGTTTTTTGACTACTCAGTTAACATACAAAGTGAATGAAAGAAGTAAGAAAAAAGTGTTATCTTCAATTTGTTCAAAATGGAGGACATTCAAGAAAGAATTTACCAAGTACATATGTGAAAACAAGTCCAATCCTGAGATCATATCAAACCCACCAGCAATTTATGGATTTGTTGAACAAAGACATTGGGACTCATTTCTTGAAAGGCGACTATCAGAAGAGTTTGAGGTAAAAATAATCAAACTTTAGTTATTTAAAATGTCAGTATTAAATGCTAGACCCATCAAACATTGTATAGTTATGTTTTAACAGTGGCATGCCCCTATAATCTTATAAATTTTTTGTTTTATTTTATGACTTATTCACCAAAAAAAAAATATTAAATGCTATACATTTGGATTAACTTTGTGTGTTACATTTTTAAAGATTTTGAGCCAGGTTCAGAAATGGAGACGAAGTCAAAATAAGTATAACCATAGAATCAGTCGAAAGGGCTATGCTCGCTTTCAAGAAGACTATGTAAGTGGTTATAAATTCTATAATTTAATAACAATTTTGATATGATTATTTTGAAAAATTGATGTATGTTTGATTGATAGAAACGTATGACCGGATCTATTGAAGATTTGGATAGAAGCATTCTATGGAAAAAGGCTCGTCAAAATAAAAATGGAGAATATGATGACAAGACAATTATGGAACAAGCTGCAAGAATTGTAAGATGTTTGTGTGTACTGATTGCATTTATTTTATATTACCTCAACCCTTCAACTTTCTTATATAGTAATGTAATATTGTAGGATGAGTTGACCAAACAAAAAAGTGATGGGAGCTTAAAGACTGAAGGATGCAATGACATTCTTACTATGGCATTGGGTACTCCTGAATCTTCTAGTCAAGTAAGGGGTGTAGGAAATTCTGTCACACCTAGCACCTGCTTTCACTTGCCTAGACGTGGGAATTAGTCACATTGGGAGAAGAAATGTAATGATCTTGAGGCAGTGGTGGTACAATTGCAAGCTAGGCTTAGTGCAGTGGAACAACAAATACCACATACACCAGAATCTAAACATGTTAGTTCAAACACCTTGAAAAGTGGTTATGAAAGAAATTTTCAGCCTGATTTTCTCTCAACAGAAAATAGAGTGAGAACTAAGGATGACATTCCACCCCAAGCTCTTACCCAAAAGATTATAAAGGTGTGTAGCATTTAGAACACCTAAAGTTGTTATATTTTCTAATATTGTTAGTGATTTTATTAGTGCTTTTGTTGTTATCTGTGTGTTTGTTATAGAGCAAATGTTCAAACACATTGAAAAGTGGTAGTAGAGGCAATTTTCAGCATGATTCTTTATTAGCAAAAAATAGGATGAGAACTAAGGACGACATTCCACCTCAAGATCCTAAACAAAATAAGAGAAAGGTGTGTAGTTTTTATCTATTGATGTTATAATTTCTAATATCGTTAGTGATATTCTTAGAAGTTACATTTTTAACTTTGTGTGTTATAGGGCAAACCATGTAAACTCGCAGTAGGTTCCATTGAAAATATTGTTGCTCATGGTACGGTGTATGAGAGAATTGAACCCAATGAAGCCATTTATACGGTGCCATTAGGAGAATCCAATGTGCGTGTATCTGTTGAAGTTGTTATTCAAAAAGATGCACATCTTCCTATACCTATCCCAGATAAGATGCTTATTGTTGGAGAAGCAGTGAGATTTTTTGTTGCTTGGCCCAAAAATCTTGTATTGGTCAGTGATGAGGTAAAATATTCAAACTTAGAAACTTTATTACAGTTTCTTAAAATTAAAGTTGACTTATATTTGTTTATTTTGAAAATTTTAAACTTAGGGAGCTTCAATTAATGTTGAATGTGGAAAATATCAAGAGTCCATTCAATCTTTTGTTTCATTAGTTGAGCGTATCAAGTATGATGAAGCCATAGACATTCTACTAGAGAAAGACATATTTGGGGAGGAGATCAATATCCAACTTCAAAGAGTAGACATGGAGTACATATGTCATGTAAAAGAATTATCTGTTACATGTATCATGTTGTATATAAGGTAAGGACAATTTGCTACATCAATAGTTATTTCTGCAGATTTTATGAATTACGAATTTAATTAAAATTTGTTTATTTTATTAGTCATCTCCATCAAGTGTTGAAGGCTTCCAATTGGAGGAAACAATTTGTATTTGTTAACCCTTGTGTCGTTAGTGGAAAAACTATGGCTGGGAAGAAATCAAAATCAGTGTTGCTTGCAAGAAGATTAGAGGAGGCTATGCTAGAACAATTGATTTCACTTCCTTATAATATTGGGTAATTATCTAAAACTATTTATTTCATGTGTTCAAATGATAATAAACTTATTAAATTTATACTTGTGACTTGTTCAATTGTAGGTACTATTAGATATTGTTAGTCATTGATCTAACATTGATGATTGTGTACTTGCTTGATCAGATTAATTCTAAAATAAACACAAGCTCTGAAGTTGTAATAAACACGTAAGTTTGGCTAGTTCGTACATTTTTAAGCAATTTGAATTACCCTAAAAATATTTTGACTTATAGAATTTCTTTTGTAAAGTGCTTTGAAAATTTATGAAACTACCCAAAGGAGGAGGAGGACTAATCCAGTTTGGAAAGTAGTTCAAGTAATCAATATCATTTTCTCTAATTTTATCATACTTATATTTATACTAATGATTGTTAAGCTTGATCATAACACTTTATATGTAGTTTCTAATAATAATGAAAATGTTTTCATGTAGTCCCCGCAACAACCTACAAATGTGGAATGTGGGTTTTATGTAATGCGGTATATAAAAGACCTCATTAGAGATCAAAGCATCCTAAGAAAACAAAATGTGAGATAAATTCTGAACTTTTATTACTATTATATTCATGATACTTGCACATCTTCTTCATATTATCTAATTGTTTGTAAATAACCTCTTACAGTTCAATGGAAAAAAGACTTACACGGAAACCGAACTTGATGAAGTGCGAGTTGAATGGATTAATTTCACACTAAAGAATATGAGTTGAAATCCAATGTAAGTATGATATAACTTTCATTCTTTAAATTGCTAATCAACAATTTCTTTAGTTAGTAAGGAATATATAATCACTTCAATATTTCATTTTAGATTTGTTGATTCTATGTATATTTGGTTTTATGACTTTAAAATATCTGCTCATACATTAAAGATTTTCATTTTGGATTTATTGATTCTATGTATATGTCATATTTATATGTGGTAATCCAAACATTTTATACTAGTAATAATCAAAGTTGTTATTCATTTTCTATTGATGCAAGAGATGAAGAGTTAGTGTGATGAGAAAATGTTTGATTTTGTCTTTTGTAAGACAAGAACAATCTCTACAAAAATATTAAGTTTATTCATATGCTTCTAGCAGTTTTTGAATTAATTTGTATTTTTATTTTTCAGGTCAGAAATTTCTTGGAGAAATACAAAATATGGTCAAAAAATTCAACAATTTCGTTTTTTCAACTTTTTATTTTTTATTTTTAATATATGTAAGCACAGTTAAAAACTTTTTATTAATTCCTTTGTATATACTTTTAAACATTTAACTTTCATTTATGAAATATATCATTTATGAAATATATGACGTTATTCCATTCAATATATGGTTGTGATTCAAAATATAGTATATAGTGTATATTACATTCTTCAAATGCATATAACGTGTGATCTTATCTGATTATTAATCACATATTTTATTAGTTATTAATCACACTTAAAATTTGTAATCTAAATGTTTATTATCACACTTAAAAGATGTGATCTAAATGTTATTAATCACACTTAAAAGGTGTGATCTAAATGTTATTAATCACACTTAGAAGATGTGATCTAAATATCTTTAATCACACTTAAAAGGTGTGATTAAAAATGACCACTTTTAATCACACTCTCAAAGATCACACTTTAACAAAACTTAAAAGGTGTGATTAAATAATATACATCACATAAAAAAAAATATGATCTTTATATATTTTTGTAGTAGTGTTCTCTCTCAGGTGTATATTTTGCAAGTGTATCCAGTTGGGTAAGCATCATGGATTGGAATTGATTCAAGATGTAGTTGCATTTGGTATTGTCCTGTCAACTAACCTAAATTATAGGATTCTGTTACCATCTTCTTCGAGCACATTGCTTTGGCACCCAAATTGTGAAATGGATGGACTCAAGTACATGCATTGAATTAATGGGCATTCCACCATCTCATAATACTGCGACTTGTTAACTCATAGGGGACAGTCAATGCCATAAAAAGTAGGGCATTTGCAAATCAAAAATTTTAAATGCACTCTCATCACAAAATTGAACACAATTGAGGATTGGGTTCGGTTTTGCGGTCAAATTCTGTGTATCTAGAAGAAATGATTGCAACTAAGTTAAAGCATTTGAAAAAAATATGGAGGTGTAAATGTTAGGCTACAATTTTTATTTGCACCATAATACAGTCTCAGACCTTTCTGTTTTTGCAATTACTTTTATTTCTTTTCATTTATTTGCAAACAGTTCTTTTATATGCAAAAAATCCAATCACAAATTTTATTTTGTTTCAATTATTTATAATCCTCCCTAAAATGTAAGAATTAGCATATAGCAGATTATTATGTACTGAGACTATGATTGGATTGGAGGACAAAATCTTTGAGTGCAATGGTGATACTGTATCACTATTTAATCCATTTACCACATCATTAATATCATCGTAACATTAGATTTGAAAAATATTTGATGGCCCGAATTTTTGTGGTTCGAATAGTTCAAATGTGTCAAAACGATGTCGTTTTGAATGTTTCGAGCCATTCGAGCAATGATTTTTCAGGCCACCAATCATTGTTGAAATTTTTATTTGAATTGAATATTTTGTGGTATAATTAAAATATTTTGTGGCATATTTGCAGGTATAATTAGAATTATCTTGATATTTGTAAATATTCTCCTATTGATTAAAAAAAAAAGTAAAAATAATAAAAGATAAAATTCTTTGTCATCTTGACTTAATTAGCACACTCTTAAACATAATAAAAAATAGAAAAAATTAGTGTAACATTCCTTTTTAACTTTGTGTAGTATGAGAGGTCATAGATTTTTTTTTTTCAATTAGCTAAGGCGCTCAACATTTTTACAGAGAAATTTCGGTCTCAACTCAGAGAAATTTCAATTTTCACAAAGAAATTTCTCTACGATCATATCGGAGAAATTTTGAAATTTTTCTTATAAAAATTAAAATTTTCTGAGTCAAACAAAATTTTTCTAAGACAAATTTTCTCTATAATACTATGAAAATATTGTATATTCTTTATCTTATAAAATTTTAATATCATGGATTTTAAAAAAAAAATGAATAATGTTTTAGAGCACTAAATTGGGAGCCCTAGAGCATCACTAATGATGTGGCACAATGGCCCCCACCAAAGTGATGTGATGTTTTAGCTTGAGTTTTTTTTTTTTTTTTTTTTTTTTAACTCATTAGAGCTATTAGTGGTCCAAAAATTAGTGGGATGAATCACCACTCAAAAAAAATTACCCTTAAAATTATCTCACTTGACATTTTGACTTTAGCATGTTCTTAGGAATTTTAAAATAGTGATAAATAATTTGACGCTCTTTTTGTGACAGCTAAAGTTTGTGCAATTATATAAGAATTTTTTTAAAATAAAAAAATAACTGTGATTGTACAAAAACAAAACAAAATCAGATAAAAGATCTGTGGCCCCCAAAGTGACAAACTGAACCTGAGAAGAGATTGGAGGGCCTGTTTGGGGGATTGGGGATGTTGCTGCACGAGGTGCGCAGCAGCATCTGTTGTGCAGTGAAATGGGCCTATTTTGGGATTCATTTTGAAAATGCGAGCCATTTATATTTTAGAATACATCAAGTAGAATATGCTTGTAAAAAATCAAATTAATCGGATACCGTTTATCTATTTATCCACTCATATTTCTATCTACAAAAATAAATAATAATTGTAATTTAAAGTCTTAAAAGGAATACAAATGTGAGTGGATAAATAGGTAAATGATATCCGATTAACTTAATTTTTGCAGGCATATTTTACTTGATGTATTCTAAAATGTGAACGGTTCAAATTATCAAAATAGATCCCGAAATGAGCCCATTTCACCGCACAGCAGATGCTGTGCGCACCCCGTGTGCAGCATCCCAAATTCCCTGTTTGGAAGCTTATGAGACTTATTTATTTATTTTCTGTTTTCAGTAAGGTCAATATATAGAAATAGAACTAATATTGGTTGGTTGGCTTGGCGTGGTAGATTACGTTGTAGAAAAGGCATGAAATTTAATGGCTGCCTATCAATTCAAATGACTGTTTTGCCGGAGTGTAGATAGTGAAAGCAATTTGGGAAAAATGTTATAATATTAATATGTGGTTGACATTTATCAGGCACGTCCATTTAATCTCCATTTCTAAGGCTGCAAATGAGATCTCTACTTCTAAGGCTGCATATGAGTTAAGTTTGACTAATAAATAAGTGTAAAAATTAAATTTGAACTCGTCTACTTAGTAAAAGAACAAAGTTCAAACAAGATGAGCTTGAGTGTTTGGCTCGTTTGTAATCTTATCCACTACACACCCAAATTCTAGATTTCTAGACTTATTATTAGTGAAAATAATAAAATGTATGGTGTTCTTGATTTAAGATGTCTACAATACATTGCTTGGAGAGCACATTTTGACATCAACTCAACTTTTTTGTAGTTGGAAATAGATTTGGTTTTGTCATGTTCACATGGGATTAGTATGAGTCCTACTTTAATGGTTTGAGTCGTTTATTTTATAGATTTTTGTGTAGATCATTTATAAAAATATTAAATTAATTCAATATTTGTAATTACATGATGCTGTCATATTTGTTTTTTATAAGAAAAAATAAATGAAATGTTATTTTGAAATAAACCATTCTTTACTTTTTTGGAAGACAAATCTAATAAAATAATGAGGTTATGATCGTTAATCTACACGCAAGAGTTTACAAAATGGACAAATCAGATCATGTGCTTGGGACTCATGATTAACTCCACGAGGAAAATTGCAAAGAATCAAATCTTTTTCCAACTAGAAAGAAGTTGGGTCATTTTTATGATGAGAAGTCTCCCCACGATCGAGAAGACTTTTTGGGCTCATCTTTGCTTACTTAATCCCAAATACTTATAATCACTTGTGAATAATATGTATCAATTAGGCGAAGCAATTGTACTAGGTATACAATGCATTCCATTTGGATTAACTAAACAAAAGACAACTCACCAAATTGGTTCTTTTGCACATCACAATGTGTCGAGGAAAAAAGCTGTTAGACAATTTTTATTTTTTCATACCATTTAAATTTTATTAATAGTTGGGTATGTGCGTTACACGTGACACTTATTTTTTATCAATTGTTAGTATTGTAATTATGTGTGTCTCTTAAATTGGTATATGATATGTATATAAAGTATAAAGACTTATACGGGTAAATTGATCTACATCCAAAATACAACTAAGTAAGAAATGAATACATACTCAATTAAAGAATTTAAATGATAAGTGAGAAATTTTATAAATATAAATATTAATTTATAGTTAAATTATTGAGATCACAATCTTATCTTAAACAATAAATAGGTCTTTTAAATATATAATATTACACAAATATTTTTCTATCAACTTTCTACTTCAATTTTTCATAATTCGTACATGTAATACAATTGAATGTATGAAATTAATTGCACAATTACACAATTTTGCTTAATAGTTCATTGCATAACATAAATTTATTGAACCCACTATTACATATTATTTACATACTATTGGTGTAAGAATGTATTAATATCAATATGTAATATATTTTTATATATCAAGAGTTGTTGAGTTTTGTTTCTTATGCCACGAATATCTTGCATGATGAAAAATATAACATTAGTCATTAGTATGCTTTCATTTATGTAGAAAATGTGGAATAATTTTTTTTAAGAAATTGAATGATATTGTAGTTTAGTATTTCGATCGATATAGAAATTTCATAATTGTTTTCACGATATTTATAAATTCATACTTATAAGTGTCTATAGGATCACTTTCATAAAACTGTCAAGTTACATAATTTTTTATGCCATCTGTAAGTAATTAACATATGACAAAAATTGATCAAAACTTTTTATTTGATGTACCTACTTTCTGCATTATTGGGATAATGTTTGGATATCATTTGATTTTTCCTTATAATTTGACTAAAATATGTGTATGATGTACATTGTTTTTCTTGAATTTCACAACAGATAGGACAATTTCAACTTCAGCTCGTCTAACTTTGCTTGGAGAGTATGTTGCAATAGATCTTTCATAGTTTTTATTTCATCATCTTCTTATTTTTCTTCTTACTCACAATTATAATTCATTGTAATAAAAATTATGAATTTCAAAATACATTTGCCGTCAATAATGTGATTTTTTTTTTTTTTTTTTTTTTTTTGTGAGGGGAAAAAAGTAGATTTATTGTGGTGATGTAAGTGTTTTGCAAAGTCTTGATTTGTTATTGAAAGTATTTGTTATAGACATTTGTTTGTATGACATATATGTATATATGTATTGAACATAAGTTGATAAGAGAACAATACAAAATAGTTTTTTTCCTAGCAAATATAACTATATTACTAGAGCGATACATGTTAAAAAATTAAAGTATCCAATGGTAATATAGCATTAGAGATTGACAATATATGAATACAGTAATATATATAATTAAGTTTACATTTATATTTTTTTTTTATACATGTATATATGTAGACATTGATATATATAAGATATCACAAAAGTAATATATGAAATCTTTTGCAACAATATAATACAGATAATAATCAGAAGTTAATTATTCATAATTAAATAGTTGATCATAATGTAGATGTTTAGTGTTATATTTTTGTGTGTATGCAATTATTACATTCTTTGAAAGGAATTCGTAAATAATTTTTGTAAAATTAGAGATTAGTGAAGAAAAATTTATAATGTTTGGTTTGGTTTATTTTTTCAAACTTACATATTTTTGTCTTTGACGCTGCTTTTTTTAAATAGCCCTTTTATTTTCTTTTAAGATTTACTTAATCTAAATACACTTAGAAAATAATTTGTTGTGCATATTTTTTGAAAAAAAAAATTATTAATATTAAATAATAATAATAAATCAGTACATTTTGAATCTACCAATTTTTTTACCAATATTTTACTTTTAAATTCTATTTAAATTATTAGATATTAGATTTTTATGTAAAAGTATAATTTAAATATAAAATATGAAGAAATTTCAGTATCTTTAATCACCAAAACTGAGAAAATATAAAAAATAAAAAACTAAAAAATAGATTTAAAAAATAAAATCAACAAAAATGGTTATTGTTTAGAATTTTGATATCATACCTTGATTATTAAGGTACCACGTAAAATATTACAGTTCATAAAATATAAATTTGATTTATATAAGACTTCTGCATGACTTTTGGACAATAAAGAGATAGTTGACATAAATCACTGTGAATAATTTTGATTGAATCTTAAAGTTGTACGCATTCGTTCGAATCTAAACAGAAGAAAGTGCATGCATTTTTAAAATAGAGATTTGTGCTACATTTCAAAAACAATATTAAAGTATCCTAAAAATAAAGAGGTAGTTGGTTTATATAAGAGTCTTCATAATCAAGGTATGATGTCAAAATTTAACTCTAAAAATAAAGAGATAGTTTATATAAGATTCTTCATGATTTTTAAAAAATATAATAGTTTGAGAGGATAAAATTAAGATTTAAAAAAAGTAAAAAATATGATACGCTTTTCACACTTTTATAATAATAATAATAATAAATAGTAGAAATACGCCAGTAAGGGGATAACTTCTCAATTACTGATGAAGAGCTCAAGTTGAGAACACTATGAAAAACATAGCAATTTTTATGTCCAAATGGTAGGGATGTAATCAGTTCGGGACAGTTAGTATTTCGATGAAATTTTACGCCGAACTGATAGTGTTAGTTTTATTATATTAAGAACCGATATAGACCAAATTTTTCAATAAATTGCACCAATTCAAACGGTTTGACTGGGTACGATTTTTGGTTTATGACCTTTCAAATTTGAGTTAGTTCTGAAATTTGTAGTACAGTAAATAATTTACATAAGAATATTGAATTAATCATTTGTACATTACTTTAATATCCAATCCAACCATTCACAAAATACAAATAAAAGAATTAATAAACACTAAGTGTTTAAACTTTTATTGAAGTAGAATTAGAAACAAAATATAATCTGAAAACCAAAGTTTTGACACCGAAACAAAACCAAAGTTTAAAACCATCATCCCGTAAGGCTAAATCACAAGTCTATCAAGTAGAGTTAAGACAAAAAATTGAAAACGACATAAACATCTGATATAGCTATAGGCATAGTAGTGGCAAAACTTGACTGAATCACATATAAGTGACAAACTAACAACCTATCACATTACCAATATCTATTACCAAACTTGAAATATTTAAGAAAAAATAAATAATTAAGTGAATCAATTGAATTTTGTACTCAACAAATTTTATTATATATTTAATATATATTATGTTTAATATATGAAACTTTCGGTCGATTTCGGTTTAATTCGGTGCACAAAGTGCTTAAACTGGTACCGAAACTGAAAATCAAAAAAAATTAATTTTAAAAACCACACAGATCGATTTATATTAAAAAAACTAACTTAATATAGCTGGTTTGGTACAGTTCAATTGATCTAGTCAATTTTTTCGATTTTGTTTACATCCTCATGAAATGGTTTAAGAAGTCATTGGATGATGAATTTTCCTAGTATTGTCACAATATGTTGGGGGAACACAAAGTGGGAAGCAAATTTTCAAGCTATTTTGCTAGTCTTGCTCTTTTTTATTTTATTTTTCTTCTTTTTGGTTGAAGATTTTCAAAATTTAAGAAACAAAACCGCAATTCCTAAGGATTTGAGTGTTGTCAAAAGACAAACTTAATACTAAAAGGTCATAACCAACGTCACAATTATTTTTTTTTTTAAAAACTCAAGCTCTACAATCACCGTGATGAGTTATAATTACACTATTTGACTCGTAACCGAATATCACATAAGATCATAATTGATATGTAATACACTCTTTTTTGAAATGTGTATTACAAAATGGTCCTTTTTCCCTATCAAATAAGTTACTCTGATGAGATCTAGAATGCCATTTTATTATTTCATGAATGGTGCCTCGTTTTGGAGTATTGTGAAATGACCAAAAGTCAAAAAAAAAAAAAATTTATCATGGCTGATCAATTTTTGCTATGATACCTATGACACTAGGGTTGTCCAATACCCAAAAAGGATGTCTATATATATCAGCACTGATTTAGACCCCCTTTCACTTCAACCTCCACCACCTCACACACACGTGGCGGGTGGTGATTGGAGGAGAAGAAAAAAAAGAAAAAAAGATAAAGAAAAAGTGACCAATCAAAGGGGAAAGGGGGTCCAAAAAAAGGGGTTCTCAATCTTTATTCCTATATATATATACACTAATGACTGACCCGCGCAATATATATATATAGTTTAAATAAATAAAAATAATATAAAAGATTATTATATGTTGCGTGGGAAAATTTTTCTTTATTAGACTTAAGATAGAAGGTTCGAGTCCTAATCTTTCCATCTATCTAATTTTTTTGTTTTAAATAAAAATATAAATACTTAACAACATAAGAAGAGAAGGTGGTTAAAAGACACAGGGATAATTACATATAGATTCTAATAAGTGGATTTATTATCTAATAGATTTTATGAAAAAAAACGTCACTAATTGTAAGTTTTAGCGACAATTTATAAAAATCATGACAAAAAAAAGTCACTAATTGTCAATTTTTAGCGACATATATAAAAAATTGTCACAAAAATTATTTTTCGTGACAATTTTATCAAGACTTATTTTTAATAGCACTTTATTGGAATTAAGTCCAACTATTATGACCTATTGATAATTTACCCAAAGACACGTATCCACTTTATAATAATATAGAGTATAGATAGATAGAAGATATACATATACACTAGTTTATAGCAGTTAGTCCATTATTAGAAAAAATAATATCTTATCCATTTTAATAAATTAAAAAATATATCTTAAAAAATATTTATGCCATGTATACCAACAAAAAATATTTAGGAAAATCTAACAAAATTTTTCATAAATGGAAAAGATTATGGCGTACACTCCTCAAAGGGTGTGTACCGTATGTACCTTATAAATAAAGGAAAAAATAGTATAATTTCATAATTTTAAAATCATAACTAAAAAGAAAATTATAACCAAACAACACATGATGTAACGCCCTCAAAATAATACATAAAACCCCACATACTTGACAAGCATTGATATAAGAGAAATAAACATTTTTCCATTCATCAGAGTAGTCTTTACAAATGTATTACATGTTGACAATAAAAGTAAATGCCCAACGGCTTACAACTTTCCAAGTCAACACTTGGTTACACAAAAGAGAGTACTAACTCACATCATATTAAGCCCTTGACCTGAATTTACATGTAATACAACAAAAGATAACAAAACAACAAAAAAAGGTCTTCAACTCCCAAAACCTTCTAAGCTATGACCTTGGAAGTGGCATATCACCTGAATCTGAAAATGATGTCCCATATAGGGTGAACCACAGCCTAGTAGAGATATACTAAACCAAATATAAACAATGACTAACACAGTAGTATTTGATAGACGGTTAACATTTATAAACCACATTATATCATAATCCATTTCCATGACATGAAATCCATGTTCCATTTCATATTCCTTTGCTTATACAAATCATTTCGTAAACGTGGCTCAGAACCTGGCCAAACATTTCAATGAGACTACACCTCATGTTAAAACACTTCTTAATTCAACATTCAAATGAGTTTACAACTCACAATTAAAACACTTCGATGCATCAATTAATACACATATTTGCTGTATTAACACTCCCATTTAATACACATGTTTGCTGTATTAACACTTCAATCTGATACACATATTTGCTGTATGGAGTCCATCCCCTATCTTCTCCCAAACAGGTTTGAGAGTTCATCCCCTATCTTCCCTCAAACCATGGAGTACATCCCCTATCTCCTCCCACACAATACACATATTCCAAGTATATAAGCAATTATCATATACAAAGATCAATCAATACACATATTTGATGTATTATTCCAACGGTCATATTCAATGACATATTCAATGTGATTAGTTTCGGTTTTCCCTAATCAACATACAGTGTCTACAACAATCAAGACTATCCTCCACCGATAGCCCAAAGCAGATATTTCTAAACAGAACATAAATGCATTAACAGATATAATATCAACTTATTCCATAGGTGAGTGATTAATTCATTCGACTACACCATTCAATCCCATAATTTCCCAATTTCAATATTCTCAATTCAATTTCCCATTTCCCCAAATTAATTATACAAATTAATTATTCAATACAATTAGGGCATTTTTTCCCCTTTTTCCAACAATAACCCTAAGGCTCATTTTTCACCCATAATCCATAAACAACCTCCATTTCAAGTCTATAACACAAATATGACTCAAACATGGAAAAACCTTTTTTCTTAAATTACATAACAAACCCTAACTTTTCCAAAATTACCCAACAATCCCAACATATCAAAATGCCAAAATTTAGAGACAAAGCTCATAAGATGGAGTAGGATATCCCTACCTCGAAATGAAGAGCTCAAATGAAGAAAGAGACCAAAATCCAATGTGCTCCAAATCCCCAAATTTTCATATTAAAAGGAAGCCCTCGTGATCCTCTATCTTTCTTACAAAGAGACTAGGCTAGAAACTCAATGGAAGTAGATCAATCCCTAGAGATAAGGTGTTTAGAGAGAAAGGGAGCTTGGATCTAGGGTTTTAAAATTGAAAGAGATGAAAAAGTGAAGTGTTTCCCCGCTGCTGTCTGTTGATATAACACAGGCTCGCTCGAGCGAAGGATTGGTCGCTCGAGCGACCAGACACAAAGAATACTCGCTCGAGTGTAGAAAGTCTCGCTCGAGCCAACAATTCGAAGCTTCAGGTCTACAACCCAGAAGCACGCTCGAGCAACAGAATACTCGCTCAAGCGAAGAAACTCAAAACATACACCTCGCTCGCTCAAGCGAAGGAAACCTCGCTCGAGCCAAGAAATGGAACCTTCAGGTCCAGAACTAGACGCAGACGCAGACGCAAGCTCGAGCGAAGGACTTCTCGCTCGAGCCACCAGATACAAAAACTCAACTCTCGCTCGAGCGAACAAACCCTGGCTCAAGCGAAGGATTCAAAACAAAGAGCTCGCTCGAGCGACAAAGTCCTCGCTCGAGCGAAGACACCAAAATCTGGACAGCAACCATTTGCTCCCAAACATATCCAACCTGTAACAAACCTGCCCAACACATCCTATAACTCATAAATAAGGAATTAAAGGATAACAACAAGATAAAACAACAGCCAATACTACAGAACATAAGTCTGGAACACTGTACATAAAGGGGTAAAACCCGGGATCGCTATAACCTCCCCCCTTAAAGAATTTCGTCCCCGAAATTAGGCACAAGTTTTCAAAAACAAGTTTTTCTCAATTTCCAACAATATTACATTTCAATATTCAATAACTTGACCCATTACTGGTCATTCCATCTCTTACCAAAAGGCATTTCACAATATACAACTTCCAACGTACATTAACAACATGCACTCATCTGAAATTTACCAATTTCAACATATATTCCAAAATTCAATTATATAATCAATGCCAACAACATATTTGCATTTCTATAACATATTTAACATACACAATGTTAAAATAAACCTCCAATCTCAAAACATGATTCAAAATACTTCTACAATATTTCCATAAACCAAACATATACAATGCTCTCAAGGTTTATCAATACAACAAGATATTCAACATATGCTCAAACATCCACAAATAAATTCGGATATTTCTCTCGTACCTCCAACTCACGTTCCCAAGTGGCTTCCTCCACTCCGTGATGCTTCCACAAAACTTTCACCAAAGAGATGGTCTCGCCCCGCAAGACTTGATCCCGCCTATCCAAGACCCGAACCGATCTCTTCTCATATGAGGCATCCTCATCAACCTCTAGGTCGGTCCAATCCAAAACATGCGATGGATCTGGCTCGTACTTCCGAAGCATACTAACATGAAACACGTCATGACCGGACAACTGCGGCGGCAAAGCCAAACGATAGGCAACCTCGCCAATCCTCTCAAGGATCTCAAAAGGGCTAATAAATCGAGGGACAACTTCCCTCTCTTACCAAATCTCATCAAACCCCGTTTGGGTGATATCTTCAGAAACACGTGATCACCCACCTCAAATGCCAAAGGCCTCCTCCTACGGTCGGCATAACATTTCTGACGACTCTGGGCTGTAACAAGCCTCCTACGGATAAGTTCAACTTTCTCCGTCGTTTCCCTCACCAACTCCGGGCCCAACAAAGGTGTATCACCCACCTCAGCCCAACAAACTAGAGACTTACAAGGTCGGCCATACAAAGCCTCAAACAGTGCCATACTGATACTCGACTGGAAACTGTTGTTGTAGGCAAACTCCACCAAGGGCAAGTGCCTCTCCCACGACCCACTAAAGTCAAGAACACAACCCCGAAGCATATCCTCAAGGATCTTAATAGTATGCTCGGACTGCCCGTCAGTCTGAGGATGATAAGCCGTGCTAAAGGTCAACCTAGTGCCCAAGGCACTCTGTAAACTCTGCCACAACCTAGCAGTAAAACATAGATCTCTATCTGAGACGATCGACACTGGGACCCCGTGCAACCTCACTATGTCCCGAATATACAAGTCGGCAAGATGATCTACTGAATCTCTCACGCGCATAGGGATAAAGTGCGCCGACTTAGTCAACCGGTCTACAACCACCCAAATAGCATCACTACCCCGCTAAGTCCTCGGAAGACCTACAACGAAGTCCATAGTGATATGCTCCCACTTCCACTCGGCAATAGGCAAGGGTTGTAACAAACCCGCTGGCCTCTGATATTCGGCATTTACTTGCTGACAAGTAAGGCACTTAGACACAAACACCGCAACATCCTTCTTCATTCCCCGCCACCAAAACTGGCGACCCAAATCCCGATACATCTTAGTGCCTCCCGGATGCACCGCAAGGCGTGAATGGTGAAACTCTCGAAGTACCTCCTCTCGGCAAGACTCCGGCACAAACAATCGATCTCGGTATCTCACACTCAGGTCGGGATACATAGACAAGCCCTTCTCAACCTTTCCACTGGAGATCTTTTCTCGGAGGGATTCTACCTCAAGGTCACATCTCTGTGCCTCTAACACTCGAGTCACAAGTGTAGGTTGTGCAACAACAGAAAACAAGGCCGCAGCCTCAACGGATTCGCCCAGAAGCAAATCAAACTTGCCAAGTGCACCCAACATCTCCCACTCCCGGATGGCTATACAAGCTACATCACTAATGGATTTCCTGCTAAGGGTATCGGCCACAACATTGGCCTTCCCCGGATGATAATGCAACTCAAAGTCGTAATCCTCAATAAACTCCATCCACCTCCTCTGCCTCAAGTTCAAGTCTTTCTGTGTAAACAGGTACTTCAAACTCTTATGATCCGAGAATACCTCGAACCTCTCACCATAAAGGTAATGCCTCCAAATCTTCAAGGCAAAAATCACAGCTGCTAGCTCCAGGTCATGTGTAGGGTAATTTCTCTCGTGTGTTTTCAACTTCCGCGAGCCATAAGCTACCACTTTCCTTTCTTACATCAACACACAACCCAAACCCTCTCGTGAGGCATCACAGTAAACCGCATAACCCAACCCTCTCTCCGGAATAATCAAGACCGAAGCGGTGATCAATCTAACTTTCAGCTCTTGGAACGACTTTTCATAAGTCTCACTCCATACAAATTTGACCCCTTTCCGTGTCAATCTAGTCAACGGTAAAGCTAGCCTGGAGAAATCATTCACAAACCGGCGGTAATACCCAGCTAATCCCAGAAAACTGCGGATCTCAAAAACACTCTTAGGTTGTGCCCAATCCTGCACTGCCTCAATCTTGGATGTATCAACAGACACCCCTTCCCCAAAGACTACATGGCCTAAGAACTTGACTTCTCCTAGCCAGAACTCACATTTCCCAAATTTGGCATACAGCCTATGAGCTCTAAGCAACTCCAGCACCACTCTCAAGTGTTCCTCGTGCTCCTCCTCAGAAGGCGAATAAATCAGGATGTCGTCCACGAAAACGACCACAAAACGATCCAAGAATTCCCGAAATATCCGGTTCATCCAATCCATAAAGACTGCCGGTGCATTGGTGGGCCCAAAAGACATCACCAGAAACTCATAGTGGCCATACTGCGTACGGAATGCCATCTTAAGAATATCCTCCTCCCTGACCCTCAACTGGTGGTAACACGATCTCAAGTCTATCTTAGAAAAACAACGGGAACCCTTCAACTGGTCAAACAAATCATCAATACGAGGCATAGGGTACTTATTCTTGACCGTAGTCCGATTCAACTTCCGACAGTCGATACAAAGTCTCAAAGCACCATCTTTCTTTTTAGCAAAGAGGGCCGGTGCTCCCCACAACGAAACACTAAGGCGAATAAAGCCCTTATCTAGCAATTCCTGGAGCTGAATCTTCAACTCACTCAACTCGGCTGGGGCAAAACAATAAGGTGCCATAGATATCAGCGCCATGCCGGGCACTAGATCAATAGAGAACTCAATCTCTCGATGAGGTGGTAAACTAACAAGATCCTCGGGAAAAACATTCGAATACTCACAAACCACCCTCGACAATACAGTCTGGGTCTCATCACACTCACTACTCATAAAGCTTGCAAGAAGACCACTAAGCTTACTCCGCCTTCGCGGATCATACATCGGTGGCAAAACACTACCAACTCGATCCCCCAAGAAATGGAAACAATCTCCGCTCAGGGTACACACTGTGACCCTCTGGCGGTAACAATTGATAACAGCCCGGTATGACGATAGCCAGTCCATACCCAAGATAACATCAAAACCTGACATAGGCATAACTATAAAAGAAAATGGAAGCCGGCGGTCGGTGACCTCTATATCACAGCCCCGACACCCCTGTTTCAAAATCAATTCACCCCCGATAGGTGATACAACACATATAGGAGATGCTAACTGTGCCAACTCCAGCCCCAAAACAGATGCAGATGCAGCAGATATAAAGGAATGGGATGCACCCGTATTAATCAACACATTGGCAACTGAGTTGTAAAACAAGAAGGTACCTCTCACAACAGATAGAGCAGGTACAAGGTCCTGCGCGGTAATAGCATACACACGCCCTGAAGGTCTCTGATCCACCTGCTCACCACTAGGAGCAAAAGACTGCTGCACAGACTGGGACGACGAAGCTCCCTGATTGGCCCTCGAGGCCTGAACTGACTGTGCTGGCTGAAAACTCTGCGTCTGCCTCGAACCAGACGCACCCGATGTGGCACTCAACTGCGGGCAAAACCTCTTCAAGTGCCCCGGCTGACCACACTGGTAACAAGACAGTGGTTGACCTCTGCCCTGACTCTGGCTCTGAGGTCGAGCTGAAGATGAAGCAACTCTCTGACCTCTTCCCCTCTACGGGCAAGCTGGAGACTTGTGGCTCAGCTGACCACACTTGTAACAAGTCACGTCTCCCTGACTGCCTCTCCCCGAACCTGCACTTGGCACTGGAAAGGTAGATCTAGCAAAACCACCCTGAGACTGCTAAGGGTTAGAACCCCTCTGTCTCCTGCCATCACCCTGGCCATCCTGACTCCTCTTGGAGCCCCTCAACCTCGCCTCCTCCTCATGCATCATAATCTCCATATGTTCCGCAGCGTCCACAAGGTGCCTATACTCTCGAGTCGTAGACCCGCCAACCCTCATCTTGAGTCTGTGCCTCAATTTCCTCTCAAACTCGAGACAACAACGTTCTTCTGACGCCACAAGTTCAGGTGCAAACCTGGATAAGCTAGTAAATGCAGCCTCAAACTCGGCTACTGATAAACTCAGCTGCTTTAGCTGACAGAACTGATCTCTCAACTTCTCCCTGACAGCGGGAGACAGAAACTTCTCCTGGAAAGCATCTACAAAGGCCTCCCAAGTGCCAGCAATACTACCCCTAGTGAACTTCCACCACTGACCCGCATCCGCCTTAAGTTGGAAAGATGTCAAGGTCACCTTCAATGCCCCGTCTTCGATGCCAAGCATCTCAAACGTCTTCGTCATCTGCTCCAACCACTCATCAGCCTTAAGTGGCTTTTTCGGATCCCCCAAACACTCATCCGAATTAGACCGGAAGAACTCCCTCTTTAGAAAAGAAGGCCCTGCATCAATAACCTGGGCCTGAACAGGATTCTCAACTCTCAAAATACCCATGGATTCCCTCAAAGCTCCTGTTATCTCGCGGGCTAAGGCACCCATGGCCTGCTGACCCACTGGCTCGGCCACATTGGTCTGACCAACACCCTCCTGCTGTGCCGGAACATCATCCGGTAAAGGCATTTCCTGCCTGCCACGCCTACCACATCTACCTCCACGTCCTCGTCCTCGTCCTGACATCCTAATAAAGGTAACGAAGAACATTAGCACATTCACCAATGTGCCGAAGCTATAACACTCACATCCTAATACGTTGGACAACTGTAATTCATTCCACGTAAGCACATAATCACATAAGCACCTACGAATTTCATTTCTGGATAATGATAGTCCCGAGGCGTTACTAGAGTTCCGGTTAGAAACAGCATTGATCAAGTGCTTTTCCAACAAGACTCACAGAAACCCAAGGATCCAATCAACATCCTAGAAACTAAATCCCATACCCAAATAGTCACATAAACATGTTATTAACTAAACACATAATGTCATACATAAGTCTCTAACAAGCGAGACAAACCCATTGTGGTACTAACCACTTCCCGCGTACCCAAAGTATTCGAACCCGGTACGCTCTGATACCAAGTTGTAACGCCCTCAAAATAATACATAAAACCCCACATACTTGACAAGCATTGATATAAGAGAAATAAACATTTTTCCATTCATCAGAGTAGTCCTTACAAATGTATTACATGTTGACAATAAAAGTAAATGCCCAACGGCTTACAACTTTCCAAGTCAACACTTGGTTACACAAAAGAGAGTACTAACTCACATCATATTAAGCCTTTGGCCTGAATTTACATGTAATACAACAAAAGATAACAAAACAACAAAAAAGGGTCTTCAACTCCCAAAACCTTCCAAGCTATGACCTTGGAGGTGGCATATCACCTGGACCTGAAAATGATGTCCCATATAGGGTGAGCCACAGCCTAGTAGAGATATACTAAACCAAATATAAACAATGACTAAAACAGTAGCATTTGATAGACGGTTAACATTTATAAACCACATTATATCATAATCCATTTCCATGACATGAAATCCATGTTCCATTTCATATTCCTTTGCTTATACAAATCATTTCGTAAAGGTGGCTCAGAACCTGGCCAAACATTTCAATGAGACTACGTCTCATGTTAAAACACTTCTTAATTCAACATTCAAATGAGTTTACAACTCACAATTAAAGCACTTCGATGCATTAATTAATACACATATTTGCTGTATTAACACTCCCATTTAATACACATATTTGCTGTATTAACACTTCAATCTGATATACATATTTGCCGTATCTATGGAGTCCATCCCCTATCTTCTCCCAAACAGGTTTGAGAGTCCATCCCCTATCTTCCCTCAAACCATGGAGTGCATCCTCTATCTCCTCCCACACAATACACATATTCCAAGTATATAAGCAATTATCATATACAATGATCAATCAATACACATATTTGATGTATTATTCCAACGATCATATTCAATGACATATTCAATGTGATTAGTTTCGGTTTTCCCTAATCAACATGCAGTGTCTACAACAATCAAGACTATCCTCCACCGATAGCCCAAAGCAGATATTTCTAAACAGAACATAAATGCATTAACAGATATAATATCAACTTATTCCATAGGTGAGTGATTAATTTATTCGACTACACCATTCAATCCCATAATTTCCCAATTTCAATATTCTCAATTCAATTTCCCATTTCCCCAAATTAATTATACAAATTAATTATTCAATACAATTAAGGCATTTTTTTCCCTTTTTTCAACAATAGCCCTAAGGCTCATTTTTCACCCATAATCCATAAACAACCTCCATTTCAAGTCTATAACACAAATATGACTCAAACATGGAAAACCCCTTTTTCTTAAATTACATAACAAACCCTAACTTTTCCAAAATTACCCAACAA
This sequence comes from Camellia granthamiana, assembly GCA_036172215.1. Classification (NCBI taxonomy): domain Eukaryota; kingdom Viridiplantae; phylum Streptophyta; class Magnoliopsida; order Ericales; family Theaceae; genus Camellia; species Camellia granthamiana. The sequence continues at coordinate 13,597,475 of CM069905.1, forward strand.
CCCCAACATATCAAAATGCCAAAATTTAGAGACAAAGCTTATAAGATGTAGTAGGATATCCCTTCCTCGAAATGAAGAGCTCAAATGAAGAAGGAGACCAAAATCCAATGTGCTCCAAATCCCCAAATTTTCATATTAAAAGGAAGCCCTCGTGATCCTCTATCTTTCTTACAAAGAGACTAGGCAAGAAACTCAATGGAAGTAGGTCAATCCCTAGAGAGAATGTGTTAAGAGAGAGAGGGAGCTTGGATCTAGGGTTTTGAAATTGAAAGAGATGAAAAAGTGAAGTGTTTCCCCGCTGCTGTCTGCTGATATAATACAGGCTCGCTCGAGCGAAGGATTGGTCGCTTGAGTGACCAAACACAAAGAATACTCGCTCGAGTGTAGAAAGTCTCGCTCGAGCCAACAATTCGAAGCTTCAGGTCTGCAACCTAGAAGTACGCTCAAGCGACAGAATGCTCGCTCGAGCGAAGAAACTCAAAACATACACCTCACTCGCTCGAGCGAAGGAAAGCTCGCTCGAGCCAAGAAATAGAACCTTCAGGTCCAGAACCAGACCCAGACGCAGACGCAAGCTCGAGCGAAGAACTTCTCGCTCGAGCCACAAGATACAAAAACTCAACTCTCGCTCGAGCGAACAAACCCTGGCTCGAGCGAAGGATTCAAAACAAAGAGCTCGCTCGAGCGACAAAGTCCTCGCTCGAGCGAAGACACCAAAATCTAGGCAGCAACCATTTGCTCCCAAACACACCCAACTTGTAACAAACCTGCCCAACACATCATATAACTCATAAATAAATAATTAAAGGATAACAACAAGATATAACAACAGCCAATACTACAGAACATAAGTCTGGAACACTGTACATAAATGGGTAAAACCCGGGATCGCTATACATGAGACATGACCAAATATCTTATGAGTCACAACTAAATTGGTCATAATTAAAGAAAAAAATAATATAACTTAAAAGTACATATAATAAGAGGTGTGTATAGTAAAATTTCTCATTTCCTCGACATAGACTGTCTTAATTTTTTCTCTTGTCATATCTCAGATGACATATTATTAATCAGTGTGTTTGATTTCAATTTTTTGAGTTCAATTTTCTAGAAATTGATTTTTTTTTTGTGCTTTTTTTTAGTGAATATTTTTAAACTTTCAGGCAATTTTTTTACTTTTTTAGATGCACCTTTATTTAGATGTATCTAAATAGTAAAATATTTGTGAAAAAATATTTTAAAAAATTAATAAATACACAAAAATATAAAAAAATATATTGAATTTTTATATTTTTTTTTGTGTTTTTAGTATTTAATGAATTTTTTAAAAAAAAATTCACAAATATTATACTCTATAAGTATATTTATGTTAGGTATGTCTAAAAATTAAAAAAATTGCTTAAAATAATAAAAATAATTAAATGAGAATAAAAAAATAGAATTTTCTAAAAAATATTTTTTGAAAACCACAATTAAACAAAGTGAATGGTACTTTTCTTGTCCTGTTGCATATGGTTTATTACTAAAACAGAAAATTAAAAAATTAAAACAAAAATGTTACAATTAGTTTATTATGTCAAATGTAACGCCCTCAAAATAATAACATTAAACTCAACAATATAGACATGCATCGATATATAAAAGATCAACATCCTTCTATTCATCAAAGTATTTCCTTACACAAATATTACATGTTGACAACAAAAGTAAACGCCCCATGGGCTTACAACTTTCCAAGCCAACACTTGGTTACAAGAAATGAGTACTAACTCATATACACATTAAGCCCTAGGCTTGAATTTACAAGTAATACGTCAAAAGGAAAATAACATCCAAAAATCTGACTGTCTCTAGCCTCCCAAGCTATGTCCTTGGAGGTGGCATGCTACCTGTACCTGAAAATGATATTCCCATATAGGGTGAGCCACAGCCCAGCAGAAATATACTAAACCAGCTATGAACAATGACTAAAAGATTAGCAGTTGATAGATGGTCAACACAGATACATCCACTTATATCTCATTACAATTACATGACTTACAAGTCCATGTTACTTTTCATTTCTCCATTTTCAGTAGATAAGCATACTAGCTAAATCAATACATCAACAGATAAGCATTTTAGCTATATCGACATCTCAACAGATAAGTATAAAAAGTATATCATACAACCAAGATAAGCATATGAGCTATATCTACACTTCTCTAGACAAGCATATGAGCTGTATCTATACTTCACTAGACAAGCGTATGAGCTGTGTCTGCGGAGTTCATCCCTTATCTCCTCCCAACACTATCCGGTTTAGAGGTACATCCCCCATCTTCTCCTAAACCGCGGAGTACATCCCCCATCTCCTCCTCTACACACAATGTATATAAACACATAGGTTCTACATACAATCAATCAATACATAAAGTTAATGTATTCCATCAACCGTCAAGTCCCATGACACATTCCATTGATTAGTTTTCGTTTGCCTAATCATCATGCATTGTCTACAACAATCAAGACTATCCTCCACCGATAGCCCAAAGCAGTTATTTCTAAACAGGAAATAAATGCACAAAATGGATAATATAACAACATTTCAATTTGGTGAGCGATAAATAATTCAACTACACCCTTTAATCCCATACATTCCCAATTCCAACAATCCCATAGATTCCCAATTCCACATTTCTAATTCAATTCCTCATTTCTCAAATTAATTATTCAAATTAATTTATCAACCAATTAGGGCAAAATCCCATAATTAACAAAACAACCCTAAGGTTCCATTTTCATCCACATTCCTTTATCTATCTCATTTTTTTTATGCCAAACTTGCATTTAGGTTTATTATAAACAAACCCCAACTTTTGTTTAATTACACAAAAGGCTCAAACTTCCTCAAAACTACCCAACATATCAAAATGCCAAAATTTAAAGACAAAATCCATAAGAAGGAGTAGGATATCCCTACCTCAAAGTTTGAGCTCCAACAAAGAAGGTGAAGAAAATGAAAATGCTCCAAATCACAAATTTTTCGGATCAAAAGGTAGCCCTCGACGATCAACAACTTTTTTGTAAAGGCCAAAGGTGAGGAAATCACTCCTACTAGATCAATACCTAGAGAGAAGGTAGAGCTCTAGAGTGAGAAGCTCAACAATGGTGTTTTTGGAAAAGTAAGAGAGAGAAGAGATGTGAAAAAGTGATTTCAAAAAGTCAAAACACGGAGCTTTAACCCAGTCACCCCGCTCGAGCGGCCAAACCCCCGCTCGAGCGGCCAATCCCCCGCTCGAGCGGCGGATGCACACTCTCAGAACTTTTGCAGACAGGTCCCCCGCTCGAGCTCCCAACTCCCCGCTCGAGCGTCACACACATACTCCCGCTCGAGCGTCCAAACCCCCGCTCGAGCGGACAACACTGCAGAGGAAATACTGGAAGGGTGATTTTCCCGCTCGAGCACCAAAACCCCCGCTCGAGCGGAGAAGCTACAACAAGGTCCCCGCTCGAGCGTCAAAAGCTCCGCTCGAGCGGACAGACCAAAATCTGGGCAACTACCTTTGGTTCTAAGTTCAACCAATCTGTAACACACTTGCCCAATACATCCTATAACTCAAATACAAAGTATGAAAGGATGTAAACAAGATTTAAACAACTGTTAACATCTACGGAACCACTGTACACAAGGGGTAAAACCCGGGATCGCTATAACCTCCCCCCCTTAAAGAATTTCGTCCCTGAAATTAAGTACAAGTTTTTTTTTTTTTTTTTTTTTTTTTTGGAAAAACAAGTTTTTCTCCATTTTAAACAATGTTATATTATAACATTCAATAACTCGACCCATTTTAAACTGTACATCTCACAATATGTAAAAGCAACATATATTACAAGTGCATCATTAACATGCATTTCTCTTCCATTTCCAACCATTTCCAACATACATGGTTCACAATTTCATATCATACTCAGTTCTCATGATGTAACTCCATTTCTGTAATATAGCCAATATATGCAATATTATAATCAACTTCCATTTCAAGGCAAGTTTCCCAATATAACCATAACCCAAAACATTCACAATGTTTTACAACTTAAGACATATACATAATGTTCTTAAAGTTCATTAAAATTACAAGATCTCAATACATGACTACACATCAACAAACAAGTCCGGGTATTTCTCGCGGACTTCCAACTCACGTTCCCAAGTGGCCTCCTCCACTCCGTGATGTTTCCACAAAACCTTCACTAAAGGGATGGTCTTGCCACGCAGGACTTGATCCCGCCTATCCAAGACCCGAACCGGTCTCTTCTCATACGAGGCATCCTCAACGACCTCTAAGTCGGTCCAATCTAGCACGTGGGATAGATCTGGCTCATACTTCCGAAGCATACTCACATGAAACACGTCATGCACTCCGGACAACTACGGCGGCAAAGCCAAGCGATAAGCAACCTTCCCAATCCTCTCAAGGATCTCAAAGGGACCGATAAACCGAGGGGATAACTTCACACTCTTCCTAAACCTCATCAAACCTCGTCTAGGTGATATCTTCAAGAAAACATGATCACCTACCTCAAACGCCAAAGGCCTCCTCCTACGGTCGGCATAACTCTTTTGGCGACTCTCGGCTGTAACAAGCCTCCTACGGATAAGCTCAACTTTCTCCGTCGTCTCTCTAACCAACTCCGGACCCAACAAGGGTGCATCACCCACTTCGGCCCAACAAACTGGAGACCTACACGGTCGGCCATACAAGGCCTCAAACGGTGCCATACCGATGCTAGACTGAAAACTGTTGTTGTAGGCAAACTCCACCAAGGGCAGGTGCCTCTCCCACATCCCACTAAAGTCCAGGACACAACCTCGAAACATATCCTCAAGGATCTGAATAGTACGCTCGGACTGCCCGTCAGTCTGAGGATGATAAGCCGTACTAAAGGTCAACTTAGTGCCCAAGGCACTCTGCAAACTCTGCCACAACCTAGCAGTAAAACGAGGGTCTCTATCTGAGACGATCGTCACTGGGACCCCGTGCAATCTCACTATGTCCCGAATGTACAAGTCGGCAAGATGATCTACCGAATCTCTCACGCACATAGGAATGAAGTGCGCCGACTTAGTCAACCGGTCTACAACCACCCAAATAGCATCACTACCCCGCTGAGTCCTCGGAAGACCTACAACGAAGTCCATAGTGACATGCTCCTACTTCCACTCGGTAATAGGCAAGGGTTGCAACAAACCCGCTGGCCTCTGATGTTCGGCCTTTACTTGCTGACAAGTAAGGCACTTAGACACGAAAACTGCCACATCTCTCTTCATACCCCGCCACCAAAACTGGCGACCTAAGTCCTGATACATTTTAGTACCTCCCGGATGCACCGCAAGGCGCGAATGATGAAACTCTCGGATTACCTCCTCTCGGCAGGACTCCTGCACAAACAAACGGTCTCGGTATCTCACACTCAGGTCAGGATACACCGTCAAACCCTTCTCAACCTTCCCACTGGAGATCTTCTCTCGGAGGGATTCTACCTCAAGGTCACCTCTCTGTGCCTCTAACACTCGAGTCACAAGTGTAGGCTGCGCAACAACAGAAAACAAGGCCGCAGCCTCAAAGGGTTTGCCTAGAAGCAAATCAAACTCGCCAAGTGCCCCTAACATCTCCCATTCCCGGATGGCTATATAAACTCCATCACCTATGGATTTCCTGCTAAGTGCATCGGCCACAACGTTGGCCTTCCCCGGATGATAGTGCAACTCAAAATCGTAATCCTCAATAAACTCCATCCACCTCCTCTGCCTCAAATTCAAGTCTTTCTGTGTAAACAGATACTTCAGACTCTTATGATCCGAGAACACCTCGAATCTCTCACCATAAAGGTAGTGCCTCCAGATTTTCAAGGCAAAGATCACTGCTGCTAACTCTAGGTCATGTGTAGGGTAATTCTTCTCATGAATTTTCAACTGACGTGAGCCATAAGCTACCACTTTCCCCTCTTGCATCAACACACAACCCAAACCCTCTTGTGAGGCATCACAATAAACCGCATAACCCAACCCCCTCTCCGGAATAATCAAAACTGGAGCGGTGGTCAATCTAACTTTCAGCTCTTGGAACGACTTTTCACAAGTCTCACTCCATACAAATTTGACTCCCTTCCGAGTCAGTTTAGTCAACGGTGAAGCTAACCTAGAGAAATCCTTCACAAACCGACGGTAATACCCAGCTAATCCCAGAAAACTGCGGATCTCAAACACACTCGTAAGCTGTGCCCAATCTTGCACTGCCTCAGTCTTGGATGTATCAACAGACACCCCTTCCCCAGAAACCACATGGCCTAAGAACTTGACTTCTCCTAGCCAGAACTCACACTTCCCAAACTTGGCATACAACCTATGGGTTCTAAGCAACTCAAGCACCACTCTCAAGTGTGCCTCACGCTCCTCCTCTGAAGGTGAATAAATCAGAATGTCGTCCACGAAAACGACTACAAAACGATCCAAGAATTCCCGGAAGATCCGGTTCATCAAGTCCATAAAGACTGCCGGTGCATTGGTAAGCCCAAATGGCATTACCAGAAACTCATAATGGCCATATCGCGTATGGAATGCCGTCTTCGGAATGTCTTCCTCCCTGACCCTCAACTGGTGGTAACCCGATCTCAAGTCTATCTTAAAGAAACAACGGGAACCCTTCAACTGGTCAAATAGATCATCTATACAGGGCATAGGGTATTTATTCTTAACCGTAGCCCGATTCAACTTCCGGTATTCGATACACAATCTCAAGGCACCATCTTTCTTTTTAGCAAAGAGGGCCGGTGCTCCCCACGGCGAAACACTAGGGCGAATAAAGCTCTTATCTAGCAATTCCTGGAGCTGAACTTTCAACTCAACCAACTCTGCTGGGGCAAAACGATAAGGTGCCATAGAAATCGGCGCCGTGCCGGGCACTAAATCAATAGAGAACTCTATCTCTCGGTGGGGTGGCAAATCAACAAGATCCTCAGGAAAAACATCTGAATACTCACAAACCACCCTCGGCAACACAATCTGGATCTCGTCACACTCACCACTTATAAAGCTAGCAAGTAGACTACTAAGTTCACTCCGCCCTCGCGGATCATACACCGGTGGCAACACACTACCAACCCGGTCCCCCAAGAAATGGAAACACTCCCCGCTCACGGTACAACAAGTGACCCTCTGGCGGTAGCAATCAATAACTGCCCGGTATGACGATAACTAGTCCATACCCAAAATAACATCAAAGCCCTTCATGGGCATGACTACAAAAGGAAACGGAAGCCTATGATCGGCGACCTCTATATCACAACCTCTACATCCGTGTTTCAAAATCAACTCACCCCCAACAAGTGACACAACACAAATAGGAGATGCTAATAGTGCCAACTCCAACTCCAACACAGATACAAATGCAGCAGATACAAAAGAATGAGATGCACCCGTATCAATCAACACACTAGCAACCGAGTTGCAAAACAGAAAGGTACCTCTCACTATTGATGGAGCCGGTACTAGGTCCTGCGCAGTAACAGCATACACGCGCCCTGTAGGCCCCTGATCCACCTGCTCACCTCTAGGAGCATACGACTGCTACACAGTCTGGGATGACGAAGCTCCTGGATTGGCCCTCGAGGCCTGCACAGACTGAGCTGGCTGATAACTCTGTGTCTGCCTAGAACCAGACGCCCCTGAAGTGGCACTCAACTGTGGGCAAAACCTCTTCAGGTGCCCAGGCTGTCCACACTGATAACAAGACAAGGGCTGGCCCCTGCCCAAACTCTGACCCTGAGGTCTAGCTGAAAAAGAAGCAGCTCGCTGACCTCCACCCCTCTGTGGCCAAACCGAAGCCTTGTGGCCCAACTGACCACACTTGTAACAGGTGAGCTCTCCCTGATTACCTCTCCCCGCGCCTGCACTCGGCACTGGAAAGGTCGATCTAGCCACACCACCCTGAGACTGCTGAGGGTTATAACCCTTCTGTCTCCTGCCATCACCCTGGCCATCTTGGCTCCTCTTGGAACCTCTATTCTTCTCCTCATCCTCCTCCTGCATCAAGAGCTCCATATGAGCTGCAGCATCCACCAGATGTCTATACTCTCGAATGAAAGATCCACCAACCCTCAACTTGAGGCCACGCCTCAACTTCCGCTCAAACTCAAAGCAACGGCGTTCCTCGGACGCCACAAGTTCAGGTGCAAACCTGGACAAGCTAGTAAATGTAGCCTCAAACTCGGCCACAGACAAACCCTGCTGATTAAGCCGGCAAAACTGATCCCTCAGCTTCTCCCTAGCAGCTGAAGATAAAAACCTCTCCTGGAAAGCCTCCACAAAAGCCTCCCATGCACCACCAACACGACCCTTCTCGTACTTCCACCATTGACCCGTATCTCCCTTCAGCTGGAAGGATGCCAAGGTCACTTTCAGTGTCCCGTCCTCGATGCCAAGCGTCTCGAACGTCTTACTCATTTGTTCCAACCACTCGTCTGCCTTCAGTGGCTCTTTTGGATCCCCAATAAACTCGTCCGGATTAGACCGGAAGAACTCCCTCTTCAAGAAAGAAGGCCCTGCCTCAGCAACCTGATTCCCTGCTCTGAGAATACCCAAAGCTCCTGCTATCTCTCGGGCCAAAGCACTCATAGCCTGCTGACCCGCTGGCTCAGCCACATTGGCCTGACCAACTCCCTCCTGTACTGCCAGAACCTCATCTGGTATAGGCACTTCCTGCCTTCTGGGCCTACCACGCCTACCACCTCTTCCTCGTCCTAACATCCTAATAAAGGAAACGAAGAATATTAGCACATTGATAAATGTGTCGAAACTAAACACTCGCGTCCTAATGCATGGACAACTGTAATTCACTCCACGTAAGCACATAAACACATAAGCACTTAGGAATTTCATTTCCGGATGATGATAGTCCCGAGGCGTTACTAGAGTTCCGGTTAGAAACAGCATTGATCAAGTGCTTTTCCAACAAAACTCACAGAAACCCAAGGATCCAATCAACATCCTAGAAATTAAATCCCATACCCAAATAATCACATAGACATGTTATCACATAAGCACATAGCATATGACACTACACCTAAGTCTCTATCAAGCGAGACAAACCCATTGTCATCCTAATCACTTCCCACGTACCCAAAGTATTCGAACCCGGTACGCTCTAATACCAAGTTGTAACACCCTCAAAATAATAACATTAAACTCAACAATATAGACATGCATCGATATATAAAAGATCAACATCCTTCTATTCATCAGAGTATTTCCTTACACAAATATTACATGTTGACAACAAAAGTAAACGCCCCATGGGCTTACAACTTTCCAAGCCAACACTTGGTTACAAGAAATGAGTACTAACTCATATACACATTAAGCCCTAGGCTTGAATTTACAAGTAATACGTCAAAAGGAAAATAACATCCAAAAATCTGACTGCCTCTAGCCTCCCAAGCTATGTCCTTGGAGGTGGCATGCTACATGTACCTGAAAATGATATTCCCATATAGGGTGAGCCACAGCCCAGCAGAAATACACTAAACCAGCTATGAACAATGACTAAAAGATTAGCAGTTGATAGATGGTCAACACAGATACATCCATTTATATCTCATTACAATTACATGACTTACAAGTCCATGTTACTTTTCATTTCTCCATTTTCAGTAGATAAGCATACTAGCTAAATCAATACATCAACAGATAAGCATATTAGCTATATCGACATCTCAACAGATAAGTATAAAAAGTATATCATACAACCAAGATAAGCATATGAGCTATATCTACACTTCTCTAGACAAGCATATGAGCTGTATCTATACTTCACTAGACAAGCGTATGAGCTGTGTCTGCGGAGTTCATCCCCTATCTCCTCCCAACACTATCCGGTTTAGAGGTACATCCCCCATCTTCCCCTAAACCGCGGAGTACATTCCCCATCTCCTCCTCTACACACAATGTATATAAACACATAGGTTCTACATACAATCAATCAATACATAAAGTTAATGTATTCCATCAACCGTCAAGTCTCATGACACATTCCATTGATTAGTTTTCGTTTGCCTAATCATCATGCATTGTCTACAACAATCACGACTATCCTCCACCGATAGCCCAAAGCAATTATTTCTAAACAGGAAATAAATACACAAAATGGATAATATAACAACATTTCAATTTGGTGAGCGATAAATAATTCAACTACACCATTTAATCCCATACATTCCCAATTCCAACATTTCTAATTCAATTCCTCATTTCTCAAATTAATTATTCAAATTAATTTATCAACCAATTAGGGCAAAATCCCATAATTAACAAAACAACCCTAAGGTTCCATTTTCATCCACATTCCTTTATCTATCTCATTTTTTTTATGCCAAACTTGCATTTAGGTTTATTATAAACAAACCCCAACTTTTGTTTAATTACACAAAAGGCCCAAACTTCCTCAAAACTACCCAACAACACCCAACATATCAAAATGTCAAAATTTAAAGACAAAATCCATAAGAAGGAGTAGGATATCTCTACCTTAAAGTTTGAGTTCCAACAAAGAAGGTGAAGAAAATGAAAATGCTCCAAATCACAAATTTTTCGGATCAAAAGGTAGCCCTCGACGATCAACAACTTTTTTGTAAAGGCCAATGGTGAGGAAATTACTCCTACTAGATCAATACCTAGAGAGAAGGTAGAGCTCTAGAGTGAGAAGCTCAACAATGGTGTTTTTGGAAAAGTAAGAGAGAGAAGAGATGTGAAAAAGTGATTTCAAAAAGTCAAAACACGAAGCTTTAACCCAGTCGCCCCGCTCGAGCGGCCAAACCCCCGCTCGAGCGGCACTCACAGACTCCCGCTCGAGCGGCCAATCCCCCGCTCGAGCGGCGGATGCACACTCTCAGAACTTTTGCAGACAGGTCCCCCACTCGAGCTCCCAACTCCCCGCTCGAGCGTTCCACACATACTCCCGCTCGAGCGGACAACACTGCAGAGGAAATACTGGAAGGGTGATTTTCCCGCTCGAGCGCCAAAACCCCCGCTCGAGCGGAGAAGCTACAACAAGGTCCCCGCTCGAGCGTCAAAAGCTCCGCTCGAGCGGACAGGCCAAAATCTGGGCAACTACCTTTGGTTCTAAGTTTAACCAATCTGTAACACACCTGCCAATACATCCTATAACTCAAATACAAAGTATGAAATGATGTAAACAAGATTTAAACAATTATTAACATCTACGGAACCACTGTACACAACGAGTAAAATCCGAAATCGCTATAAAAAAGTATAGTTATAAGGATCAACTGTCTTAATTTTTTTGCTTGTCATATCTCAGATGACGTGTATTATTAATGGTCTTTTCCCTTGTCTTGTTGCATTTGGTTTATTACCGAAACAGAAAATTAAAAAATTAAAAAACAAAAAAGTTGAAATTAGTTTATTATGTGAAAAGTATTGTTTTAAGAATCAACTGTTTGCATTTTGTTTGTTACCAAGGCAGGAATAACAAAAAGACAAAAAACAAAAAAAAAGTTGCAATTAGTTTATTACATGAAAGGTATTGTTATAAGAATCAACAGTGGGGGTTGGTTTAAGAATAGATTATTTTAATAATTTTTATTTTTTTAGTTAAAATATAAGGTAAATAAATTAATATGTTTGGAATGATTTTTTAATTTTTTATAGAAAGATGTGCAAAAAGTAAAGAGAAAAGAGAATCTTTGATTTTTTTAGCATAAATTATAAGTTTTTTTAATTTTTTTAATAACTTTTTGATATTTAGACTAAAATTATTATATGTCAAACGAGGCCTGAGTCTATTTGAATTTTCTTACTTGCATGCAGATTTTATTCTATTTATATTTGTTTGGCAATTTTCATTTGATTGTGATTTTATTAGCTTCATTTGCAATTGCAATTTCAATGGGTTTTTAAATGAGACTGGTAAAGTAAAATAATTAGTTATTTTTATTTTTTACTGTTTTAATGGGCTCTCTGAATGCTATGTTAATTTAGCTCCCACTGTTTTTGCTCTCTAGATTCAGAGAGCCATTGAAGGTTCTAAGGAACGCCCTATCTTCTTTCCCTCAATGTCTGAATGACATACTATAAAACACTATCAATAATAAATTAATTTGGATAAAAAGCTAGATAGAGAGTAGCGTTGAAGTAATTAAAAAGGTAAAGTGATTAGTTAAAATAAAAACTATATTTTTTGTATCTCCTTTACCTAGTAAAAAATTACTAACATGATTGGAGTTGCTGATACATTGTAACTTTTTTTTTTTTTTTTTTTTAAATTAATGTAATAAGCTGAATTCAAAATTTGCAGAATATACATGGAAAAAATTGTGAAATTCAAAATTGTGGGAAACTATATCTAACAAGTTAAAACTGTCGTCGTACAAATGATTTATTAATATGCCCACTGTTTTTATTTTATTTTTATTTTTGCCAACATTAATACTTCACATGGTGAAAGAACTGACACTTACAAATCAAAAGTGAATACGTAACTTATCATATTATTATGAATAAAATTAAAAAATATTTTTTTAGAAGTCTCAATTTTTTTTTTCTTTTGTGAGGAATAATAATTCATGTTTGTAAACGAATCAAGTCAAATTTAGTAATTGGTTGTTTGAGGTTATTTGAGTTTAGTTTAAAAACTTAACATATTTTAAAATTTATTTAAATTTAACTTTTGGGAAGGGGCTATTTTAGTCACAAAATACCAAATAGGTTATTTTAGTCATAAAAAACAAAACATCACATCTAACTCATAATCATTACACTCTTCTCTCACAAAAAAAAGTCAAAAAAGCCAAAAATCCCTTCCCAAACTAAACTTTTTAGCCCAGGCTAAAATAGCAAAAAAAGCTAAAAAGTCAAAAAGTCAACCCACTTCCCAAACGGAGGCTTAATTACCTTTTTAAAATGATCTCAAACAAATTTAATTGAGCGAGCCTGATGCTTCAAAAATATGTTTTTTTTTTTTTTTTGTTACAGGAAATTCCTCCCTATCCTCCCGCAGGTCCACAAGACAGCGCCCCTTGCAGAGATCACCATAGTGTCCTGTTAACCGTTCCGAGCGTGGAGACTATATCCTGGGAACTTGCCCGACCTCCCAAGACAAGTTCTGCTTAAGTCAGGACTCGCACAGCGGGGGAGTATTGAACCTACACCAAGTGCTGATTAGACAACTTGAGGTCCAACCTCCTAACCAACTGTGCTTCGCCCAGAAGATTAGCCCAAAAAAAAAAAGAATTGAACCAGTGATCTTGGAGCTTAAAAAAAAAATGTTTTAATTCAGGTTTATTTACGCAATGGGATTGTTTTTTTTGGGTAATTTACGCAATGAATTGATCATTCATGTCGCATCATTTTTAATAACAAGAGTCGTACTTTGTTTGACATGTAATGAAATGCTTAAAAACTTACAAAAATGATTTGGACTACTAAAAAAAGGCTTCTAATGTATTTTTAATTTGTCTTTTTCTTCCCTCTTTTTTGTCTTTTACTTCACTATTTATTTTTTTTTTATTTTTTTTTTATGGTTGGACAGCTCATTAGAGCTGCACTGTTGCAGCTCTAATTAGAGCTCTGGAGCATGACCCAAAAACTTAACATATCCAATGGTTTGTAATTAAATATATTCATAATTAATTGGGAGGCTTACATATAAATCTTAATAGGTAGATTATCTTTCAATAGGTTTTGTAATAATTAATGATATTTTTCATCAAATACTATTAAAAAAGTCATTAATTATTAATTTTCAGCTACAGTTTAAAAAATTTGTCACAAAAAATGTCACTAATTGTAAATTTTAATGACAGTTTAAAAAAAATGTCACAAAAAAAGTACTAATTTTCAAGTTTCAGCAATAGTTTGAAAATTGTCACAGAAAAATGTCACCAATTATAAGTTTTAGCGACAATTTATAAAAATTGTGATAAAAAAGTCATTAATTATCAATTTTTGGCGACATATGCAAAAAATTGTCACAAATAATTAGTTTTAGCAATAATTTTATTTGAACTTATTTTCAATAGGACTTGATGAAAATTAAATCTACCTATTAGGACCTATTGATAATTTATTCTAGTTAATTACCATTTAATTTTAACAATTGACTTCAAATAGGATTTTAAATTTCAGTCAAAGAGACATGTTACTAAATGGTGAAAATTGTGTTTGACAATCTTAAAACTTTTTTAACTTAAACACTGAAAAAATTAGTAAAACATCACTTTTTAACTTTTAATAATAGGAGAGATTCAATATATTTTTTCTTATTAGTTAAAGTCCCTCAATAATATTATTAGAAAAATTTTAGCTTGTCATAAAGAAATTTCAACTTGTTCTCTGTGGCGAGCTTAAATTTCTCTATAAAATTTTTGAAATTTCTCTGTGAAACTAAAATTTCTTTTTGAAGAGCTGAAATGTTTTGCTAACATTTCTCCGTAAAAATGTTGAAGGATCCCAATTACTATGAAAATGTTACATTTCATTTATCTTATAAAATCTTAATATCAAGGATCTCAAACTAAAAACTTCTTAAAAATTCTAACACCTAAAATAATTTATATTTTCAATATTAATTCTAACTGGACGACAGCAAACCTATTCGAGCTTGGCTTTCCAATATAGAAAACTAATATATATATATATAAAGAATATAATGATTAAAATTTAGCTCTCTCACCTCCTCCACCCATGAAGGTCTCGTTTGGAAATAGGTATTTTTAGTAACTTTTTTAAATTTTTTGATTAAAATATGATATTTTAAAAAAACTAGTATATTTAGATGATTTTTTAATTTTTTACAAAAATTTATACAAAAAGTAGAGAAAAAATAAAATTTTAAATTTTTTTGTATACATTATTAACTTTTTAATTTTTTTTAATTTTTAAACTAAAAAATAATATTACCAAACGAGACCTAAACAACTACCGACATTTAACTTTTGATTTAACTTCTAACATGTTTAACACCTTGGCCATCACAACTCTAATGGAGGGGGGGAAAAATTGAAGTTTGTCGCTAAAAGTTAATGAGTAGACCACAATTAGTGATTAAAATTTTGCTCTCTCGCCACTTCCACCCATCAAGTCACTGACCACATTTAACTTTTGATTTGACCTCTAACATGTTTAACACCTTCTAACATGTTTAACACCTTGGCCATCACAACTCTAATAGAGGGAAAAAAATCAAAGCTAATCACTGAGGACATGTTTGATTGGAAGGATTAGAGTATGGGATTGAAATTATTAATTTGTGGGCCTAATTATTTCATGTTTATTTTAACATTTTGTTTTAGGATTATTAATCCAATGGATAATTAATACAACAAATTTGTAGGATTATTAGTAATGGGGAAGGAGTGAGATTATGAATACCACATTAATTTGATAAGATTATTAATACCTCACTATTAGTCTTGTGGAATCAAACATGGCCTAAAAGTTAACGAGTAGTCTACGGTTAGTGATTAAAATTTTGTTAGGATATATCTCTTTATTGGAGTTTGAGACTCAATTGATTTTGATTTGTTAAAGAATCTTAATTTGGCTTAGTTTAGATATAATATATTAAAATATATTATATCTAATTTGTGGAGACCCAATTCAATTTGGTTACAACTAGGATTTGATAAAAAAGTCCACAAGTTTACTATATATATTTTGTTTCTTCCGAAGTGGCAGCCGTAGATTTGACTATTATTGAGTGTTTCATCCGTGGTCATCAATTTTGGCTGAGATAGTGCCTTTGTTCTTTATGTCAGAAAGTCAAATCGTGCTATGGTTGGTTTTGGATTTGGTAGCTGCTACGCACATTGTAGTGTGCGTGTGAATTGATTTGGGTAGATTCTTTTGGGTCTTCTACAACTCTATTTTGGAAGATTTTTGTTCGTCTATTTGGTGAGGTATTTCCTCTTATTTATTTGTGATTATTTAGAATTCACCTAAGGGTAGTTTTGTGAGACGATTCGTGTCTCATTTGTAATCGTTTGGAAACTATTTGGTTGATAGTGGAATCAGATTTCGATCCCGTAGACGTACCTCACATTAAGGGAACCACGTAAAATTCTTGTGTTGCATTTGATTTAATTTTTTCGCATTAGTTTTTATTCCCATTGATTGATTTACTTGTGGGGAATCATTGATTTTCCCTAACAACTGGTATCAGAGCTTACGGTTTATTTAGGTTTATTTATTTGTGTAAATCAATGGAAGGGAATGTGGGTCGTATGTCTAGCTTCAATGGAAGCAATTGGGTAACTTGGAAAACTAAAATAGAGGACTTATTATTTTGTAAAGATTTGTATGGACCCATTGAAGGTGATAGTGGCAAACCCGAGAGTATGAAAGATGATGAATCGAATAGGCTTAATCGAAAATCCATTAGTGTTATCCGTCAATGGATTAATGAAAGTGTGTTTCATCATGTTGCTACTGAAATTTCGACACATGATTTATGAAAAAAATTAGAAGGTCTTTATGATAAAAAATCAGCCACAAATAAAACTTTTCTGTTTCGTAAGTTGGTTAATTTAAAATATAAAGAGGGCAACCCTATTCCGGAATATCTGAATGAAATAAAGAGTATTGTTAACCAACTTTCTTCTATAAAAATTATTTTTGATGATGAGTTGCAGGCTTTGATGCTACTTAGTTCTTTGCCCGAAAGTTGGGAGACTTTGGTTGTAACAGTTAGTAATTCAGTGCCCGATAGAGTTGTCACAATGAGTCAAGTCACTAATAGCTTGTTGAATGAAGAAGCTAGAAGAAAATCAGCGGGTCCCTCTCATTCGGAAGCATTTGTTGTGAGAGGCCGAAGCAAAACAGGGGGGAGGAGTAAGACTCCTCATGGTCGTGATCAAAGCCATGACAAATCAAAAGATGGTTCTTTTTTAAAGAAAGACATTGAGTGCTATTATTGCCATGAGAAAGGGCACAAGAAGCGAGAATGCCGAAAGCTCAAGAACAAGGAGAAAAGGCGTGACAAAAGTGCAGATAAGAAGCAAGAAGACACAACGACAATTACTACCGATGATCTCATGGTCGTTTGTGAGGATGATTGTATCAATTTTGTAGGCCAAGAGAGCAATTGGGTGATTGATTCTGGTGCTTCTTTTCATGTGACTTCTCGAGTTGATTTCTTCACTACCTACACCGAAGGAGATTATAGTTCTGTTCGAATGGGTAATGAAGGTTTGTCCAAAATTATTGGCATGGGTGATGTTTGCTTGGAAACAAATTTGGGCTGCAAGTTGTTGCTTAAAGATGTGAGGCATGTTCTCGACATTCGCCTCAATTTGATCTCTACTGGGAAGCTAGATGATGAAGGCTTCAACAACAAATTTGGTGATGGAATATGGAAGCTCACAAAGGATTCTTTGGTGGTGGCTAAGTGCAAGAAGACTCATACACTTTATTCGATGCAAGGAAAAATTTGTAAAGGTGTTTTCAATGCACTTGAAGATGATACTTCTACCGAATTGTGGCACAAGCGGCTTGGCCATATGAGTGAAAAGGGGCTGCAAGTTTTGTTCAAGAAAGAGCATCTACCCAGTTTGAAAGGTACACATCTTAAAACTTGTATTCATTGTATGGCGGGTAAACAACATAGAGTTTCTTTTCAGAAAAATGTTACTTCTAGAAAAGAAAATGTTTTGGAGTTGATTCATTCGGATGTTTGTGGTCCTTTGAAAGTTAGAACACATAGTGGTGCACTTTATTTTGTTACTTTCATTGATGATTATTCAAGGAAAGTTTAGGCATTTTTTACTAAAAACTAAAGATCAAGTTCTAGAAGTATTTAAACATTTTTAGGCCATGGTTAAAAGAGAAATAGGGCAGAAATTGAAATGCATCCGATCAGACAATGGTGGTGAATACATTGGGCCATTTGATGAGTATTGTCGCAGCTAAGGTATACGGCACCAAAAGACAGTTAAGAAGACTCCTCAACAAAATGGCGTTGCCGAGAGGATGAACCGCACCATTGTGGAAAGAACAAAGTGTTTGCTTTCACAAGCTAAATTGCCAAGATCCTTTTGGGGTGAGGCAATGAGGACAGCGGTTAACGTGATTAATTTGTCTCTTTTCTATTCTTTGAATGGTGATGTTCCAGAAAGAGTTTGGACCGGCAAAGATGTGTCTTATGAGCACTTGAGAGTGTTTGGTTGCCGAGCCTTTGTTCACATTCTAAAAGATGAGAGGTCCAAACTTGATAGCAAGTCAAGACAATGTATTTTTCTTGGCTATGGGCGTGATGAATTTGGTTATAGATTGTGGGATCTGGTCGACAAGAAAGTTATTCGAAGCCATGATGTTGTGTTTCTTGAAGACCAAACAATTGAAGAATTTGGCCAAAGTGATCAACCAGAGCAAAAAACTAGTGATCTCATTGATATGGATCCATCTCCTTTATCTTCAGTTGATGATGAAAATGGGGGAGATGTGCAGCCACCTATTGAAGATGTGGAGGATGATGCTAATCCTAATGAAGTTGAGCCAGAAATTGAGGAAGAGCATCCAACTCAAGAACCGCCACCACAACTTGAGTTAAGAAAATCTACAAGGGACCGACAACCTTCAAGAAAGTATCCTCCTAATGAATTTGTGTTGATTTCCGATCAAGGGGAGCCTGAGAGCTACCAAGAAGTAATTGAGCATACAAAGAAAGATAATTGGAAAAAGGCAATGGAAGAGGAGATGAATTCCTTACTTGAAAATCACACTTATGATTTAGTGAAGTTGCCTAAGGGAAGGAAAATTCTGAAAAATAAGTGAGTTTTCAAATTGAAGAATGATAGTAAGAATTTGAGGTATAAAGCACGTCTTGTTGTGAAAGGTTTTGGGCAAAAGAAAGGTATTGACTTTGATGAGATTTTCTCGCCGGTTGTGAAGATGTCTTCTATTCGGGTTATACTTGGCATGACTGCAAGTATGAACCTTGAAGTTGAGCAACTTGATATGAAGACCACATTTCTTCATGGTGACCTTGAAGAAGAAATTTACATGGAGCAACCGGAAGGTTTTGTGGAAAAAGGGAAAGAGAAATTTGTTTGCAAATTGAAGAAAAGTTTGTATGGCCTCAAGCAAGCTCCGCGGCAATGGTACAAAAAATTTGACTTTTTCATGATGAATAATGGTTTTTCCAAAACCACTTCAGACCACTGTGTGTTTGTGAAAAATTTTCCGGATGGTAAATTTATTATTCTTTTACTTTATGTTGATGACATGTTAATTATGGGTCAAGATTCTACCATGATAAACAGGTTGAAATTGGAGTTGAGTAAATCCTTTGCTATGAAAGATTTGGGACCAGCAAAGCAAATACTTGGTATGAAAATTGTTTGTGATCGCAAAGAGGGGCTGATTTGGTTGTCTTAAGAAAGCTATATTGAAAAAGTTCTTGAGAGGTTCAACATGAATAAAGCAAAGTCGGTTGGTTGTCCACTTGCGGGTCACTTCAAACTTAGTTCGAATCAATGTCCTACAAGCGAAAAAGACAAAGAAGAGATGTTGAAAGTTCCTTATGCTTCAGCAGTTGGTTCTTTGATGTACGCCGTGGTTTGTACAAGGTCGAATATTACTTACGCCGTTGGTGTGGTGAGTCAGTTTCTCTCTAATCCGAGTAAAGAACATTGGGCAGCGGTAAAATGGATTCTAAGGTATCTTCGAGGGACTTCGAAGGTGTGTTTGTGTTTTGGGGATGGTAAGCCGATACTTGATGGGTTCACGGATTCTGACATGACTGGTGATGTTGATTCTAGAAAATCTACTTCGGGGTATTTGATGACTTTTGCAGGGGGAGCTGTGGCATGGCAATCTAAATTACAAAAATGTGTTGCTCTCTCAACTACCGAAGCTGAATTTATTGCCATTACGAAAGCTTGCAAAGAAGAGTTATGGTTGAAGAAATTCTTGCAAGAGTTGGGTTTGAAGCAAGAAAAGTATGTGCTTTATTGTGATAGTCAAAGTGCTATTCACTTGAGTAAAAATCCTACTTTTCATTCGAGATCGAAACACATTGATGTGAGATACCACTGGATTCGTGATGTGTTAGATTTGAAATTGTTGCAACTCGAAAAGGTTCACATGGATGATAATATTTCGGATATGTTGACAAAGACTTTATCGAGGGACAAACATTTGAAGTGTCGAACTTTGGCGGGTATGGTTGATGTCTCCACCTAAGTCAATAAGGGGAGAATTGTTGGGGTATATCTCCTTATTGGAGTTTGAGACCCAATTGGTTTTGGTTTGTTAAAGAATTTTAATTTGGTTTGGCTTAGGTATAATATATTTTAATATATTATATCTAATTTGTGGAGACCCAATTCAATTTGGTTACAACTAGGATTTGATAAAAAAAGCCCACAAGTTTACCATATATATTTTGTTTCTTCCGAAGTGGCAGCCGTAGATTTGACTATTCTTGAGTGTTGCATCCGTGGTCATCAATTTTGGATGAGATAGTGCCTTTGTTCTTTATATCATAAAGTCAAATCGTGCTATGGTTGGTTTTGGATTTGGTGGCTGCTACGCACATTGTAGTGTGCGTGTGAATTGATTTGGGTAAATTATTTTGGGTCTTCTACAACTCTATTTTGGAAGATTTTTGTTCGTCTATTTGGTGAGGTATTTCCTCTTGTTTATTTGTGATTATTTAGAATTCACCTAAAGGTGGTTTTGTGAGACCATTCGTGTCTCGTTTGTAGTCGTTTGGAAACTATTTGGTTGATAATGGAATCAGATTTCGATCCCATGGACATACCTCACATTGAGGGAACCACGTAAATTCTTGTGTTGCGTTTGATTTAATTTTTCTGCATTACTTTTTATTCCCATTGATTGATTTACTTGTGGGGAATCATTGATTTTTCCTAACAAATTTAGCTCTCTGGACTCTTTTATCCATTAAGCCACTAACCATATTTAACTTTTGATTTAACTTCTAACATGTTTAACACCTTGGCTATCACAACTCTAACGGAGGGGAAAAAATTGAAGTTAGTCACCAAAAATTAACGAGTAGTATACGGTTAATGATTAAAATTTAGCTCTCTCGCCTCTTCCACCCATTAAGCCACTAACCACATTTAACTTTTGATTTAACTTCTAACATGCTTAACACCTTGGCTATCACAACTCTAATGGAGGGGAAAAAATTGAAGTTAGTCACTAAAAGTTAACGAATAGTCTACGGCTAAGTAAATAAATTAGAGAATATAATGATTAAAATTTAGCTCTCTCGTCTCCTCCACCCATTAAGCCACTAACCACATTTAATTTTTTATTCAACTTCTAACATGTTTAACACCTTTGCTATCACAACTCTAATGGAGGGGGAAAAAAAAGTTGAAGTTAGTCACTAAAAGTTAACGAGTAGTCTACGGTTGAGTAAAGAAATTGAAGAATATAATGATTAAAATTTAGCTCTCACCTCATCGACCCATTAAGTCGCTAACCACATTTAACTTTTGATTTAACTTCTAAGGTGTTTAATACCTTGGCTATCACTACTCTAATGAAATTGAAGAATATAATGATTAAAATTTAGCTCTCACCTCGTCCACCCATTAAGGGCTAGTTTGGCATGTACTAAATAAGTCAAAAAGTCAAAACCCACCAATAAGTCACATCATCTTATTTAAATCACATCATCTTATTTAAATCACATCACCTCTCTAACACATCACATCAAACCCAACCCAAACCCAACCCAAACCCACCAATAAGTCAAAAAGTGCACTTTTTTAGGACATCCCAAACCAACCAAGCCACTAACCACATTTAACTTTTAATTTAACTTCTAAGGTGTTTAATACCTTGGCTATCACTACTCTAATGGTGGAAAAAAAGTTGAATGCCTCGGCTATCACTACTCTAATGGAGGGAAAATAAGTTAGAAGTTAGCCATTAAAAGTTAACGAGTAGTCTACGGTTGAGTAAAGAAATTGAAAAAATTGTAAATTAATTTGATCTAGACTAAATTACACGTTTAGTTTGATTTTTTAATGTATAATTCGATTCTGATTCTTAAAATAAATCAATTCTATTTCATTATTTGGTTTGTAATTTTATAATGGATGAAGCACCAATAAATTTCAAAATGTGATCTTGTGAACTATTTAGTCCTTCATTTTTTCTTATGAACCCAAAGGTTCTATTAAAATGAAAATTACATAAAAGGGTGGTCACTTACATGTTTGGATTTAATTTTTTAGAGATAAAAGTGGATTTCTTAAAATGTAAAATTACATATTTGGACAATTTGCACTATAGAAGTTTTGAATTTTCTCTCATTCTAGAATAAATCTCACATTACAAATAAAAATTTAACACTCTAATGTAACACTCCAATAACATAATATTTCAATATAACACATTAAAAAACTCCTTGGTTTACTTTTCTCGAACGTAACAACGTAATACTAAAAAAAAACTCTTTGGTATACTTTTTCCAAACGTAACGCTCCAATGTAATCCCTCAAAAAAAAAAATCCTTAGTGTATTTTTCCCAAATGTAACACTCTAATCAGTGTAATCCCAAACGTAACACTCCAATATAACATACTCCAATGTAACACACAAAAACACTAAAAAAACTCCTTGTATATTTTTTCCAAACATAACACTCATAATTTGAAATTATATATTTGCCTAAAACTTACTAAGGAATATTTGTACTCTTTTTGAAATGGTTTGAAGAATCTCACATTCTTTCTTTTTTAATTAGAGTGTTACGTTAAGGAAAAGTACACAAAGAAATTTTTTTTTGTGTTACATTAGAGCGTTACATTTGGAAAAAATATACCAAAGAGTTTTTTTAGTGTGTTACATTAAAGTGTTACACTAAGAAATTATTTTAAAGTGTTATATTGAAGTGTTACGTTTGGAAAAAGTACACTAATGAGTTTTTTTGTATGTTACATTACAATGTTACAATAAGGAGTTTTTGTGTATTACATTAGAATATTACACTAAAGAGTTTTTTTAAAGCATCATATTAGAGTGTTACATTTGGGAAAAGTACACTAAGAAGTTATTTTTGTGTTACATTAAAGTATTACACTAAGGAATTTTTGTGTGTATTACATTAGAGTGTTGCACTAAGGAGTTTTTTTGGAGTGTTATATTAAAGTATTACATTTGAGAAAAATACACTAAGGAGTTTTTTGTGTATTACATTAGGGTTTTACAAGAAGGAATTTTTTTTTTTTTTTTTGTGTGTTGCATTAGAGTGTTAAACTAAAGAGCTTTTTTAAAGTGTTATATTAGAGTGTTATGTTTGGGAAAAGTACAATAGGGAATTTTTATGTGTTACATTAGGGTATTGCACTAAGATAATTTTTTCTCTTAGTGTTACGTTTGAGTGTTACATTGGAGTATTACAGTTTGAAATTATACATTTAATCAAAACTTACCGAGTAGTTTTTGTACTCTTTTTGAAATATTTGAAAAATCCCACATCCTTTTGGAATGTTTGAAGAATTCCATATTTGAAGTCATTTTTGTATTCTTTTTGAAATGTTTTCCAAATAAAAAAGGTTTTTATATAAAAATTCATCCCAAATTGAATTCTCATATATTGTGTACTTAACTTTTTAGCAAAAAAAAAAAAAGAAGAAGAAAAAGAAGAAGAAGGAGAGAGAGAGAGAGAGAGAGAGAGAGAGAGAGAGAGAAAGAAGGAACATAATAGAAATAAGGGTATAACCGTAAAATCTAATTTTTAAATAATATATTAAATCTACCTTTCCAAAATCAATGAAACTAATTGATCTATAAGAAAATCTTTAGGACTAAATAGATCACCATTCCTCAAGATGGGATTTATAGTTAAATTTTTCTTTTATAATTAGAAAACTGATTTTGAACCAAACTAGATAGTTTATATATTTTATATTTATAACTTTGTCACATAAATTATAATCCTCTACTCTTGCAATCATATTGTATAATGGTAAAACTAATTCTAACACTTAAGGCCTCGTTTGGCAACATTCAGTTTTAATTTAAAATCCAAACAGTCATTAGAAAAATCAAAAAGTCAACAACTTATATGAAAAAGTTAAATATTATATTTTCTCTCTATTTTTTGCACATTTTTTCGTAAAAAGTTAAAAAGTCATCACAAACATAATAATTTTTTTAGAGTAAATTGGTGATAAATCCAATGTAAAGTGGGTATAAGACATTAAAAGTCCAGTGAATTTTTCTTTTTGGTGAGAGGTCCACTCTTTGTGAAATAGTTTGGTGAGAAATCATTTTTATTATTTTAAAGAACATTTTATTTTCAATTTTACCTCTTAATTTATCTGTTAACTTTTCGTTGACTATCTGTTCAAATTTATATCTATATATTCAATTTTTTCTATCTATTCAAACTTTTTATCTATCTGTTCAATTTTTTTGTCTATCTGTTTACAATTTTTTTGTTGAATTTTTTAACCTATCTGTTTAATATTTTCACAAAAAAAAATTTGTTGAAATTTTTATCAATTCAAATTTTCTATCTATTGAAATTATTTGTTCAAAAATCTATCTATCTATTAAAAAAATTTCTGTTGAAATTATCTTCTTCTTTTTAAATCTATATGTTGAAATTAATTATTAAAATATTATTTTGATATTTTAATGTATCTGTTGAACTTCACTATTAAACTTATCTGTGTGAATCTATCTATGTAAATTTGCTAATCTATGTGAATCTATCTGTGTAAATTTGCTAATCTATGTGAATCTATCTGTGTAAATTTGCTCCATTGTTAAACAACTCAACTTTCTCATCAACCAAATAGAAAACACAAAAATCAGCCACACAAGAATAAAAATATATCCACTTCAACGAAACAGAAAACAACAATTATTTTATTTGTTTAATTCTGACACAGATCAGATGGACTAATCTCTTCAATTTGTATAGAGAGAGAAACATAGTCTAATTGAATGACGAAGAACTAGTTTGAAGGTAGGACAAATCCTAGCCCTAATTGCAAGAAATATAGAACTATATATGGAATTATATGTAGATATAAATATTCTTAGCTTAGATTTGGAGTGGGAGAATCATATCGATCAAGAAGTACAGAGTCTTCAGATTATAGTAAGGAGTCATAGAGAGAGAGAGAGAGAGAGAGAGAGAGAGAGAGAGAAATAAAGGTGTCAGTGGAAGTTGGTCGGTTCGATTAGCTGCCAAAAGAGAGAGGGAATCGGTTGCAATAGATAAAATGGGGAATGACCATGGCATTTCTCATTGCCCTCTCGCCCAATGCCACCAGACCTGCCGCTAATGCCATCGCTACATTAACGCCACCAGAACCAGAGCCTTTACTACACTTTTTTCATTTGTACTCTTTCTTCCTCTCTATCAAAACATTATTCTAAAGCTTAGGAAGGGAAAACAATTTGCTTCAAAAATCTTTAATGGAAAAAAAAAAAAAAAAAAAAAAACATTGATATGCCTGATTAGATATACTGTAGACGCGCCCGAACGTCCCGGGAAAATCCCGTTTTGTTCATTAGGCTCACTACAGTTCGGACTCAAATGTCACAGTTCTAAATCTAATCTCGCAAAGTGCAATGCAAGACCGATAAATCACCAAAGACTCCAAATCCGACAAATCGTTTTGAAAAACTGATTTTTAGAAAGAAGTGCCAAACATGGACTACTTTGCCAGATACAGAGTCGCCACCTAAATGTTTTATTTTGGGGGAATTTAGGAAACCCTGACCCGTGCCTAAGGCCACGTGTCTGTAATCACCAAAGTTGCTTCGGCTCGGAAACTTGGATACGAGAGGGGAAAGTCATTTAATGAGCACCCCCGCTCGCCCGATCAAAGATCGGCATTTACTAACATGATATTTTGTTTTAGAAAACACATGTGTTCTTATTCTGGTTATTAACCTAGAATTACTATGTAATGCGCACAGCATACAAGTATAGACTGGATCGCCCAAGTTTGAACAAAACATCTCATGTTTGTTTTTTAAAGCGGTTTGCTACTCGCAAGTAGGCTAAAATGCAGATTTTGCCACCCTCAAGTGGGCTTAGAAAACATGAGGTTTTGCCATTCTCAAGTGGGCTTAAAACGTACATTTTGATGAATTGTTCTAACTTAAGTAATCCAACCTTCACCCACAGGCATTCAGGCAGTTATATCACATAAGCAGTTAGTCTCATGGCAAGCATGCTATCATGGCAGTCACTCACACACATGTAAAGATGCTAAAACATAAACACTTACCGAGTATTCCGAGCCAAAACAAAAGCTATGTTAGAAATCAATGTATGATCCTAACTATGTCAAGAATGCCTAATGCAACACATACAAAATGCAACTAAGATAGGCTCGGCTATTCTAAAATGTCATGTGAAATGTAATTTGATACATGTATTCAAGCAGGAATTGAAATACAATACAGTTAGCATGATGCGCCGAGCCCGGTGCATGCAAGACAGAGAAATGGATGCGAACATGCGAGCATAAGAATGCTAATTGAAACGTGCCCTAAAACTAACCATCGTAAGCTGGTAAATAAAAGGGAGAAAGAAATAGGGGTTGGAAGACATGCATCACACACACGCACACTTATTTACAACAGTTGTGCCCTCTCGACAGAGGGTCCGAATGAATAATACAGGACCAACTAGCTAATCTAAGCTAATCTAATTAAACTAATTATTACATAACAGAATGAATAACAAGCTTCAGCTAATTATTACACAACTCTAACTAATTAACAAATTAACTAAGTTAGCAACTGAATAAGCATGTAAACTATATAAAATAGGCTGCCTCAACTCTGCCTTGGATGACGAATGATGCGTACCCGGTCACCTCGTGCGAAAATCCATCGCGATGCCCTGATTCGCCTCTATTTGCAACTGGTCTCAGGACACTGCAAAAAGCTCCAGAAGGCTGAAACTCCATCATGGGAATCTGTAGGAGGACTGCCGACCAGTTGTTGGCCTTGGAGACCACCTGCTGACCACTTTCTGTTCTGAAAACCAGAAAAAGTGGTCGGCCAGCCACTTAATCTGGTCGGCCGACCAGTTTTTGCTGCAGGTTTTTGGCTTGCTGCAACAGAGAACAAGAAAGGGGCATGGCAAAGTATTTGCAACACATGTATGCACAACCACCCTCCCTATCATTACGTAAGCTCAAGGGAGTATGATTCTCGACCCTCGGGCCACCAATCATGCATCTCGATACATGATGGCCGATGAGCCCAAGTTGCACAACTTAATATGAAATGAATGCACACACGAACACATAAAGCCTAAAACTCCATCATGTACAGTCAAGAGTGTCGGTGACCAAGAATTGAGGCACGTTTCATCACTTGTGTCATACTGTTTCCCATGTTTGGACTAACTCCTATTCCAAACACAATGCAACAAATAACATGGCATGGCATACACAATGCGGCTCAAGCATGCAAACATTCAATGAGATGAAACAAGCATATGAACAAGATGCAAGGGACAAGCATGAAAACATACAACTAGCATACTAGCATACACAATGCTATGAATTACATGGCATACACAATGCTCATGACAACTAGTATACACAATGCACATGGTAACTATCATAAGCTAGGCAACGGACATGGCATGCACAAATGCAATAATCAATCATGCAATAACATGGCATTCTCAATGCTATGAACCACATGGCATACTCAATGCACAATGGACTTAAACCAAAATGGATAGGCCTCAGCCATGTCCAAATCAGTGGCCATACATGCTAAGATAGAAATTCAAAATGCTATACAAACATGCATGCATATCGGCCCAAACCTAAGGCTCAAAACACAACTCTCCAAAAGCATTGAAAGGATGTAACACGGGGTACAATGGCATATATTCCAGCACTAAAATGACATGCAAAATGACTTAGAATCATGACAACAACCCATGTAATGCATGTTGCAAGGCTCAAGCGTCAAAGCTAGTGAAGTGTATTACACTAGAGGCATGCAAGATAATGCTCAAATGGCCAAACCAACCCCAAACAGACCCTATGCAGGCCAAAACAGTAGCAAAAATGAGTTGGGATGATGGCTTGAAAGGCACAAAAATGAGACTCATGCAATGGCTCACACATAGGGCACAAAAGCACGACCCTCAAGAGCACTTAAGCAGTGGAAAATATGGAAGTATAACAGCCTTACATGCTCTGAAATACCATTCTCAATGATGCCAAAACATGCAAATACCTCAAGTTAAGCATGCAAGAGACCTCAAAACTCAAAGCTAGTCAAGGCTATTACACTACAAGCATGCATGACAAGCCTCATTCGACCAAGAAGCCTCAAAATGGAGTTAAGATAGCCCAAAATAAGAACAAAATCATGCTAGAGCATAGCCAAAATATGCTAGGATAATGAGCCAAAACATCATGCATACAAAGCTAGTAAACAAGATTTACACTACAAGCATATGGAGCATGCAAGAGGTTACCAAACCAGCCAAAAAAAGAGTCATGACATGTCAAATGATGGCCAAAAATCTACTGAAATGGAGCTAATACATGCTAGAAAGACATGCTACTTTGATGAGCCACAAATGGGAATACACTACACATACAAGAAGCAAACACAAGGTGGCCAAACCAGCCATAGACAGAGCTAAGGCAGGCCCTAAAAGTCAAGAAAAAGTGCCTGAACCAAGCCTTGAAAGTATGAAGATGCATGCTCCTTTGATAGGCCAAAAATGCAAGCAAACAAAACAAGAAGAGAGAGGGTCACCCCCCTCTGATTTTAGGCCCCCAAAATGGCATACCTACCACTGAAAATCCATTGGATTTCAGTGGCTAAAAGGTCAAGCAAAGACCAACCCAAAGGCCTTAAGGCATGGCACAAAACAAGGCCAAACAAGGCATGCAAGAGGGTAGAAGATCCTCAACACCCAAGAGGCCTTAAACAAACATGCTAAGGACTGAAAAATAGAGCTTTTTGTAGTTCAATGTTAAGCCAAGAGAAGCATGCAAATATGGTGTTAGAATATATAATATATTAGTTGTCAAACCTTTAATAATGTATCTTTAATAATGTTGTTTGCTTTATGCTTTCGGTGCCTCAATTGGCATCTTATGTTGTCTTCTTCTCTCTATAAAGAGAGTGTACATCTCTTTGTAAAACATTTAATATATCAACATACATTATTCTCTTTCTCTATACATTGAAATTTACATGGTATCAGAGCGGGTTTAGAACCTAGTATTTTCGCTTCACCAGCGGGTGGCAACCTCGCCTTGGCCACCCGCTGGACCTCAACCTATTCTGCTAGAATTTTCAACACATACCACAAACACATACCAGAAACTTCTTTCTTTGTTTCCTCATCTTCATCGTCACTAATTTCTTTCTCTGTGGTCTTCTCTGTCCAGAGGTAGATTGGGCTGCTAATAAACTCAGAGTGCTTCTTCTCAAGTTCCTTCAACTTGGACATACTCCCTGCATTGGAGTTGGCGGATGCATGTTCATCCCCATCAAAATCATCAACCATTGAATGCGTGTGTCTCCTTCTAAAGCTCTAAGATATGCTCTTGATATTGCAAGGGGCATGAATTATCTTCATGAATGTAAACCAGACGCAATTATCCACTGTGATTTAAAGCCCAAAAATATTTTGCTGGACACTAGGCGAAGTGATCCACGGAAATATCATTATAGCTACGTGCCATGTCCCGAGTTCCGAAAGGGGACGTGCAGGCAGGGGGATGCTTGTGAATACGCACATGGAATTTTTGAGTGCTGGCTTCACCCTGCGCAGTATCAAACCCGTCTCTGCAAAGATGAAACGGGTTGCTCTAGAAGGGTGTGCTTCTTTGCTCACAAACCTGAAGAGCTTCGCCCCTTGTATGCGTCAACCGGGTCAGCAGTGCCTTCTCCTAGATCATTCTCAAACGGTGCTCCTTCGTTGGATATGACATCAATGAGCATGCTTGGTCATGGTTCTCCTTTTTTGATGCCGCCCACTTCAACACCACCTATGACTCCTTCAGGAGCTTCTTCTCCTATGGGTGGGTCGATGTCTATGTGGCAGAACCAGCACAACATCGTGCCTCCCACACTGCAGCTTCCTGGTAGCAGGTTGAAATCTTCGTGGAGTGCTAGAGACATGGATTTAGATGCTGAATTACTTGGGCTTGAAAGTCATCGTCGCAGGCAGCAGCAACAGTTGATGGATGAGATGTCAAGTCTCTCCTCCCCAACCAGTTGGAATGTTCCAGGGACTTTCTCTAGATGCCTCTGCATCCCAAGTGCAGTCTCCAACTGGAATGCAGATGCGCCAGAACATGAACCAGCAGCTCCGCTCGACCTATCCTACAAGCCTTTCATCCTCACCAGCCCGTGGATCGTCGTCATTAATGGGGATTGACCCATCTGGGGCTTCAGCAGCTGCAGCGGTTCTGAGTTCAAGGGCAGCTGCCTTTGCAAAGTGGAGCCAGAGCTTCATCGATAGAAGCACTGTGAACCGTCTCTCTGGGCTTCCTTTGCCTGCTTCTTCTGCAAATGTAATGCCTTCTAACCTTTCGGATTGGGGATCTCCAGATGGGAAATTGGATTGGGACATCCAGAAAGATGAGCTGAACAAATTGAGGAAGTCTGCTTCTTTTGGGTACAGAAGCAATAGTAACAAGTCTTTGGTGAACGATGCCCCAATGGTAAAATCTGGGCCCTCTGATTTTGAGGAGCAGTATCAGCAGTATCATTTGACCAGCGGTGGTTCTGAGATTCTCCCCTCTTGGGTGGAGCAGCTGTACATGGTTCAAGGGAATGAATCGGGTCACACTTCCACTTTCATTATTCCCTCCACATGCACTCTCTTTTTTTAAAATAATTGTCCACCACTTTTGAACCCACTTACAACAATAAAATAATATCCTATCCCCATTCCCCTCGTCTACTCACAGATACCCATCACTATGTCCACTTTCTAACCCATCCTCCACTTCTTTATTTCTTTTTAATCAATTTTTTCCTGTGCCTTTCACAACCACTTTTTGACCCAAAACATTTTAATCAATTATTTCATTTTCGTTTTTTTCTCATCAGGAAAGATAGAGAGAGATATATTATATCAATTTTTTTTTTTTTTCATTCTAAAATATTCTCCACCCAACATCATCATATTTTTCCACCCCCGAACATTCTTTATTTTATATACATACATATATCTATATATATATATATATATTTTTTTTTTTACTTTTATTTATTTTTTTTTTCTTTCCACCGCCCCACTTTTTCTCTTTTATTTGATTAAAAAAAAAAAAAAGGGGCTTCCATTCATTCCCACTGATTTTTCGGTTCCGTCTTATACCTTCATGTCATCCGGATTTGCACAATTAACTCATTTTATTTCTGTCGGGGCTCAACTCCGATCACAATTTTACACCACATAAAAAATACAAAAAAAAATACAAAAAAAAAAAAAACAAAAACAAAAACAAAAACAAAAACAAAAAAAAACAAAAAAAAAATTCCATCCCACACACAGGCCTTACTTTGTCGCCTCTTCCACTGTTCTCTTCTTCTTGCCTCGGTCTTGGGCGTCCCTTGATGGCACTGCCTCCATGTTTCCCACGCCGCCGAGCACGTTCACTTCCCGTTGCTCCTCAAATGTCACGTATGGCGGACCTTCGAATCTGAGCATAACGGTGGCCTTCCGCTTCAGCTCCTTGTTTTCCGCCTTCAACACACTTATCTCTGTTCGAGCATCCTTATACATGCCCTGGAGCAGAGCCAGTTGGGCGTTTAACTGCTGCACCTCATTTGTCCTACTCTGAAGCCGGTGCGACAAGTTTGTGACCGCAGTCATGGTCTCAACACATGACTTTAATGTATAATAATTGGCCTCAATATCAGATTGAGCAGCCATTATCTGCTCAACTGACAACATCGGATAGTTCAACGGCGCAAAACCAGGGGCGCTTGGTTGCGGTTCAAGGGCAACTGCCGCGGTTATCTCTCTTGTGGACTCATTGAGGTCGGGAAAGAGAGTGAGCAGACTACGGGAAGACGAGGCTATGTTCTGGGTAGCTGAACGGGAAGAAGAGGCCATATTCTGGGTCGCAAAGTGTCTCAGAGAATCAGAGCTTTCAGACTGGTAATGTCAACAAGGGTCGGCTGCCGAAGACGGGTTGGTTGTAGAGTGTTTGCAAACGAAGAGGTTTTCAGCAGGTGTTTTGTTTCAGCCTCAGTCTTGGTTTAAATAGCCAAGGCAGACACGCACATCGCGCGCCTCTCGAAGCCAAACGACAACATGGGCGCGCAAGCCAAGGTAGTCACGCGCATCGCCATAATGTCCGGCACACCTTTTTATGGATTGGGCACGCCTTTTGATGGCACGCCTTTTGATAGATTGGGCACGCCTTTTAAGGGTGCGACTTTTATGGGTCCGGCAAGACTCTGTAAACTGTCCCGACATTGATTCCGGTTAGCTTCTTCATGGGTCCGACAAGACTCTGTAAACTGTCCCGACATTGATTCCGGTTAGCTTCTACATGGGTCCAACAAGACTCTGTAAACTGTCCCGACATTGATTCCGGTTAGCTTCTACATGGGTCTGACAAGACTCCGTAAACTATCCCGACATTGATTCCGGTTAGCTGCTACAAGGGTCCGACACGACCATACAGTGTCTCTTATCCCCTTTTATTTTATTTGTCAGTATTTTTACGTTTTGTTACTCTCTCCAAACTCAAGTTGGTTAGTTTCTATCCACCTTGAGTTTGAGGGGGGATGTTAGAATATATAATATATTAGTTGTCAAACCTTTAATAATGTATCTTTAATAATGTTGTTTGCTTTATGCTTTCGGTGCCTCAATTGGCATCTTATGTTGTCTTCTCCTCTCTATAAAGAGAGTGTACATCTCTTTGTAAGACATTTAATATATCAATATACATTATTCTCTTTCTCTATACATTGAAATTTACATATGGCTAAGAGTGTAATCAAAATAGAGCTTAAAAAGGGAAAAAGAGGGTTACCCTTGAAGCACTGCAAAACCAGCAGATTTCTTGAGCCAAAACCAACTTTTGAGCTCCCACAAGACCCTCTAGCAACTCAGCAACAAGGTAAGAGTGTTTGGCTAGGAGGTTGTGTGCATAAATGTGAAGCAATGCACAAGTATAGAGAGAGAAATGAAGGAATATAGAGAGAGTGTAAACCTATGCTCTCAGCAAAAATCAGAACCTTTGCCATGGAGAGGAAGAGCCTCTCTTATAGAAAAACAAAGGTTTAAGCTTCTTGGAGAAGCTAAGACTTGGATACAATCCCTCCATACACGTGTATAGAGGATACAGTCTGTGCCCTCTAGTTGGCACAGCTGGCATCCACACAGTCTGCCAAAACAGGGAGAGAGCTGTCGACCACTTAAAGTGGTCGGCCTGCTACTTGCAGTGGTCGGCCGACCACTTCAAGTGGTCTCCCAGAAAAAAAAATGGTCGGCAGGGGGAATTGGTGGTCTCCACACTGAAAGCAAGCCAATGGTGTGGTGGGAGACTAGAAAATATGGCCTAAAGGCCAAGAAAACCAGGTTCCCGACCAGAAAAAGCGTGCAGGCGGGAGCCTCAAAAACTAGCTGTCAAGCACCAAAAGTGGTACACGACCACAAAAGTGGTCTCCCGGACCACAGTGTCCCTCTAGGGAGAGGGAGCAAGGTGTGGTTCAAAAACCAAGCCAAACGGAGAACGTTAAGTGGTCCCGAGACAAAGCGCACGGCTGAAGGCTCCAAAAATCAGAAATTAGTCTCAAAATGGGAAAAGTGGCCTACGACCACAGAGAGATGGTCTACAAGACCTCTCCCTCCCTCCAGGAAGGGAAACAAGGCTTGGTCCGCAAACCGAGCCGAAGCACAAAGAGTTCAAAGTCCCGGAGACAAGGCTCTCAGCCAAAACTCCGAAGCTCGAAACGAGCACAACACGCACCATCACCGAGCGCTCAATCGATGACGTCTGAGTCTTAAGGTCGGTCAAAAATGGGGTGTCTACATATACTGATCCAGCAATTCATTGTAATTAAGTATAAGATGAAACTATAATAAAAAAATTAGTACAAAATTTAAAATGTAAAAAGCAAAGTTACTAATGGCACCTGGTTTCAAATTTTGAATCGAAAGGGATAGCAAAATGAAAAAATTGGGATTCAAATAAAATAGCGAGACGAGAGAGATTCTGAAATACAAATCTTAGACTTTGATCTAAAAAGAGCAGCGGTGGTTGCTTTTTGTAATCAAAAACTCATATATACACATAAATCTTCTTCTCTTTCGCTTTCTCTTTCTATAACATCATCGCTCTCTTTCTCTCTCTAGCCAGCGATCAGATCGAAGTAGATCAAAGGTGTTTTCATGCAAAACGACACACAACCATGGATCTCTGGCCTCGCTGCGAGGCGCATTGTCCGAATTCGGCAACTGAGATACTATTGGAGCTGACAAATTGGTGGTTCGCCGCCAGAGAACAACAGAGTAGTCTGGTCATTGAAGCTCACTGTGAATATAGAGAGTGAAATAGAAAGGAGAGAGAGAGAGAGAGAGAGAGAGAGAGAGAGAGAGAGTTGAAAAAAAGAAAATTGAGTGAGAAAATGATTTGCTTAGGGTTTGATTTGGGAACCATGCATATATATATATATATGTCGGTATTTTTGTCATTTCACAAAAGCTTATCCTTATGGACATAATAAAGTAGCGCATGGATCTCCAGACATAAGAAATACAAAATTGGATTTTTCACCCGAGTATTCTTTTTTTGACCTCATATTTCAGCTAAAAAAACTAAAAAATTACTAAAATAGCATATTCCCGAACGAGGCCACTATAAATAATTCGTAGGTTATGAATAATATTTTATGATTATGTTGTGAATAATGACAATTTTTTGAAAATTGTGGTTCCAATTCAAATAAAACTGCATTTTGGTCTTGTTTGGAAAGTTAGTTATCTTAGTTGGTGTAACCCCACCTCCCTACTTAGCTGTTCCTTCTGTGGTTTACCATAATTATGTGTTTATATGTGCATTCTATGTTTATCTGTGTGTAAAGTGTGTACTATGTGTTATGTGCATTCTATTCTGCTCAACAGATATGTTAATTTAAAAAAAAGACCTGTCTGATTCGTTAAATTGCAAGGTTACAAATTAAATAATGGACTAAGTGATTAGAGCCTCATTCACCTTAATTACACAAAGTGGAGTTCAGGTAACTTAGGTTATAATAAGAAATTTAATTGAAGTGCTTGTAATTTAGTTTAACTTAAGTCAAGTAACTTAGATATTTTATATAGATATTTCAATTCAAGTGAAGAGAGAGAGAGAGAGAGAGAATTCAAGAGTTTTAGAGAAGAAAGAGAAGAGTAGCAAGAGGGTTAGATTCAATCTTCCACAATTCCATAAGCTAAGGTAAGAATTTTTGTCTCAACCTTGGGAATTAACATATGAGATGGGAGAACTTGCATTGGTTTAAGAATTAAGGTAGTGTAGGTTATGTCAAGAACCCTAAATTCAAGACTTCATATTCGTATATGGCATACATAGCACTATTCATGTTCAATTCCTTTCTTTTGCATGATCTTTGGTAGTTGGAGGAAGGAATTTATGGATTTGAGTTGGGAAGGTTACACTCAAAGTTTTGATATTTTCTTTTCCAATACCAATGAGTTGTTTAAACTTATTATGACGTTAGTTTGAACTTAGAATTTACTCTTTCATCATGTTTTTGTAAGTTTTAAGCCTTGATTTGTTCAAATTTGGGTTTGATTTTTAAAGGATTGAAGCTCCAAAACAAAGCAGAAATTTTGGTTCTGGAACAACCAGAACCGCACATGCGGAAAGTAGGGGCAGAGACACCTTGCATTCTGAAATAATTACACTATCCAGTGCACGTGCGGCTATTTGGCAGACCCAGTTTTAGTTTTCTGCTTTATTTCTCCATCTTCCGGGCCTTTGTTGGCATGATTTTCGTATCTATTTGACGATTATATGCATTACACGGACATTAAAGAGAATAAGGAACAATTAGGCCAACCAATCAATAAGTTATAGAACAACTAATTAATTACACGGTAAAGTAAACATGTTATGTTTGTATCTGTCTGTGTAGATCAAACGCCACATCCCAGCCACGTGTTTTGCAGAGCCAACTTTATGGATTTGAGTTGGGAAAGTTACACTCAAAGTTTTGATCTTTTCTTTTCCAATACCATTGAGTTGTTTGAACTTATGATGTTGGTTTGAACTTAGAATTTACTCTTTCATCATGTTTTTGTAAGTTTTAAGCCTTGATTTGTTCAAATTTGGGTTTGATTTTTAGAGGATTGCAGCTCTAAAATAGAGCAAAAATTCAGTTTTGGAACACCCAAAATCGCACATACGGCATGGGGAACCGCACGTACAGGAGACAAGGCTACACATGTAGAAAACAAGGGTAGAGGCACCTTTCATTTTGAAATAATTGCACCATCCAGCACACGTGCGGTAAGAGTCCCGCACATGCGGCCAAGGGGCTCCGTACGTACGGCTGTTTGGCAGACCCAGTTTCAGTTTTCTGCTTCATTTCTCCATCTTCTGGGCCTCTGTTGGCATGATTTCCCTATATATTTGACGATTATATGCATTACACGGACATTAAAGAGAATAAGGAACAATTAGGCCAACCAATCAATAAGTTATAGCACAACGAATTATATATATACATATGTACATCTAGGTATCACCAGTTTGTCAAAATACAACTAAATGAGGGGAGACATTCCCATCAACCACGGATATAATACTAGCGGCAACCGACCATAACACGTGAGTGATTTCAAAAGGGTGCTCACTGGACCACCTACGTGCTTCAACAAATAGGAACCTTGCCGTGAGGCACAAAAGGTAACTTGATCAAAACAGAGGCAAGATCGCCGCCACTACGTCCCCTCCTGAACTGGATCACCTACGTATATATACATATCAAAACATGAGCTAGAGCCCAGTGAATAAAAATAATGTAAAGAGGTTCCGAATGATGTCCTTACTAAAAAATAAAACCATAAACTTAACATATTCTTATTTCATACAGGGACATAAATGTTTACGTGGTACATCCCATAGCAAACTAGTTTAAGCAGTCTTGAAGACCGAACAAGTGGTCATGAAGACCGATAATCAGATGTGATGGCCATCAATATACTAAACAGGAGTTCCACAAAATGAAATTGACAGAAATCTCTGTAACAATGTAAACAGGTGCTAAGGATGCCACGAAATACAATGTAAAAACATAGGATCATCATTCATTAAACATAAAATAAGCATGTTTAGAACAGGGAAAAGATAAAGCAGAAAAGAGATACTTAAGTTAAACATATCTTTACAACAGTGTATTTTATATAGATATTTGAATTCAAGAGAAGAAAGAGAGAGAGAGAAAGAGAATTCAAGAGTTTTAGAGAAGAAAAAGAAGAGTAGCAAGAGGGTTAGAGTCAATCTTTCACAATTCCATAAGCTAAGGTAAGAATTTTTGTCTCAACCTTGGGAATTAACATATGAGATGGGAGAACTTGCATTGGTTTAAGAATTAAGGTAGTGTAGGTTATGTCAAGAACACTAAATTCAAGAATTCATATTCGTATATGGCATACATAACATTATTCATGTTTAATTCCTTTCTTTTGCATGATCTTTGGTAGTTAGAGGAAGGGATTTATGGATTTGAGTTGGGAAGGTTACACTCAAAGTTTTGATATTTTCTTTTCCAATACCAATGAGTTGTTTGAACTTATTATGACGTTGGTTTGAACTTAGAATTTACTCTTTCATCATGTTTTTGTAAGTTTTAAGCCTTGATTTGTTCAAATTTAGGTTTGATTTTTGGAGGATTGAAGCTCCAAAACAAAGCAGAAATTTCGGTTCTGGAACACCTAGAACCGCACGTACAGCATAGGGAACCGCAGTTGTGGGAGGCAAGGCCGCACGTGCGAAAAATAGGGATAGAGACACCTTGCATTCCGAAATAATTGCACCATCCGGCGCACATGCGGCTCACGTACGGTGAGTCCCGCACATGCGGTTGTTTGGTAGACCCAGTTTCAGTTTTCTGCTTCATTTCTCTATTTTTCGGGCCTTAGTTGGCATGATTTCCGTATATATTTGACGATCATATGCATTACACGGACATGAAAGAGAATAAGGAACAATTAAGCCAACCAATCAATAAGTTATAGCATAACTAATTAATTGCACGGTAAAGTAAATGTGTTATGCTTGTAGCTGTCCGTATAGGTCAACGTCACGTCCCAACCACATGTTTTGCGGAGCCAACTGTGAGTAACACTGTCGTAAAGATATGTTTAACTTAAGTATCTCTTTTCTACTTTTATCTTTTCCCTGTTCTAAACATGCTTATTTTATGTTTAATGAATGATGATCCTGTGTTCTTACATTGTATTTCGTGGCATCCTTAGCACCTGTTACAGAGATCTCTGTCAGTTCCATTTTGTGGAACTCCTGTTTATTATATTGATGGCCATCACATCTGATTACCGGTCTTCATGACTGCCTGTTCGGTCTTCAAGACCGCCTGAACTAGTTTGCTTTGGGATGTACCACGTAAACATTTATGTCCCTATATGAAATAAGAATCTGTTAAGTTTATGGTTTTGCTTTTCAGTAAGGGCATCATTTGGAACCTCTTGACACTGTTGTTATTCATTGGGCTTTAGCTCACGTTTTGATATGTATATATATGTAGGTGATCCTGTTCAAAAGGGGACGTAGTGGCGGCGATCTCGCCTCCGTTTTGGTTAAGCTACCTTTTGTGCCTCTCGGCGAGGTTCCTATCTGTTGAAGCACATAGGTGGTCTAGTGAGCACCCTTTTGAAATCACTCACGTGTTATGGTCGGTTACCGCTGGTATTATATCTGTGGTTGATGGGAATGTCTCCTCTTTTTTAGTTGTATTGTGACAAACTTGTGATACCTTGATGTACATATGTATATATATATATATATCTATAGTAATGCATTTTGTTTCATGTGAGTTCGCAGCTCGTTGGGCATTTTACTTTTTTATAGCTTAGCTTCCGCTAGCCTCATTTGTTTGATCTGTACAGTTAGGCCTTTGGTAATCACGAATTACTAGCCGGTTATGATGCCAAACTTTTAAGGGCGGGTTTGGGTCATTACAGTTGGCTATTTAGCTTTTTGGTTATTTTAGTCTGGCTAAAATAGATGTGTTTGGAAAGTTGATTGACTTTTTTTGTAATTTATTTGATGGTTGTTGTGAGAGAAAAAGTGAAATGATTATGGGTTAGATGTGATATTTTGCCTTATTGACTATTTTAACTTATTTTGTCTTTTAATTGGCCATTTTAGCCCAACCCTCTTCCTAAACACCCCCTTTATTAGTTTGGTTTCAAGATTTTCTTGGTTTGGTTTAGTTTTGTTCCATGAAACTGTAATTAATGGTTTAGTTTTTAATTTACTGCTAAATCGAACCAAAACTTCTTTAATTATAACCAAAATAAAAATCATAAGAGATCATAACTAACATTATAATAAGTTATAAGCGAATCTCCAACGTTGAATCAAAAATTTCATCAAATTTGAATAAAAATGTGATTTGATACTGTTCACTTCAATATTAAAACTAGAATTTTTCTTAGATTTTTTCACATCTCCAGTTGTCTGGGAGGACATCCGGGCGTGTAATGCCTCGAAATAAATAGCATCAACCCATCTCATAACATTACTACAATTGATTAACAACATCATATCTTCTATTCATTATACCTTTGATCATTTCAAAAGATGGCATATACAATATATATTCATAAATCCTAAATTATGAATCTATACCATATGACATGAATACGTGATTTAAAATAAAAGTAAAACCAAATAATTACATTCCCTAAGGGCTACAATTTTCCAAGTCCATACAAGGGTACAACAAAATGAGTTTAAATTCAGTAAAAGTAAAGCCTGAGGGTTAAACAAAATTAATTACATCAAGCCTTAAGCTCCAAATCCTCCTAAGCTACGTCCTTGGTGGAGGCATATCATCAGCACCAGAAAGTTGTTTTTAACATAAGGTAAGCCAAAACCCAATAAAAATACACTAACACAGCATATGAATCTTAGCAAAATTATAAAATAAATGCACATGCATGCCATTTGTCAAACATTTCTTCGTTTTTCATCTCAAAACAATGCAATACCAGATTATAAATCAATTTATGAAAATAATCCTTTACGACAAAAAACAGGGCAATGGATACAAAAAACTGGGAATCTCTAGGTACGTGTCTGCCAGTAGGCTATATAGCACTACCAAAGCCATTTTACCGGTACTAACCGCATGAGTTTCTAGACTTTCACCAATGATACACAGACCAATATCATAACCACAATTACACCCCTAACCAGATTCACCAATGTATTCAATCTTTTTTTCTCAAAATAAATACATTTATAATGTTTATATAGAAATGATGCTCAATGAACAATGTATGAGAAATTAGTTTCAATTTAACCTAATTCTCATGCAATGTCTATAACAATCAAGACAATCCTCCACCAATAGCGCAAAACAAATATTTCTAACAGATATTTTTCAATCAAAAGGTATAACTTTATCATTTACAATAAGAGTGATATTACATACCCAACTCCACTATCATCATCAACATAAACATTATTCTAATTTTCACAAAACCCAACATCCTTTTCCACTTCCCTTCACAATTTCAAATATCCAAATTTTAGGGCAAAAACCCCATTTTCTTACAAAATCAATTTTAAGAAAAGTTATCCATCATTTTAAC
This sequence comes from Camellia granthamiana, assembly GCA_036172215.1. Lineage (NCBI taxonomy): Eukaryota > Viridiplantae > Streptophyta > Magnoliopsida > Ericales > Theaceae > Camellia > Camellia granthamiana. The sequence goes on from CM069905.1 coordinate 13,638,346, forward strand.
ATAACTCATCTATAACCATATCTCCACAATTATTTTCAAGAATCCATTTGAAAAACCCCTATTTTGACTTCAAACACAAACCCTAAGTTTTTCCAAATTTTTCCAAATTATCAATCATTTTCAAAAGACAAATAACTAAGCTAAAAATCATATAAAAGAGTCAAATGAATCCCTGCCTCAAAGTAGATGACAAGTTAGAATGAGAGTTGAACTATGGCAGAGCCAAAAACAATAAATGCTCCGATTAAAAAGAAACCCTCAACGTGCCTAACATTTTTCTCCAAAGGACTAGGGTGAAGAAACCAACGAATTGAGAATATTATGAGGTAAAGTTCAAGTACTAGAGAGAGAAGGTAAAGATTTTAGGGTTTTGGAATGTTTAGAGAGAGAGATTAAAAAGTGATCCAAAAAGTCATTTTCTTGGACTGATATATGCACAGACTACTCGAACGCAAGAATGATCGCTCGAGCGCATAATAACTCCCTTTTAGAAATTTAGACCTACAAAAGACCGCTTGAGTGCAAGAAATACCACTCGAGCAAAGATATCGAATTTCCAGTAGTTTTCAAACTGTAAAAAACCGCTTGAATGCAAGAATGGTCACTCGAGCGAACAAGCAAAATTCTGGGCAACTAGGGATGGCAATTTGAATCCGGCCCGACGAGGACACGACCCCCCGTCCCCGATAAGAGCGGTTTTTCCCCGAAAAATACCCCCGACGGACCGGGGATGGTATTTAAAATTAAATCCCCAACCAGTTTCGAGCCGAGGACGGGGATCACTTTCACAGCCCCAGACCCGGCCTGTCCCGTCCCCGACCCCGTGTTGTTCCCGAAGTAAAATTACCATAATGCCCCTGTCTATTTATATATATATAACCCCCGTGTACAATCTGTGACAGATAATTTGTCCATTTTATATATATAAAGTAGAGCAAATCTCATCACTCTCACCCAGATAATCTCATCACATTTACCCTCACCTCACTCTTTGATCTGTCTTTCTCTCTCTTTCTTCTCTCCGCACGTAGTCGGCTGCTCCACCTCTCGTCGCCTCCTCCACTGCCGTCTCCTCCTCCTCCAGGCCATCGCCGCCTCCTCCTCCTCCTCCTCTTCCGATCGTCCTCCTCTGTCGTCGCACTCACAGCCACGATGCTGAGCCACCCATCGCCGATCCTCCTTCGTCCACTGTCCGCAACACTGATCTCAGATCTGTTTGTATTTATTCATGTATGTCTATGTATCTATCCAATTATTTATTTATTTTTATGATCTGTTGATGATTGAGGATGATGATGATGTTGTTGTTGTTGTTGATTGTGTTGTTGTTGATTGTGTTGCTGTTGAAACAGGTTTGGGGGCAGGGAATTTTCGGGGTCGGGGAAACCCGATCCCCGTTAGAGGGCGGGGATGGGGATGGTGGTAGGGTCCCCGTGGGGGATCGGGGCCGAGGCCGGGGAGATTTTCACAATCGGGGATCGGGGACGAGGGGTGTGATCCCCAGCCCCGCCCCGCCCCGCCCCGTTCCGTTGCCATTCCTATGGGCAACAACTTCTTGAAAAACTAACTTTTCAGCTTGTTTCAAATACAACCAAAACTCCTAATAGCCAAACTAAACAAGCAACAAGATGGAAATGAAAAGGACAATAGCTAAGTACATGGGTTCTCGGATCCACAAATAAGAAATAAGTCGGGTCTAAACCAGAATTGTTATAGGGCAGATGTCCTGGAGGTCATCCGGACACGAACAAAAAAGGTTGTCAAAGTTGTTCTTAGGTAAACATCCGAGTAGACATTTGGGGGGATTTTCGACTCAACAGTAACAATTTAAATTTAGGGGTTGTTTGGGATGTCCTAAATAAGTGCATTTTTTGACTTTTTGGACTAAAAAGTTAAGGAAAAAAATACGGTTGTTTGGGTTAACTTTTTGACTTTTTATGGAAAAATGTGTATTAAAAAATTGTATAAATTAGTGTGTAGGGAAAAATTAGGATTGGAAGTTGTGCAGCCGTACTTTTTGACTTTTGGTGAATAGTGATAACTTTTTAACTTTTTGAGTAACTTTTTAGTTTTTTGGCTTTTTTGGCACATGCCAAACTTGGCCTTAATAAAAAATGAAAGACTCCCTTCACTTGATGAAATTTTTTATTTTCCCCTCATTTAATATGGGTTTGATGTCAATGTTAGAGCAGAAAATGTGAGCATATTTTATCAAATTTAGATTTGATAAAAAAAATCCAAGAATTTGAGATATTCTAGCAAAATTATAATTAAAACTCGTTTGGAATGTGGGTTGACTTTTTAAATTTTTGGCTATTTTAGCTTGGGGTTAAAAAGTCTCGTTTGAGATAAACTTTTTAACTTTTTTGACTTTTGTGAAAGAAAAAATAAAATGATTATGAATTAAATGTGATATTTTGTCATATTTAACTAAAATAACTAATTATCTTATATAATTATTTCAACCCAAATATACATCTCAAACGAATAATTAATATCATATTAAATTATAATTAAACATCACAAAAATCATAACTGAACGTGCACTATGAAATTTGGCTTGACATTGCAGATTACCTTGTAGAAAAGGAACGAAATGTAATGGCTACCAATCAATTCAAATGACTGTTTTGTCAGTGTAGATGGTGGGAGCAATTCGGAATAACTATCATAATATATTAATATGTGGTTCAGAATTTCAGTACGTCCATTCAACACCCACCACTAAGGTTGCAAATAAAATGAATCTAGTTGATTTTTTTTTTTTTTTTGTTTTTTTGTGTGCTTAAACTTATTTATTAAGATTTTTTTAAGAAGGTAAAAAAAATTAATCTTTCGACTTATTAATTTATTTAAATTATATTATCTTTTTATTTTTTTATAATAAACTAATAAATAAATAAAAATATTATGTCACCTTTCTATTTTTATTTTTATAATAAAACTAATAAATAAATAGGACACTTAAAAAATAAGCCTAAGAATTAATCGAGCCCGAACTCGACTTAAGCCAACTTCAATTACATGAGTGAGTCGAGTTCGAACTAGAGCTTGAAAAAAAATTAAACCTAAATTAATTTAATTATTAAGTTAAAAAAATTAGAATAAAATATATAAGAATGATTATATTAATAATAAATTTCATCAATCAAATATATAAATTTATACAAACGTCAAACATAAATAAAAAAATAAAATAAACTAATAAAAATTTATTTAATATATTATTAAAATCAAATATTAATTTATTTTTTTGTATATTTATGAATCTTATCGAGCCCGAATTTCGACCTACTCAATCGAAAAGGGGGGAATTTGACAATTAGTGATGAAGAGTTCAAGTTGAGAACACTATGTAAAAACAAAGCAATTTTTACTAGGTTAAAAACATAATAAAGAGACTTTATTCTATTATATTTTTGAAAATTTGAGGCCTTCAACTTAGTGGATATTAGGCGAATTTTGAGTCACCTCTAACAGATTAATGTTCAGATGAATAACTAAAATAGATAACAGTATTAAAATAGAAATATGAAATAGTATAGATAAATAAAATAATAAATATAGGAGTCATTCTACTATAGTATTGATACTACAAATATTATAACTAATAAAAAAATATAACAGGTCATAGCCAAATACTATTTAAGGGATAATCAAAAACCTTTTCGATTATAATTAACATAATAATCACAATGAGTTATAATCAAAATCATAATGAATCATAGTCAAGAGTCATAACTAAACATTATTTAAGACATAATTAAAAATCTTTTTGATTATAATCAAAACAAAAATCATAAGTTATAATTAATATCATAATAAATAACATAAAATTATGACTAATATCACAATAAATTATAAAATTGAACATGCAATACGCTAGTGTTTTGAGAAGTTGGTAAAAGGTTGACTTTTGGCTTTTTACCAAGCTTTTTAGCTTTTGGAAAGTGATTTGGGAAGTTGGTAAAAAGCTGACTTTTGATTTTTTGATTTAATATTTGTTTATAGTGTCAAATCAAATTAAAATGACCAAAATACCCTTACCCAACATAAGAAATTTACTTTTTTATTTTTTTGTCATAGGCCCCAATTTATAATTTCACACTTACATTTTTATGACTTCCCAAATAAATTTTGTTGTGTTTTTGGCCACTTACATTTTTGAACCTTGGATCAAAACTCTGCATTTTTCGAAACTTCCCAAAACAGCACACCCTTAAGGGCCATGTATTACAGAATTTTGGGTAATAGTTGAAGATGCCAACCTGAAAGGACAATAACCAATTTACAAAAAAATATCATATACATTGGGAAGAGTTGCCAAGTGGAAACATTCTTTGTTTTGTCTTTTTATTTTTCTTGGAATAAATGTCTGATAGAAGAAATGTAACAGTCTACCTTCGCTAGAATGGAATCCCACTGCCTTGGACTCTATTCTCTATAATACACAGATTTTGTCTTCACTTTTAGAAAATTATATGCACTGCACTTTAATATATATATATATTTACACTGAGGAATCTACACGCAATAACTCCTTTAACGGAGGAGGAACAATCTCACCCAATCCACAGGTAGCTTTCTTTTTCTGTACAAAAGACTTGTTCAGAATGTGTTATATTTGATTTGAGATGAAAGGGCCATGAACAATTATATTATTTTGATGAAAGTTATGTACGAAAATTCTATTTATGTTACATTACTTGACTCATCTTGGTCTAGATTGGTACTTATTTCAATGGAGAAAACTATGAGATAAGTAATACCTTTCAACCCTTTTTGTTTTTTACCTTTCTTTTTGTCTTTTTTCATTTTTTGGAATATAAAAACAATGTGGAAAGGTATATAAAAACATTAATGTGTGACCCATTTTCACAGGGAGAATCTTGGATACATTGATTTGTGTACGCATTTTTTTATAAATTTTTTGTGCATGTTATTGTGCACTTTTTTTTGTACACACAATGTTATTTGTTTAGTTGAAATTTTAAATTTTCTTTTTTGAAAATTTAAAATTTTGTTTAATTAAAATAAATACCAAAGTTTTAAAAAATTATTTACACCTCAGAAAAAAGATAAAATTTTAGAAAAATAATGTGTTTTTTCTTTTCTTTTCTTTTTTTTTTTTACCAAACTAATTTTTAACCTTTTTATAAAGAAAACAAATTCCTAAAACTCGACCAAAAAAAGTTGTTATTTCACTCAAAATTTTCACCTCCTATAAAGAAAACAAATTACTAGAACTCAATCAAAAAAAGGTTGATATTTCACTCAAAATTTTCACCTCCTACGTGATTTTTCATATAACATGATAAGTTCTGCTGTTTTTCGAAGGAGAATGCTAACCACGGCCAGTAAGGCGTTCATGAAGATTGAAAAATGGGTAAAAAGATATTAGTGTATAGTAATAAATGACATGTGCATTAAATTTATAAATTTTTGTCTTTATTTAACTCTCCAACCATCACCTAGATAGTAGGATTGTGATGAATTCCAGTACTTGATTATAATGGAAGGCCTAAAGGAAAAATTTATTGCAACATGTAATATTACCATTCAATCATAATTTATCGCTTAAGCATGATGTACCCTACCATACAGATAGAGTAGGGTTGGGAATTGAGTTAGAAATATAGTTACATTTAAATAATAACGTCACTATGACCTTCTTTGGGACCCTACCATACAGATAGAGTAGGGTTGGGAATTGAGTTAGAAATATAGTTACATTTAAATAATAACGTCACTATGACCTTCTTTGGGACGAATATTTGGGTTAAAATAGTCATATAAAGTAAAATAGACTATTTTAGTTAAATATGACAAAATATCACATTCAATCCATAATCATTTTATTTTTTCTCTCACAAAAGTCAAAAAAATCAAAAAATCTATCACAAACGAGACTTTTTAGTCCTAGACTAAAATAGTCAAAAAACTAACCCACATCCCAAATGAGCTCTATATTATTAGATAGATAATTCTTGATCCACCGAATTCGGCAAGACTAAACCGCCCGAGTCCCAGGTAGAACACACATAGAAATGGCAACGGGTCGGGGCGGGACCGAGCAATACACTCCCCGTTCCCGATCTCCTAAAGTACAAAATTTCCTGTCCGCTCCCCCGATCCCCGACGGGACTCATCCCGCCCCCGCCCCCTAACGGGGATCAGGTTTCTTTGACCCTGAAAAATCCCCGATCCTTTTTTTTTCTTTTTTTGAAAACTACAGATCATCATTTCATCAACAACAGATCTAAATTTCATCAACAACAGATCTAAGCTTAAATCTATAATATATATATGTGTGTGTGTGTGTATGTGTGTGTGTGTGTGTGTAACACATAGAGAAAGAGAGAGGAATAGAGAAATGGAAAGATAGAGAAGAAAGAGAGAAGCTCCAGATATGGGGCGGAAGAGGAAGTGGGAGCTGAGGCTGGCGGAGGAGTGGCGAATGACGAAGATGGTGGAGGAGGAAGAGGTGGCGAAGAGGTTATGGAAGAGTAAGGCTAGGGTGTACCGTACGACGAGGATCGACCTCTGCGACGTCGATGGCGGTTTTAACGGCGTCCAATGAGGGTTTTAGAACTATGGGAAACTCATCAAGGTGAGTCAATTTCAAGAGATTTGGATTCAGAGTCTCGAAGCATATGATCTGCTCAAAGTAGTCTCTTATTCCAAGTCGATCCAATGCCTTCATCGCATGATTTCTATCCGAATTGGTAAAAACTTATAAATGCAACATATAATCAATTCTCACACACACACACACACACACACACATATATATATATATGAAAATGTATGTATAATGTATAGAACCTACGGTGGCAGCGACGAAGTAAGGAGCGGCAACGAAGGGATCGAGGTCGTCGATCTGTGAGTCTGCAAGAGAGAGTGAGTGAGTGACAGAGAAGGGTATATAATAGAGGGGTATATATATGAATAGATAGAGGGGTATAATAGTCCTATTTAAGATTTTTTTTTAAGATTTTTTTAGAAGTCATATATATGAATGGATAGAGGGGTATATATATGAATGGATAGAGGGCTCTTTTTAAGATTTTTTTTAAACTAATAAATCCTATTTAGTAAAATTAAGAATATTATCAATTTTTTATAATTTTTAAAACTAAGGACATTATCAATTTTGCATAATAGTATTTCAAATAATTGTTTTACTAACTGATGAAAAAAAAAGAGTATGAGATTAACGTTTTTGTCAATTTACTTGTTGCTTTGATTCAACTATCCAATAAAACTGAGAATATTATCAGTTTTTTTTAGTTTTAAAACTAAAAACATTATATTAGTTTTTTTCATTTTTAAAGTTTTTTTTTTCTAGTTTTGTACATCAATGTTCCATCATCATAATATTTTATAAACACAAAATTTTTAGTTTTACACAAAAAAAAATAATTCAGTCTTTTCAATTTTTTCAAAAAAAAAAAACATTTAGTTTTTTTTTTCACATAAATTTTTTTTTTTTTTTTCAATGTGAAAGTTATTATTTTAAAGTTTTGAAAATCAAAATAAATGTCTAATTATCATGTTCCTTTATGGATAATCATAAATGATAAACAATCATTAGTTAAAAGGATATTAAAAATTTAATGGGACTTGAAGATCTAAACAAATTTAGTTAAGACTTAATGCAATATAAATTCATAAATTAAGATTTGTGTGTAAATATCATTTAATATTATTAATATTAATAATCAGTAATATTGTTGATATAAATAAATAATTAAAAATTTAAAAAATAATAAATTTTATTAATTAAACACATAAGCAATCCGCGTTATCCGGGCAGCACCGCCTATCGAGTCCGGATCCTCTGCCATGCTTTTTGCAGTGCCCCAAAACGACGTCGTTTTGGGGCAAAATTTCAAAAAAAAAAAACCCACTGTTTGGCCACTCCAAAAACAACCCTAAAAATTTTCAACCAGTACTATATAGCTCCACCAGCAGCAGAAGAAGAAGTGAAAATGGAGGAGGTCACCATCAAAGGCGTTGTATGCTTTCTGACCACTTCCCATTGCCGAAGACGCCATTGTTGAAGCTGTTCAATTTGCTCAATTTAACTCTTATGCCCCAAATGTCGGTATTCTTCCTACCATGAGGTAAAAATCAAAAGTTATACTAATATATATGAAACCATCTCTATATATATATATATATATTACAAATCATAGGCTAAAAAATATAATAAAAAAATGTGAATGTATATCTCTGCATCAAAATAGATTTGGGTTTGTTTTCTTGAGTCAAAACCGAAGATGATTTCTTCTATCCATACAAAGCTACAATATATATATATATATATATTACAAATCATAGGCTAAAAAATATAATAAAAAATGTGAATGTATATCTCTGCATCAAAATCAGATTTGGGTTTGAGTCAAAACCGAAGAGAACTTCTGATCAAAACCACTACTCTAGTTCTCTGATTTTCTAATCTGGGTTTGTTTTCATTGTTTCATCTGGAAGAACTCAACAGTGCCATCTGCTTTCTCCCACTCTCTGTCATTCTTATCGTCCTTTCTTCTTCTCCTTCTCTGATTCTGTTTTGTTTTATTATTATTTTTTTTGACATTTGCCCCAAAACGACGTCGTTTTGGGGCACAACATGAAGCATGACAGGAAAGTATGGCAGAGGATTCGGACTCTTGGCTATCGAAGTCAAGTCGGTGTATCTAGAACCACCCTTATTAGATAGTAATAATATGTGTCCAGTACTTGACATTATTACATGAGCAATGTTAAGGACTTTAAAAAAAAAAAAAAAAAAAAAAAACAATTATCAAAATTTTTATAAAAAAAAAAAAAATTATCAAAAATTCTACTACATCCATGTGAGTATTATATAGAAGGGCAAATTACATAAATAGTCCCTATAGTTTGAGGTTTGTGTCACTTTGGTCCCTGACTTTTCAATTGTGACACATTTGACCCTGAATTTTGAATCTTGTTCCAAATAAGGACAATTGAATATATAATTAGATTTTTCAAGGGTGAAATTGTCAATTTGATAAAATATAAACTAATTTGACAAAAATAAATGTCAAACAAATGTTTTTGAATTTTAAAAAATTATTTCTACCTACTAAAAATAAAATTATGTAAAATTGATAAATCTTTTAGACATTTTTTTTTTTTTTTTACCAAATTAATTTTTATTATGTGTTTGGATGATGATCATGTAAAATTAATTTTAAAAAATTAATCATGTAATTTTTATTAATTTTACATAATTTTATCATTGGTGGATAAAAATAATTTTAAAAAAATTAAAAATATTTTTTTGACATTTATTTCTATCAAATTAGTTTATATTTTATCAAATTGATGATTTTACCCTTGAAAAATCTAATAATATTCTCAATTGTCCTTATTTGAAACAAGATTCAAAATTCAAGGTCAAATGTGTCACAATTGAAAAGTCAGGGACCAAAGTGACACAAGTCCTAAACTATAGGGACTATTAGTGTAATTAACCCTATATAGAATTTTAAATAATTTTTTTAACATTTAACATTTTTTTTTTTTTTTTGGGTCCAATGATAAGATGGTAATAAGCACTACGACATATAAGAGTTTTAGAGATCAAATATTTTGGTCTCTAAAGTGAAAATTTTGTTTCAAAAGACATTTAGAGATCAATTTTTATCGTCACGAGAATAGTCGCTAAAAGGTCATCTTGAAAAGGCAAAATGTAACAACCCACATTCATGTCTTAGTCATGCTTGCATGCATTTATATGTTTTGCCATGTTAAGTTGCATTGCAAGTCTTGTCTTATTTTGTTTAAGTGTTGATTGCATGTTTTGTTCCCTCCTTGCTGTCCCAAGCCTAGGTCATGCCAAGCCTAGGTCATTCCAAGCCAAGGTCATCCTAAGCCTAGAACCATCTTGGAACCACTTTGGTTGACCTCCACCTTCACCAAGGCATATTGGCCGAGATGTACGTCATCTAGGCCGAGATATTATCATCTAGGCGTCCTAGAGCCTTGATCCATGCACCTAGTGATCTTGTTCCGGGACTGGAATGACCTAGACCGAGGTGTAGCACATCTAGGCCGAGGTGTGGCACAGCTAGGCCAAGTGTTATCCTTCCTAGCCGAGATCATTGAGACCTTACTTGCCGAAGCCTATGTCCTTAGCCGAGATCATTACTTGCCGGAGTGCCATTGCCGCCTAGCTTGTTGAATACGCTTTGCCTTACACATGTCTTGTCTTTCAATCACCTTTTTGAAGAGAACCAACCCGGTAGCGCCACGTGTCCGAGCAGAGTGTTAAGTCAGCCGACAGAAAGAGAAACCTATCATTTGTTATATCCTTGTTTTGGAGAAGAGAGAGAAGCTCTAGGAGAGGAAGAGGAGTTCTTGAGGGAGAGTAGATTTCCAAGCTTGATTCCTAGAGATCGAACCGTTAGATCCGTGTTCTAAGGTTAGATTCTTGATCTGCTCATGTTGTTCTTTATGATCACGTTATTGCATTGCACGATTGAATATGATTTGTAAGCCATGCATTGCTTTGAAGTTTGGTTTTAGAAAGAGAGAATAGTATTCATGTGTTCTTGAGGAAAAACCATGTTTTGATCCGCAAGTTTGTATCAATATCCATGTTTTCGTGTTTGTTTTCATATGATCTTCAAGTATGGGTACCCAAGTCCACGTTTTCAAACTCATGCCATGAAATCCCAGATTTTGTAATAAAGAAGTTATGATTTTAGCATTCATGTTCTTCATGTTCTTCAAGAGAGGGAAACCCAGATTTCCCGACCTCATTTCCCTAGGTGTGGTCACCGAGACCACTCTTGCCTAGATTACACACCTAGGCCAAGCATCGTATCTCACCTTGGCCTACCTTGCATGATCACTTGCACCTTTAGTTGTCTTGTATGCACCTTGGCAGGCAGCTGTACGCCGAAGCCTAGGTAACCACACCTCGGCCAAGAGGTGTGGGACCTCGGCCAAGACCTCCTGAGTTCACTCAGCTAGGTCATTTTTGCCTAGATCATTTCTGTGCATCCATTCCAAGACCTGGTTAGTACCCAGCATGTTTTCCCTAGATGTTTACCAGCATGTTTTCCCTAGATGCTTACCAGCATGTTTTCCCTAGATGCTTACCAGCATGTTTTCCCTAGATGTTTTCCGGCATGTTTTTCCTAGATCATTTGCATTCATGTGAAGCTTGTTTTTAAGAGTGCATTCAATAGGCTTTGCCATGTGTTTGTAGGACTTGGACCTTTGCCTTGATCCCGACGTCCCAAGAACTATGTGAGTGGTATTTTTAATAAAGCTATGTTATAACGTTTTGTTAAAGCTTCGCTTTGCTTGTTTTAAAAAGTATTGTTAAGCATGAATGATGATCCCTATTTTGAATATCAAGTATTATCTCGTTTTGATGACACTCTTGAAAGTCCGTACGTGCTAGGGGACTATAAGCACTTGTAGCACAACTCTTGAAAGTCCGTACGTGCTAGGGGACTCTAAGCATTTGTAGCACAAGTCCTTAGTGTCCAGGGACTATAATGCAACGACACCATTGTTTTGAGATATCTCCCTTGTTTTGCCTTGTCTTGCCTTGCCACCGACGGTCTATGAACGGGTGGGTTTGCTTTGTCAGGAATGTCATCACCCCATGTATTATGTAGATGTTATTAAACATCCCAAGAAGATTTGAAAGACCAAGATTTGATTGATGAACTTGATTCATCCCATGTTTTGAACAAGCTATGATATATGTATTGTTTTGACAAGGACCTCGGGAATCATTCATTTAACCCCTTTATTACTTATACTATTCACTGAGTATCCAAGCTCACCCTCTCTATGTATATATGTAGGTAACAAGCAAGAAGGCGGTGACGCCGAGATGTGTTGTTTGCAAGATGATATTTGATCCATGTTATATCGGCTTGAGAAGTCTTTTAATCAAGATGTAATATGTATTTTATTTTGCTTATATCCAAGTTGTAAAGCTATGTAAAGATGTATGCCATTTCATTTGACTTATGCACAACTCTTATGGACTAGTTAGATTTACATATATTGCTTCCGCACATGTAAGCCCCATATATTATACTCTGATTGTGTGTGAATTTTGAAAGTTGGCCTTCGGTAATCTCGGATTACTGGCCATCACGGCACCATTCTACTAGGGGCGGAATGGGGTCGTGACACAAAAACAAGGCTTTTAGCGACAAAATTTTGAAAATTTCACTAATAAATAGACTTTTAAGGACAAAATAATTTGGTCTCAAAATGGTTTATTTTTTGAGACAAAAAATTTGGTTCCAAAAGCATAATAATTCATTACTAATGTCTAATTTTTGTTACTAAAAATATAATAACGACCTTTTTTGCAACAAAAATATTTGGTTATTAAAAAATAATTTTGTCCCTAAATTTTGGTCTCTAAAACTTTAATTTTTTTTGTAATGAAGTTAAAATTAAAATGAAAGGGTCATAGTTTCTATCAACTTGAATTTTGAACCTCTAACTTCTTTACTATTTTAAGAAATAATTACATAAATCACTGAGCCAACTATCATATCTAAATATATTTAATCGTTAAAAAGTGGAGACATTATAATCAAATGTCCGCTTAAAAAAATTAGGGCAAATTACCTACACCTCTCTTGAGGTTTAGCTAAATTACAAATTTTTTCCAGAAGTTTCAGAAATTACATCCCGCCCTCCAAAGTTTATATTCACATAACAATTTAACCCCTATCGTTAACTAAACATTAAAAATGGTTAGTTGACATCACCAAAATATAAATTAATGAATGATATTGCCCCTACTGAAATTCCTTTGATAAATCAATAAAATTTATAAAAGAATTACATTAGATGGAAAAAAAAAATTAAGTTTTTGGAACAATGTATGATTTGTTGTTTAGAAAAAAAATTTCAAAATTTAAAACAAAATAAAATAAAAACTAATTTAATAAAAATAAATATGAAAAAATATATTTAATTTGTAAAATTATTTCTAAACACTCAAAAGATAAAATTATATAAAAATAATATAAAAAAAATTTCTTAACCAAATTATTTTTTAATTTTTTTTAAAAAACTTAAAATAATTTTCTAAAAATCAAACAAAACATATTCTAAGAATTTTTTGACGAGCCATTTTTTTTGTTTTTAACTTATTTAATTATTTGTTAATTTTATGATATTTTCACCATCTGACACTACAACATATAAGAGTTTTAGAGACTAATTTTTTTGATCTCTAAAATTGAAAATTTTGTTACAAAAGACATTTAGGGACTTATTTCTATCGTCGTGAGGATAGTCGCTAAAAAGTCGTCCTGAAAGTCAAAAATAAGGTTTTTAGCAATAAGTTTTCAAAAATGTCAATAATAAATAGACTTTTAGAGACAAAATAATTTAGTTTCAAAATGGTTTATTTTTTTAGATAAAAAATTTGATACCGAAAAGATAATAATTAATCACTGATTTTCAATTTTCATTACTAAAAATATAATAACGACACTTTTCGGAAAAAAATATATATTTAGTCCCTTAAAAATAATTTTGTCCCTAAATTTTGGTCTAAAAAACCTTAATTTTTTGTAGTGTGATAAGTGTTTTTCCATTTTAATTTTGCATTTCATAACTTATTCAAAAATTATAATTTAGCTAAACCTCAGAGAGAAATATGTAATTTAGCTAAACCTCAAGGGAATGTAGGTAATTTGCCTTTATTTGTCAAAAGGACATTTTAGTTAATTTATGATATCCGTTAACGGCATTAATTGCGATGGGACAGGATGTAATTTTTGAAATCTCAAATGAAAATCTGCAATTTCATTAAACTTTAAGGAAAGTGTAGATAATTTGTCCAAAAAATTACTAATGAATTGTGGGCCCCACATCTATTTTTTAATTGATTCTCTTTCCAACGATGTTAGGGATCGTTTGGCAATGACTTTTTTAGTTGACTTTTTATTTTATTTTTTGCTTTTTTAGCCTGAAACTTTTTTGTTTGTTTGGTTTTTTCATTTGACTTTTTTGGCTTTTTGGCATTAGAATGACAAAATTGCCCTCCACTTGGAAATGATGTTTTTTTACTTTTTGTTTGTATATGGGTTAGTTTGGTAATTTTATAACTTTTTTGTTTTTTTGTGATTTTTTAGCCCAAATGGTGTGCCAAACCAAGGCTTAGAGAATTTCACTTTTAAATTCACAAATGTTCATATAATAAAATGATAGAAATTCAAATGCAACTATAATAATATGGTAGAATAAAATTATATGTAACAATTAGTATATTAATTAATATATTAACGAATGATATGATATAATTTTAGAAATTTTAAATCTTTATAATTTGTATAATGATTGAATCTATTGTTTTGAAGTAACGATGTGATATCATATGTTAGTATACTAATTAGTATATCAATTGGTATATATAACATCACATAATATGATAAGAGAGTTGAATCTTATATCATTAAATATCTAATAAATTAAAAATTAATACATATAATATCACATTATTATAATATGATAAAAGAATTAAATTTTATATTATTAAATATATAATAAATTAAAAATTAACACATCTAATATCAGTACAATTATAATAACTTTGTAAAGGTGTTAAACATATACCCTCACTTCCACGAGCATATACCCTCACTTCCACGAGCACCTCCCTCTCATTGAATGCTTCTATTGCATGCTTGAGACGGGCTTCTCGAAGTTTATACTGCCGTGTACACACCACACCACCATGCCAGCTTGCTTATATAACTAACTAAAACAAACACATCCCACCACACACAACCTCTCTGACACACACCCTTACCCTCCCTTTTCACCACCACATGCTGCCTCCGCCGCCCCCCACATCTCCCGACGGAGCCAGAGCCCAAGCCGTGTGGCGGAATCGGCTTCGCTCCGCATTCCGTACCGGTCTAGGATGTGCTATAGTGGGCTGTGTATCCCTCTATGGCCCACACCCTCTAAAAACGCAACTAACATTCCCTGCTTTCTCTTACGTCACCGCCATCCTCATCGTCTCTGACGCCACCCTCGGCGATGCCATGAGGGACTGCTGGCACGCCGCGTGCGCCACCGTCATGGTGGTTCCGGCCGCCATGCTCAGCTTATGGGTAATTGGACCCCAAAACTTCACGGCCGGGGTTGCGGCGGTAGCAGTGGCGATCGGGTCGTTGGTGGTGGCGGTGCCGGAGTCGATGGAGTTGATGACAAAGAGGATTGCGTTTGGGCAGATAGTGATTGTGTGTGTGGGAGCTGTGATTCATGGGAAGGAAAACGGAGCTGTTTTGGGACCGATTCATGTGGCTTCGAGTACGACTCTCGGAGCCTTGGCTTCTCTCCTGGCTTTGTTGCTTCCCTATCCTCGGCTAGCTCACTTTCAGGTAAAACTTGCATGCACACTTTTGATCGACTCAGGAATTTTTTAGAAACAGTTACTATAAATTTTTACAAACTCACAGTAATATTTGGACACCTACTTGTAATAAGATTTTTAATGCTAAGTATTTTAGTACGAGAAATGTTAGGGATCATAAAAAATTTTTCATGAAAATGATCATGAAAAATTTGTGACCATTAAATTACCTTGATTAGTGTTTGGTTATTGTAAGTATAATCCAAAGGTCACAAATCTTTCATGGCCATTTTCATGCCTAGCATTGCTGTTCTAGTACATATAACATTCCTCTTCGAAATTTACCATTAATAGATGAAATCATATGGCAATGCCATAGTCCTAGTATTCCATTCCACTTAATATTCACTAGGATAAACTCTCTTAGATTTTTTTTTCCCTTAAAACAAAAAAAAAAAAAAAAAACAAATCTTCCAACTTTAACATAATTACACTGACAATCCTTTTAGCAAAATTACGAGCGTCTTTAACCCCTCACTAGATTTTTTATCAAATTTAAATTTGATAAAAAAATGATGAAAATGGTGCTCCAACCGTTTCATCAGTTGGTATCAAACAAAGGACGCGATACTTTTTTCATCAAATGAAAAGAGCATTTTAACCTTTTATCAAATTTGTATATAATCGCTGGACCGGACATCTTCCCAGACAACAAGTTGTGGGATGAACTTGATGAAAATTTTACACTAGACGATCGATCTCCCGGACATCCTCCTAGTCGTCCTCTCAGTTGACTGGTACTTTGATGAAAAATGAAAAAAATTCGTTGGAACGCTCGATATTAGATGAAATTTTTAGTCAAATTTGATAATTAAAAAAAAAGAGTAAACATTGGAGATGCTCTAAAGAGATCAAAATTAATGCAGATAGTATGAAAACACAAAGATACATAAGATAAAATATACATTTCAATGTAAAATAGATGATAATATTATTTTTTCATTCATACGATTAATGATTTTTTGAAAAAATGAAGGCCAGGTTTTATATAAATTAAAACATTAACACTGTGTTTAGTTAGGAGATTTAGGAAGGAATTTAGAAAAGGTAAATGAAATGTGAATAAAATATGCCTATATTTCACCTAATTTTACACATATTTTTTCCATTCTCTTTTTGAATTCCTTCTCAAATCTCCTAACCAAACACAATAAAAAAAAAACACTTAGTGCAATTATAACAAACTTAGAAAGCTTATTATATTTTTTTCAAATATCAGGATAGGTCAACGTAATTTACCCTATTACTATTAATTTTTCACCAATTTCACGTTCCTACCTAGAAAAAAATTCAATTCTACCTGATTGAAGTTTTTGGCTAAAAAGAATTCCGATAATCAAGTCAGTGATTTGCCCTTAGTTTTAAGAAAATGGAAATGGAATTCTGGCCAAATTTGGCATCTTCTCAAAAAGTCAAAAAATTAAAAAGTTATCATTATTCATCAAAAAAATATTAAAAAATTACTTTTCCACACATCCATACAACTCAGCAATCAGGAAAAGCTGGCGCTGTGCAGCGTTTGTCCCAAAAATTGCACAGTTTGGGTGTAATTTTCACACATTGTTGTTCGGCCCGTGGGGGCCCATCACGAGTCCCATTTTGATAATCTGAACCGTGCAATGTGTAGAACTCGTCGAGTACTATATGTCTGTAAAAAATTACATTAATCGGATATTGATAACTATATGATCTAATCAGTTTTATACAAAAAAAAAAAAGGATGGTATTATAATTAACGATTGAAAAAAAACAAATCTGATCAGATAGCTATCGATATCCGATCAACATGATTTTTCATAGGCATATAATACTCGACGAGTTCTACACATTGACGGTTCAGATTATCAAAATGGGACCCGTGATGGCCCCCACGGGCCAAACAAAATCGTCCACTGCAATGCCTGAAAAGTAGCCAATAATTTCTTACCATCAATTCAGCTTACAGATTGTACGGCTGTCATACACACATCTCCAATCTTCTCTTACACATTTCTTTATACAATTTTTTAATATACATTTTTTCATAAAAAGTTAAAAAATTAACCCAAACATTCATATTTTTTTCCTCAACTTTTTAATCCAAAAAGACAAAAAGTACACTTATTTAGGACATCCAAACAACCCTTATGGTGTTGGTAATCTTGTTTGTCCGTTCCTTTTTTTTTAAATTTATTTTTCGTAGAGTATTTTTTTGGAAAGTTCCAACCATTATTCTGGCACTTGTAAATTCTTGTGCCGCGATGTTCAAATCTCATAAACACCAATAAAGTCTTGGCAAAATGATTAGCTCTATCGCCAATCTCTATTCATCTTATTTCATACCTCCGATGTTCTTTGATCGGAGTTTTTGGACTTCTCATCCTGATATGCTTAGTTGGAATACTTTTCTCGAGTACTAATTCTTGTACGGGCATATTTCCTTTTTACTAGTTGGGGCTTCATTTTAGTCCAGCCCTTTCTTACAGCCGTGATCTAATTGTATTTTTCTTTCCACCGCAATAAGTGAATGTTCTCATTCTCTTGGATTAATTATTTTATTCTGTTCTCATTCTCTGGGAATAATTATTTTATTTTGTTAGACTTTTATTCTAATAAATTAAACGCGTACGATGTTATTTAACTTTAGCTATGTGGGGATGACGAGAAATGATCTGATTCCAACTTTCCTAGCTTCGTTTGGCAACTTCGGTTGAGTTGGATTTGAGATTTTTTGAATTATAAAAAAATAAAATAGATTTTTTAATTTAATAAGATAAAATATCACATTTAATTTATAATTATTATATTTTTTTTTTTACAAAAAATCAAAAAAATAAAGAAACCTGAGTCCTTGCTTGGGAACAGGCTAATTTAGTAACTTTTTGACTATTTGACTAAAATATTAGCTAAAAAAACTAATATGTTTGTGATGACTTTTTACCTTTTTACGAAAAAATGTGCAAAAAGTA
Source organism: Camellia granthamiana (assembly GCA_036172215.1). Classification (NCBI taxonomy): domain Eukaryota; kingdom Viridiplantae; phylum Streptophyta; class Magnoliopsida; order Ericales; family Theaceae; genus Camellia; species Camellia granthamiana. The sequence continues at coordinate 13,656,739 of CM069905.1, forward strand.
AAGAGAAAAAAAAATCTTTGACTTTTTGGTATGGGTTGTTCGCTTTTTGATTTTTTTAGTGACTTTTTGACTTTTTAGCTAAACGGATCGCTTCCCAAACGAGGTCTCATACGAGACTTTTTAGCCCCAAACTAAAAAAGTTAAAAAATTAAAAAACCAAAAAATCAACTTAGGCCTCGTTTGGGAATAGGCTTTTTTAGTAGCTTTTTGGCTTTTTGGTTAAAATGTGATGTAAAAAAACTAGTATGTTTGACATGGATTTTTGGCTTTTTACGAAAAGATGTGCAAAAAGTAGAGAGAAAATGGAATCTTTGACTTTTTGGTAAGAGTTGTTGGCTTTTTGATTTTTTTAGTAACTTTTTGACTTTTTGGCTAAAAATGACAGTTGCCAAACGAGGCTTTACTCTCCAAACAAACTATGCCATTAGATTGCAAATTCCTTCTCGTTTGTCGTAATTGAGTTTGTGAATAAAATAATTTCTATTAGTTAAAATAGTAGGATAATGTAAAATAATTTATAGTAATGCTACACGCACTAATTGATATATTGATTAGTATACTAATATGGTTATGACATTGTCATTTAAAAATTATGACTCAACCTATTATACAAATTACAAAGATCTAAAATCTTTAAAATTATGTCACATCATTCGTTAGTATACTAATTAGTACATCAATTGGTGCATATAGCATTATTCAATAATTTCTATCAAAATGTTTTCCAGAATATACCCCCTCACCCAATTTTCTTTTCTTTTCTGTTTCTCTCTTAGTTGGACTTCAAACGTATACAAAAACATATAGTATAAAATTATTATCAATATTTACATATTGACCAATACATAATTCCGATAAATGGGATGACTAAGATGGTGATAGTTAAACTATATTTAAATCATAAATTTGTGGAGGAAAAGCGAGAAAAATAGGAAAATGTTAAAAAAAATAAAAAAATTTGAAGTGAAATGAAATGAGCTAAATCTATTTCTTTCATTTCTCTTGGTATATTCAAGATTCAAACACAGCATTACTACAAAACCCTTTCCAAGCCATAATTAATTATGATTTTTTTTTTTTTTTATGCTTATTTACAGGTAAAGAAACTATGTAGATTGTATGCTGAAAATGCTTCAGAGAGGATTAATCTGTACATGAAGGCCTTCTCTGCCCAAGACAACACAACTGCATTGGATGCAATCTCTCAAGCCAAGCCCTTTACAGAAACAGGAACCAAGCTTCTTCAGACTGTCAAACTTATACAGGTAAAGCAATTTTTTTATTTTTGGTTCAGCAGTTAGGATGTCCGAGCCAGCATACGAACACCTCAACTAATCCCCCTTGGTCTAGTCAAAGGCAGACGATGCACCTATAATACCACTAATGTTTTTCAATAGAAAATATTCGGAAGGGTAGGTATTAAAAAAAAAAATTGGCAGAGGGAGCGGCATGCCTTTTCAGTGCAGCTTATTACAAGTTAAAAGCTAATAATCAATAAGTAAATGTTAAAAACACATTTTTCCCTACTTCTCAATAATTAACTTTTGCCTCAAAAATTATGGCACGGATTTTTAAAATTAAAAAAAGAAACAGCTCCATAAGCTGTACCAAAAACAAGGTGTTCTGTGAGAGAGGCCAGGCCTATGATCATTATAATATATGGCTCTGCTATGAACCATGATCATTGATCACTATAACAAAGACTAGGGTTGTACTACACTTCAAACCATCAACTCAACTAATGCAAAAATTCTTCCTGAAACAGGAAGGTGTACTGTGGGAGAGGCCTCAAATCAGACTATTGAAGCCCCATTTCATAAATCCCGGAGTTCGATTGCAAGCCATGGAAATTCCAATCAGAGGGATGGAAATTGCCGTAACCTCTTCTCCTTCCTTTCCTGTAAGAATCATTGATAAAGAGCTCAGTGAGGTTTTACTAGGAATGGAACTACAAATCGGCCTAAAACTAGAGCAAGCCAAGTGTTCTCTACCTTTCGAGGCAACGACAGCTCTGGAGGCAAAGGGGGAGATTTTCAACAAGTTCCTCGAGTCCCTCCCAACCGTTAATCTGAATATTGAGGATCTAACTACTTCTTTCTTCCTGTTCTGTATAAAGCTCCTCCAAGATGACTTGACTATGGCTGCAAAAACAGAATGTATCATAGACAGATCTAACATTAATGAAGAACCAAGAATTACATTAAAAGAAGCCAAATGTGGCTTCAAAAGGATCTGCAGTAATTGGTGCGTAAGACGACCTAAGATTGAAACACTGACATTTGCAGTCAAGTATTCACTTTCTTTAGGTCTTGCAGTGTTCTTTGGTTTGATATTCAACAAAGAAAATGGGTATTGGTCGGGGCTAACCATTGCCATTAGTTTTACAGAAGGGAGGCAAGCAACATTTACAATGGCAAACGCTAGAGCGCAAGGAACAGCACTGGGATCAGTCTACGGTGTCTTGGGCTGCTTTTTCTTCCGAAATTTTGAGGAAGCAAAGGTTTTAGCCCTTCTACCTTGGATAATATTTATCAGTTTTCTAAGACACAGTCAGATGTACGGCCAATCCGGTGCGGTTTCAGCAGTTATCGGAGCATTATTGATCCTGGGTAGGAAGAATTATGGCCCTCCAGCTGAATTTGCAATTTGTAGACTCACAGAAGCTTTCATTGGACTATGTTGTTTCATCGTAGTTGAGCTTCTCTTGCAACCCACAAGGGCAGCGACTCTAGCAAAAAGGCAACTCTCACAGAGCTTGGGAACACTTCAAGAATGCATTGGGGAAGTGGGTCTCTCTTCTGATCCAAAAGACAAGCCTCCGAAATTAAGAGAAAAGCAAGAGAAACTAAGAACTTGTGTCGATAAATTACAGAAATTTGCTGGAGAAGCCGAGTTGGAGCCTAATTTCTGGTTCTTACCTTTTCGGATTGCGTGTTATAACAAGCTGTTTAAGTCTATATCTAAGATGGCAGATCTCTTGCTTTTTATGGCGTACAGAATGGAGTTCCTAGTAGAAGCATCACAGAGTTGTGGGCTTGCTTGGAAGGAGCTACAAGAACCCATCAACAGTGATCTAGAGCTTTTCAAGAAAAATGTAAATTCTTCACTGGAATGTCTTGAAAAGATCACTTTGATCAAGTTCTTTGCAGTCGTCGAAAGAGAGACTCATGGGAACAAAATACACAATGACCTTGAGTTGGGAAAATCATCAAATACAGATGAGTGTAGAATGCATGCAGACGCTGAGAAGATTGTAAGTTCCTTCCTTCAGCACTCGAAGGAAGCAACGGACAAGATCTGGGCTGAAAAAGGTGAGGAGAGACGTAAGAGCGAAATGGCTATTTGTTTGAGTGCCATTGGGTTTTGCATCAGTGGCCTAATGAGAGAAACAAAAGAGCTTGAGAAAGGAATAAAAGAATTGATTCGGTGGGAGAATCCTTCAAGACGCATAAATTTCTATGAAATATCTGGTAAGATCAATGCTCTTTATCCAGAGTAAATTTAGCACCATCACCCCCATAAAGGGTCATGAAACCAGGGCAGTATATAGAAAGGTGGCTGCTATGGAAAACCCACAAATTGTGCAATAAAAATGTGGAAAGTTTCCAGATTCAACAAATAGACACCAGGCTAGTCAAAAGAGATTACCATACGTCTTTTCCCAAAATGTGCAGTCACACAAGGTGGTGAACATCCCACTTGAAGATATAGCCACAGTGTCCCTGGTACAGAGAGATGGACAGAGACTGTAGTATGTAAACTGTAAAACAGTATGAATAATTGGATAAATTTTTTATAATGTTTATACAAGTATCGTAAACATTTTTTGTTATATTTCCTCAGAAACCATACCAAACTAAAATAATTTTCCTATAATGCAAACCAAAAAATAGAAAGCACACAGTCAGGAACATTTCAAAAAAAATATTGCATATAGATATCAATTCACTTGTTTAGGTTTGAACCTACACTACATCATCAATTGTCCTTCATAGACATGTTGTACTCAGTATTCTACCATGCATTCACGAGTCAATGGCATGTTTGGTGCAGGCTCTAACAAATTAAAAGTTTTAATCATAAGCAGAAGTTAAAATACTCTCCCCTGTTTTTTAATAATCATTTGTTTAAACATTTGTTATTTTTGTCTCATAAATTATAAATAGAAATTATGTTTAAAAGTCTTACACATATTTTTAAAATAAGAAAAAGAAGTTATAAGCAACTCCATAAGTTGCATCAAACAGTCCCATAGACTATACTACTTCCATCAAAAAAATTCATAACTTTCACTACAAAAGTCATTACTCTAATGCGTAAAGTACATTACTCCTTTAAGAATTCAAATCCTCTCTATTTCATGGATGGAATGAAATTGAGATCTAGATACCATCAAAAATGGCCATGAAATCTTGATTTAAATTCAAAATCAGATATGGAAGTTACAAAATTTATAATGATAGGGTAGTTATAAATCATTGATTTTGTATTTTAGTGAAGCTTTATAATAATATTAAATCAAATGGAACCAAAAAGATAACTCCAAAAAACATAAAAACAAAAACCAATGACAAAACTACCAAAAAAAGCCTTAACAAAACTCCATTAACAATCAACCAAAAAACATCATTATGGTTTTCAAAATCATGCAGAAATTACCAAAAATGAAAAATATAGTAAAAAATTAATAGATTAATTGTCTATATTATTAGGGGGGAAAAAAGGAAAGCGATGAATTTATGGACTATTAGGAAATGTAAGCGATTGATTGATGTATGATTGAATTGAGTTTCTTCTAGATTTTGATTTTCTAAATAAAATAATTTTGTTTTAAAACAGAAGAAAGTGGTTGGTTGCGAAGTTCGATGATTGATTGATGTATGATTGAATTGAGATTCCTTTAGATTTTGATTTTCTGGGTAAAATAATTTTGTTTTAGAACAAAAGTGAAATGACTGGTTGCAAAGTTCGATGATTAACAACGCCGTTTTGATATGCAAAACAGAAAAAAGGGTTGTTTGTGTGGCTGCTGGGATTCGAGCCCAGGTCTCCACGGCCACAACGTGGAATTCTTACCACTAAACTACAGCCACTTGGTGAGGAATTGTTTATATTTTATATATTTAATTCCTACCTAGTTTTCTAAACAAGCAAACTTAATTGTGATTTTTTTTTCTTCTTGCATTTCATTTTTCCTTTTGTTTTCACTTTTCCTTAAATCATGTTCTCAATTAAATTTAAAATTAATACTATCCTTTTTAATCCTTTCATCCATATTATAAAATTATATACTACTGGACTGCCCTTTTTTTTTTTTTAATAAATAAAACTGCTTAAAAGAGAATGAGAATTACTAGTAATAAAAATCATGTGTCAACGTTATTAATATGTTTGATTTCGTTGTAAACTTTTAATCAAAAAATAGAAAATTTTAAATATTATTGGCTCAAATTATTATTATTATTATTTTAATTTTTACCCTCAAAAGGTTAGCATTGTAAGATTTCTCCAAGAAGTGAGAAAATTGAATTGTAGATATTTGTCGTGAATATATAATAAAAAATCACTTTCCTATTTCAATCAATTCTAAAAATTGAATTCATGGATCAAAATCACATTTTCTTTCTCCTCAACTACCTATCCTAATCCATCCAATCCTTGCGGGAGTTAGCCTACAATGACAATTTGAATAGTTAATTTTGTAGACGTTGAAAAATATATATATGTGCAAAAAATTAATTACTAAACGGTTTTAGTTTGAAATTATATTTACTATTTATTTCATAAAATAAAATAAAAAGAATACAATTAAAAGCGAATTACACTAGCAGTTCCTATAATTTAGGCTTCTATCACTTTGATTCTGACTATTCAATTGTGACATATTTGATCATAAATTTTGAATTTTGTTTAAAATAAGAATAATTAAAAATATCATTGCTCAATTTTAGGGGCGAAGTCGTCAATTTTATAAAATATAAACAAATTTGACAAAAATAAATGTCAACAAAAATATTTTAAAATTTTTAAAAATAATTTATACCACCGAAGATAAATTATATAAAATTGATAAATATTTTAGACATTTATTTGTTTATTTATTTTACCAAATTAATTTTTGTTATGTTTTTCGATGATAATTATGTAATGGGTGATTGTTAGACTTTAAATGTGTAATCAATATATTTAATATATGAAATGTTTTTAGTGTTGAATTTCTTGATTTAATGGATTAGTTTAATAATGATATCAAAGTTGTCGCCATATTTGACTTTTGAAAAAATAGAAACTAATTTAATGAAAATAAAAACAACCACCTGTTACATAATCATCATCCAAACACATAGCTTTGAACCTATTTTGTGTCACATCATTTCTCATAACTTTTATACGTTTTTTTCAGAAAAAGTAAAAAAAAGAAAACCAAAAAGTCAGCTTTTAACCATCTTTCTAAAACAACCCTTTATCTTTATTGGGTAAAAATAATTTTAAAAAATTTTAAAATACTCTTTTGACATTTATTTTTGTCAAATTAATTTATATTTTATCAAATTGGCGACTTTGCCCTTAAAATTGAATAATGGTATCTTCAATTGTCTTTATTTGAAACAAAATTCAAAATTCAAGATCATATGTGTCGTAATTAAAAAATTAGAGATCAAAAAAACACAAAATCCAAATTGTAGAAACCATTAGTATAATTTATAGCGATCTCGGTATTCTCTTACTGTATTTGTTGTATTCCGGACTTTGGTTCTGCGGAGTTGGTGGTTGTATATCTTGTTGTCATCCTTTAATTTCATATGTTTGAGTTTTAGGATGTATTGGGCAGAGTGGTTACAAGTTGGTTAAGCCTTGGTTTCATTTCCTTGTTGTCCAGTTTTTAGGCGGTACGCTCGAGCGGGTCTTCTGGCACTCGAGCGGGTTTACACACTCCAAGTATTTCGTGCCTCTGCAAAACTTCTACAGGTGTGTTTTTCACGCTCGAGCGGGTTTCTTTACGCTCGAGCGGGTATGTTGACGCTCGAGCGGATAATACTTTGTCTGTGAAAGTTCTGGGAGGGGGAAATATACGCTCGAGCAGACTGGTTTTCGCGCTCGAGCGGATATACTTTATTATTGTTTCTTGGCGCTCGAGCGGGCCTTCTTGCGCTTGAGCAGTCCCAGTTTTTGTTTTTGACGCTCGAGCGTCCTGTTCTCCGCTCAAGTGGAAGAGTCGTATATCAGTTGACAGTTAAGCTATTTTAAATCACTTTTTACTTTTCATTCTCTCTCTTACTTTTCGAAAAGAGCCATTGGAGAGCTTCTCTCACTAAAACCTCCACTTCTCTCTAGGTATTGATCTTGTTAGAGTAATCTCTCACCCTTTGGCCTTTGTAAAAGGTGTGTTGATCGTCGAAGGCTACATTTTGATCCGAGAATATTGGGTTTTGGAGCACGTTGAATTTCTTCATCTTCTTCCTTTGAGCTCCGAATTTGAGGTAAGGATTCCTACTCACTCTTATGGGTTTTGACCTAGATATTGAGCATATGATTTAAGTGTTTTGATTTTTGGACTTAGGGTTTCAAAATGTATAAAATAGGGTTTTGTGATTTTGACTCATAATATGTATTTTGGGTCTCAAATTGATGATATAGTTGTTGGTTGTTGATATTTGAACCTTTGGATTAATAATAAGAGATGGGATAGAAAACCCTAAATTATATATAAATTAACTAATATAATTAATTCGGGAAAGTTATGGATTTGTGAAATTGAGTTGAATGTAATGATATTGGTTCATTATGAGTTGGAATAGTGGAGTCGAATTAATAAATCGTTCACTTTTAGAAATGCGGATAATTTATCTGTTGGTGCTTTTATTATCTGTTTAAAAATAATTGCTTTGGGCTACCGGTGGAAGGTAGTCTTGATTATTGTAGACAATGCATGATGATTAGGCAAACTAAAACTAATCAATTGGATGTGTCATCGAATATGACGGTTGAAAGAATACATTAATTTTATGTATTGATTAATTATGTATATGACCTATGTTTATATACGTTGTGTGTGTGGAAGGAGACAGGGGATGTACTCCATGGTTTAGGGGAAGATAGGAGATGGACCTCTAAACCGGATGTTGTTTGGAAGGAGATAGGGGATGGACTCCATTGATACAGCGCTAAAATGTGTATCTGTTGAAGTGTTGATATAGCTCATATGCTTATCCGTTGAAGTGTTAATATAGCTCATATGCTTATCTGTTGAAGTGTTGATATAACTCATACGCTTATCTGTTGAAATGTCGATACAGCTAATATGCTTATCTAATACGAAGTGGGAAATGTTTAATACGAGTTATTATCTCATTTAAGCTGTTTGGCCAGGTTCTGAGCCGTAGTTGTGAATTGAAAACTGGATAATAAATGAAAAATGAAAAGATAACATGGATACAGTTGTCATGTAATGGAAATGGTTTATGAATTGATTTATGCGAGTTAAACATTTATCAATTGCTTATGTCTTAGTTACTACCCATATTGTGTTTAGCATATCTCTACTGGGCGTTGGCTCACCCTTTATGGGACATCATTTTCAGGTACAGGTAGCATGCCACCTCCAAGGACGTAGCTTGGGAGGCTTGGGAATGTTTGACTGTTTTGTGTTTTTGATTGTATTATATGTATATCAAGCTAAGGGCTTTCTTTGTATAGAGTTAGCACTCTTTTTTGTAACCAAATGTTGACTTGGAAAGTTGTAAGCCCTTAGGGCACTTATTTTTTATGTCAACATGTAATACATTTTGTAAAGATTACTCTGATGGAATACAATTATACTTTATTTTCTTATGTCTAAGCATGCTATTGTTGGTTGATTTATGGGTTTATTTTGAGAGCGTTACATAATTCGTCCCACAATTAATTAATGTATCTATCTGTTAAATTTATTATATATATATATATTAATGGAAAGTTTGACGTTGTGTTTGGTTTGCCTTTGGAATTTCAAAAACAAAATTTTCAAATCACTTTTCAAAATTCATAACCAAACACATAATTCAAAATTATTCAAAACTCAATTCAGAACTCTTTTAATGATATAGTGTTGAAGATGTTTAGTGATAAAATTGTTAAATTATTTTTATAAAAAATCTAAAAAAAATAATTTATATATTTAAAAATATCTAAAATATATATACATATATATTTATATATTTTAAATAACAGAGTGCAATTGTCAAAAATAAAAATAAAAATTGCATGACGTTCAGGAGGATATTCTGACGAACAATTGAGTAGACCTGATCCACTATTTTCAAAAGTTAAAATTCAAAAATTCTTTTTAAAATTTAAAACCCAACAAATCTTTTTTCTTCAAAATTCAATTCACAATTTTACACTTAAATATAACTCTAAAATCAAAATTTCAAAACTAAAATCAAACCCAACGTTAATAATTAAAATTAAAATTTGTGTGTGTAAATCTAAAACTGAAAGGCTGCCGCCAGTTCTCGACACGAGGGAGAAAAAGTAGCGTTCTCGAAGCTCACCGTAGGGTGCTATGCTCTGCTCTCTCTCCCTGCCATGGCTTCAACTTCAGCACCTATTCACTCAATCAACGACACTCCCACCAACGACAGTAGTAATCCTGCTTCCTCATCTTATTTTCAAAAAACAGTAAGTCTCTCTCACTCTCTCTCTATTCAAAACCCTCACATGTTGTTTCTTTGGTTTGATTTCTGCTTTTTTTAATAGGTTTGTTTGCATGATTGGTGGTTGATTATGGCTGAAAATGACTTCCAAGGGAAGAGACTTGCCGTTGCTGGCCTGACCTCTCGAGAGTAAGGCTTTTTTTTTTTAACTCTTAGGGTTTTTTTTTTTTTTTTTGGGGGGGGGGGGGGGGATTTCATTTGTATGTGTCAATTGTGCTGTTATGATTAGTGGTTTTTTATTTAGTTTTAAAAAAATTATGCTTTTAAGCAAAATGTGAGTTAGGAATGGTGCAAAGTTTTAATATGCCCATAAGAAAATGAGCTATCACACGTTTTTTTTATTTTTTATGGATACCATATGAGGGGCTTCTTGAATAAGGGGTTTTTTAACTAAGGGCCTCTTGATTTGAAATTATTTGAAGTGTAAATTCAACAACCATGGGTCGGAAATCGGAACTTAGAAATGTTGAGGGAGAGGGGAAACAGACAAAGCAATAGTATGGTAGTTGAAATAAGCGAATTCAGGGATTGTAGTTCCTAAAGGTGAACAGAGGCCTGACAAAAATGCACCAAGCTTATCAAGCCACAGCCAAAGTGTCTCACTATACATGGGACTCCTTACAGTGAAGCACATGCAATGCAAGGCACTCAAGCATGCCTTCTTTGTAGGTTCCATGCTCTTGAAAATCACGCCTTCATTTGCCAATTATTCAATCCATTAATGATATAAATACTTTAGCTTTTACAGCAGATGATTTTTTAGCATGGGGTTAAAATGACAAGGTTCTTTGTTCAAGTATTGATATCATACTTACCGATATGCTTCACTCAATCACAATGTAATTGAAGTGATTGACACAGGAGATCCGTGTTTGGTTCATGGATTTGGGGAGGGGTTTGAAAAGGAAAATATTTCACATACCTTTTTCCCTTTTCCCCTTTTCCCTTTTCCTTTTCAAATCCATGAAGTAAACATAGCCTAAGTGTTCCAATGAGCGGATCGACTCTTGGATGAATGTTCAATGTGCTTGGAGAGCCTGTTGATAATTTAGGTTATGTATATACTCACACATCTTCTATTACTATGCATTGGTACTAGTCTATCAGACTTTGCTCCAATTATATTATAGTTTATGGACTAGAGAGCATCAGTGCTTTGAGATTATGCTTCAATTTGAGTTTTCTTTCCCATTGATATTCATCCTCTATATCAAATGTTTGGATGCCAATGTGTCTTACATGAAAGATATTTCTCTGAATGGACAATAGTTTGCTACTTCCTTGTTGTCTCTTTAATCATAATTTTTCTTTTCCATAGACTGTTCATTTGAAATTCTAGCCAATTGCATTTTTATTGTTTTAATTTCTTGTTCAACTAGCTACATACTTTTGAGGTTGTAATTTGTTTTTTAAAATGTTTAGCTGATGTGGGACTTCTAGTGCTTTTGTTGTCCAATATTTATTTTCTTTTGTGCTGCAGGCAACAAGCTGTGCGAGTGTTCTCCTCGGCACCAATTCTTAAGAGATATGATGTTTTCACTCTTGAGACAGCTGACGGGATATTTGTTCTTATCAAAGGCTTCATAAACAAGGATCGCACAAAAGAAAATGGGTTTCCCTCTGAGGTATGTAAATGTTTGTGTTTCTTCCACTTTCTCAGATTAGGTGATTTATATGGATTAAAACATAATTTAAGAATGGACTAACTGGTATGTCACTTAGATCCTTTGCAGACTATACCATAAAATTCACCTATGTTTTGTTATACAATACAACCATTTAAACCTTGGATCCTGTCATAATAACAGGTCAAGTGAGATCATTTGATGACCGTGATGGTCATTGAGTAAGATAATGCTTCTAAGCTTAGAGCATCTGGTTCAAGTTTGGCTAGTTGCCTTTGGTTTGGGAGAAGCTATAATCAGTTAGGCAGGTGTCATGCTTGACATAGTGAAGCACTTAGTATGTGTTATTAGTGTTGGTTGATACGCAAATTGAGTTGAGACTTTGTATGCATGGGTTGAAAATTAGTCATTTCTGTATGCATACTTCAAATGGTAGAAAGCAAGTCTTGAATGGTGGAATCCTGGCACACCATACAGTCATTTTTTTCCTGTGAGAAGATGCACACATAAAGGCTTTTGTGTTGTTTAACGGTTGCACAAGCACTAGATTTGGCAAATCTAGAAGTTGTGATTCCAAATCATATACTCATATGTTTATTATTTCATTTTTCTTACATATAAATTACTATGGGAGATAGCAGATTGACTAAATAAAGTATCATGTTTTTCTCATTTTTTATTTTCAAGTAAGGAAAAAAAATATGCCAAGAAAATCCATCTGTGTCTAGATCTACTGTATTCATTAACACATGTCATTGGGTTGCACTACTGCACATTTTGTTATGTATATTTCACATAGACATAGCTCAAGGTTGTTTTTAATCTTTTTATGAGTAATGCAACAATTATATGTTTCCAATGACGTGTGTTACAACTATGCTTGCAATTGATGACATGCCAAATTGAAGTTTAAATTTTAGCTCGTGCTCTGGATAGGTGTTCAATCATTTTGTATTTGGTTTCCCTCCTCACTGGGAGGAATATGCTGAGAAGTGTTTGGGGGAAGCATTTAGCAATGAGGATGTTTCAAGAAGCACCTCGGATCATGACAAGTTATCCACAGATTCAGGAAGTAGCATACACTATGCAAATTGTTTAGATGTTATTAATTCCACTTTTCCAGACTGATCAATTTGACATTTCTATATTAACATTGTCTCATATTCTTCTTGCTTGAAATTTTTCTTCTGTTGCAGGTATTGCTGATTTTAGTGAAGGAACTCCAAACAGAAATAAAAAGGGCATCAGTGAGGAAAGGCATGATAGCAGTGACAAAATGGATTTGAGTTCAGAAGACTGTGGAAATATGTTCTCAACAAAGAAACAACATAAACTCCAAGATGGTGCTTCTAATGAGTCTTCAGTTGAAGATCCAAAAATATGCTCTTCTCAAGTAGTGTCCGAGATGAACATGGGCAGTGCTTCAACTGGTTTCGACCTGCAAAATCATGTAACTGACTCATTTAATGGCGTTGAAGATGAATTTCATGTCAACATTGGTTCAGGAATCTCTAATGGTGGTAGCAAAGGTACTGTAGAAAGATTTCCTTTGACATCAAAAATGTGGTTCATCCAGGTTCCACAGCAGGTCCAGTAAACCGGGATGTTTGTGATGCGGAAAGTGATACCATAGACCCTCCTTTATCATTACATTCTGATAGGAATACTGTCAATTCATTTGAGGTTGACATTGCAGTGCAACCGAAACATTTAGGCAGTTGTGTGGCAATATCTTGTGAGAGGAAAGACCTCTCAAAAAGTGATGGGAAAGGGAAGAAAACGACGAGGGGTGAGTCAGAAAGAGAAGGATCAGACAACTTCATCAATTTTGAATGATAATGTCAATTTGGATGTTGCATCAATAGAATCTCCATTACGAAAAAGAACCAATGTGTCCAAAGCTCATACGTGTAAATTCACAAAGGCTGTGCCTTTGGAGACTTCAGGTATGAACCTGAAATCATCAGGTGAAAGGTCAGAGAGTCCAAGAACGAATTACAAAGATGAGGAGAAGGTTATGTTGGAAAATGTAGGTGCAAACCTTTCTACAATTAAATTATCCCTAAACCCTGAAGCTGGTAAGCAAAGCAGGAAGACGAACAAGGCACTGAAGTCTTCCATTGGGCTTGGTGATGCAAATCTGAAAGAAGACTTGGAAATTGGAGTCAGCAAGGAAAGAAACTAATGATAAAAAAGCAAGCAAATCTAGGGGGAAAACCAAAAGAAAATTGACATATGTTAGTAAGCTGTGCCCTGAACTTCTACATCTAAATTGCTTTGTTCACCTTGATCTAGAGATGCTAATGTTATTAATATATGTATATATGTATAAAATTTTCTTCTGTTAGTTTGATATTAGCAATTTCCCCATGCCTTAGAACAAGCCAAGTTGCATGATGCTTAAATTATTGGGCAATATTAATATATTGACTATGTTGTAATGCTATTTAACTGGAATAGAAGTTTAAGGGTTTTTGCTGCATAAAGATTATTTCTGTGGAACTATTGAAACTGGTCTTCATTATTATGATTGAAGATCATCAGTAGAGAAAAAATTTGAGCATCATTTACCTCTGGAGTGAAGTTTTTTGCAGAATTGCTTGATGTTATCTTTTGACTTTTGGATATGTATTTTTTATTGGCAATTATTGATTTAACCAGGTGTACTATCTTTTATTTTTCACATTTTTTTCTTGTCACAGTTTAAAATTTTTTTTCTTGTTTTTATTCAGGAAAGTCCTGTAAGCCAGGGAGGAACAGAGAAAGCATCTTTTATTTCTCCAGAATCTTTGAGTTTTAAAAGATCTAGATCAGGTAAGTCTGATCTATATTTCTCTCTCTCTCTCTCTCTCTCTCTCTCTCTCTCTGGTTTTTGGTGTATATATTTCCTTTTACAGTTAGCTAACTATTTATTATTTTGCTCAATTAATTCCCAATCATAACAAGTGTATTGTTGTACAAGAGCAGTGGGGAATTTGGATGAAAAAATTTATTCCAATATGCTTTTCTTTACATTGTCCTAATATTCTTTGGAAATGAAAGAACAATAACTTGGATTTCTTTATTCACAATTTTATTTTCAGATTGGTTTCTTGCCCATGCACTCAATGTGATTATTTTGCAGGAAGGACTACTTCTACCCACCCTACAATTCTGGCGCAATCAAATGCCGATTTATGATAAGGTTTTTGATGATTTCTAGGCTTATGAGTTGTTCTTTACATTTGCTTTACTTGCATTGTGTGGATGGCTGGATGCAACTTTACTTTATGCACACACAATTCTGCACTTGTGCAAAACTTTATTCGTCTGATAAGTTTGAATGTGGGGGTTGTCGACAATTTTACTCCACCTGATTAAATTTTCTTATAGAGTTGAAAGTTTCTATCTGTAGATACTAGCCTCTTTGCACATGCAATGTGTGTGCAAGTAATAATGTGCGAGTAATCGCTAGGGAAGATGTGTGGAAGTTTTATGTAAAGCTATTTCTTGAAGGTGGGCTACTTGATCCTTCTTCTCCAATTGGCTTTATGTAAAGCCATATATTCAATTGCCTAATCACATCCATTTTGGTCTTCCTTTTGTCTTCTTTGCAACTTCAAATTGGAAAATTGTAAGATCTTTGTTGCTTAATAATATTTTCTGCTTCTTTCTTCTAAGGACACTTGCACTTCATTTGTTTTCAGGATCGTCAATTACTGGAATTCGAGAAGGGAAGGTCTTCGTGGTGTAGAACCATCTAGAGGTACCCTATAATTATGACTTTTCCGTGCAAGTTAAAAGATAATCTGTCTCCGCATTTTGACAGTATTGTGGTAGGATATACATTGCAGTGCAATTTGTACCTACTTATTTTAAAATAGGAGAGACTAAATGCACAGCAACAAAGGCTATATCCCACAGCCCTCCCTCACACAATTGGACCACTCATGTGCGGAGGGAGGGCTATTGAGTGTGTTGTTTGGGGGGTGGGTATAAATGTTTCAGGGATCAGTCCTGCCATAGGTTTCTTAGTCAAGAAGTCGATTGGATCCCAAATTTTTTTTATAAAACATACCTTCCATTGATGCAAATGGGTTGTTCTTTTTTAACTATTATTTTTTTTATCGGCTTTTTTAACTGACATTTTCCCATGTGTTATCATATATATATGCCCGCTGATCTTGGAGATTGACTGCTTATTTTGGATCCTATGGCATTTTTTTTTTTTGGGGGAAACTTTGCCAGTGTACAAATTTTAAGGATAGCTTGCTTTGTTGGCAGGAAGTAGATCTGAACCTCAAAGATAAGGTTGTTGCAGAATCTTCCCCATGAAAGGTAGACAAATTTGATTTTGACCTTGTGGCGAATGGAAAGATGTAAAAAAATGCTTAAATAAAAATCCTGGTCTTTTTTTTTTTTTTGGGGGGGGGGGGGGGGGGGGGGAGGATGAGCACAGGAAGAAATCCAGGATATCATCTGTTAAAATTGGAAAGATTAGCTTTTCAGCAATCGAAAAAACTAGGAATACAATCACAGGGGGAAGACCTTTCTTGTTGTCTCCACCTCAGGAGATTTTCATTGCGGTGGGAAGTGAACAAAATATTGTGCACAAG
>CM069905.1:13672853-13988341 GCA_036172215.1 Camellia granthamiana
ATGTTATATGGAGAAGGCGTATCAATCACGATGAATTCCGTCCTGATTTTCTTAGTGCCGGCCTGTGTTTCCAAGTTTGTAGCGCCCAATGGCCACGTCGGCGTTCCATTGAAGCCGACCATCGGGCCATTCGATTGCTCCATGTCGTCTGGGTGAAGGCCTAGCTCCTTGTAACATCTAACATACATGATGTCACAAGAGCTGCCTTGATCTATTAGGATGCGTTTTACTTGGTACTCCCCAACCTGGAGGGATACTATCAAGGCATCATTATGTGGGTGTTGTACCATCTCTAGGTCAACTTCGGTGAAGGCTATCATCGGTCCTTGGTACTCTGCTGGCCGATGTCTTTTTTCCCCGACTTGGTAGACATGCTGCAGATGCCTTACTCTTTGAGTCTCTCCTCTGACTTCATTCTCGTTAACCTTTGAGTGGATTACATTAACTATCCGAGGTCCTTCTGCCCGAGGTTGCGGAGGTGGTGGGGCTGCTGGAGCCTGAGGCAGTCTTACCTGTTCTTCTCTTGTTCTGGTTTCGTCGATAAGGTCTCTCAGGTGGGCCTTGCCTTACCAGATCTTCCAAGTGTGTTTTTAGGGCTCTACAGCCCTGTGTGGTATGTCCGTTTTCATTGTGATAAGCACAATGTCCTGTCCATGTTTCTTCCCATAAATTCTCCCGGTTCCTTTGCTGGTGTTCTGAAATAGGGCTGGTTCCGAATTTTTCCTAGGATTTTTTGAATTGGAATTCGGAATACGGTGGTCACTGCTTGTTTGGCTTTTAACTCTATCTCTGTTTTGCTGAATCCGTTGTTACTTCGGCCTCGTTTTGGCGAGCCGTTCCCTTTTTCCTGTTTGACTTCCTTGTGGGCCGATGTATCCTCCTCGGCTCGGGCATACTTTTCGATCCTTGCCATGAGTTCTTCCATGCTCTTTGGTAATGTCTTTGCCAAAGATTTTGCAGCGAACAGTTTTCTTTCAGGCCGTTCTTGAAGGATACAACCGCCACTTCCTGGTTGCACTCGGGTATTCGATTAAACACCTCGTAGTATCTTTTTGCATAGGCCCTAAGGCCTTCATCCTGGCTGATCTTTAGAGCCATTAGTGCATCCACCCTTAATGGCTGTAGTTTGTTTGTTACGAAACCTGGCCACAAACATCTCGGCTAGGCCTTCCCACGTCTTTACGCTTCCCTTGGGCAGTTTATGGAACCAATCTGATGCAATTTCCCCAAAGGACGAGGGGAACACTTTGCAGAGTAATGGCTCGTTTCCGCTGTATAGTGCCATTGAGTTCAAAAATAATCCAACGTGGAAGTTAGGGTCCGACTTACCATCGTATATTTGAAACCTCGGCATACTGAATCTTTTCGGTGCTTCAAATTTGTCGAGTTCTACCGAGAACGGCGTCCTCGACTTCACGGGTGAGGTTACCTCGGCTTCGGCGTTTTGTTCCTTCCTCTTGAGGTAGTTTCTCAAGTCTTCTTTACTCCTCCCTGGAGCCCGGCTATCTATGGACTTTAGTCTCTTCGGTACACTACTCCCGGCCTCGTGATGGGCCCGTTTTGATCTTTCTCCGTAAGCAGAGCGCCTGCCCTTGAATACGCCGATGTTCTTTGTGTTCCTGATCCTTTGTATGATGCGTCCTCTGGGACCTCTCTTTTCTTGGCTCTTCCCGTCTGACCTCCCTGGAGGTCTGGTGGGAGTGTCTTCCACTCCTGGCGTGCCGAGGTTCTAAAGGGATCTGTCCCCCCTTCTGGGTGTTGGCTGCTGGGACTGGTGTGTCATGCAGTGGGAACGGTGGCTGCATGACATTGTTTTGCATCATGAAGTTGACGACCGACTGTAGGTCTGCCAACTTGTCCGCCAGTTCTTTTACTTCCTCATCCCTCCGTAGGCACCTATCCCTCCATACCTGGAGGTTATCCTCGTTGTAGTATCTGTCCTGATCCGGTTTCTTTGAAGTGTTGCCCTCTTGGCCGATGCTTTTTCCTCCGAGCCCCTGGTCGCGGGCTTCTCTGTTGTGGTTGTCTCCTTCAATGTCAAGGTCGATAGGCCTGCCACTCCCAGCAGGAGCGTCGTCCCCAACCTTTTCTTGTTGTGTGTTACTGGCCATCTATTCGTCTTTCTTTCCTACAGATGGCGCCAAATTGTGTGAGTGATTTTCTGACCACACTGCCCACCTTAGTACTTAGCTGTAGAACACCGACAGAATAGATGGCTTCTAACTAACCTGCAACAGAAATATAAGAATCCCGCGGTGGTTCGCCACCCGGGGGTACTCCGACGATCAAGTCAGTACTCAATATCTCTCAAAGATAAATCAATTTATTCAACTCACAAGCTTGAGCATAAAAAACATACCTTAGACCCATGGGGGTGCCTCTCTTTTATAGCCAATACAATCCTAGTCCCAATAGGAGCCTGGCTCTAATGGACTTAGGATTACTGCTAATCTGGGACTCCCAGTGGGTTTAGGATAAACTCTCTAAAAGTCTTATCTTTACCCAAACTGAAGTCTTCTCCCAATCTAGGACTCTTGTCCTTTGTCCGCATATCTTGGATTCCGATATCTTCGGAGATAACCTCGGCAACTCCGAGATCACCTCGGCGTAATCACCTTAACATGCGGAACCTCGGCTGATACGTCGGCGTCACCTTGTCATGTGTTGGTACTCAGAAAATATATCCCCACACTATCACATAACTTTAATTAATTAAAATAAGTCTCGCTGTCAATTGAATAATTTAATAATTTTTTTAAATGTAATTATTAAATAAATTAATAAAAAATATAAACCCACAAAATATAAAAATATAAACCCCAAAAAAAGTATAAAAATATAAAAATTACAAATATCTAATTTTTATCAAGTTATTTAAAAAAAAAAATCTGCAAATATCTATAACTTAAATAAATTAAAATATATATAAATTATAAATATCTTGGCAACCTTCTTTGATTGTCATTCATGTTTTCTTTTTTTCTTTATTTTCTAATTGTTATAATCTCATGGCTTGTAGATAAAGATTAAATAATTGGTTTTATAAAAACAATCTCCTCCTATTTTGTAGGAATTTGTTGGCAGATTGAGTTTGATCAAATTAACTTAAATTTTTTTGGTTGTTGTTGTCTATCATTATCATCATATTCATAATCATCTTATATTAACTCTTAAAAACTCACATTCCGTAAGAATGATTTTTCTTTTACTACCTTCATTGTTTTTTTTTTCTCTCTCTCTCTCTCACTCTCACTCCATGATTTCTCACAACAGATTTGTCTGTTTTTTAAATGTTATTGTACAATTATAGAAATTATGAGGTTGATACTATATAAATGTGCCAAATCATATTGTACCAGAACTAATACGAAAGACATAAGGATTCCTTTCATCTGACACTGATTGATTAATTTTTCCACCTATGGACGTGAAGGATAATAGAGAGCTGTATGTCCTTATGTGTTCCCTGAATCTTGTATGAGTAAACTGTTGTTGCAAAAATTCAAGAGCTTCTGGCAATAAAGGCAACATTTTTTTTTAAAAGTTTGTTTGTATGTAAAAAATGATAACAAAAAAATGTTAACACTTTTTTCCTTCCTTTCTTTTTTTTACAGGCATTTTTTGGGACATTAGACATGATGAGCAACATCTATTGAGTTTTAATTTATCAAATATAGATAGATTTAATTTGTGACATTTAGTTTATTTTTATTTTTTTTAGCATATATATGTTTTAGACATTAGGTTCATTGAGAAACATCTTATTTATTATTAGTAAAGATTATTTCATTAGCTAGACATGAAGTTGATTATTCCCAGAAAAATTGATCAGTTGGATGATTATAATATTTTATAAATATTTGCTTTGAAATATTGTCTTCACTTATGAAATTTGGGAAGATGATCTCTATGCATTATGATTATAATTTTATGAGTTAACTTAGAAATTAATGCGTTATTAAAAAATTTACACATTATTAAACTAATCTCGTGCATAGCACGGGTTCACCACTAGTTTTATATATAAGCCATGTAATACTTATAATTCAATAGAGCTTATATTTTAGAGAATTTTTCAGACCTTTTGAAGCTTCTTATGTATTGTGTGATACAACCCTAACTCTAGATATGATGCCTAAGGGGTTCTAGGAGTGATTCCTAAACCTATCTTCTTTTTCTCTTTTATTTCCTTCTTAAATTTCAGCACTTTTACAATCTCAGAACAGCCCTTACAGTGTTGTCCCTAATCATCCTACATCTGAGAGTGTTCGGTACTTCTTATGAGATAATGATGATGTAACTCCCCCAAATAAATGAAATTAAATAATTGATGAATCACATCCACTAAAACACTTCCAATTTGGTTAGTCAAATGTCTAGATTCATATTTCATTCATATAAGAGATTTACAAAAAAGACCCACATGTATTACACATTCAAGCTTTCCTAAGTTGAATCCATAGCATGTGCAACCATACAATAACAAGAATAATAACAAAGAAATGCCTCAAGGGTTACAAATTCCAAGGCTCAAGCCTAGTTACACAAAAGTGATTAACTATCCCATACAATTCAAGCCCTTAACTTTTCAAAATAATCACACAAAAAAAGAGCCTCTTGCTCCAAAAGATTTTTTTTTTCCACGCCTTCAACTAGGCGGGATCACACATCCTTTCCTACACAAATCCACTAGGGGTGAACACAAGCCCAGTAGAGGTATTTTCACCAAGTATATATGTTTAAGCAGTCTGATATATATATATATACATAGATGCGATTGTAACGAGTTGAATCAAATTGAATTTATACTTTAATCTCAGTTGGGGATTTATTTTAAATTATTAAACTCCATTCATTTTGGACTCAATTGATTGAATCGTGACCCATTAGTAACCATGTAATATTGTTGTGGTTTTATTGTTATTATTTGATTACCATAAAAGAATTGTGAATATCTATGGAGTGTACCATTAAACGAAATATGTTTTGTGGTGAGAAAATATTATATTTATTTTGTCATTAAAGATGTTGAAATGTATTTTTAAATTGATATATATATATATAGGTGTATCGATATATGGTTAGATATTTGTTGTGGTTAGATATTTTTAAATTAATATATATATATTTGTTGTGGTTAGATATTTTTAAATTGATATATATATATATTTGTTTAGTTAGATATTTGTTTAGACTCTTTTTTCATACTTTTGGGAGATTGCCGAGATGAAAGAAGAAAAAGGGGTTCCAAGTTATTTTTTTTTATGGGTTTGATCTAGTGTAAATCATTTTTGACCTCTAGTACTTTAGATCAAAACGTAAAGGGTGGAAAAGACGTCATTTGGCTCCGAACAGATTTAATTTCTGTTGCCAAAAATTTTGAAAGCTTCTTGGCTTGATGTAGGGATTTTTCCTACACTTCTTTATGCACTTTTACTTGATTATATGGAGCTTAGAGTTGTATATAATTTAATTATAAATTTTGAAAAATTTGTGATTTATTTTCTTAAAAGAGAAATTTTGAGAAAAATAAAGAGTTGATACCCAAATTGCGAAAGTGTAAACTTGGAATATGTTTGTAAGGTTATGAAAGAGTTATATTTTAAATTTGAACAAAAACGGACTTGGACTCGATTGGTTTTGAAATTTTTACCGGTTTGCGACCAAAAGAGTATTTTTAAAGAAAATAAAGGAATTATGTTTAACTTTTGGGGATTTTGATCAAAATAGGATGTCATAATTGAATAAAACAGATACGAAAGAAAATGAACATAATTGAATAATGCTTGGAGAATGAGTTTGGAAAGAAAATGATATTTTCTTGGGCATTAACAGTATTATTTTGCTTAATGTATCTGTTGGAATAAAACCGACACGGTTAGAAATGGACCTTGAGAGGTTACCGGACGTGATTGTGATATGAAAACTAGTGTAGTTGTTCATATTTGATGAGATGTGGAATAGATTGTATTTATTGAAATTTTTGGAATTTAATTGTTTAAATATCTGTTTAGAAATATCTATTTTTGGGCTATCGGTGCAGGATAGCTATGATTGCCGTAGAAATGTATGAGACTTAGGTAAATTGAACCACATTCCTCATTTGTTGCATTGGACATTGCATTACATTCATTTAATTGGAAATGGATCTGTTTTTAAGAAATGTTTGGAAATGTATCTGTTTGCAAAAATATGAATACTTCGTGAATCTAGGTAGGGGGTGTTGAACTGCACGGTCAGGTGTCGAGTCTTCTAGTTTACTGGTAAAAATGACAGTGGTAGTGAATTACGGCCTACTTGCAGACACTCACCTAAAGATTCACAGAGCCTGTATTCATATAACAGATATGGTTTAAAATGGAAATGGTCTTATATTTGTTGTTGCATCTTAGCATTGCATGCTTTATAAAAAGAGAGATAAACTGTTTTATCATAAGCATGGCATGAGCATACTCCTCTTTAGTCTTGTCATGGTCCATATGTTATGTAGTATATCTTTACTGGGCTGTGGCTCACCCTTTAAGGGAAGCCATTTCAGGTACAGGTATTATGCCTCCGCCAAGGCACTGATTTGGGAGGACTCGAAGCTGAGGCTCCATTTTTGTTTTATGGTTATTTATTGAATGTAAGCCCAACGTTGTATTTGTGTTGAGTTAAAACTCCATTTTGTGTAACCAAGAATGTTCTTGGATAAATTTGTAAGCCTGTAGGGCACTTATTATCTGTTTGGCTTCCATTTCATACTTGTTGTAAAATGCATGCTTGGGATTGGAACTGGGTCATTGAGATGTGAACAACATGTATTTGGCATTTGGGATTAAATGGAAATGGACGTTGGAATAGTTAGCTATATGTATGTGTTTGTCTATTAGGTGGGTTTGTTGTATAAATTGATATACCCTGCCCAATTTTTTTTGGGACGTTACAATGTGGTATCAGAGCGTACCGGGTTCGAATACTTTGAGTACGTGGGGAGTGGTTAGTACCACAGTGGGTTTATCTCGCTTGATAGAGATATCTGTATGATGAAGTGCTATGTGATAATATCCTTATGTGATTGTATGGGTATGGGGTTTGATTTCCGAGATGTTGATTGGGTCTATGAGTTCTTGGAAGTCCAGTCAGAAGAGCATTTGATCACTGCTATTTCTGATTGGAACTCTAGCAACATCATGGGACAATCATTATCTAGAAAGAAAATTTGTATGCACTTATATGACTATGTGGTTATGTGGAATGAATTAACTATTGTCCATTGCCCTAGGACGTGAGTGAGTTAGCTTCTACACAATTGTGATTGTGCTAATCTCGAGTGTTACCTTTATTAGGATGCCATGACATGGAAGGGGCAGTGGTAGGCATGGTAGGCCCAAGAGGCACGAGATGCCAATACCGGATGAGATTCCGGCGTAAAAGGAGGGAACAGGGCAGACAAATGTGGCTAAGCCAGCTCGGCAACAGGCCATGGGTGCTTTGGCACGAGAGATAGTAGGGGCACTGAACATACTAGGGGCTGAGAACCTAGCACAGGCCCCAGCTACACCAACTACCCCAGTTGTAGAGATAGGACCACTCCTGCTAAAAAGGAAGTTTTCTAAACCAATCCGGATATTTTTATGAGAGATCCTAAGAAGCCACTGAAGGCTAATGAATGGCTAGAGCAGACGGTTAAGACGTTTGAGATGCTAGACATTGAGAATGACGCTCTGAGAGTGACCTTGGCATCCTTTTAGCTGAAGAGAGAAGCGGGTCAGTGGTGGAAATACGCACGATGATGTATTGCAGTGACCTGGAAGGCCTTTGTCAGCGCATTTCAAGAGAAGTATATGCCTGCTACTGTCAGAGAGAGGTTGAGGGAATAGTTCAAGAACCTCAAACAGCAGCTTGGCACATCGATGGCGGAGTTCGAGGCCACTTTTGCTAGTTTGTCCAGATTTGCTCCTGAGCTTGTGGCAACAAAGGAGTGCCGTTGTATCGAGTTTGAGACTCGACTGAGAGATGAGCTTATCTACTATGTGGGTGGGTCTATGACGAGGGAGTACAGCCGTCTTGTTGAGGTAGCGGCACATATGGAAACCCGGTTAGGAGCTGGAGAGATAGAGATAAAGGGTTTTAGGCAGAAAGGCCAGGAGACGCAGGGTGAGGCCTGAGACAGCAAGAGGCAGAGGGGTTTTACACCACAACAGTCTTATGGGACACAATCTCATGGGGCACAGTTTAGGTCCACTTTTCTAGTGCCGAGTTCAGGGGTAGGGAGAGGTGGCCAGGGAGGATTTTCTTGTTTCAAGTGTGACCAATTGGGTCACAAGTCCTTTTTTTGTCCACAAAAGGGGGGAGGACAGCGGTTTGCTTCGCCTTCAATTTGCCCATCGAGCCAGAGTTAGGGGAAGGGGCAGTTTTTGACTTATTTTCAGTGTGGACAAGCAAGACACATGAAGAGGTACTGTCCACAGTTGGGTAACATACCTAGTGCATCTGGATCGAGGCAGACTCAGAGTCACCAGCCAGCACAATCGGCACAGGCCTCAAAGGCCACTCCGGGAGCCTCTTCGGCTCAGTCTGTGCATCCGGCTTATGTTCCAAGAAGGGAGCAAGTAGATCAGAGACCTACTAGGCGTGTATATGCTGTTACTACGCCAGAGTTAGTGCCAGCACCTCCGGTTGTGAGAAGTACCTTCTTGTTTTGTAATTCTATTGCCAATGTATTGATTGACACAGATGCATTACATTCCTTTGTCTCATCTGCATTTGCATCGGCATTGGGATTAGAGTTGGCTCAGTTAGCATTGACACTCTGCGTAGAGTCACCAGTTGGGGGTGAGATTGTGTTAGAACAGGGATGTCGGGATTGTGATATAGAAGTTGCCGGTCGTCAAGTTCCATTTTCTTTTGCTTTGCTTGATATGTTGAGTTTTGATGTTATACTGGGTATGGATTGGTTGTCTACGTATCGGGCTGTTATAGAGTGTTACCGTCAGATGGTTACTATGTGCACATCGAGCGGTGACTGCTTATTTCTTGGGAGATTGGGCTGATAAGGCTTTGTTGCCGGTTTGTGACCCGCGTGGTCGAGGTGAGCTTAGCCTCTTTCTTGCTGCATTCTTGGGGACAGAGAGTGATATAGTTCGGGTTGAGTTGCCGAGGGTAGTTTATGAGTACCCGGATGTCTTTCTTGAGGATCTTTTTGGTTCACCACCTCACCGAGAGATTGAGTTCTCTATTAACCTAGTGCCGAGCACAACACCGATTTCCATGGCTCCGTATAGGTTTGCACCTGCTGAGTTGAGTGAGTTGAAGATTCAGCTCTAGGAATTGCTAGATAAGGGTTTTATCTGCCCTAGTACTTCGTCTTGGGAAGCACTGGCCCTTTTTGCCAAAAAGAAGGATAGTACATTACGACTTTGTATTGATTACCGGAAACTGAACCCAGTGACTGTTAAGAACAAGTACCCATTGCCCCGTATAGACGATCTGTTTGATCAGTTGAAGGGGTCTTCTTACTTTTCAAAGATAAACTTGAGATGGGGTTATCACCAGTTGAGAGTGAGGGAGGAGGACATTCCAAAGACCATATTCCGTACGCGGTATGCCCACTATGAGTTCCTAGTCATGCCTTTTGGGTTGACTAATGCACCAGCCTTGTTTATGGACCTGATGAATCGGGTTTTTTATGAGTATCTTGATCATTTTGTGGTTGTCTTTGTTGACGACATTTTGATTTATTCACCCTCTGAGGAGGAGCACGAGGAACACTTGCGGGTCGTGTTGGAGTTGCTTAGCGTCCATCAATTATATGCTAAGTTCGGGAAGTGTGAGTTTTGGCTGAAAGAGGTGAAGTTCTTAGGCCATATGGTATCTGGGGAATGGGTGAATGTGGATTTCTCCAAGATAGAGACAGTGCAAGATTGGGGGCAACCTAAGAACGCCTTTGAGATCTGGAGTTTCTTGGGGTTGACTGGGTATTATCGCCGTTTTGTGAAAGACTTTTCTAGTCTGGCCGCTCCATTGACCAGACTGACGAGGAAGGGAATCAAAATTTGTGTGGAGTGAGACTTGTGAGAAGTCATTTTAGGAGTTGAAAATTAGACTCACTACTGCACCAGTTTTGATTATCCTGGAGAGGGGTTTGGGTTATGCTGTATATTGTGATGCATCACGGGAAGGTTTGGGTTGTGTCTTGATGTAGGAGGGGAAGGTAGTTGCTTATGGTTCATGGCAGTTAAAGATTTATGAGAGGAACTACCCTACTCATGATCTAGAGTTAGCAGTAGTGATCTTTGCCCTGAAGATCTGGAGGCATTATTTATATAGCGAGAGATTCAAGGTGTTCTCGGATCATAAGAGTCTGAAGTACTTGTTTTCTCAGAAGGATCTGAATCTGAGACAGAGGAGGTGGATGGAGTTCATGGAGGACTATGACTTCGAGTTACATTATCATCTCGGGAAGGCCAATGTTGTGGTCGATGCTTTGAGTCGAAAATCCTCTGGCAATGCAGCTTGTATTACCGTCCGGAAGTGGGAGATGTTGGGTGCTATCGGCGAGTTTGACTTGCATCTTAACGAGTCTGCTGAGTTGGCCACCTTATTTACTATAGTTGCACAGCCTACACTAGTGAGCTGAGTCATTAGGGCACAGAGGGGTGATCTGGAGGTTGAGACCATCGGGAAAAGATTGTTAATGGTAAGGTGGAGAGGGGTCTAAATATGCATTCTGATTCGAGTATTAGATATGTTGACTGACTTTTTGTGCCAGAGTCTTGCCGGGAGGAGGTACTTCGTGAGCTTCATCACTCACGCCTTGCGGTGCATCCGGAAGGTACGAAGATGTACCATGATCTTAGTTGCCAGTTTTGGTGGAAGGGGATGAAGAGAGACATAGCGTTGTTGGTGTCGAGATGTCTTACTTATCAGCAAGTCAAGGCTGAGCACCAAAGGCCAGTGGGTTTGCTGCAACCCTTGCCTATAGCCGAGTGGAAGTGGGAGCATATCACTATGGACTTCGTTGTGGGTCTTCCGAGGACTTAGCGTGGTAGTGATGCCATTTGGGTGATTGTGGATCGGTTGACTAAGTCAGCGCATTTTGTACCTATGCACATGGGTGACTTCGTAGATCATCTTACCGACCTTTATATTCAAGACATAGTCCGACTTTATGGGGTTCCAGTGACTATTGTCTCGAATAAAGATCTATGTTTTATGGCTCGACTATGGCAGAGCTTACAGAGTGCCTTGGTCACTAAGTTGACTTTTTCACCACCTATCATCCTCAGACTGACGAGCAGTCAGAGCGTATTCAGATCCTGGAGGATATGCTTTGGGGTTATATTCTTGATTTCAAGGGGTTTTGGAAGAAACACTTGTCTTTAGTGGAGCTTGCATACAACAACAGTTTCTAGTCGAGTATTGGCATGGCACCATTTGAGGCCTTGTATGGCCGACCGTGTAGATCCCCAATGTGTTGAGCCGAGGTAGGTGATGCACCTATGTTAAGCCCAGAGTTAGTTCGGGAAACGACAGAAAAGATTGCTCTTATCCGTAAGAGGTTGGTTACAGCTCAGAGTCGTTAGAAGAGCTACGCCGACTGTAGGAGGAGGCCGTTATCTTTTGAGGTTGAGGATCATGTATTTCTTAAGATCTCACCTAAGCGGGGTTTGATAAGGTTTGGGAAGAGGAGGAAGTTGTCTCCGCGCTTTATTGGGCCTTTTAAGATTTTGGAGCGTATTGGGGAAATGGCATATCGGTTAGCTTTGCCGCCACCACTATCTGGAGTTCACGATGTTTTTCATATTTCTATGCTTTGGAAATACGAGCCCGATCCATCACACGTGTTGGATTGGACTGAGTTAGAGGTGGACGAGGATGTCTCTTATGAGGAGAGACCAGTGAGGATCTTAGACACTCGGGATCAAGTCTTGCATGGCAAGACAATTCCCTTGGTGAAAGTGTTATGGAGACATAACGGCGTTGAGGAGGCAACTTGGGAACATGAGGCTGAAGTCCGTGAGAAGTATCCGGACCTTTTTATCAATGTTTGAGAGTTGTAATAGAAATGTTATTTTGATATTAGGATGTACATTGTATATGTTATGGAATAGAGTGGATTTCTTATGTTTAATTAGGAGGTTGTGTTATCATGCCATGATTGCGTTTCTACAGTTGTAATTGATTTTGATTCAGCGATGTTATCTAGTTTAAATTCCGGGGACGAAATTCCTTAAGGGGTGAAGGTTGTAACGAGTTGAATCAAATTGAATTTATACTTTAATCTCAGTTGACGATTTATTTTAAATTATTAAACTCCATTCATTTTGGACCCAATTGATTGAATCGTGACCCGTTAGTAACCATGTAATATTGTTGTGGTTTTATTATTATTATTTGATTACCATAAAAGAGTTGTGAATATCTATGGAGTGTACCATTAAACGAAATATATTTTGTGATGAGAAAATATTACATTTACTTTTGTCATTAAAGATGTTGAAATGTATTTTTAAATTGATATATATATATATATATAGGTGTATATGAAACACCCCGAAATTTATTCAACATAAACCAATCACCTTAACTAACATTCATTAAGTCATGACAATAATCCTTCGCTCTTTACGTAATTAATACACAAGCTTGTACAAAAGTTTCAAATGCAAGTTATACATTCATTGGTAAGAAAACACATGAATCTATAGCATGTGAAGCATATAGTTCTCAAAACAAATATATGCCCTTATCGGCTATAACTTCCAAGGCTTAAGCCCGGTTACACAAAAGTGGCCTCTCGGACCCATATAGAAATAGCCCTTGGCTAGCAATTAAATCTCAACAAAATAGAGCTATGTACTCTTTACAATTTATCCACGCCCTCAACTTGGCGGGATTACCACGTCTTTACCTGCACCAAAGTCCCATAGGGGTGAGCATAAAGCCCAGTAGAGAATTCTTACAAAGTATATACAGTTATGCAAACTCTCGATAAAAATGCAAATGTCAATGCCATGCCATGCTCTTTTAAAGAAATTTCATTTCACGCTCTTCTTGAAGATTTCCATTTCTCAATAAAAGCTTGCAATCTCAACACATTTCAAAACTTCCAATTTTAATCAATAGGGGCGGTAAATACGACACTGGTAATCCCTAGGTTAGTGTCTACAAGTAGACTTTATAAGTACTACAAAATTGTCATTTTTACCGGTATTAACCGGAAGGCTCGACACCTATCT
The DNA here is from genome assembly GCA_036172215.1 of Camellia granthamiana. NCBI lineage: Eukaryota > Viridiplantae > Streptophyta > Magnoliopsida > Ericales > Theaceae > Camellia > Camellia granthamiana. Next base: position 13,686,077 of record CM069905.1, read on the forward strand.
GCGCGGTTTTCTGGTCTCTCACCATGGACACTCAGGCCAACTTATCAAGTTCAACTACACCCCCTATCCGGATTTACCACGTATTTACCACATACCACATTTCCATGGTTCTTATTTCAACATAAATCTTTCTCAAAGTAAACGTCTTTCCAACTCATTTCAAGATATGCAATAATGATGATAAATCAAATGAGAATATGATGCATTACTTAATATTTCATAACATTTCTCCATTTCAAGCATCTCTACAACAATATCAATTAATTTCATTTTCTCACTTCTTATCTTCTATGCTATTTCACAAAATAGCCATGTGTTTTCAACACACAATAACAATTTCTCATCATGTACGATTCTAATCAATTCAGTCCTTTCAAAGCCACATGTGATGTTTTCAAACATAAATCTCCAATATTTATTGGTTTCCACAATCCATAGTGCACAACAATTTGTCATCTCACAACAATATATATCATTATGTATTTAACGATAGTTTTTAAAACAAATGCTCCATTTCGACATATCACAGGATGGTCATTTGCAAATCACATCATGAAGCCAACAATTATCCATTCTTTTTAACACAAGAAGAATACGAACACTATAGACATTTCCATACTTCCCAAAAACCCCAATTTCTAGGGTTCTTTATCAAAACAAGGCACTTCCCCATTTCTTGGTGAAGCCCTATTCAAAGCATCCTTCTTAGATTTATAAGATGAAGTCCTCAAGGATTGACTTAGAAAATTTGAAAGTTTTAAAACCCTCTTTTTAGAAAATCTTTGCACTTTTGATGCCACAAAACCCCACTCTCAAAATGAGTTCATGAGAACATAAAATCAACATTCAATCTTGCAAAACTTGTATATATAACTCAAGAATGTCCCTACCTCAATGTGTGATGAAGAAAGTGAAAACCCTAGCTTTGATGGAAGACTCTTCAATTTTCCACAACACCAAGAGGAGCCCTAACTTGGATCTTCAAGATTGGAGTGAAATGTTGATAATCTAGACCTAAAGATTACAAGAATCAAAGTGTTTTAGTGTTTTGGTGAGGATTTCTAGAGAGAAGGAGGAGAAAAATGAGGTTTAGAGTGAGAAAGATGTCCAAAATGTGATACAACTTCGGCAAAAAGGGTAGAAAAAAACAAGTTTCGGACTGCCTGTCTGCCGCACTTGAGCGCACCTCTCCGCACATGCAGAGCACCTCCCCTGCATGTACGACCTTCATCCCCGCACGTGCGGTGCCCCTCTCTCGCACCTCACCCCACTCGTGCATATTAGACATAATGCACACCACTGAAGCTCAACCTTCACCGCACGTGCGGCCTCACTCCCCGCACGAACGACCCCAATCCGCATGTGCGGCCCTGGCCCAGCAGCCCAGAAATTTTTCGCTTCACTCCCGGGCACTTCGGACCTGACCCCGCACTTCTTGGAATAAAGAAACTTCAACACCGAATAAAAACATGAATAGAAATTACATTGAGAAAAGCCCTCCGAACAACACAAACCCCAAACACTCAACATGGCTCCAATTTAACCCGACACTCTATTAGGGTAAATCCAAGGTTAAACAAGGGAAAGTGAAACTAGTGACACACCCGGTCATCACACTATATATATATATGGTTATATATATGGTTAGATATTTGTTGTGGTTAGATATTTTTAAATTGATATATATATATATATTTGTTTAGTTAGATATTTATTTAGGTTCTTTTTTCGTACTTTTGGGAGATTGCTGAGAGGAAAGAAGAAAAAGGGGTTCCAAGTTTTTTTTTTTTTTTTTTTTTTTAATGGGTTTAATCTAGCGTAAGTCATTTTTGACCTCTAATGCTTTGGATCAAAATGTAGAGGGTGGAAAAGATGTCGTTTGGCTCCGAACAGGTTTAATTTATGTTGCCAAAAATTTTGAAAGCTTCTTGGCTTAAGGTAGGGATTTTTTCTACACTTCTTTATGCACTTTGACTTGATTATATGGATCTTAGAGTTGTATATAATTTAATTAGAATTTTTGAAAAATTTGTGATTTATTTGCTTAAAAGAGAAATTTTGAGAAAAATAAAGAGTTAATGCCCAAATTGTAAAAGTGTAAACTTGGAATATGTTTGTAAGGTTATGAAAGAGCTATGTTTTAAATTTGAGCAAAAACGGATTTCGACTCGATCGGTTTTGAAATTTTTACTAGTTTGTGACCAAAAAAGCATTTTTAAAGAAAACAAAGGAATTATGTTTAACTTTTGGGGCTTTTGATCAAAATAGGATGTCATACTTGAATAATGCTTAGAGAATGAGTTTGGAAAGAAAATGATGTTTTCTTGGGCATTAACGGTATTATTTTGCTTAATATATCTGTTGGAATAAAATCGACACGGTTAGAAATGGACCTTGAGAGGTTACCAAATGTGATTGTGATATGAAAACTAGTGTAGTTGTTCATATTTGATGAGATGTGGAATAGATTGTATTTATCAGAATTTTTGGAATTTAATTGCTTAAATATCTGTTTAGAAATATCTGTTTTGGGCTATCGGTAGAGGATAACCATGATTGTTGTAGAAATGCATGAGACTTAGGTAAATTGAACCACATTCCTCGTTTGTTGCATTGGACATTGCATTACATTCATTTCATTCGAAATGTATCTGTTTTTTAAAAATGTTTGGAAATATATCTGTTTGCGAAAAGATGAATACTTGGTTAATCTAGGTCTTCTACTTTACTGGTAAAAATGATAGTGGTAGTGCATTAGGGCCTACTTGTAGACACTCACCTAGAGATTCACAGAGCCTGTATTCATGTGACAAATATGGTTTAAAATAAAAATGGTCTTATATCTGTTGTTACATCTTAGCATTGCATGCTTTATAAAAAGATAGATAAACTGTTTTATCATGAGCATGGCATGAGCATACTCCTCTTTAGTCTTGTCATGGTCTATATGTTGTGTAGTATATCTCTACTGGGTTGTGACTCACCATATAAGAGAAACCATTTCGGGTACAGGTGCTATGCCTCCGCCGAGGCACTGACTTGGGAGGACTTGGAGTTGAGGCTCCATTTTTGTTTTATGGTTATTTATTGAATGTAAGCCTAGGGTTGTATTTGTGTTGAGTTGAAACTCCATTTTGTGTAACCAAGAATGTTCTTGGATAAATTCGTAAGCCTGTAGGGCACTTATTATCTGTTTGGCTTCCATTTCATACTTGTTGTAAAATACATGCTTGGGATTGAAATAGGGTCATTAAGATGTAAATAGCATGTATTTGGCATTTGGGATTAAATGGAAATAGATGTATGAAATAGTTAGCTATATATATGCGTTTGTTTATCAGGTGGGTTTGTTGTATAAATAGATATACCCTGTCCAACTTTTTTCGGGGCATTACAGTGATGTTATGCCATGCTTTGAAATCATAAACTTTGTTCCTTTTCAAAAGAAAATCAGATGCCATGATTCTTTAGAGAATTACTTAATCCTCTCAAAAAACAAAATTCTAAGATTTAAGACGATGTGGTAAATTCGATTCAGGTAAATCCTCAAGGCTAGTGTTTGCAAGTAAGCATATCAAGTACCACCAAATCCTACCTTACCAATTTCTAACCGGAGGGTTTAGGCACTTACATGCATGTGTTTTTGGCCTTACACCAACGACACTCAAGCCAACTCAATTCTTAACTGCACCCCCTAACCGGAGTCCCCACCATATTTGCCTTAAAAATATTACAATAGCAACAATTGTTTTTCTCAAACAACATAATCTTTTCCAAGGCATAGCCATACTTAAACCAAATTTTGAAACTATTTAAATTGAATATATTGAAATGCAATGATTAGTTTTGATATACGTGGTTCCTCCACAATTGTCAACGTTTGCTCAAGGAACAAGGTATAATATTCAATATTTATATAGATTCAGTATCCAAAAATTCATATCAAATCTATACCCATGTGACATATGACATTCTCTCATATTCACAATCAACATTCATTTTCATTTTCATAATCAAAACATATGCACAACATGTCGTCATACATTTTCCAACAACTCCCATCCCTTTTATGGGTATCTCAACATCATAACAACATGAAGAAGATTTTTTCAATCTTTCAAGAGATTTAACAACAATTTCATGGATATTTCACAAATTTTCACTTTTTCCCAATTTGCCCAAAACCTTGGGTTTCATCAAAAGGGGGGTTTTCCTTCATTTTCAAAATATTTTTCTTGCATGTACCTCAAAGTAGTTCATATTTCACAAATATTTTATCTTTGACCAAAATCATAAGAAGAACATCATTTCTCTAACATTTTCTAGATCCAACACTTTAAAACTCAAAACCCAAACTTGAAATCAGTGCAAGATGGACTAGACATGCCAAAATCATATATATAACTCAAAGAAGATCCCTACCTCAAGATTTTAGAAGAAAAGATGAAAAATTTTGAAATCAACGGCATCGAAATCCAATCTCCACCGCACACAACGTAGCCTTGATAAGCTCTCCAAAATTAAAGAGGCACTAGGGTCAAAATCTCAATGAATATAGAGAGATCAAGGAAGTAAATGAGGTGGGTGGAAGATTTCTTAGAGAGAGATAAGAGAAAAGGGAGTGAGAGTAAATGTAGAGAGAGAGTATATGTCACGACTGTCATGACCCAAACCCGCCCCCATAGGTTTAGCGTCGTAACCGGCCAGTAATCCTCAGATTACCAAAGGCCTCATGACATAATAGCATGTAACAAGGGGCTGCGAAAGCATCATACAAAATATAAATAGTCCATTGAGCTATACTAACATACATGGGACAGGTAACTTAAAACTTCTTTATAACAGGATACAATATTTAAGCACATACCAAGTACATGCCAACAAACATCTTGACCAAACATAACATAGTATAAACATAGTCTAAAGTGTTTACAAAAACAGCCATAAAACTTGACTTCAATCAAAACCTCCTCGGGAGGCACAAGGGTTAGCTAACAAAATTGAAGTGTAGGCCATCAACTCTGGGCCTGATCACATGTTTACTCACTTACATACATAATATAAATAGTGAGCTAAAACCCAGTGAATAATAACAGAATAAAGATCTTACAGAATGATGTCCATACAGAAACAAAGCCTTATACATAATCGGTTATCATAACAAAGTAGATTCATAGGCATAGTTACGTTTGTATTCAAAGCTTGTATATGCATTGTTATAACACGTGACACATCCATTAGCATTACAAGTCTGATGACCCACAAGGGACTGCCATGAAGGCTTTTTGATGACTCATGTGCACAAAGATGTTTCTGATGACCCATAAAGGGACCTAATGACCCATGAAGGGACCTGATGACCCATGAAGGGACGCATATTATATGATGCTAAGGATGCCACGAATAATTTTCAGAATCTCGGACAATCATTCATTCGTTTCAAACATAGCTTCGCATTTCAGAAAACTAATTACTTCGTATCATAATATTCAGAAAATACTTAACATTGAACATAACTTTACAAAGTTATTACTCACAAATAATTGGTCGCCCCAACTAGATGGCAAAATGGCACTTCACTTATCCTAAGACGCATGACCTACACGAACACACATACAAATACACACTTGAAACACACGCTCGAATTATACATAACTTACTTCGTTTGTTCTTAGTGTGTTTTTAGCCATTAACCTCATTATGGAGTCTTAATCATAACCTAGGAATGCCTAGGATGGAATGAGGATGCAAAAATGTACTTGAAACAATCAGCCAAAATTTTGCTGAAACAGGGGTCTCACTCGAGCGTGGCTTTCTTCGCTTGAGCGTACATGTCAAATGTGAGTGGTCGCTCGAGCGTAGACTCCTTCGCTCGAGCAATCTGCAAAAATATGAAAAGTACTGGTTGCTGAAAATCTTCGCTCGATGCTCGCTCGAGCGTGAGACACAGTTCCTCGCTCGAGCGCAAGTCTTGTCGCTCGAGCGCAAGTCTTGTCGCTCGAGCATGCTTCTACACATACAAAATTCTGAGAGCTTGTAATTTCCGCTCGAGCCAGCCTTCTGTCGCTCGAGCGGAACAATGAAAACAAACAAGGTCGCTTGAGCGTAGAATCCCTCGCTCGAGCGTAGAAGCACAATTCTGGGTTTTCCAGATTTGCTCCCAAACTTTACAACATGATTCCAACTCTTCAAAACACACCTTTTGGGCCCCAAAACTTGAGACAACAAAGCAAACTTGTAAAACATGAAGAATTGAGGATCACTTCACAAAATTATGGCCCAAGAGCTTGCCAATTGTACAAAATTCAACTTAAACTTTGTAAATGTTTGAAGGACACAACATGCATGAATTTTTCTTGAATCCAACCTTGTCAAAACATGATCAAACTTGGCAATCTAATGGAAAACATGATGAACTCCCAAAATGTAAGTGAGATAAACACATGCATGAAAGAAATCTTTGAACTCATGCTCAATTTGTGAGAAAATGTACATGCATGCATGGTATGGCCCAATTCTTTCCAATTCTAGTGCAATTCCTATGTGAATTCACTTAATTCACCAATGATCTTGTAGAATCTAATTCAATTACTCAATTAAGAGTTTAGTCTCTTACCTAGAGGCTTCAATCTACAAAAATTGATGTTGAGGCTCTACAAATCTTCTTCAATTAACAACATTTCCTAGCACCTCCCTTAGTTTGAGCTCAATTCCTCAAGTCTTGAACCAATTCTCCCTTCTCTCACTCTTTCTCACGTTTGGTGTTAAAGATGGAAGATAATAGAGTCAAAACATGTATAAGGTGTGAAACAATCTTGTAAAAGCCCACTCAATGGCACACTTGTAAATAAATTAAGCTAAATTAATTAACATTAGTTATTCTAATTTAATCATTCGAAATCGACATTTAATTAAAATTACCATAAAATCTCATAAATCCTACTTAACACATAAATTAAGTCAATTTCTGAATCGGATGCTGATAGGGCCTTCAATTCGTAAACTGAAAAAAAAAAAAAAAAAAGCATAAACAGATTTTCCTACATTGAATAGATATAGACATAATTCATGCAACACATACATGCAATTTAATCCAGAATTTCACCCTAATTACCAATTAAGCATAATTAACCGCGGATTAACGTTAATCAGGGATCGGGGTTGTTACAATGACCCAAACTCGCTCCTAAGGGTTTAGGATCGCAATCGGCCAATAATCTATGATAACTAAAGGCCTGCTTAACAGTAATAGCCATTAGACAATAAAAGGGGCCAGCGGAAGCCTGTAATCATTAAAACATAATGTCCAAAGAGCTGTGATGACTTAAACGGACAAACAATCTTAATATACATATGTACCAATACACACATAAGTTCATGTGCATGTCCAAGCTTATAAATACAACCACTTACATCCAAAACACATCTAAGTACAAAATAAAGAACGTGTTAGGGAATTAAATCTCAAAGCCAAAACAAAGTATAAAACATTCACTTTGACATCATATATCATTCAAAATAGTGGAATTAGATCACCCAAAAAGCCTTGACAATAACAGTTCGGAGCCTCGCAGTGAGGCATAATAGGTTGGCTTGACAAAACGGAATCGGGTCGACGCTGCTAACTCCGCTCGGGTGCATGATCACTTACATACATATATATAAACAGTGAGCTAAAGCCCAGTGAATAACAAATGCGTAAAGGGTTTTATGAATGATGTCCCATCAATATTTAAAACAGTCAATTGCATCAGTGGATCATTTATTTGATCAATATCTCATATTTCATATCATATCTGTCATATAGTAAGCATAGCAACCATACGTGGTACATCCAATAGCAAAACAGTACAGTAGGTCTTAAAAGACCGAATAGTCAATTGATGGCCATCAATACAGTAACAATAGTTCTAAAGATTGGAACTGACAGAGATCTCTGTAACAGTAGCAGTAAGAGTAACAGTAGCAATAACAGTCAGTTGCTATGAATGCCATGAGTATAGTTCATAAATTAGGACAAACATTCATTCAGTAAATAATATCATTTCAAAAAGCAGTACAGTTAATCAGTCAAAACAATAATTATAATTGAACATAGCTTTACAACATAGTTACTCACAGTGGGCTCCGTAGAACACGTGCTAAAATGCACTAAAGATGCAGCGTCCGACCTAAACAAACAAATTCAAGCACCACAACTCAATTACATCTATGCCAGATTCAATCATTTTTATTTCTATTCGGTTCGTTGTTTATTCGATCAATTTCTATTCGTTGTTCACTTGTTCAGTTCTAATCGGTTCTAAATTTTCATTCGTTCACTCATGAGATGCAATGTACATGAAAAACACTTTTAAAACCATGTAAACGGAGGCTTGGAAGGTGGAAAAGCGGCGCGAAAAATGAAATCGGGACTGCTCAAAGGGCTGCATGTGTGGGGGTCTTGGCCACACGTGCGAGACCGTCTCTGCACCTGCTCCCGCGGGTGCAATTATTTCAGTGTGTTCAGCTCAGATGCCCTGTTTTTCGCATGTGCGGGGCTCCAAGCCGCACGTGTGACGATGAGTGTTTTGAAATCTGAAAATTTGCCATGTTTTGGGTCTTCAATTTCACCACATTATGGTCTCAGATTCACATGGTTCAACCCATAAATTTATATCAACAACCTTGAATTTGGACTTTCAACAGTAAAGGGAGATCAAGCTAAAGATTAAAACTTGAAATTAACTCCCAAAGGTTCAATTTGCAAAGATTACATTTCAATTGAATTACAAAACAAACTCATGAAGAAATCATTTGAGTTCATGAGGTTCATACATGAAATTATGTGTAACTACAAGAAACAACAAGGATATGAAGAATTCATGCCATGCAAGGTGAATTTAAGAGTTAATTCACTCATTCCTTTCATTTAAAGCCATGCATGCAACAACCTTCTAATTACAAGAGTTAATCTTTCCATTAACCTTATATTTTTCTTGGTGAATCTTGAATTCTATAGTCATGAGCATGATTCTTCAATTACATGAGAGTAGAGAGGAGAATTCTTACCTAGGGTGGGTGAATTGTGAAGAAGAAGGTGTTGGTGTAATGTTTTCTTAAGCTTTTCCTTTACTTCCCTTTTTCTACTTTTCTTCTCTATGTTGAACTCTCACTTTCAAAGTCTCTCTTTTTTTCTACGTGTACTCTCAAGGCTCACCAAAGCCCACTATATGGTTCTCTTACTCTTACACTAGATGACTAACCTGGGAAACTTAACAATTGTTTTAGCCTTAATTATAAGCTTTCAATTAAACTAAATTAAATTCAAATTCACTTAACTTCAATTAATCCTTATCGTTTTATGATTTAAATCAACTAATTGAAATTTGTCTAATGTAAATTAGGTTCTAATTGTCCACCCCAATATTTAATTCTACCATGTTAAAATTAGTGAATCAAACAGGTTTAATTTTCATTCTAATCTATTTGTCTACAATAATACAGTAACAAGACTATACAAATCAATACAATACATATAACACATGACACATACGTCACAATTAACGCATAATTGCATGATCAACACTAATCACATAATTAACGATAATCATATAATCAATATAATTAATTTTCTTAATTAAGAGGTAGTCGTCACAGTGTGAAGTGAAAAGTGAAATAAAAATGTGTAAAGGCTCAACTTTTAAGTGATTGGACACATTTTTCGAAGCAAACTACGGACAAACCTCTCGAGTGACCAAACCTGCGCTCAAGCAAACAATTCAAACTCCCAAAATCTCCCTCCTCCTTCCAAAAGACTGCTCAAGCAACAAAACCTTCGCTCGAGCGAAGAATACAAACTCCTAAAAGTTCAAATTGCAAAACGAGATACTGGAAGGTTGATGTTACCGCTCGAGCGACGAAAGAACTGCTCAAGTGGTCTCAACTTAAAAGTGAGATTAAACAACCTTAAAGCATTCCTACCATTCCCAGATTCACTCCAACACCCAAAGATGCAAAATGACATCTTGGAACACATTAGAATGTATATGAACAATCACAAAGAAAAGAATAGGTAACAACACGAGACTCAAAAGGCTCAACAGTGACGAGGACAATTAAAAGAGAAATTGCTTTAAAAGAACTCGGGACATCACAAATGAAGCCATATTGTGTTGAAAAATCTCAAGTAGTATTAGCCACAAAACAAGTATGCTAAGACTCCTGAAACCTAGAAACAACTTGTTAGACAAACTGTTGATCTTTTATCCCCTTTCTCAACTCCATAGGCTCGGCACGAGCGTTAGAGCATCTCCAATGTTAAAAATGTTTGTTAAAGTATGTTATATCACAAAAAGTGATAAAAGTAAGACTTAATTTTATGTGCTACATAGTTTATTAATTTAGTAAATTTATGGTTGTTCCAATGGAAACGTTAAAGTGTATGTTAAATAAGAGTATGTATAAATATGTATATGTAATCATGGGGAATTCTCTCTCTTGCTTTAGTTCTATCGCTACAGCTTAGGGACTCCTTTAAGCTATGTTTGGTTGGGGAATTTGGGAAGGAATTTAGAAAGGAAAAGGGAAAAGATAGGTGAAATGTGAATAAAATATACCTATATTTTATCTAGTTTCATACATTTTTTTCCTTTTTCTTTTCAAATCTCTTCACAAATCATCTAACCAAACACAACGTTAGTATCTTGACATTAATTTTGACAACTAACACACACACACACACACACAAACATCCCCATTAGAACAGCAAAAAAATCTTCTTTCCCTTCTACTAACATCTTATAAATCACACAAAAACTTCCATTGAAGATGCTACGTACAAATTGGTATCAACCAGGTGTTTTCCTCTCTCTCTCTCCACTACAACAAAAATAGATAATGATCACACTTTGATATATGAAAATATCTCACTTTTATTGGAAGTGTGATAAAAAAAATTAGATTGATATTTTAATCATACTGGATTTGATTGAGTGTGATAATATTTATTTTTTATCACACTTTTCAATTAAGTGTGATTATGGATATACATTTTTTAATCACACTTTTTAATTAATATGTGATATATTTGTTTTTTATGTCACTTTTCAATTAAGTGTCATTATATATATATATATATATATTATCACACTTTTCAATTAAGTGTGATTATATATATACATTTTTTAACCACACTTTTTAATTAACATGTGATATATTTATTTTTTATGTCACTTTTTAATTAAGTGTCATTATATATATTTTTTTAATCACACTTTCTAATTAAGTGTGATTATATATAAAAACAATATAAATGTGATTATATATATACATATTTTGAATATATTTTTTTATACAAAAATATATCCCAAAATTGGTGCCTTTTCCTCTTCCACTACTCCAGCAGACACGCCTTCTTCCAAAGAAGATTTAGAAGTTCCAAACATATACCAGACTCTTTCTTTTCCAATTCTGTTTTGCCTTTCTTTCTGATTCGTTTTCCCTAATTTGGTTTACAGCTCCAAAATCCCCATTGTTACTCACTCAAGTCTTCGTCTCTATTGAATCTTCAAACTTTTGGTGAGTTCTGATCTCTTTTTTTTTTTTTTTCATGCTCCTTTGGTATGTCATTCATAAGATATATTTGTATATAATTATGATTATTATTAGTGGAATTATATAAATATAGTGTTTCATTTGGAATGAGGGTTTTGGATAGGAATGTTGATATTGTATTTGGGTTTTGTAAATCAGAGTTGGAATTTTTATTTTTTATTTTTTATACTGTATGTTGATTCAGAATTTCGTATATTGATACTGTATTTGTATCTGTATGTGTGGAAGATGTGGTCTAGGGTTGATGAAATGGTGGGGATTGCAGTGGGTTCATTTGAAGCTGGTTCTCTGTTTTTTGAAGTTGATTCTCTATTTTTCATCATTTGAAGCTAGTTCATTTGTTTAGTTTACTTCATTTTTCTGTGCTTCTTATCTCTCCATTTCTGAACCCACAGCCATGTACACATGCAACTATGCAATTATATTTGGCAAAACACAAAAAAGGCAACAAAAAACCCACTACACATAACTATGAGTTCAAATTAAGTATGGTAAACAAATTCAGAGACTCCTTGAACATACAAGAATACTGAAGTCATTGGTCTGCTTATTTTCATTGTCAACGTCTCTGTCCAAGCTGTCTCCACCATTAGCACTGCAAATCAACAATTCACCATAGTATTAATGTCCAACCATTGTAGTAATTTAGGCATGCACCAAAAAGAAATAGATAAAAGCAACCTTCTTCCAATGATGAATCGAACAATGATGCCTTTTTGATCCTCCATCTTCAAAGCTGCACCTGCAAAGATGATAACCAAGCAAGAACTATACTTACATAAGCTAAATGATTCAATACATTAAAATTTCAGAACACCACTAAATATTTATAACAGAGAATTGCTTTACAAAACCTAGTAACCAAGCCAGATTAAGCAAATCATAAGGAGATGATGTAGTGATTTGAAAATGCTGCACAGAGTACACAATCGTTTGCTAACACCAAAGATGTCATCAACAGAAAATCGATGTAGGTTTGCAAATTTGTGATGTTTGTGCAGTCAAAGTTAGACAGCAGCATAAATGAAAACAGACTTAATTACCCTTGTTTCATGCAGTCTATTGGCACACCACATAAGTAGGGTATTTAAACCACGTGGCTAAAGAAGAAAGGGACAAGACAACCATGCCCTAATCGATTTCTATTAGTTGTAAATCAACAAGCTTTTGTTTAAGTCAATGAGAAATTTGATAACCAGCAACAGCAAGAGACTTAAAAAATTAGATATTTAAGGCTTTACCAAGTTAAGCTCAACTGTGGCCCAGCCCATCAGCTTCAACACCTTACTTATCGAGTTAAATGAAGTCTCCTCCATTTATCCCATCATGAGGTTTCATTTACTACATCATGTAGCATCATTAGGCTTACCCAAAAGCGCCATTGTCTGATTTTACCTTTCCTCTAGCCATCTTCTTCACTCATTTCAAGTATGTACATACTTGATTGCACAACTGCCTTAAAGAAAGTATAGTTTTATACATTACCTGCTCTTACAATTTATTCAAATATAAAATTGTTCAAATAGCAATACATCTTAGAATCAGTCTTTTCCTATTGGAGGCCAATTTCTGACGTTCAAATTGTAAAACAGCATGCATACTCTTCAGCTCTTCCCATACAGTACATAACAAAAAGGGTAACATGCATATTATTGTTTTTGGATGCAAACCCTGATCACATGCATATTCCCACATTCTGCATATAAATTCTAAAACACAATACTCTCCAGAATCTTAATTCAGCAGCCATCTTCTCTGTATTTTAATAATTTATCTTAATCCTGTATTGGAAAAATAGGATGGCAGCATGTTTAGAACAGATTCACAAAAAAAAATCACTCTATCAAGAGAAAAAAAATAAAATAGCAAGCACACATATAAAGGTGGTACTTTACCAGTTCCCATCCACGCCTTGCGGATTGCATCTCTATTGTTCTTGCGGCCAAACGTTGTGAGTACTCCTATGACCACTAGGGGCCTTTTCTTAGGTATCTTATTAGTCTTTGAGCAGTGGTTCGAAGTGACACCTTCTTGTTTGGCTGCTACCAGTTCCATCTCAAGAGCTGATAATTTCTTCTGTTGTTCCCTAATATGCATAAGACCCTTGATCAAACTTATTTTAAAAATAAAAATTAATGCAAGTGTAAAAAGTTAAAACCCAAAATAACTGACAATTAGCTTACCTGCAGGCAATAATTTTCAATGTATCATCCACTGATATTGCAGAGTGTCCCTGAAAATAAAATACTACTTGTTCACTTAAATTACTCCAAATAAAGCTAAATGTGCACGTGGACATGCCATGCAAGTGTGCACATGGAAGTGTGAAAAAATACTTATCAGCTTCAATGCAAGGAAATAATTTTTTAATTGAAAATATTACAAAGGAAATAATTTTTTTTCAAAATAAATATTCAAAAAATGTAAATCATAAATATTTAAATAATTTAAATAATCTAAAAAATTTAATAAGTAAAAAATTAAAATAAATATTCAAAAAATTTAAATCGTAAAAATTTAAATAATTTAAATATTGAAAAAATTTAAATAATTTAAAATGTTAATATTTTAAACTTGAAAACAACTCTACACTCAAATCGTAACCAAAAACATAAAACAAAACTCAATTAAGAAATTATTTTTAAAACTCATAACCAAACACATAACTCGAAACTCCATACTACTTGCACAACTCTACACTCAAATCGTAACCAAATGCATAACAAAAAAAATTAAAATATTTAAAAATATTTTTATAAAATAGAGTTTGAATTTATTTTTATAAAATATTTTAAAATTTAAAAAATTAAAATCGTAATATTTTGAAATTAAAATATTTAAAAATATTCAAAAAATTAAAAAAATCTTAACTTAATATTTAAATATTTAAAATATTTAAAAAATTAAAATATTAAAATATTGTTTTGAATTGAGTTTTGAAAAGAATTTTGAATTATGTGTTTAGTTATAAGTTTTGAAAAGTAATAATTATGTTTTGAATTGAGTTTTGAGAAATGGGTGTAGAATTATGATTTGAAAGCTCAAAACAAACAACACACTAAAATCAATAGGTGGAACTATAATTTGAGAGGCTTACCAAACGGAGCCTCAATGTTCTATCAAAGAAATGGTGCCTTCTCAATGACATTCCTTTGAGGTTATCAATTGTGCAGCCTCTAGTTTATTGTTTTATATTCTAATTTCTTTATTGATATAGGTATTCAAAAATACATTTACAATGGACAAATCTTGGATGTTCAAGGATAGAAGATCAAAAGACTATGAGAATGAAGTTGAACAATTTCTTAATTTTGCTATGATCCATGCAAGTGATCTTCAATCCATACGTTGTCCTTGTAGAGTCTGTGGAAACTTGAGAAGCCAACCTATTCGAGAGATTAGATATCATCTCTTTTTCAATGGTATTGACCAAAGTTATACCACATGGATATGGCATGAAGAAGCAGTCACCAGTGGGACATCACCATGTTTAAATGAACAAGATTTTTCCCAACAACAACTTGACACGTCTCCCATAGACAATGTAGTTGAAACAATAGAAATGGTTCAAGATGCATACGATCATTGCATAGCTGATCCTGAAGTGTTTAGAAAATACTTGAAGATGCGGAAAAACCATTGTATCATGGTTGCATAAAGTTTATCAAGTTATCTGCATTGGTTAAACTGTATAACTTCAAAACTACGAATAACCTATCTCACACTGGATTTTCAGATCTACTGACATTGTTGGGTGATATGCTGCCAATGAACAATGAAATACCATCATCCATGTATGAGGCTAGGAAGACGTTTGCTGCATCAAGAATGGGATATGAGAAAATACATGCATGTCCATATGATTGCATACTATATAGAAAGGAGTACAAAGATGCAACTTCATGTCCTACATATGGTACATCAAGATGGAAGTTGAAGAAGAATTCCACTGGAATAAGAAAGGATGTGCCTGCAAAAGTTTTATGGTATTTTCCACCTATTCCAAGGTTTCGAAGGATGTTCCAATTAGCAAAAATAGCGAAGGATTTGACATGGCATGCTCATGAAAGAGATTATGATGGCACCATGTGTCACCCTGCGGATTTTCCATCATGGAAGTTAGTAGACCACAAGTGCCCAGATTTCACTGCAGAGCCTAGAAACCTTCGATTAGCTATTTTTGCAGATGGAATAAATCCACACAATTCCCTTAGCAGTAGGTATAGTTGTTGGCCAGTTATAATGATTACCTATAATCTTCCACCGTGGTTATATATGAAAAGGAAATTTATGATGTTGTCATTGTTAATATCAGGTCCATAAGAACCTGGTAATGACATTGATGTTTACTTGGCACCACTAATTGATGATTTGAAAATGTTGTGGGAGGTAGGTGTTGAAGCTTATGACGCTTATAAAGAAGAACACTTCAGGTTAAAGGCTATATTGTTGTGGACAATTAACGACTTTCCAGCATTAGGCAATTTGAGTGGTTGTACTGTGAAGAGATATTATGCATGTCCAATTTGTAGTGAAGGAATATGTTCTCACAGATTAAAATATGGTAAGAAGAACACATATGTTGGCCACAGAAAATTTCTTCCACGCTACCATCCATATCAGAGGCAAAAAAAAGGCATTTAATGGTGAGCAAGAGTTTGGATTAGCTCCAATACCATTAACTGGGGAGGAGATATTAAATAAGGTTGGAGGGCTTGTAACCATATGGGGAAAGAAAAATAAAAAAGCATTAGATGTTGGTGGTACAAAATGTTGGAAGAAGAAATCATTATTCTTTGAACTTGAATATTGGAAGTACTTACATGTTCGACATAATTTGGATGTTATGCATATTGAGAAGAATGTGTGTGAGAGCCTCATTGGTACGTTACTTAATATTCCAGGAAAAACAAAGGATGGAATTAATTTTCACCTTGATCTTGTAGAAATGGGTTTGCGTAAAGAATTGGCACCACAAATTAGGGAGAAGCGAACATACTTGCCTCCAGCATGTTACACATTGTCTAAGGATGAGAAAAGAAGAGTTTGTACAACATTATTGGAATTAAAGGTTCCAGAAGGATACTCTTCAAATTTGGGAAGTCGTGTATCAATACAAGACTTGAAACTTTATGGTCTAAAATCACATGATTGTCATGTATTGATGCAACAATTACTACCTGTGGCAATTCGATCTGTGTTACCTAAGCATGTAAGACATGCCATTATCAGGTTATGTTTCTTTTTCAATGCTATTTGTAGCAAAGTGGTGGATGTGGAAAAATTAGATAAGATTCAAAAAGATCTTGTGGTCACATTATGTTTGCTTGAAAAGTACTTACCACCTTCATTCTTTGATATCATGGTGCATTTGATAGTACATCTTGTTAGAGAAGTTCGACTTTGTGGACCAGTTCACTTTAGATAGATGTACCAATTTGAGAGGTTCATGAAGATCTTAAAGGGTTATGTTCGTAATCGTAATTGTCCTGAAGGTTGCATTGCTGAAAGTTATATTGTAGAATAAGCTGTTGAGTTTTGCGCAGAGTACTTATCTGGAGTGGATGCAATCGGGATTTCTTCTAATAGGAACATAACAATTGATGATGACATAGAAATTGGAAGGCCTTTATCAAGTGGTTGTGTTGTTACTGTTGATCGTAATGAATGGGAGCAAGCACATCGTTATATGTTAGAAAATACAAGTGACATTCAACCATACATTGAGTAAGAATATTTCATATACATTTTTTTTACAATTGTATTCTCACAAGTTAGAGATTTATCTCATAATATATTGATTTATTCATGATTTGATAGGGAGCATATGGCTTGGTTGAAGCTAAATTATCATCGCCAATCACAAAGTCAAAAATGGCTACAAATTGAGCATAATAAAACATTTATGTATTGGCTTCGTAAAAAGGTATTAGGGTAATTCAACATTTATCTTTTTCTAATACCGAATATTATTAAGAAAAAATTAGCTAACTATTCAACCATATACAGGTCTCAAAGGAATTAAGTGGCCAAAATAATATCTCAAATAATCTGAAGTGGATAGCACAAGGACCTCGATTGGATGTTATAAAATTCCCTGACTATATCATCAATGGTTGTTGTTATCACACAAAAGATCGGGATAACTCACGAGTCAACCAAAACAGTGGAGTTAGTTTAGTGGCAACAACAATGCAGGTGACAGGTTACAAGGATAAGAACCCAGTGTTTACGGATATGAGTTACTATGGAGTTATTACTGAGATATGGCAACTTGACTACAATATGTTCAAGATTCCGGTATTTAAGTGTGATTGGGTTGACAACACAAAGGGAATTAGAGTGGATGAGTTGGGTTTCACATTAGTTGAGTTAGGGAGGATAGGCCATAAAGACAATCCCTTCATTTTGGCTTCCCAAGCTAAACAAGTTTTTTATGTACAAGATCAACTTGATCCGAGATGGTCAATTGTGCTAGAGCCTCCTCAAAAACAATATTCTTGTGAAAAAGGATGATGAGTTCAATGATTTTTGTATAGAGCATCATGGCTTTACAAAAGTTTTGCCAGAAGTTGAATCATTAGATGTGGTTGATGATTCTATGTCATCTTACATGCGAGGAGATTGTGAGGGAACTTGGCTCGATAATCCATGATGGAAAAAAAAATGTCTTTGTAAGAATGTATGTCTAAATGTTGTATTTTCATGTTAAAATGTTTTACTTATATTCATTTTCTTCGTGTCTTTATATTTAATTGTTTAACTATTTGACATTTTTTCTTAATTTTTTATTTTATTTTATTCACAGGATGGATATTTCTCATGTCCTGCCTACTGATGGAGAGGATGCATGGTTACCAGCAACAGAACCAAAATCTAATAAAAGAAAAGGTAGAGGTTTGACAACATTACCAGATGTCATAAAGGATAGGAGTTCTGGTGTACGAAAAGCCATTGACTATAATGAGAATGGTCAATTGATTGGAAACAATTCAATCAAATGTTCAAGCTATCATGGGCTGTTGGCTCGCACAACGGTTCCGATATGCTATAAAGACTGGTTTGAGGTGCCAGCTGAATTGAAAGAAAAATTATGGAGTTATGTGGAGGTAAGTAAAACATTTAAACATGTATTTAAGTGCAATCAAAATTAGAATTTTATAATATTATGTTTTTTGACTACTCAGTTAACATACAAAGTGAATGAAAGAAGTAAGAAAAAAGTGTTATCTTCAATTTGTTCAAAATGGAGGACATTCAAGAAAGAATTTACCAAGTACATATGTGAAAACAAGTCCAATCCTGAGATCATATCAAACCCACCAGCAATTTATGGATTTGTTGAACAAAGACATTGGGACTCATTTCTTGAAAGGCGACTATCAGAAGAGTTTGAGGTAAAAATAATCAAACTTTAGTTATTTAAAATGTCAGTATTAAATGCTAGACCCATCAAACATTGTATAGTTATGTTTTAACAGTGGCATGCCCCTATAATCTTATAAATTTTTTGTTTTATTTTATGACTTATTCACCAAAAAAAAAATATTAAATGCTATACATTTGGATTGACTTTGTGTGTTACATTTTTAAAGATTTTGAGCCAGGTTCAGAAATGGAGACGAAGTCAAAATAAGTATAACCATAGAATCAGTCGAAAGGGCTATGCTCGCTTTCAAGAAGACTAGGTAAGTGGTTATAAATTCTATAATTTAATAACAATTTTGATATGATTATTTTGAAAAATTGATGTATGTTTGATTGATAGAAACGTATGACCGGATCTATTGAAGATTTGGATAGAAGCATTCTATGGAAAAAGGCTCGTCAAAATAAAAATGGAGAATATGATGACAAGACAATTATGGAACAAACTGCAAGAATTGTAAGATGTTTGTGTGTACTGATTGCATTTATTTTATATTACCTCAACCCTTCAACTTTCTTATATAGTAATGTAATATTGTAGGATGAGTTGACCAAACAAAAAAGTGATGGGAGCTTAAAGATTGAAGGATGCAATGACATTCTTACTATGGCATTGGGTACTCTTGAATCTTCTAGTCAAGTAAGGGGTGTAGGAAATTCTGTCACACCTAGCACCTACTTTCACTTGCCTAGACGTGGGAATTAGTCACATTGGGAGAAGAAATGTAATGATCTTGAGGCAGTGGTGGTACAATTGCAAGCTAGGCTTAGTGCAGTGGAACAACAAATACCACATACACCAGAATCTAAACATGTTAGTTCAAACACCTTGAAAAGTGGTTATGAAAGAAATTTTCAGCCTGATTTTCTCTTAACAGAAAATAGAGTGAGAACTAAGGATGACATTCCACCCCAAGCTCTTACCCAAAAGATTATAAAGGTGTGTAGCATTTAGAACACCTAAAGTTGTTATAGGACCTATTGATAGTTTATTCTAGTTAATTACCATTTAATTTTAACAATTGACTTCAAATAGGATTTTAAATTTCAGTCAAAGAGACATGTTACTAAATGGTGAAAATTGTGTTTGACAATCTTAAAACTTTTTTTAACTTAAAAATTGAAAAAATTAGTAAAACATCACTTTTTAACTTTTAATAATGGGAGAGATTCAATATATTTTTTTTTATTAGTTAAAATCCCTCAATAATATTATTAGAAAAATTTTAACTTGTCACAGAGAAATTTCAACTCGTTCTTTGTGGCGAGCTTAAATTTCTCTATAAAATTTTTGAAATTTCTCTGTGAAACTAAAATTTCTTTTTGAAGAGCTGAAATGTTTTGCCAACATTTCTCCGTAAAAATGTTGACGGATCCCAATTACTTTGAAAATGTTACATTTCATTTATCTTATAAAATCTTAATATCAAGGATCTCAAACTAAAAACTTCTTAAAAATTCTAACATCTAAAATAATTTATATTTTCAATATTAATTCTAACTGAACGATTTATATTTTCAATATTAATTCTAACTGGACGACAGCAAACCTATTCGAGCTTGGCTTTCCAGTATAGAAAATTAATATATATATATATAAAGAATATAATGATTAAAATTTAGCTCTCTCACCTCCTCCATCCATGAACCTCTCGTTTGGGAATAGATTTTTTTAGTAATTTTTTAATTTTTTGATTAAAATATGATATTTAAAAAAAATTAGTATATTTAGATGATTTTTTAATTTTTTACAAAAATTTGTACAAAAAGTAAAGAGAAAATAAAATTTTTAACTTTTTTGTATAAATTATTAACTTTTTAATTTTTTTTAATTTTTAAACTAAAAAATAATATTGCCAAACGAGACTTACACAACTACCGACATTTAACTTTTGATTTAACTTCTAACATGTTTTAACACCTTGGCCATCACAACTCTAATGGAGGGGAAAAAATTGAAGTTAGTCACTAAAAGTTAATGAGTAGTCCACAATTAATGATTAAAATTTTGCTCTCTCCCCACTTCCACCCATCAAGTCACTAACCACATTTAACTTTTGATTTGACTTCTAACATGTTTAACACCTTGGCCATCACAGCTCTAATGGAGGGGAAAAAATCAAAGCTAATCACTAAGGACGTATTTGATTGGAAGGATTAGAGTATGGGATTGAAATTATTAATTCGTGGGTCTAATTATTCTATGTTTGTTTTGACATTTTATTTTAGGATTATTAATCTAATGGATAATTAATCCAACAAATTTGTAGGATTATTAATAATGGGGTAGGAGTGGGATTATGAATACCACATTAATTTGATAAGATTATTAATACCTCACTGTTAGTCTTGTGAAATCAAACATGACCTAAAAGTTAACGAATAGTCTACTATTAGTGATTAAAAATTTTTTTAAGATATATCTTTTTATTGGAGTTTGAGACTCAATTGCTTTTGATTTGTTAAAGAATTTTAATTTGGTTTAGTTTATGTATAATATATTTTAATATATTATATCTAATTTGTGGAGACCCAATTCAATTTGGTTACAATTAGGATTTGATAAAAAAGCCCACAAGTTTACCATATATATTTTGTTTCTTCCGAAGTGGCAGCCGTAGATTTGACTATTATTGAGTGTTGCATCTGTGGTCATCAATTTTGGGTGAGACAGTGCCTTTGTTCTTTATATCTGAAAGTCAAATCGTGCTATGGTTGGTTTTGGATTTGGTGGCTGCTACGCACATTGTAGTGTGCGTGTGAATTGATTTGGGTAGATTATTTTGGGTCTTCTACAACTCTATTTTGGAAGATTTTTGTTCATCTATTTGGTGAGGTATTTCCTCTTGTTTATTTGTGATATTTAGAATTCACCTAAGGGTAGTTTTGTGAGACCATTCGTGTCTCGTTTGTAGTCGTTTGGAAACTATTTGTTTGATAGTGGAATCAAATTTCGATCCCGTGGACGTACCTCACATTAAGGGAACCACGTAAAATTCTTGTGTTGCATTTGATTTAATTTTTTCACATTAGTTTTTATTCCCATTGATTGATTGATTTACTTGTGGGGAATCATTGATTTTCCCCAACAACTGGTATCAGAGCTTACGGTTTATTTGAGTTTATTTATTTATGTAAATCAATGGAAGGGAATGTGAGTCGTATGTCTAGCTTCAATGGAAGCAATTGGGTAACTTGGAAAACTAAAATAGAGGACTTATTATTTTGTAAAGATTTGTATGGACCCATTAAGGGTGATAGTGGCAAACCCGAGGGTATGAAAGATGATTAATCGAATAAGCTTAATAGAAAATCCATTGGTGTTATCCGTCAATGGATTGATGACAGTGTGTTTCATCATGT
The DNA here is from genome assembly GCA_036172215.1 of Camellia granthamiana. Lineage (NCBI taxonomy): Eukaryota > Viridiplantae > Streptophyta > Magnoliopsida > Ericales > Theaceae > Camellia > Camellia granthamiana. Next base: position 13,708,463 of record CM069905.1, read on the forward strand.
TGCTACTGAAACTTCGACACATGATTTATGCAAAAAATTAGAAGGTCTTTATGATATAAAATCAGCCACAAATAAAACTTTTTTGTTTCGTAAGTTGGTTAATTTAAAATATAAAGAGGGCAACCCTATTCCGGAATATCTGAATGAAATAAAGAGTATTGTTAACCAACTTTCTTCTATGAAAATTATTTTTGATGATGAGTTACAGGCTTTGATGCTACTTAGTTCTTTGCCCGAAAGTTGGGAGACTTTGGTTGTAACAGTTAGTAATTCAGTGCCCGATGGAGTTGTCACAATGAGCCAAGTCACTAATAGCTTGTTGAATGAAGAAGCTAGAAGAAAATCGGCGGGTCCCTCTCATTCGGAAGCATTTGTTGTGAGAGGCCGAAACAAAACAGGGGGGAGGAGTAAGACTCCTCATGGTCGTGATCAAAGCCATGACAAATCAAAAGATGGTTCTTTTTCAAAGAAAGACATTGAGCGCTATTATTGCCATGAGGAAGGGCACAAGAAGCGAGAATGCCGAAAGCTCAAGAACAAGAAGAAAAGGCGTGACAAAAGTGTTGATAAGAAGTAAGAAGACACAACGACAATTACTACCGATGATCTCATGGTCGTTTGTGAGGATGATTGTATCAATTTTGTGGGCCAAGAGAGCAATTGGGTGATTGATTCTGGTGCTTCTTTTCATGTGACTTCTCGAGTTGATTTCTTCACTACCTACACCGAAGGAGATTATGGTTCTGTTCGAATGGATAATAAAGGTTTGTCCAAGATTATTAGCATGGGTGATGTTTGCATGGAAACAAATTTGGGCTGCAAGTTGTTGCTTAAAGATGTGAGGCATGTTCTCGACATTCGCCTCAATTTAATCTCTACTGGGAAGCTAGATGATGAAGGCTTCAACAACAAATTTGGTGATGGAATATGGAAGCTCACAAAGGATTCTTTGGTGGTGGCTAAGTGCAAGAAGACTCATACACTTTATTCAATGCAAGGAAAAATTTGTAAAGGTGTTTTCAATGCACTTAAAGATGATACTTCTACCGAATTGTGGCACAAGCGGCTTGGCCATATGAGTGAAAAGGGGCTGCAAGTTTTGTTCAAAAAAGAGCTTCTACCCAGTTTGAAAGGTACACATCTTAAAACTTATATTCATTGTTTGGCGGGTAAACAACATAGAGTTTCTTTTCAGAAAAATGTTACTTCTAGAAAAGAAAATGTTTTGGAGTTGATTCATTCGGATGTTTGTGGTCCTTTGAAAGTTAGAACACATAGTGGTGCACTTTATTTTGTTACTTTCATTGATGATTATTCAAGGAAAGTTTAGGCCTTTTTTACTAAAAACTAAAGATCAAGTTCTAGAAGTATTTAAACATTTTTAGGCCATGGTTGAAAGAGAAATAGGGCAGAAATTGAAATGCATCCGATCAGACAATGGTGGTGAATACATTGGGCCATTTGATGAGTATTGTCGCAGCTAAGGTATGCGGCACCAAAAGACAGTTAAGAAGACTCCTCAACAAAATGGCGTTGCCGACAGGATGAACCGCACCATTGTGGAAAGAACAAAGTGTTTGCTTTCACAAGCTAAATTGCCAAGATCCTTTTGGGGTGAGGTAATGAGGACAACAGTTGACGTAATTAATTTGTCTCTTTCCTATTCTTTGAATGGTGATGTTCCAGAAAGAGTTTGGACAGGCAAAGATGTATCTTATGAGCACTTGAGAGTGTTTGGTTGCCGAGCCTTTGTTCACATTCTAAAAGATGAGAGGTCCAAGCTTGATAGCAAGTCAAGACAATGTATTTTTCTTGGCTATGGGCGTGATAAATTTGGTTATAGATTGTGGGATCTGGTCGACAAGAAAGTTATTCAAAGCCATGATGTTGTGTTTCTTGAAGACCAAACAATTGAAGAATTTGGCAAAAGTGATCAACCGGAGCCAAAAACTAGTGATCTCATTGATATGGATCCATCTCCTTTATCTTCAGTTGATGATGAAAATGGGGGAGATGTGCAGCCACCTATTGAAGATGTGGAGGATGATGCTAATCCTAATGAAGTTGAGCTAGAAATTGAGGAAGAGCATCCAACTCAAGAACCGCCACCACAACTTGAGTTAAGAAAATCTACAAGGGACCGACAACCTTCAAGAAAGTATCCTCCTAATGAATTTGTGTTGATTTCTGATCAATTGGAGCCTGAGAGCTACCAAGAAGCAATTGAGCATACAAAGAAAGATGATTGGAAAAAGGCAATGGAAGAGAAGATAAATTCCTTACTTGAAAATCACACTTATGATTTAGTGAAGTTGCCTAAGGGGAGGAAAATTCTGAAAAATAAGTGAGTTTTCAAATTGAAGAATGATAGTAAGAATCTGAGGTATAAAACACGTCTTGTTGTGAAAGGTTTTGGGCAAAAGAAAGGTATTGACTTTGATGAGATTTTCTCGCCGGTTGTGAAGATGTCTTCTATTCGGGTTATACTTGGCATGACTGCAAGTATGAACCTTGAAGTTGAGCAACTTGATATGAAGACCATATTTCTTCATGGTGACCTTGAAGAAGAAATTTACATGGAGTAACCGGAAGGTTTTGTGGAAAAAGGGAAAGAGAAATTTGTTTGCAAATTGAAGAAAAGTTTGTATGGCCTCAAGCAAGCTCCGCGGCAATGGTACAAAAAATTTGACTTTTTCATGATGAATAATAGTTTTTCCAAAACCACTTCGGACCACTGTGTGTTTGTGAAAAATTTCCCGGATGGTAAATCTATTATTCTTTTGCTTTATGTTGATGACATGTTAATTATGGGTCAAGATTCTACCATGATAAACAGGTTGAAATTGGAGTTGAGTAAATCCTTTGCTATGAAAGATTTGGAACCAGCAAAGCAAATACTTGGTATGAAAATTGTTTGTGATCGCAAAGAGGGGCTGATTTGGTTGTCTTAAGAAAGCTACATTGAAAAAGTTCTTGAGAGGTTCAACATGAATAAAGCAAAGCCGGTTGGTTGTTCACTTGCGGGTCACTTCAAACTTAGTTTGAATCAATGTCCTACAAGCGAAAAAGACAAAGAAGAGATGTTGAAAGTTCCTTATGCTTCAGCAGTTGGTTCATTGATGTACGTCGTGGTTTGTACAAGGTCGAATATTACTTACGCCGTTGGTGTGGTGAGTCAGTTTCTCTCTAATCCAGGTAAAGAACATTGGGCAGCGGTAAAATGGATTCTAAGGTATCTTCGAGGGACTTCGAAGGTGTGTTTGTGTTTTGGAGATGGTAAGCCGATGCTTGATGGGTTCACGGATTCTGACATGACTGGTGATGTTGATTTTAGAAAATCTACTTCGAAGTATTTGATGACTTTTGCAGGGGGAGCTGTGGCATGGCAATCTTAATTACAAAAATATGTTGCTCTTTCAACTACCGAAGCTGAATTTATTGCCATTACGAAAGCTTGCAATGAAGAGTTATGGTTGAAGAAATTCTTGCAAAAGTTAGGTTTGAAGCAAGAAAAGTATGTGTTTTATTGTGATAGTCAAAGTGCTATTCACTTGAGTAAAAATCCTACTTTTCATTCGAGATCGAAACACATTGATGTGAGATACCACTGGATTCGTGATGTGTTAGATTTGAAATTGTTGCAACTTGAAAAGGTTCACATGGATGATAATATTTCGGATATGTTGACAAAGACTTTATCGAGGGACAAACATTTGAAGTGTCGAACTTTGGCGGGTATGGTTGATGTCTCCACCTAAGTCGGTAATGGGAGAATTATTGGGGTATATCTCCTTATTGGAGTTTGAGACCCAATTGGTTTTGGTTTGTTAAAGAATTTTAATTTGGTTTGGCTTAGGTATAATATATTTTAATATATTATATCTAATTTGTGGAGACCCAATTCAATTTGGTTACAACTAGGGTTTGATAAAAAAAGCCCACAAGTTTACCATATATATTTTGTTTCTTCCGAAGTGGCAGCCGTAGATTTGACTATTCTTGAGTGTTGCATCCGTGGTCATCAATTTTGGATGAGATAGTGCCTTTGTTCTTTATATCAGAAAGTCAAATCGTGCTATGGTTGGTTTTGGATTTGGTGGCTGCTATGCACATTGTAGTGTGCGTGTGAATTGATTTGGGTAGATTATTTTGGGTCTTCTACAACTCTATTTTGGAAGATTTTTGTTCGTCTATTTGGTGAGGTATTTCCTCTTGTTTATTTGTGATTATTTAGAATTCACCTAAGGGTGGTTTTGTGAGACCATTCGTGTCTCGTTTGTAGTCGTTTGGAAACTATTTGGTTGATAGTGGAATCAGATTTCGATCCCGTGAACGTACCTCACATTGAGGGAACCACGTAAAATTCTTGTGTTGCGTTTGATTTAATTTTTCCGCATTAGTTTTTATTCCCATTGATTGATTTACTTGTGGGGAATCATTGATTTTCCCTAACAAATTTAGCTCTCTGGACTCTTTTATCCATTAAGCCACTAACCATATTTAACTTTTGATTTAACTTCTAACATGTTTAACACCTTGGCTATCACAACTCTAATGGAGGGGAAAAAATTGAAGTTAGTCACCAAAAATTAACGAGTAGTATACGGTTAATGATTAAAATTTAGCTCTCTCGCCTCTTCCACCCATTAAGCCACTAACCACATTTAACTTTTGATTTAACTTCTAACATGCTTAACACCTTGGCTATCACAACTCTAATGGAGGGGAAAAAATTGAAGTTAGTCACTAAAAGTTAACGAATAGTCTAGGCTAAGTAAATAAATTAGAGAATATAATGATTAAAATTTAGCTCTCTCGTCTCCTCCACCCATTAAGCCACTAACCACATTTAATTTTTTATTCAACTTCTAACATGTTTAACACCTTCGCTATCACAACTCTAATGGAGGGGAAAAAAAAGTTGAAGTTAGTCACTAAAAGTTAACGAGTAGTCTACGATTGAGTAAAGAAATTGAAGAATATAATGATTAAAATTTAGCTCTCACCTCATCGACCCATTAAGTCGCTAACCACATTTAACTTTTGATTTAACTTCTAAGGTGTTTAATACCTTGGCTATCACTACTCTAATGAAATTGAAGAATATAATGATTAAAATTTAGCTCTCACCTCGTCCACCCATTAAGTCACTAACCACATTTAACTTTTAATTTAACTTCTAAGGTGTTTAATACCTTGGCTATCACTACTCTAATGGTGGAAAAAAAGTTGAATACCTTGGCTATCACTACTCTAATGGAGGAAAAAAAAGTTAGAAGTTAGCCATTAAAAGTTAACGAGTAGTCTACGGTTGAGCAAAGAAATTGAAAAAATTGTAAATTAATTCGATCTAGACTAAATTACACGTTTAGTTTGATTTTTTAATGTATAATTCGATTCTGATTCTTAAAATAAATTAATTCTATTTCATTATTTGGTTCGTAATTTTATAATGGATGAAGCACCAATAAATTTCAAAATGTGATCTTGTGAACTGTTTAGTCCTTCATTTTTTCTTATGAACCCAAATGTTCTATTAAAATGAAAATTATATAAAAGAGTAGTCACTTACATGTTTGGATTTAATTTTTTAGGGATAAAAGTGGATTTCTTAAAATGTAAAATTACATATTTGGACAATTTGCACTATAGAAGTTTTGAATTTTCTCTCATTCTAGAATAAATCTCACATTACAAATAAAAACTTAACACTCTAATGTAACACTCCAATAACGTAATATTTCAATATAACACATTAAAAAACTCTTTGGTTTACTTTTCTCGAACGTAACAACGTAATACTAAAAAAAAACTCTTTGGTATACTTTTTCCAAACGTAACGCTCCAATGTAATCCCTCAAAAAAAAAAAAATTCCTTAGTGTATTTTTTCCAAATGTAACACTCCAATCAGTGTAATCCCAAACGTAACACTCCAATATAACATACTCCAATGTAACACACAAAAACACTAAAAAAAACTCCTTGTATATTTTTTCCAAACATAACACTCATAGTTTGAAATTATATATTTGCCTAAAACTTACTAAAGAATATTTGTACTCTTTTTGGAATGGTTTGAAGAATCTCGCATTCTTTCTTTTTTAATTAGAGTATTATGTTTAGGAAAAGTACACAAAGAAATTTTTTTTTTTGTTACATTGGAGCGTTACATTTGGAAAAAATATACCAAAGAGTTTTTTTAGTGTGTTACATTAAAGTGTTACACTAAGAAATTATTTTAAAGTGTTATATTGAAGTGTTACGTTTGGAAAAAGTACACTAATGAGTTTTTTTGTATGTTACATTACAATGTTACAATAAGGAGTTTTTGTGTATTACATTAGAATGTTACACTAAAGAGTTTTTTTAAAGCATCATATTAGAGTGTTACATTTGGGAAAAGTACACTAAGAAGTTATTTTTGTGTTACAATAGAGTATTACACTAAGGAGTTTTTGTGTGTGTTACATTAGAGTGTTGCACTAAGGAGTTTTTGTGTGTGTTACATTAGAGTGTTGCACTAAGGAGTTTTTTTGGAGTGTTATATTAAAGTGTTACGTTTGAGAAAAATACACTAAGGAGTTTTTTGTGTATTACATTAGGGTTTTACAATAAGGAATTTTTTTTTTGTGTGTGTTGCATTAGAGTGTTAAACTAAGGAGCTTTTTTAAAGTGTTATATTAGAGTGTTATGTTTGGGAAAAGTACAATAGGGAATTTTTATGTGTTACATTAGGGTATTGCACTAAGATAATTTTTTCTCTTAGTGTTACGTTTGAGTGTTACATCGGAGTATTACAGTTTGAAATTATACATTTAACCAAAACCTACCGAGTAGTTTTTGTACTCTTTTTGAAATATTTGAAAAATCCCACATCCTTTTGGAATGTTTGAAGAATTCCATATTTTAAGTCATTTTTGTATTCTTTTTGAAATGTTTTCCAAATAAAAAAGGTTTTTATATAAAAATTCATCCCAAATTGAATTCTCATATATTGTGTACTTAACTTTTTAGCAAAAAAAAAAAAAAAAAAAGGAATAAGAAAAAGAAGAAGGGGAGAGAGAGAGAGAAGGAACATAATAGAAATAAGGGTATACTGTAAAATCTAATTTTTAAATAATATATTAAATCTACCTTTCCAAAATCAATGAAACTAATTGATCTATAAAAAAATCTTTATGACTAAATAGATCACCATTCCTCAAGATGGGATTTATAGTTAAATTTTTCTTTTATAATTAGAAAACTGATTTTGAACCAAACTAGATAGTTTATATATTTTATATTTATAACTTTGTCACATAAATTATAATCCTCTACTCTTGCAATCATATTGTATAATGGTAAAACTAATTCTAACACTTAAGGTCTCGTTTGGCAACATTCAGTTTTAATTTAAAATCCAAAAAGTCATTAAAAAAATCAAAAAGTCAACAACTTATATGAAAAGGTTAAATATTATATTTTCTCTCTATTTTTTGCACATTTTTTTGTAAAAAGTTAAAAAGTAATCACAAACATAATAATTTTTTTAGAGTAAATTGGTGATAAATCCAATGTAAAGTGGGTATAAGACATTAAGTCCAGTGAATATTTCTTTTTGGTGAGAGGTCCACTCTTTGTGAAATAGTTTGGTGAGAAATCATTTTTATTATTTTAAAGAACATTTTATTTTCAATTTTACCTCTTAATTTATCTATTGACTTTTCGTTGACTATCTGTTCAAATTTATATCTATATATTCAATTTTTTCTATCTATTCAAACTTTTTATCTATCTGTTCAATTTTTTTGTCTATCTGTTTACAATTTTTTTGTTGAATTTTTTAACCTATCTGTTTAATTTTTTCACAAAAATCTATTTGTTGAAATTTTTATCAATTCAAATTTTCTATCTATTGAAATTATTTGTTCAAAAATCTATCTATCTATTAAAAAAATTTCTGTTGAAATTATCTTCTTCTTTTTAAATCTATATGTTGAAATTAATTATTAAAATATTATTTTGATATTTTAATGTATCTGTTGAACTTCACTATTAAACTTATCTGTGTGAATCTATCTATGCAAATTTGCTAATCTATGTGAATCTATCTGTGTAAATTTGCTAATCTATGTGAATCTATCTGTGTAAATTTGCTCCATTGTTAAACAACTCAACTTTCTCATCAACCAAACAGAAAACACAAACATCACCCACACAAGAATAAAAATATATCCACTTCAACGAAACAGAAAACAAAAATTATTTTATTTGTTTAATTCTGACACAAATTAGATGGACTAATCTCTTCAATTTGTATAGAGAGAGAAACATAGTCTAATTGAATGACAAAGAACTAGTTTGAAGGTAGGACAAATCCCAGCCCTAATTGCAAGAAATATAGAACTATATATGGAATTATATGTAGATATAAATATTCTTATCTTAGATTTGAAGTAGGAGAATCATATCGATCAAGAAGTACAGAGTCTTCAGATTACAGTAAGGAGTCATGGAGAGAGAGAGAGAGAGAAATAAATAAAGGTGTCAGTGGAAGTTGGTCGGTTCGATTAGCTGCCAAAAGAGAGAGGGAATCGGTTGCAATAGATAAAATGGGGAATGACCATGGCATTTCTCATTGCCCTCTCGCCCAATGCCACCAGACCCGCCGCTAATGCCATCGCTACATTAACGCCACCAGAACTAGAGCCTTTACTACACTTTTTTCATTTGTACTCTTTCTTCCTCTCTATCAAAACATTATTCTAAAGCTTAGGAAGGGAAAACAATTTGCTTCAAAAATCTTTAATGAAAAAAAAAAAAAAAAAAAAAAAAAAAAAAAAAAAAAAACATTGATATGCTTGATTAGATATACTATAGACGCGCCCGAACGTCCCGGGAAAATTCCGTTTTGTTCATTAGGCTCACTACAGTTCGGACTCAAATGTCACGGTTCTGAATCTAATCTCGCAAAGTGCAATGCAAGACCGATAAATCACCAAAGACTCCAAATCCAGCAAATCGTTTTGAAAAACTAATTTTTAGAAAGAAGTGCCAAACATGGACTGCTTTGCCAGATACAGAGTCGCCACCTAAATGTTTTATTTTGGGAGAATTTAGGAAACCCTAACCCATGCCTAAGGCCACGTGTCTGTAATCACCAAAGTTGCCTCGGTTCGGAAACTTGGGTACGAGAGGGGAAGGTCATTTAATGAGCACCCCCGCTTGCCCGATCAAAGATCGGCATTTACTAACATGATATTTTGTTTTAGAAAACACATGTGTTCTTATTCCGGTTATTAACCTAGAATTACTATGTGATGCGCACAGCATACAAGTATAGACTGGATCGCCCAAGTTGGAACAAAACATCTCATGTTTGTTTTTTAAAGCGGTTTGTTACTCGCAAGTAGGCTAAAATGCGGATTTTGCCACCCTCAAGTGGGCTTAGAAAACATGGTGTTTTGTCATTCTCAAGTGGGCTTAAAACACACATTTTGATGAATTGTTCTAACTCAAGTAATCCAACCTTCACCCACAGGCATTCAGGCAGTTATATCACATAAGTAGTTAGTCTCATGGCAAGCATGCTATCATGGCAGTCACTCACACACATGCAAGGATGCTAAAACATAAATACTTACCGAGTATTCCGAGCCAAAACAAAAGCTATGTTAGAAATCAATGCATGATCCTAACTATGTCAAGAATACCTAATGCAACACATACAAAATGCAACTAAGATAGGCTCGGCTATTCTAATATGTCATGTGAAATGTAATTTGATACATGTATTCAAGCAGGAATTGAAATACAATACAGTTAGCATGATGCACCGAGCCCGGTGCATGCAAGACAGAGGAATGGATGCGAACATGCGAGCATAAGGATGCTAATTGAAACGTGCCCTAAAACTAACCATCGTAAGTTGGTAAATAAAAGGGAGAAAGAAATAGGGGTTGGAAGACATGCATCACACACACGCACACTTATTTACAACAATTGTGCCCTCTCGACAGCGGGTCCAAATGAATAATACAGGACCAACTAGCTAATCTAAGCTAATCTAATTAAACTAATTATTACACAACAGAATGAATAACAAGCTTCAGCTAATTATTACACAACTCTAACTAATTAACAAATTAACTAAGTTAGCAATTGAATAAGCATGTAAACTATATGAAATAGGCTGCCTCAACTCTGCCTTGGATGACGAAGGATGCGTGCCCGGTCACCTTGTGCGAAAATCCATCGCGATGCCCCGATTTGCCTCTATTTGCAACTGGTCTCAGGACACTGCAAAAAGCTCCAGAAGGCTAAAACTCCATCATGGGAATCTGTAGGAGGATTGCCGACCAGTTGTTGGCCTTGGAGACCACCTGCTGACCACTTTCTGTTCTGAAAACCAGAAAAAGTGGTCGGCCAGCCACTTAATCTGGTCGGCCCGACCAGTTTTTGCTGCAGGTTTTTGGTTTGCTGCAACAGAGAGCAAGAAAGGGGCATGGCAAAGTATTTGCAACACATGTATGCACAACCACCCTCCCTATTATTACGTAAGCTCAAGGGAGTATGGTTCTCGACCCTCGGGCCACCAATCATGCATCTCGATGCATGATGGCTAAGGAGCCCAAGTTGCATAGACCGAGAATTGAGGCACGTTTCATCACTTCAAGTATGAAACGTCCCTCGTTTCCCGTGTTTGGACTAACTCCTATTCCAAACACAATGCAACAAATAACATGGCATGGCATACACAATGCGGCTCAAGCATGCAAACATTCAATGAGATGAAACAAGCATATGAACAAGATGCAAGGGACAAGCATGAAAACATGCAACTAGCATACTAGCATCCACAATGCTATGAATTACATGGCATACACAATGCTCATGACAACTAGCATACACAATGCACATGGTAACTATCATAAGCTAGGCAACGGACATGACATGCACAAATGCAATAATCAATCATGCAACAACATGGCATTCTCAATGCTATGAACCACATGGCATACTCAATGCACAATGGACTTAAACCAAAATGGATAGGCCTCAGCCATGTCCAAATCAGCGGCCATACATGCTAAGATAGAAATTCAAAATGCTATACAAACATGCATGCATATCGGCCCAAACCTAAGGCTCAAAACACAACTCTCCAAAAGCATTGAAAGGATGTAACACGGGGTACAAGGGCATATATTCCAGCACTGAAATGGCATGCAAAATGACTTAAAATCATGCCAACAACCCATGTAATGCATGTTGCAAGGCTCAAGCGTCAAAACTAGTGAAGTGTATTACACTAGAGGCATGCAAGATAATGCTCAAATGGCCAAACCAACCCTAAACAGACCCTATGCAGGCCAAAACAATAGAAAAAATGAGTTGGGATGATGGCTTGAAAGGCACAAAAATGAGGCTCATGCAATGGCTCACAAATAGGGCACAAAAGCACGACCCTCAAGAGCACTTAAACAGTGGAAAATATGAAAGTATAATAGCTCTACATGCTCTGAAATACCATTCTCAATGATGTCAAAACATGCTAATACCTCAAGTTAAGCATGCAAGAGACCTCAAAACTCAAAGCTAGTCAAGGCTATTACACTACAAACATGCATGACAAGCCTCATTCGACCAAGAAGCCTCAAAACGGAGCTAAGACAGCCCAAAATAAGAACAAAATCATGCTAGAGCATAGCCAAACTATGCTAGGATAATGAGCCAAAACATCATGCATACAAAGCTAGTAAACAAGATTTACACTACAAGCATATGGAGCATGCAAGAGGCTACCAAACCAGCCAAAAAAAGAGTCATGACATGTCAAATGATGGCCAAAAATCTACTGAAATGGAGCCAATACATGCTAGAAAGACATGCTACTTTGATGAGCCACAAATGGGAATACACTACACATACAAGAAGCAAACACAAGGTGGCCAAACCAGCCATACACAGAGCTAACGCAGGCCCTAAAAGTCAAGAAAAAGTGCCTGAACCAAGCCTTGAAAGTATGAAGATGCATGCTCCTTTGATAGGCCAAAAATGCAAGCAAACAAAACAAGAAGAGAGAGGGTCACCCCCCTCTGATTTTAGGCCTCAAAATGACATACCTACCACTGAAAATCCACTGGATTTCAGTGGCTAAAAGGCCAAGCAAAGACCAACCCAAAGGCCTTAAGGCATGGCACAAAACAAGGCCAAACAAGGCATGCAAGAGGGTAGTAGATCCTCAACACCCAAGAGGCCTTAAACAAACATGCTAAGGACTAAAAAATAGAGCTTTTTGTAGTTCAATGTTAAGCCAAGAGAAGCATGCAAATATGGCTAAGAGTGTGATCAAAATAGAGCTTAAAAAGGAAAAAAGAGGGTTACCCTTGAAGCACTGCAAAACTAGCAGATTTCCTGAGCCAAAACCAACTTTTTAGCTCCCACAAGACCCTCCAGCAACTCAGCAACAAGGTAAGAGTGTTTGGCTAGGAGGTCGTGTGCACAAATGTGAAGCAATGCACAAATATAGAGAGAGAAATGGAGGAATATAGAGAGAGTGTAAGCCTATGCTCTCAGCAAAAATCAGAACCTCTGCCATGGAGAGGGAGAGCCTCTCTTATAGAAAAACAAAGGTTTAAGCTTCTTGGAGAAGCTAAAACTTGGATACAATCCCTCCATACGTGTGTATAGAGGATACAGTCTGTGCCCTCTAGTTGGCACAGCTGGCATCCACACAGTTTGCCAAAACAGAGGGAGAGCTGCCGACCACTTAAAGTGGTCGGCCTGCTACTTGTAGTGGTCGGCCGACCACTTCAAGTGGTCTCCCAGAAAAAAAAGTGGTCGGCAGGGGGAATTGGTGGTCTCCACACTGAAAGCAAGCCAATGGTGTGGTGGGAGACTAGAAAATATAGCCTAAAGACCAAGAAAACCAGTTTCCTGACCAGAAAACTAGCTAGCGAGAAAAAAAGTGGTCTCCAAGGGGAAAAATTGGTCTCCCACCCTTGTACCACCTTCTAAACAAGGAACACAAGATTTGTACCAAAAACAAACCAAAATGGATGCAAGATGAGAGTTCGGGAGGCAAAGCGTGTAGGCGGGAGCCTCAAAAACTAGCTGTCAAGCACCAAAAGTGGTACACGACCACAAAAGTGGTCTCCCGGACCACAGTGTCCCTCTAGGGAGAGGGAGCAAGGTGTGGTTCAAAAACCAAGCCAAACGGAGAACGTTAAGTGGTCCCAAGACAAAGCGCACGGCCGAAGGCTCCAAAAATCGGAAACTAGTCTCCAAACGGGAAAAGTGACCTACGACCACAGAGAGATGGTCTACAAGACCTCTCCCTCCCTCCGGGAAGGGAAACAAGGCTTGGTCCGCAAACCGAGCCGAAGCACAAAGAGTTCGGAGTCCCGGAAGCAAGGCTCTCGGCCAAAACTTCGAAGCTCGAAACGAGCTGTCACGACCCAAACCCGGCCCTATGGGTTTAGCACCGTAACTGGCCAGTAATCCGAGATTACCGAAGGCCTGCTGAACAGTAATACAGTTAAACAGAGTACAGGGCCTGGCGGAAGCCAATACAGTAAGTAACTAGTGTCCATTGAGCTGTGAAAATCTGTATGCCAAAAACATTTTTCATGCATTCATACAGTTCAGAACAGTACAGTCTATACAATCATATACAAACATTCAGTACGGGGACCTAATCCCTCGATAGTAGTACAGTAAAACAGTGGACAGTCTATACAGTAGTACAAAACAGTAAGGAGACCGATGGGGGACACAAAACACCCCAAGCCATAGCATGGCAACTCGGAACCTCGCAGTGAGGCACATTGGTTGGCTTGACAAAACTGGAGCTTACTCCGACGCTTCTAGCTTTGATCCGGTGCCTGTACACCTACATATATATATATGAGCAGTGAGCTAAAGCCTAGTGAATAACATAAAGCGTAAAGAGGTTATGAATGAATGTCCTTACAGTAATGAAAACAGTTCATTAAACAGTATTTCAGTCTTTCAGTGTTTCAGTCAATCAGTCATATGTGGTACACCCATTAGCCTATAAACAGTAGGTCCAAAAGGACCGGGTCTTAACAGACCCAACAGTAATGATGGCCATCAATTAGTAAACAGTATGGTTCCACAAGGGAACCGACAGAGCTCTGTAACAGTAACAGTAAACAGTAAGTGCTAAGGATGCCACAATACAGTTCAGAATACAGGACATACATTCATTCAGTAAATAATATCAGTTCAATAAACAGTTCAGTTCAGTATTCAAAAGATAACCATTTTGAACATATCTTTACACAATCGTTACTCACAGAGATTGGGCTACAGTATGCTAGAGCGCGTTTCCCCAGTCGCCAACCCTACACAGTTAACAGATCGAACACACTAAGCTATACAGTTGGGAAGGACAATAACTTAAACCTTAAATGCCTCGGTGTGTTCTACACCTACATCCTCATTAAGATGCCTTAAATACGCCCTAGGAATGCCTAGGATGGAAAGAGGATGCAAAGATGTACTTAGAAAACATTTGCAGAATTTTCAGTGAAACAGAGTCCCGCTCGAGCGCATGTTTCCCCGCTCGAGTGGACAAGCAAACAAAGGTACCCGCTCGAGCGGACCAAAAAGTACTGGATAGGTGAAATTTCCGCTCGACGCCCGCTCGAGCGTGTCACCCAGTCCTCCGCTCGAGTGCCTAATACTCCGCTCGAGCGGACTGATGCACAGTGCAAGATGCTGGGAGCTCGATTTCTCCGCTCGAGCGCTATTTCCCCCGCTCGAGCGGACAACCAAAATCTGGAAATTCCATATTTGAGTCCCAAGCTCAAAACCAAGTTCAAAAGCAATATTTTCGATCCTCTTGGGCTATTTTCTGGAAAAACTCTTGCAAACTCAATGTACAATAAGTTTCAAAACTCAATTTAAGAAATCAAAGCCCAAGGGTGTTTAATCCAAACCCAAATTCAAGCCATTCTCCAAGAATGAAACTCAAACATGCCATGCATGAATTTTAAACCAAATTGAAGCTTCAAAGCTTGCTCAAATGAGCTCATTCTTTTCAAAACATGATGAAAACATGGACTCTAACCATGATATGAACATGCATGTACCAAATTCCATGTAATCAACCTCAAAATGCAAGGATATAGCCATGCATGCAACAATTGAGCTATAATTCAACATGTTTAAACATAAAACATGAATTAACTCTATAATGAAGCATGACCCATGCAAGACTTAGCTCAATGTCAACAATAAGAAGATGAATGTCCTACCTTAGCCTTGTCTTCAAGGTTTAAGAGCTCAATTATGCCAATCTACACTTCAATTCCAAGCAAATCAAGCCAATGAACTCAAGTCTCTCACTCCCTCTCTCTCTAAATTCGGGTGTGTGCAAGAAGAGAGCTGGGCAAAATGCTTTGTTTACATGTATAAAGGCCTCTAAGTGTGTTGCCTAGTGGTCCACTAGGGATGGCAAGATGGTAATTACAGCAACTTATGTGTTTGGCTTATTTTAATCTAATTTAATCATACCTAATCACATTTTAATTAAATATACCATAAAATCACATAAATTACGATGATCATGAAACACTAAACGATTTCCGGTTCGGCACCCGATAAGGCCTTCAATTAGCAGTTTAAACATAAATCATGAACAGATAAATAATCAATCAAACAGATAGAGTATGCAATACAATAGTTATACTCAATCAATCAGTTTCAATTTCAGTCAGTCAGTTCAGTAATTTATTCAGTTCAATTATCAGTCATTATCAGTTCAGTTTAGCAGTAACCAGTAGCTAATTCAGTAGTTTAGCGGTAATCAGTACGAGGGTTGTTACACGAGCACAACACGCACCATCACCGAGCGCTCAATCGATGACGTCTGAGTCTTAAGGTCGGTCAAAAATGGGGTGTCTACATATACTGATCCAGCAATTCATTATAATTAAGTATAAGATGAAACTATAATAAAAAAATTAGTACAAAATTTAAAATGTAAAAAGCAAAGTTACTAATGGCACCTGGTTTCAAATTTTGAATCGAAAGGGATGGCAAAATGAAAAAATTGGGATTCAAATAAAATAGCGAGACGAGAGAGATTCTGAAATACAAATCTTAGACTTTGATCTAAAAAGATCAGCAGTGGTTGCTTTTTGTAATCAAAAACTCATATATGCACATAAATCTTCTTCTCTTTCTCTTTCTATAACATCATCGCTCTCTCTCTCTAGCCAGCAATCAGATCGAAGTAGATCAAAGGTGTTTTCATGCAAAACGACGCACAACCATGGATCTCTGGCCTCGCTGCGAGGCGCATTGTCCGAATTCGGCAACTGAGATACTATTAGAGCTGACAAATTGGTGGTTCGCCGCCAGAGAACAGCAGAGTAGTCTGGTCATTGAAGCTCACTGTGAATATAGAGAGTGAAATAGAAAGGAGAGAGAGAGAGAGAGAGAGAAAGAGAGTTGAAAAAAAGAAAATTGAGTGAGAAAATGATTTGCTTAGGGTTTGATTTGGAAACCATGCATATATATATATATATGTCAGTATTTTTGTCATTTCGCAAAAGCTTATCCTTATGGACATAATAAAGTAGCGTATGGATCTCCAGACATAAGAAATACAAAATTGGATTTTTCACCCGAGTATTCTTTTTTTGACCTCATATTTCAGCTAAAAAAACTAAAAAATTACTAAAATAGTATATTCCCGAACGAGGCCACTATAAATAATTCGTAGGTTATGAATAATATTTTATGATTATGTTGTGAATAATGACAATTTTTTGAAAATTGTGGTTCCAATTCAAATAAAACTGCATTTTGGTCTTGTTTGGAAAGTTAGTTATCTTAGTTGGTGTAACCCCGCCTCCCTACTTAGCTGTTCCTTCTGTGGTTTACCATAATTATGTGTTTATATGTGCATTCTATGTTTATCTGTGTGTAAAGTGTGTACTATGTGTTATGTGCATTCTATTCTGCTCAACAGATATGTTAATTTAAAAAAAAAAGACCTGTCTGATTCGTTAAATTGTAAGGTTACAAATTAAATAATGGACTAAGTGATTAGAGCCTAATTCACCTTAATTACACAAAGTGGAGTTCAGGTAACTTAGGTTATAATAAGAAATTTAATTGAAGTGCTTGTAATTTAGTTTAACTTAAGTCAAGTAACTTAGATATTTTATATAGATATTTGAATTCAAGTGAAGAGAGAGAGAGAGAGAGAGAGAGAGAGAGAGAAAGAGAATTCAAGAGTTTTAGAGAAGAAAGAGAAGAGTAGCAAGAGGGTTAGAGTCAATCTTCCACAATTCCATAAGCTAAGGTAAGAATTTTTGTCTCAACCTTGGGAATTAACATATGAGATGGGAGAACTTGCATTGGTTTAAGAATTAAGGTAGTGTAGGTTATGTCAAGAACCCTAAATTCAAGACTTCATATTCGTATATGGCATACATAGCATTATTCATGTTCAATTCCTTTCTTTTGCATGATCTTTGGTAGTTGGAGGAAGGAATTTATGGATTTGAGTTGGGAAGGTTACACTCAAAGTTTTGATCTTTTCTTTTCCAATACCAATGAGTTGTTTGAACTTATTATGACGTTAGTTTGAACTTAGAATTTACTCTTTCATCATGTTTTTGTAAGTTTTAAGCCTTGATTTGTTCAAATTTGGGTTTGATTTTTGAAGGATTGAAGCTCCAAAACAAAGCAGAAATTTTGGTTCTGGAACACCTAGAACCGCACGTACGGAAAGTAGGGGCAGGGACACCTTGCATTCTGAAATAATTACACTATCCAATGCACGTGCGGCTATTTGGCAGACCCAGTTTTAGTTTTCTGCTTTATTTCTCCATCTTCCGGGCCTTTGTTGGCATGATTTTCGTATATATTTGACAATTATATGCATTACACAGACATTAAAGAGAATAAGGAACAATTTGGCCAACCAATCAATAAGTTATAGAACAACTAATTAATTACACGGTAAAGTAAACATGTTATGTTTGTATCTGTCTGTGTAGATCAAACGCCACATCCCAGCCACGTGTTTTGCAGAGCCAACTTTATGGATTTGAGTTGGGAAAGTTACACTCAAAGTTTTGATCTTTTCTTTTCCAATACCATTGAGTTGTTTGAACTTATGATGTTGGTTTGAACTTAGAATTTACTCTTTCATCATGTTTTTGTAAGTTTTAAGCCTTGATTTGTTCAAATTTGGGTTTGATTTTTAGAGGATTAAAGCTCTAAAATAGAGCAAAAATTCAGTTTTAGAACACCCAAAATCGCACATACGGCATGGGGAACCGTACATACAGGAGACAATGCCGCACATGTAGAAAACAAGGGTAGAGGCGCCTTTCATTTTGAAATAATTGCACCATCCAGCACACGTGCGGTAAGAGTCCCGCACATGCGGCCAAGGGGCTCCATACGTACGGCTGTTTGGCAGACCCAGTTTCAGTTTTCTGCTTCATTTCTCCATCTTCTGGGCCTCTGTTGGCATGATTTCCATATATATTTGACGATTATATGCATTACACAGACATTAAAGAGAATAAGGAACAATTAGGCCAACCAATCAATAAGTTATAGCACAACTAATTATATATATACATATGTACATCTAGGTATCACCAGTTTGTCAAAATACAACTAAAAGAAGGGAGACATTCCCATCAACCACGGATATAATACTAGCGGCGACCGACCATAACACGTGAGTGATTTCAAAAGGGTGCTCACTGGACCACCTACGTGCTTCAACAAATAGGAACCTTGCCGTGAGGCACAAAAGGTAACTTGACCAAAACAGAGGCAAGATCGTCGCCACTACGTCTCCTCCTGAACTGGATCACCTACGTATATATACATATCAAAACGTGAGCTAGAGCCCAATGAATAAAACAATGTAAAGAGGTTCTGAATGATGTCCTTACTAAAAAATAAAACCATAAACTTAACATATTCTTAGTTTAAGCAGTCTTGAAGACCGAACAAGTGGTCATGAAGACCGATAATCAGATGTGATGGCCATCAATATAATAAACAAGAGTTCCACAAAATGAAATTGACAGAAATCTCTGTAACAATGTAAACAGGTGCTAAGGATGCCACGAAATACAATGTAAAAACATAGGATCATCATTCATTAAACATAAAATAAGCATGTTTAGAACAGGGAAAAGATAAAGCAGAAAAGAGATACTTAAGTTAAACATATCTTTACAACAGTGTATTTTATATAGATATTTGAATTCAAGAGAAGAAAGAGAGAGAGAGAGATATAACATAAGAGAGAGAAAGAGAATTCAAGAGTTTTAGAGAAGAAAAAGAAGAGTAGCAAAAGGGTTAGAGTCAATCTTCCACAATTCCATAAACTAAGGTAAGAATTTTTGTCTCAACCTTGGGAATTAACATATGAGATGGGAGAACTTGCATTGGTTTAAGAATTAGGGTAGTGTAGGTTATGTCAAGAACCCTAAATTCAAGACTTCATATTGGTATATGGCATACATAACATTATTCATGTTCAATTCCTTTCTTTTGTATGATCTTTGGTAGTTAGAGGAAGAGATTTATGGATTTGAGTTGGGAAGGTTACACTCAAAGTTTTGATATTTTCTTTTCCAATACCAATGAGTTATTTGAACTTATTATGACGTTGGTTTGAACTTAGAATTTACTCTTTCATCATGTTTTTGTAAGTTTTAAGCCTTGATTTTTTCAAATTTGGGTTTGATTTTTGGAGGATTGAAGCTCCAAAACAAAGCAGAAATTTCGGTTCTGGAACACCCAGAACCGCACGTGCGGCATAGGGAACCGCAGTTGTGGGAGGCAAGGCCGCACGTGCTACAAGGAGGCCTGCACGTGCGAAAAATAGGGATAGAGGCACCTTGCATTCTGAAAAAATTGCACCATCCGGTGCACATGCGGCTCACGTACGGTGAGTCCCGCACGTGCGGTTGTTTGGTAGACCCAGTTTCAGTTTTCTGCTTCATTTCTCTATTTTTCGGGCCTCAGTTGGCATGATTTCCGTATATATTTGACGATCATATGCATTACACGGACATGAAAGAGAATAAGGAACAATTAAGCCAACCAATCAATAAGTTATAGCATAACTAATTAATTGCACGGTAAAGTAAATGTGTTATGCTTGTATCTGTCCGTATAGGTCAACGCCACGTCCCAACCACATGTTTTGCAGAGCCAACTGTGAGTAACACTGTCGTAAAGATATGTTTAACTTAAGTATCTCTTTTCTGCTTTTATCTTTTCCCTATTCTAAACATGCTTTTTTTATGTTTAATGAATGATGATCCTGTGTTCTTACACTATATTTCGTGGCATCCTTAGCACCTGTTACAGAGATCTCTGTCAGTTCCATTTTGTGGAACTCCTGTTTATTATATTGATGGCCATCACATCTGATTACCGGTCTTCATGACTGCCTGTTCGGTCTTCAAGACCGCCTGAACTAGTTTGCTTTAGGATGTACCACGTAAACATTTATGTCCCTGTATGAAATAAGAATCTGTTAAGTTTATGGTTTTGCTTTTCAGTAGGGGCATCATTCGGAACCTCTTTACACTGTTGTTATTCATTGGGCTTTAGCTCACGTTTTGATATGTATATATATGTAGGTGATCCTGTTCAGGAGGGGACGTAGTGGCGGCGATCTCGCCTCCGTTTTGGTTAAGCTACCTTTTGTGCCTCACGGTGAGGTTCCTATCTGTTGAAGCACATAGGTGGTCCAGTGAGCACCCTTTTGAAATCACTCACGTGTTATGGTCGGTTATCGCTGGTATTATATCTGTGGTTGATGGGAATGTCTCCTCTCTTTTAGTTGTATTGTGACAAACTTGTGATACCTTGATGTACATATGTATATATATATATCTATAGTAATGCATTTTGTCTCATGTGAGTTCGCAGCTCGTTGGGCATTTTACTTTTTTATATCTTAGCTTCCGCTAGCCTCATTTGTTTGATTTGTACAGTTAGGCCTTTGGTAATCACGAATTACTAGCCGGTTATGATGCCAAACTTTTAGGGATGGGTTTAGGTCGTTACAGTTGGCTATTTAGCTTTTTGGTTATTTTAGTCTGGCTAAAATAAATGTGTTTGGAAAGTTGATTGACTTTTTTTGTAATTTATTTGATGGTTGTGAGAGAAAAAATGAAATGATTATGGGTTAGATGTGATATTTTGTCTTATTGGCTATTTTAACCTATTTTGTCTTTTAATTGGCCATTTTAGCCCAACCCTCTTCCTAAACACCCCTTTATTAGTTTGGTTTCAAGATTTTCTTGGTTTGATTTAGTTTTGTTCCATGAAACTGTAATTAATGGTTTAGTTTTTAATTTACTGCTAAATCGAACCAAAACTTCTTTAATTATAACCAAAATAAAAATCATAAGAGATCATAACTAACATCATAATAAGTTATAAGCGAATCTCCAACGTTGAATCAAAAATTTCATCAAATTTGAATAAAAATGTGATTTGATATTGTTCACTTCAATATTAAAACTAGAATTTTTCTTAGATTTTTTCACATCTCCAGATGTCTGGGAGGACGTTCGGGCGTGTAATGCCTCGAAATAAATAGCATCAACCCATCTCATAACATTACTACAATTGATTAACAACATCATATCTTCTATTCATTATACCTTTGATCATTTCAAAAGATGGCATATACAATATACATTCATAAATCCTAAATTCTGAATCTATACCATATGACATGAATACGTGATTTAAAATAAAAGTAAAACCAAATAATTACATTCCCTAAGGGCTACAATTTTCCAAGTCAATACTCGGGTACAACAAAATGAGTTTAAATTTAGTAAAAGTAAAGCCCGAGGCTTAAACAAAATTAATTACATCATGCCTTAAGCTCCAAATCCTCCTAAGCTACGTCCTTGGTGGAGGCATATCATCAGCACCAGAAAGTTGTTTTTAACATAAGGTAAGCCAAAACCCAATAAAAATACTCTAACATGGCATATGAATCTTAGCAAAATTATAAAATAAATGCACATGCATGCCATTTGTCAAATATTTCTTCATTTTTCATCTTAAAACAATGCAATACCAGATTATAAATCAATTTATGAAAATAATCCTTTACGACAAAAAACAGGGCAATGGATACAAAAAACTGAGAATCTCTAGGTACGTGTCTGCCAGTAGGCTATATAGCACTACCAAAGCCATTTTACCGGTACTAACCACATGAGTTTCTAGACTTTCACCAAGGATACACAGGCCAATATCATAACCACAATTACACCCCTAACCAGATTCACCAATGTATTCAATCTTTTTTTCTCAAAATAAATACATTTATAATGTTTATATAGAAATGATGCTCAATGAACAATGTATGAGAAATTAGTTTCAATTTAACCTAATTCTCATGCAATGTCTATAACAATCAAGACAATCCTCCACCAATAGCGCAAAATAAATATTTCTAACAGATATTTTTCAATCAAAAGATATAACTTAATCATTTACAATAAGAGTGGTATTACATACCCAACTCCACTATCATCATCAACATAAACATTATTCTAATTTTCACAAAACCCAACATCCTTTTCCACTTCCCTTCACAATTTCAAATATCCAAATTTAGGGCAAAAATCCCATTTTCTTACAAAATCAATTTTAAGAAAAGTTATCCATCATTTTAACATAACTCATCCATAACCATATCTCCACAATTATTTTCAAGAACCCATTTGGAAAACCCCTCTTTTGACTTCAAACACAAACCCTAAGTTTTTCCAAATTTTTCCAAATTATCAACCATTTTCAAAAGACAAATAACTAAGCTAAAAATCATATAAAAGAGTCAAATGAATCCCTGCCTCAAAGTAGATGACAAGCTAGAATGAGAGTTGAACTATGGCGGAGCCGGAAACAATAAATGCTCCGATTAAAAAGAAACCCTCAACGTGCTTAACATATTTCTCCAAAGGACTAGGGTGAAGAAACCAACGAATTGAGAATATTATGAGGTAAAGTTCAAGTACTAGAGAAAGAAGGTAAAGATTTTAGGGTTTTGGAATGTTTAGAAAGAGAGATTAAAAAGTGATCCAAAAAGTCATTTTCTTGGACTGATATATGCACAGACTACTCGAACGCAAGAATGATCGCTCGAGCGCATAATAACTCCCTTTTAGAAATTCAAACCTACAAAAAACCGCTCGAGTGCAAGAAATACCACTCGAGCAAAGATATCGAATTTCCAGTAGTTTTCAAACTGTAAAAGACCGCTTGAACGCAAGAATGGTCACTCGAGCGAACAAGCAAAATTCTAGGCAACTAGGGATGGCAATTTGAATCCGGCCCGACGGGAACACGACCCCCCATCCCCGATAAGAGCGGCTTTTCCCCGAAAAATACCCCCGACGAGCCGGGGATGGTATTTAAAATTAAATCCCCAACCAGTTTCGGGTCAGGGACAGGGATCACTTTCCCAGCCCCGGACCCGGCCCGTCCCGTCCCGTCCCCGGCCCCGTGTTTTCCCCGAAGTAAAATTACCATAATGCCCCTGTCTATTTATATATATATAACCCCCGTGTACAATCTGTGACAGATAATTTGTCCATTTTATATATATAAAGTAGAGCAAATCTCATCACTCTCACCCAGATAATCTCATCACACTTACCCTCACCTCACTCTTTGATCTGTCTTTCTCTCTCTTTCTTCTCTCCGCACGCAGTTGGCTGCTCCGCCTCTCGTCGCCTCCTCCACTGCCGTCTCCTCCTCCTCCAGGCCGCCGCCGCCTCCTCCTCCTCCTTCTCTTTCGATCGTCCTCCTCTGTTGTCACACTCACAGCCACGATGCTGAACCACCCATCGCCGATCCTCTTTTGTCCATGGCTTACCCACCATCGCCGATCCTCCTTCGTCCATGGCTTACCCACCATCGCTGATCCTCCTTCGTCCATGGCTTACCCACCATCGCCGATCCTCCTTCGTCCACTGTCTGCGACACTGATCTCAGATCTATTTGTATTTATTCATGTATGTCTGTGTATCTATCCAATTTTTTATTTATTTATTTATTTATTTTTATGATCTGTTGATGATTGGGGATGATGATGATGTTGTTGTTGTTGTTGATTGTGTTGTTGTTGATTGTGTTGCTGTTGAAACAGGTTTGGGGGGGCGGGGAATTTTCGGGGTCGGGGAAACCCGATCCCCGTTGGAGGGCGGGGATAGGGATGGTAGTAGGGTCCCTGTGGGGGATCGGGGCCGGGGCCGGGGAGATTTTCACAATCGAGGATCGGGGACGGGGGGTGTGATTCCCGGCCCCACCCCGCCCCGCCCCGTTGCCATTCCTATGGGCAACAACTTCTTGAAAAACTAACTTTCAGCTTATTTCAAATACAACCAAAACTCCTAATAGCCAAACTAAACAAGCAACAAGATGGAAATGAAAAGGACAATAGCTAAGTACATGGGTTCTCGGATCCACAAATAAGAAATAAGTCGGGTCTAAATCAGAATTGTTATAGGACAGATGTCCTGGAGGTCATCCGGACACGAACAAAAAAGGTTGTCAAAGTTGTTCTTAGGTAAACATCCGAGTAGACATTTGGGAGGATTTTCGACTCAACAGTAACAATTTAAATTTAATAAAAAATGAAAGACTCCCTTCACTTGATGAAATTTGTTATTTTCCCCTCATTTAATATGGGTTTGATGTCAATGTTAGAGCAGAAAATGTGAGCATATTTTATCAAATTTAGATTTGATAAAAAAAATCTAAGAATTTGAGATATTCTAGCAAAATTATAATTAAAACTCGTTTGGAATGTGGGTTGATTTTTTAAATTTTTGGTTATTTTAGCTTGGGGTTAAAAAGTCTCGTTTGAGATAAATTTTTTAACTTTTTTAACTTTTGTAAAAGAAAAAATAAAATGATTATGAGTTAAATGTAATATTTTATCATATTTAACTAAAATAACTAATTATCTTATATAATTATTTCAACCCAAATATATATCTCAAACGAATAATTAATATCATATTAGATTATAATTAAACATCACAAAAATCATAACTGAACGTGCACTATGAAATTTGGCTTGACATTGCAGATTACCTTGTAGAAAAGGAACGAAATGTAATGGCTACCAATCAATTCAAATGACTGTTTTGTCAGTGTAGATGGTGGGAGCAATTTGGAATAACTATCATAATATATTAATATGTGGTTCAGAATTTCAGTACGTCCATTCAACACCCACCACTAAGGTTGCAAATAAAATGAATCTAGTTGAATTTTTTTTTTTTTTTTTTTTTTTTGTGTGTGTTTAAACTTATTTATTAAAATTTTTTTAAGAAGGTAAAAAAAATTAATCTATTGACTTATTAATTTATTTAAATTATATTATCTTTTTATTTTTTTATAATAAACTAATAAATAAGTAAAAATATTATGTCACCTTTCTATTTTTATTTTTATAATAAAACTAATAAATAAATAAATAAATAAAAAAGACACTTAAAAAATAAGCCTACGAATTAATTGAGCCCCAACTCGACTTAAGCCAACTTCAATTACATGAGTGACTTAAGCCAACTTCAATTACATGAGTGAGTCGAGTTTGAACTAGAGCTTGAAAAAAAATTAAACCTAAATTAATTTAATTATTAAGTTAAAAAAATTAGAATAAAATATATAAGAATGATTATATTAATAATAAATTTCATCAATCAAATATATAAATTTATACAAACGTCAAACATAAATAAAAAAATAAAATAAACTAATAAAAATTTATTTAATATATTATTAAAATCAAATATTAATTTATTTTTTTGTATATTTATGAATCTTATCGAGCCGAATTTCGACCTACTCAATCGAAAAGGGGGGAATTTGACAATTAGTGATGAAGAGTTCAAGTTGAGAACACTATGTAAAAACAAAGCAATTTTTACTAG
The DNA here is from genome assembly GCA_036172215.1 of Camellia granthamiana. NCBI lineage: Eukaryota > Viridiplantae > Streptophyta > Magnoliopsida > Ericales > Theaceae > Camellia > Camellia granthamiana. Next base: position 13,734,443 of record CM069905.1, read on the forward strand.
GTTAAAAACATAATAAAGAGACTTTATTCTATTATATTTTTGAAAATTTGAGGCCTTCAACTTAGTGGATATTAGGCGAATTTTGAGTCACCTCTAACAGATTAATGTTCAGATGAATAACTAAAATAGATAACAGTATTAAAATAGAAATATGAAATAGTATAGATAAATAAAATAATAAATATAGGAGTCATTCTACTATAGTATTGATACTACAAATATTATAACTAATAAAAAAATATAACAGGTCATAGCCAAATACTATTTAAGGGATAATCAAAAACCTTTTCGATTATAATTAACATAATAATCACAATGAGTTATAATCAAAATCATAATGAATCATAGTTAAGAGTCATAACTAAACATTATTTAAGACATAATTAAAAATCTTTTTGATTATAATCAAAACAAAAATCATAAGTTATAATTAATATCATAATAAATCACATAAAATTATGACTAATATCACAATAAATTATAAAATTGAACATGCAATACGCTAGTGTTTTGAGAAGTTGGTAAAAAGTTGACTTTTGGCTTTTTACCAAGCTTTTTAGCTTTTGGAAAGTGATTTGGGAAGTTGGTAAAAAGCTGGCTTTTGATTTTTTAGTTTAATATTTGTTTATAGTGTCAAATCAAATTAAAATAACCAAAATACCCTTACCCAACATAAGAAATTTACTTTTTTATTTTTTTGTCATAGGCCCCAATTTATAATTTCACACTTACATTTTTATGACTTCCCAAATGAATTTTGTTGTGTTTTTGGCCACTTACATTTTTGAACCTTGGATCAAAACTCTGCATTTTTCGAAACTTCCCAAAACAGCACACCCTTATGTTGTGTTTGGTTGGGAGATTTGGAGAGGGATTTGGAAAAGGAAAGGGAAAAGGTGTGTGAAACTAGGTGAAATGTAAGTATATTTTATTCACATTTCACCTAACTTTTCCCTTTCCTTTTCCAAATCCCTCCTCAAATTCTCCAACCAAACACAGCGTTAAGGGCCATGTATTACAGAATTTTGGGTAATAGTTGAAGATGCCAACCTGAAAGGACAATAACCAATTTACAAAAAAATATCATATACATTGGGAAGAGTTGCCAAGTGGAAACATTCTTTCTTTTGTCTTTTTATTTTTCTTGGAATAAATGTCTGATAGAAGAAATGTAACAGTCTACCTTCGCTAGAATGGAATCCCACTGCCTTGGACTCTATTCTCTATAATACACAGATTTTGTCTTCACTTTTAGAAAATTATATGCACTGCACTTTAATATATATATATATTTACACTGAGGAATCTACACGCAATAACTCCTTTAACGGAGGAGGAACAATCTCACCCAATCCACAGGTAGCTTTCTTTTTATGTACAAAAGACTTGTTCAGAATGTGTTATATTTGATTTGAGATGAAAGGGCCATGAACAATTATATTATTTTGATGAAAGTTATGTACGAAAATTCTATTTATGTTACATTACTTGACTCATCTTGGTCTAGATTGGTACTTATTTCAATGGAGAAAACTATGAGATAAGTAATACCTTTCAACCCTTTTTGTTTTTTACCTTTCTTTTTGTCTTTTTTCATTTTTTGGTATATAAAAACAATGTGGAAAGGTATATAAAAACATTAATGTGTGACCCATTTTCACAGGGAGAATCTTGGATACATTGATTTGTGTACGCATTTTTTTATAAATTTTTTGTGCATGTTATTGTGCACTTTTTTTTGTACACACAATGTTATTTGTTTAGTTGAAATTTTAGATTTTCTTTTTTGAAAAATTAAAAATTAAAATTTAAAATTTTGTTTAATTAAAATAAATACCAAAGTTTTAAAAAATTATTTACACCTTAGAAAAAAGATAAAATTTTAGAAAAATAATGTGTTTTTTCTTTTCTTTTCTTTTTTTTTTTTACCAAACTAATTTTTAACCTTTTTATAAAGAAAACAAATTCCTAAAACTCGACCAAAAAAAGTTGTTATTTCACTCAAAATTTTCACCTCCTATAAAGAAAACAAATTACTAGAACTCAATCAAAAAAAGGTTGATATTTCACTCAAAATTTTCACCTCCTACGTGATTTTTCATATAACATGATAAGTTCTGCTGTTTTTCAAAGGAGAATGCTAACCACGGCCAGTAAGGCGTTCATGAAGATTGAAAAATGGGTAAAAAGATATTAGTGTATAGTAATAAATGACATGTGCATTAAATTTATAAATTTTTGTCTTTATTTAACTCTCCAACCATCACCTAGATAGTAGGATTGTGATGAATTCCAGTACTTGATTATAATGGAAGGCCTAAAGGACAAATTTATTGCAACATGTAATATTACCATTCAATCATAATTTATCGCTTAAGCATGATGTACCCTACCATACAGATAGAGTAGGGTTGGGAATTGAGTTAGAAATATAGTTACATTTAAATAATAACGTCACTATGACCTTCTTTGGGACCCTACCATACAGATAGAGTAGGGTTGGGAATTGAGTTAGAAATATAGTTACATTTAAATAATAAGGTCACTATGACCTTCTCTGGGATGAATATTTGGGTTAAAATAGTCATATAAAGTAAAATAGACTATTTTAGTTAAATATGACAAAATATCACATTCAATCCATAATCATTTTATTTTTTCTCTCACAAAAGTCAAAAAAATCAAAAAATCTATCACAAACGAGACTTTTTAGTCCTAGACTAAAATAGTCAAAAAACTAACCCACATCCCAAATGAGCTCTATATTATTAGATAGATAATTCTTGATCCACCGAATTCGGCAAGACTAAACCGCCCGAGTCCCAGGTAGAACACACATAGAAATGGCAACGAGTCGGGGCGGGACCGAGCAATACACTCCCCGTTCCCGATCCCCGAAAGTACAAAATTTCCCGTCCGCTCCCCCGATCCCCGACGGGACTCATCCCGCCCCCGCCCCCTAACGGGGATCAGGTTTCCTTGACCCTGAAAAATCCCCGATCCTTTTTTTTTCTTTTTTTGAAAACTACAGATCATCATTTCATCAACAACAGATCTAAATTTCATCAACAACAGATCTAAGCTCAAATCTATAATATATATATGTGTGTGTGTGTATGTGTGTGTGTAACACATAGAGAAAGAGAGAGGAATAGAGAGATGGAAAGATAGAGAAGAAAGAGAGAAGCTCCAGATATGGGGCGGAAGAGGAAGTGGGAGCTGAGGCTGGCGGAGGAGTGGCGAATGACGAAGATGGTGGAGGAGGAGGAGGTGGCGAAGAGGTTATGGAAGAGTAAGGCTAGGGTGTACCGTACGACGAGGATCGACCTCTGCGACGTCGATGGCGGTTTTAACGGCGTCCAATGAGGGTTTTAGAACTATGGGAAACTCATCAAGGTGAGTCAATTTCAAGAGATTTGGATTCAGAGTCTCGAAGCATATGATCTGCTCAAAGTAGTCTCTTATTCCAAGTCGATCCAATGCCTTCATCGCATGATTTCTATCCGAATTGGTAAAAACTTATAAATGCAACATATAATCAATTCACACACACACACACACACACACACACACATATATATATGAAAATGTATGTATAATGTATAGAACCTACGGTGGCAGCGACGAAGTAAGGAGCGGCAACGAACACTACAATATTTTCTTAGTTTAGTGACATTTGAAAGTGCCACAAAACTATTCTTCTAATGACATTTTTTGGTCTTGTGGCATTTTGAACAAGTGCCACTTCTATCGGTGCCACGGTAGATACGAGTGCCACGGTAGATACTTGCAAGTGTCACTGCACCATCATGGCTAAAAACTTTCAATGACATTTTAATGTCATGGTAGATATTATTTGTGGCACTATCAAGCGCCATTAAAAAAAGAGTTAGTGACACTTATAAGTGTCATTACACCATCAAGACTAAAACCTTTCAGTGACACTTTAATATCATAGTAGGCACTATTCGTGACGCTATCAAGTGCCATTCGTGACGATAATTCGTTGTAGAACAATTTGATCCGCTCTTGCGGAGGCTCGAACCGCCAACCTCCCGCACCATAAACCTTGTACACCACACTCTTCCCACTACACCTCTATAGCATCACATGATTATATATGCAACATATATTATTTATATAGTACATACATCTATATTAATATGTATAAATATAATTATTTTATTGAACATAATTTATGTAAAATAAACTATTTACTACCAAAATAAAAAAAAAAAAGACCACTTTTGGCTACTAATTATTTTTTAGTTGCTAAAAAACTTAACTTTTGTCGACCAAAATCGGATTTGGTCGCCGAAGATGCCAAAATTTTGGTCACCAAAAAATTTTATTCCCGCCTTAGGATTTTAGTTCTCCCGCGCTAAAAATGACCACTTTTGGCGACTAAACTTATTTTTTAGTCGCCAATTGTAGACTTTTGGCTACTAAAATTTTTTTGGGCACCAAAAAGCTTTACTTTTGGCTACTAAAATTTTTTTAGTCGGTAAAACCCATATAATCAGCGACCAAACTTATTTTTAGTCACCAATTGTAGACTTTTGGCTACTAAATTTTTTTAGTTGCCAAAAAGCTTTTACTTTGGGTTACTAAAAAATTTTTAGTTACTAAAACTCATATAATCAGCGACCAAACTTAGTTTTAGTTGCCAATGGTAGACTTTTGGCTACTAAAATTGTTTAGTCGCCAAAAAGCTTTAGTTTTGGCAACTAATGCTGTTTTGGTGGCTGAAGCCAAATTTTTTTGGTCTGGAAATTTAGTCGCCAAATATGCTTTTTCCTGTAGTGTATTTGAGTTTAACTCATTTATTTTTAATCATTTACTGCATTTTAAAATTTTAGAAAATATATTGGCATTTTTTGTTTTTTCAAAAATGTCATTATAAGCTTGGAAAATTTTTGGCTTAGTGGCATTTCTCAAAATGCTATAAAATATTTGTTTATGATACTTTTCACCTAAGTGCCATAAAAAGTAATTTGCACCTATCTAGTGTCCTGACATTTTTTAAAAAATACCATTGCAACTAAAGTTTAGTAGTATCTGTTGATAAATGTCACGAACATAATTTTTTGTGTCATTATTTTATAAAATGTCATAAAATTGATGTGACATTTCTTTATTGAAATACCACTAGAGCCTTATATGTTTTGTGGTTCTGTGGCATTTTTCTAAAACATTTAATGCCAATTTTTATTTTTGTGGCATTTTCTAAAAACATACTATTAGTGTAGTGTCACTAAAGTGTAAATTTGTTGTAGTGACATTTTTGTTGTAGTGAAATGACCCTTTTTTTTAATTGAAATGCCACTAGAGTCTTGTATGTTTGTGGCTCTATGACATTTTTCTAAAAAATACCACCAAATATTCTTTTTTTGACATTTTTTAAGAACATGCGACTAGTATGGTGTCACTAAAATATGTTTTTGTTGTAGTGTTGAAACACTTGTTTATTGAAATGTCACTAGAGCCTTTTATGTTTGTCGTTTTGTGGCATTTTTCAAAAACGTGCCACTAAATATCATTTTTGTGGCATTTTCTAAAAATATGCCACTAGTGTAGTGCCACTAAAGTATGTTTTTGTTGTAATTTTATGACACTTGTTTATTGAAATGTCACTAGAGCCTTTTATGTTTGTCGTTTTGTGGCATTTTTAAAAAACGTGCCACTAAATATCATTTTTTGTGACATTTTCTATAAATATGCCACTAGTGTAGTGCCACTAAAGTATGTTTTTGTTGTAGTTGAAGGGATCGAGGTCGTCGATCTGTGAGTCTGCAAGAGAGAGTGAGTGAGTGACAGAGAAGGGTATATAATAGAGGGGTATATATATGAATAGATAGAGGGGTATAAGATTTTTTTTTAAGATTTTTTTAGAAGTCATATATATGAATGGATAGAGGGGTATTTATATGAATGGATAGAGGGCTCTTTTTAAGATTTTTTTTAAACTAATAAATCCTATTTAGTAAAATTAAGAATATTATCAGTTTTTTATAATTTTTAAAACTAAGGACATTATCAATTTTGCATAATAGTATTTCAAATAATTGTTTTACTAACTGATGAAAAAAAAGAGTATGAGATTAAACGTTTTTGTCAATTTACTTATTGCTTTGATTCAACTATCCAATAAAACTGAGAATATTATCAGTTTTTTTTAGTTTTAAAACTAAAAACATTATATTAGTTTTTTCATTTTTAAAGTTTTTTTTTTCTAGTTTTGTACATCAATGTTCCATCATCATAATATTTTATAAACACAAAATTTTTAGTTTTACACAAAAAAAAAAATAATTCAGTCTTTTCAATTTTTTCAAAAAAAAAAAACATTTAGTTTTTTTTTTCACATAATTTTTTTTTATTTTTTCAATGTGAAAGTTATTATTTTAAAGTTTTGAAAATCAAAATAAATGTCAAATTATCATGTTCCTTTATAGATAATCATAAATGATAAACAATCATTAGTTAACAGGATATTAAAAATTTAATGGGACTTGAAGATCTAAACAAATTTAGTTAAGACTTAATGCAATATAAATTCATAAATTAAGATTTGTGTGTAAATATCATTTAATATTATTAATATTAATAATCAGTAATATTGTTGATATAAATAAATAATTAAAAAATTAAAAAATAATAAATTTTATTAATTAAACACATAAGCAATCCGCGTTATCCGGGCAACACCGCCTATCGAGTCCGGATCCTCTGCCATGCTTTTTGCAGTGCCCCAAAACGACGTCGTTTTGGGGCAAAATTTCAAAAAAAAAAACCCCCACTGTTTGGCCACTCCAAAAACAACCCTAAAAATTTTCAACCAGTACTGTATAGCTCCACCAGCAGCAGAAGAAGAAGTGGAAATGGAGGAGGTCACCATCAAAGGCGTTGTATGCTTTCTGACCACTCCCATTGCCGAAGACGCCATTGTTGAAGCTGTTCAATTTGCTCAATTTAACTCTTATGCCCCAAATGTCGGTATTCTTCCTACCATGAGGTAAAAATCAAAAATTATACTATATATATGAAACCATCTCTATATATATATATTACAAATCATAGGCTAAAAAATATAATAAAAAATGTGAATGTATATCTCTGCATCAAAATAGATTTGGGTTTGTTTTCTTGAGTCAAAACCGAAGATGATTTCTTCTATCCATACAAAGCTACAATATATATATATATATTACAAATCATAGGCTAAAAAATATAATAAAAAATGTGAATGTATATCTCTGCATCAAAATCAGATTTGGGTTTGAGTCAAAACCGAAGAGAACTTCTGATCAAAACCACTACTCTGGTTCTCTGATTTTCTAATCTGGGTTTGTTTTCATTGTTTCATCTGGAAGAACTCAACAGTGCCATCTGCTTTCTCCCACTCTCTGTCATTCTTATCGTCCTTTCTTCTTCTCCTTCTCTGATTCTGTTTTGTTTTATTATTATTTTTTTTGACATTTTGCCCCAAAACGACGTCGTTTTGGGGCACAACATGAAGCATGACAGGAAAGTATGGCAGAGGATTCGGACTCTCGGCTATCGAAGTCAAGTCGGTGGATCTAGTACCACCCTTATTAGATAGTAATAATACGTGTCCAGTACTTGACATTATTACATGAGCAATGTTAAGGACTTTAAAAAAAAAAAAAAAAAAAAAACAATTATCAAAATTTTTATTAAAAAAAAAAAATTATCAAAAATTCTACTACATCCCTGTGAGTATTATATAGAATTTTAAATAATTTTTTTAACATTTAACAATTTTTTTTTTTTTTTGGGGTCCAATGATAAGATGGTAATAAGCACTACGACATATAAGAGTTTTAGAGATCAAATATTTTGGTCTCTAAAGTGAAAATTTTGTTTCAAAAGACATTTAGAGATCAATTTTTATCGTCACGAGAATAGTCGCTAAAAGGTCATCCTGAAAAGGCAAAATGTAACAACCCACATTCATGTCTTAGTCATGCTTGCATGCATTTATATGTTTTGCCATGTTAAGTTGCATTGCAAGTCTTGTCTTATTTTGTTTAAGTGTTGATTGCATGTTTTTTTCCCTCCTTGCTGTCCCAAGCCTAGGTCATGCCAAGCCTAGGTCATTCCAAGCCAAGGTCATCCTAAGCCTAGAACCATCTTGGAACCACTTTGGTTGACCTCCACCTTCACCAAGGCATATTGGCCGAGATGTCATCATCTAGGCCGAGGTGTGCATCACCTAGGCCAAGATGTACCTCATCTAGGCCGAGATATTATCATCTAGGCGTCCTAGATCCTTGATCCTTGCACCTAGTGATCTTGTTCCGGGACTGGAATGACCTAGACCGAGGTGTGGCACATCTAGGCCGAGGTGTGGCACAGCTAGGCCAAGTGTTATCCTTCCTAGCCGAGATCATTGAGACCTTACTTGCCGAAGCCTATGTCCTTAGCCGAGATCATTACTTGCCGGAGTGTCATTGCCGCCTAGCTTGTTGAATACGCTTTGCCTTACACATGTCTTGTCTTTCAATCACCTTTTTGAAGAGAACCAACCCGGTAGCGCCACGTGTCCGAGCAGAGTGTTAAGTCAGCCAACAGAGAGAGAAACCTATCATTTGTTATATCCTTGTTTTGGAGAAGAGAGAGAAGCTCTAGGAGAGGAAGAGGAGTTCTTGAGGGAGAGTAGATTTCCAAGCTTGATTCCTAGAGATCGAACCGTTAGATCCGTGTTCTAAGGTTAGATTCTTGATCTGCTCATGTTGTTCTTTATGATCATGTTATTGCATTGCACGATTGAATATGATTTGTAAGCCATGCATTGCTTTGAAGTTTGGTTTTAGAAAGAGAGAATAGTATTCATGTGTTCTTGAGGAAAAACCATGTTTTGATCCGCAAGTTTGTATCAATATCCATGTTTTCGTGTTTGTTTTCATATGATCTTCAAGTATGGGTACCCAGGTCCACGTTTTCAAACTCATGCCATGAAATCCCAGATTTTGTAATAAAGAAGTTATGATTTTAGCATTCATGTTCTTCATGTTCTTCAAGAGAGGGAAACCCAGATTTCCCGACCTCATTTCCCTAGGTGTGGTCACCGAGACCACTCTTGCCTAGATCACACACCTAGGCCAAGCATCGTATCTCACCTTGGCTTACCTTGCATGATCACTTGCACCTTTAGTTGTCTTGCATGCACCTCGGCAGGCAGCTGTACGCCGAAGCCTAGGTAACCACACCTCGGCCAAGAGGTGTGGGACCTCGGCCAAGACCTCCTGAGTTCACTCAGCTAGGTCATTTTTGCCTAGATCATTTCTGTGCATCCATTCCAAGACCTGGTTAGTACCCAGCATGTTTTCCCTAGATGTTTACCAGCATGTTTTCCCTAGATGTTTTCCAGCATGTTTTCCCTAGATGCTTACCAGCATGTTTTCCCTAGATGTTTTCCAGCATGTTTTCCCTAGATGTTTACCAGTATGTTTTCCGGCATGTTTTTCCTAGATCATTTGCATTCATGTGAAGCTTGTTTTTAAGAGTGCATTCAATAGGCTTTGCCATGTGTTTGTAGGACTTGGACCTTTGCCTTGATCCCGACATCCCAAGAACTATGTGAGTGGTATTTTTAATAAAGCTATGTTATAACGTTTTGTTAAAGCTTCGCTTTGCTTGTTTTAAAAAGTATTGTTAAGCATGAATAATGATCCCTATTTTGAATATCAAGTATTATCTCGTTTTGATGACACTCTTGAAAGTCCGTACGTGCTAGGAGACTATAAGCACTTGTAGCACAACTCTTGAAAGTCCGTACGTGCTAGGGGACTATAAGCACTTGTAGCACAACTCTTGAAAGTCCGTACGTGCTAGGGGACTCTAAGCATTTGTAGCACAAGTCCTTAGTGTCCGGGAACTATAATGCAACGACACCATTGTTTTGAGATATCTCCCTTGTTTTGCCTTGTCTTGCCTTGCCACCGACGGTCTATGAACGGGTGGGTTTGCTTTGTCAGGAATGTCATCACCCCATGTATTATGTAGATGTTATTAAACATCCCAAGAAGATTTGAAAGACCAAGATTTGATTGATGAACTTGATTCATCCCATGTTTTGAACAAGCTATGATATATGTATTGTTTTGACAAGGACCTCGGGAATCATTCATTTAACCCCTTTATTACTTATACCATTCACTGAGTATCCAAGCTCACCCTCTCTATGTATATATGTAGGTAACAAGCAAGAAGGCGGTGACGCCGAGATGTGTTGTTTGCAAGATGATATTTGATCCATGTTATATCGGCTTGAGAAGTCTTTTAGTCAAGATGTAATATGTATTTTATTTTGCTTATATCCAAGTTGTAAAGCTATGTAAAGATGTATGCCATTTCATTTGATTTATGCACAGCTCTTATGGACTAGTTAGATTTACATATATTGCTTCCGCACATGTAAGCCCCATATATTATACTCTGATTGTGTGTGAATTTTGAAAGTTGGCCTTCGGTAATCTCGGATTACTGGCCATCACGGCACCATTCTACTAGGGGCGGAATGGGGTCGTGACACAAAAACAAGGCTTTTAGCGACAAAATTTTGAAAATTTCACTAATAAATAGACTTTTAAGAACAAAATAATTTGGTCTCAAAATGGCTTATTTTTTGAGACAAAAAATTTGGTTCCAAAAGCATAATAATTCATTACTAATGTCTAATTTTTGTTACTAAAAATATAATAACGACCTTTTTTGCAACAAAAATATTTGGTTATTAAAAAATAATTTTGTCCCTAAATTTTGGTCTTTAAAACTTTAATTTTTTTTGTAATGAAGTTAAAATTAAAATGAAAGGGTCATAGTTTCTATCAACTTGAATTTTGAACCTCTAACTTCTTTACTATTTTAAGAAATAATTACATAAATCACTGAGCCAACTATCATATCTAAATATATTTAATCGTTAAAAAGTGGAGACATTATAATCAAATGTCCGCTTAAAAAAATTAGGGCAAATTACCTACACCTCTCTTGAGGTTTAGCTAAATTACAAATTTTTTCCAGAAGTTTCAGAAATTACATCCCGCCCTCCAAAGTTTATATTCACATAACAATTTAACCCCTATCGTTAACTAAACATTAAAAATGGTTAGTTGACATCACCAAAATATAAATTAATGAATGATATTGCCCCTACTGAAATTCCTTTGATAAATCAATAAAATTTATAAAAGAATTACATTAGATGGAAAAAAAAAATTAAGTTTTTGAAACAATGTATGATTTGTTGTTTAGAAAAAAAATTTCAAAATTTAAAACAAAATAAAATAAAAACTAATTTAATAAAAATAAATATGAAAAAATATATTTAATTTGTAAAAATTATTTCTAAACACTCAAAAGATAAAATTATATAAAAATAATAATAAAAAAATTTCTTAACCAAATTAATTTTTAATTTTTTAAAAAAAATTTAAAATAATTTTCTTAAAATCAAACAAAACATATTCTAAGAATTTTTTGACAAGCCATTTTTTTTGTTTTTAACTTATTTAATTATTTGTTAATTTTATGATATTTTCACCATCTGACACTACAACATATAAGAGTTTTAGAGACTAATTTTTTTGATCTCTAAAATTGAAAATTTTGTTACAAAAGACATTTAGGGACTTATTTCTATCGTCGTGAGAATAGTCGCTAAAAAGTCGTCCTGAAAGTCAAAAATAAGATTTTTAGCAATAAGTTTTCAAAAATGTCAATAATAAATAGACTTTTAGAGACAAAATAATTTAGTTTCAAAATGGTTTATTTTTTTAGATAAAAAATTTGATACCGAAAAGATAATAATTAATCACTGATTTTCAATTTTCATTACTAAAAATATAATAACGACACTTTTCGGAAAAAAATATATATTTAGTCCCTTAAAAATAATTGTCCCTAAATTTTGGTCTATAAAACCTTAATTTTTTGTAGTGTGATAAGTGTTTTTCCATTTTAATTTTGCATTTCATAACTTATTCAAAAATTATAATTTAGCTAAACCTCAGAGAGAAATATGTAATTTAGCTAAACCTCAAGGGAATGTTTTATTTGTCAAAAGGACATTTTAGTTAATTTATTATATCCGTTAACGGCGTTAATTGCGATGGGACAGGATGTAATTTTTGAAATCTCAAATGAAAATCTGCAATTTCATTAAACTTTAAGGAAAGTGTAGATAATTTGTCCAAAAAATTACTAATGAATTGTGGGCCCCACATCTATTTTTTAATTGATTCTCTTTCCAACGATGTTAGGGATCGTTTGGCAATGACTTTTTTAGTTGACTTTTTAGTTTTTTTTTTGCTTTTTTAGCCTGAAACTTTTTTGTTTGTTTGGTTTTTTCATTTGACTTTTTTGACTTTTTGGCATTAGAATGACAAAATTGCCCTCCACTTGGAAATGATGTTTTTTTTACTTTTTGTTTGTATATGGGTTAGTTTGGTAATTTTATAACTTTTTTGTTTTTTTGTGATTTTTTAGCCCAAATGGTGTGCCAAACCAAGGCTTAGAGAATTTCACTTTTAAACTCACAAATGTTCATATAATAAAATGATAGAAATTCAAATGCAACTATAATAATATGGTAGAATAAAATTATATGTAACAATTAGTATATTAATTAATATATTAACGAATGATATGATATAATTTTAGAAATTTTAAATCTTTATAATTTGTATAATGATTGAATCTATTGTTTTGAAGTAACGATGTGATATCATATGTTAGTATACTAATTAGTATATCAATTGGTATATATAACATCACATAATATGATAAGAGAGTTGAATCTTATATCATTAAATATCTAATAAATTAAAAATTAATACATATAATATCACATTATTATAATATGATAAAAGAATTAAATTTTATATTATTAAATATATAATAAATTAAAAATTAACACATCTAATATCAGTACAATTATAATAACTTTGTAAAGGTGTTAAACATATACCCTCACTTCCACGAGCATATACCCTCACTTCCACGAGCACCTCCCTCTCATTGAATGCTTCTATTGCATGCTTGAGACGGGCTTCTCGAAGCTTATACTGCCGTGTACACACCACACCACCATGCCAGCTTGCTTATATAACTAACTAAAACAAACACATCCCACCACACACAACCTCTCTGACACACACCCTTACCCTCCCTTTTCACCACCACATGCTGCCTCCGCCGCCCGCCACATCTCCCGACGGAGCCAGAGCCCAAGCCGTCTGGCGGAATCGGCTTCGCTCCGCATTCCGTACCGGTCTAGGATGTGCTATAGTGGGCTGTGTATCCCTCTATGGCCCACACCCTCTAAAAACGCAACTAACATTCCCTGCTTTCTCTTACGTCACCGCCATCCTCATCGTCTCTGACGCCACCCTCGGCGATGCCATGAGGGACTGCTGGCACGCCGCGTGCGCCACCGTCATGGTGGTTCCGGCCGCCATGCTCAGCTTATGGGTAATTGGACCCCAAAACTTCACGGCCGGGGTTGCGGCGGTAGCAGTGGCGATCGGGTCGTTGGTGGTGGCGGTGCCGGAGTCGATGGAGTTGATGACAAAGAGGATTGCGTTTGGGCAGATAGTGATTGTGTGTGTGGGAGCTGTGATTCATGGGAAGGAAAACGGAGCTGTTTTGGGACCGATTCATGTGGCTTCGAGTACGACTCTCGGAGCCTTGGCTTCTCTCCTGGCTTTGTTGCTTCCCTATCCTCGGCTAGCTCACTTTCAGGTAAAACTTGCATGCACACTTTTGATCGACTCAGGAATTTTTTAGAAACAGTTACTATAAATTTTTACAAACTCACAGTAATATTTGGACACCTACTTGTAATAAGATTTTTAATGCTAAGTATTTTAGTACGAGAAATGTTAGGGATCATAAAATTTTTTTCATGAAAATGATCATGAAAAATTTGTGACCATTAGATTACCTTGATTAGTGTGTGGTGCTTTATTGTAAGTGTAATCCAAAGGTCACAAATCTTTCATGACCATTTTCATACCTAGCATTGCTGTTCTAGTACATATAACATTCCTCTTCGAAATTTACCATTAATAGATGAAATCATATGGCAATGCCATAGTCCTAGTATTCCATTCCACTTAATATTCACTAGGATAAACTCTCTTAGATTTTTTTTTCCCTTAAAACAAAACAAAAAAAAAAACAAATCTTCCATCTTTAACATAATTACACTGACATAACCCCTCACTAGATTTTTTATCAAATTTAAATTTGATAAAAAAAAATGATGAAAATGGTGCTCCAACCGTTTCATCAGTTGGTATAAAACAAAGGACGCGATACTTTTTTCATCAAATGAAAAGAGCATTTTAACCTTTTATCAAATTTGTATATAATCGCTGGACCGGATATCTTCCCAGACAACAAGTTGTGGGATGAATTTGATGAAAATTTTACACTAGACGATCGATCTCCCGGACATCCTCCTAGTCGTCCTCTCAGTTGACTGGTACTTTGATGAAAAATGAAAAAAATTCGTTGGAACGCTCGATATCAGATGAAATTTTTAATCAAATTTGATAATTAAAAAAAAAGAGTAAACATTGGAGATGCTCTAAAGAGATCAAAATTAATACAGATAGTATGAAAACACAAAGATACATAAGATAAAATATACATTTCAATGTAAAATAGATGATAATATTATTTTTTCATTCATACGATTAATGATTTTTTGAAAAAATGAAGGCCAGGTTTTATATAAATTAAAACATTAACACTGTGTTTAGTTGGGAGATTTAGGAAGGAATTTAGAAAAGGTAAATGAAATGTGAATAAAATATGCCTATATTTCACCTAATTTTACACATGTTTTTTCCATTCTCTTTTTAAATTCCTTCTCAAATCTCCTAACCAAACACAATAAAAAAAACACTTAGTGCAATTATAACAAAGTTAGAAAGCTTATTATATTTTTTTCAAATATCAGCATAGGTCAACGTAATTTACCCTATTACTATTAATTTTTCACCAATTTCACGTTCCTACCTAAAAAAAAATTCAATTCTACCTGATTGAAGTTTTTGGCTAAAAAGAATTCCGATAATGAAGTCACTGATTTGCCCTTAGTTTTAAGAAAATGGAAATGGAATTCGGGCCAAATTTGGCATCTTCTCAAAAAGTCAAAAAATTAAAAAGTTATCACTATTCACCAAAAAAATATTAAAAAATTACTTTTCCACACATCCATACAACTCAGCAATCAGGAAAAGCTGGCGCTGTGCAGCGTTTGTCCCAAAAATTGCACAGTTTGGGTGTAATTTTCACACATTGTTGTTCGGCCTGTGGGGGCCCATCACGGGTCCCATTTTGATAATCTGAACCGTGATGTGTAGAACTCGTAGAGTACTATATGTCTGTAAAAAATCACATTAATCGGATATCGATAACTATATGATCAAATCAGTTTTGTATAAAAAAAAAAGGATGGTATTATAATTAACGATTGAAAAAAAATAAATCTGATCAGATAGCTATCGATATCCAATCAACGTGATTTTTTATAGGCATATAATACTCGACGAGTTCTACACATTGAACAGTTCAGATTATCAAAATGGGACCCATGATGGCCCCCACGGGCCAAACAAAATCGTCCACTGCAATGCCAGAAAAGTAGCCAATAATTTCTTACCATCAATTCAGCTTGCAGATTGTACGGCTGTCATACACACATCTCCAATCTTCTCCTACACACTTTTTTATACAATTTTTTAATATACATTTTTTCATAAAAAATTAAAAAGTTAACCCAAATATCCATATTTTTTTTCCTCAACTTTTTAATTCAAAAAAACAAAAAGTACACTTATTTAGGACATCCAAACAACCCTTATAGTGTTGGTAATCTTGTTTGTCCGTTCCTTTTTTTTTTAAATTTATTTTTCGTAGAGTATTTTTTTGGAAAGTTCCAACCATTATTCTGGCACTTGTAAATTCTTGTGCCGCGATGTTCAAATCTCATAAACACCAATAAAGTCTTGGCAAAATGATTAGCTCTATAGCCAATCTCTATTCATCTTATTTCATACCTCCGATGTTCTTTGATCGGAGTTTTTGGACTTCTCATCCTGATATGCTTAGTTGGAATACTTTTCTCGAGTACTAATTCTTGTACGGGCATATTTCCTTTTTACTAGTTGGGCCTTCATTTTAGTCCAGCCCTTTCTTACAGCCGTGATCTAATTGTATTTTTCTTTCCACCGCAATAAGTGAATGTTCTCATTCTCTTGGATTAATTATTTTATTCTGTTCTCATTCTCTGGGAATAATTATTTTATTTTGTTAGACTTTTATTCTAATAAATTAAACGCGTACGATGTTATTTAACTTTAGCTATGTGGGGATGACGAGAAATGATCTGATTCCAACTTTCCTAGCTTCGTTTGGCAACTTCGGTTGAGTTGGATTTGAGATTTTTTGAATTATAAAAAAAATAAAAAAGATTTTTTAATTTAATAAGATAAAATATCACATTTAATTTATAATCATTATATTCTTTTTCTCACAAAAAATCAAAAAAATAAAGAAACCTGAGGCCTCATTTGGGAACAAGCTAATTTAGTAACTTTTTGGCTATTTTGCTAAAATATTAGCTAAAAAAAACTAGTATGTCTGTGATGACTTTTTGCCTTTTTACGAAAAGATGTGCAAAAAGTAGAAAGAAAAAAAAAATTTTAACTTTTTGGTATGGGTTGTTGACTTTTTGATTTTTTTAGTGACTTTTTAATTTTTTAGCTAAACGGATCGCTTTCCAAACGAGGCCTCAGACGAGATTTTTTAGCTCCAAACTAAAAAAGTTAAAAAATTAAAAAACTAAAAATTCAACTCACTCTCCAAACAAACTATGCCATTAGATTGCAAATTCCTTCTTGTTTGTCGTGATTGAGTTTGTGAATAAAATAATTTCTATTAGTTAAAATAGTAGGATAATATAAAATAATTTATAGTGATGCTAAACGCGCTAATTGATATATTGATTAGTATACCAATATAGTTATGACATTGTCATTTAAAAATTATGACTCAACCTATTATACAAATTACAAAAATTTAAAATCTTTAAAATTATGTCACATCATTCGTTAATACACTAATTAGTATATCAATTGGTGTATATAACATTATTCAATAATTTCTATCAAAATGTTTTCCAGAATATACCCCCTCACCCAATTTTTTTTTTCTTTTCTTTTTCTCTCTTAGTTGGACTTCAAACGTATACAAAAACATATAGTATAAAATTATTATCAATATTTACATATTGACCAATACATAATTCCGATAAATGGGATGACTAAGATGGTGATAGTTAAACTATATTTAAATCATAAATTTGTGGAGGAAAAGCGAGAAAAATAGGAAAATGTTAAAAAAAATTGAAGTGAAATGAAATGAGCTAAATCTATTTCTTTCATTTCTCTTGGTATATTCAAGATTCAAACACTGCATTACTACAAAACCCTTTCCAAGCCATAATTAATTATGATTTTTTTTTTTTTATGCTTATTTACAGGTAAAGAAACTATGTAGATTGTATGCTGAAAATGCTTCAGAGAGGATTAATCTGTACATGAAGGCCTTCTCTGCCCAAGACAACACAACTGCATTGGATGCAATCTCTCAAGCCAAGCCCTTTACAGAAACAGGAACCAAGCTTCTTCAGACTGTCAAACTTATACAGGTAAAGCAATTTTTTTTATTTTTGGTTCAGCAGTTAGGATGTCCGAGCTAGCATACGAACACCTCAACTAATCCCCCTTGGTCTAGTCAAAGGCAGACCATGCACCTATAATACCACTAATGTTTTTCAAAAGAAAATATTCGGAAGGGTAGGTATTTAAAAAAAAAAAATGGCAGAGGGAGCGGCATGCCTTTTCAGTGCAGCTTATTACAAGTTAAAAGTTAATTCAGTGCAGCTTATTACAAGTTAAAAGTTAATAATCAAGAAGTAAATGTTAAAAACACATTTTTCCCTACTTCTCAATAATTAACTTTTGCCTCAAAAATTATGGCACAGATTTTTAAAATTAAAAAAAGAAACAGCTCCATAAGCTGTACCAAAAACAAGGTGTTCTGTGAGAGAGGCCAAGCCTATGATCATTATAATATATGGCTCTGCTATGAACTATGATCATTGATCACTATAACAAAGACTAGGGTTGTGTTACACTTCAAACCATCAACTCAACTAATGCAAAAATTCTTCCTGAAACAGGAAGGTGTACTGTGGGAGAGGCCTCAAATCAGACTATTGAAGCCCCATTTCATAAATCCCGGAGTTCGATTGCAAGCCATGGAAATCCCAATCAGAGGGATGGAAATTGCGGTAACCTCTTCTCCTTCCTTTCCTGTAAGAATCATTGATAAAGAGCTCAGTGAGGTTTTACTAGGAATGGAACTACAAATCGGCCTAAAACTAGAGCAAGCCAAGTGTTCTCTACCTTTCGAGGCAACGACAGCTCTGGAGGCAAAGGGGGAGATTTTCAACAAGTTCCTCGAGTCCCTCCCAACCGTTAATCTGAATATTGAGGATCTAACTACTTCTTTCTTCCTGTTCTGTATAAAGCTCCTCCAAGATGACTTGACTATGGCTGCAAAAACAGAATGTATCATAGACAGATCTAACATTAATGAAGAACCAAGAATTACATTAAAAGAAGCCAAATGTGGCTTCAAAAGGATCTGCAGTAATTGGTGCGTAAGACGACCTAAGATTGAAACACTGACATTTGCAGTCAAGTATTCACTTTCTTTAGGTCTTGCAGTGTTCTTTGGTTTGATATTCAACAAAGAAAATGGGTATTGGTCGGGGCTAACCATTGCCATTAGTTTTACAGAAGGGAGGCAAGCAACATTTACAATGGCAAACGCTAGAGCGCAAGGAACAGCACTGGGATCAGTCTACGGTGTCTTGGGCTGCTTTTTCTTCCGAAATTTTGAGGAAGCAAAGGTTTTAGCCCTTCTACCTTGGATAATATTTATCAGTTTTCTAAGACACAGTCAGATGTACGGCCAATCCGGTGCGGTTTCAGCAGTTATCGGAGCATTATTGATCCTGGGTAGGAAGAATTATGGCCCTCCAGCTGAATTTGCTATTTGTAGACTCACAGAAGCTTTCATTGGACTATGTTGTTTCATCGTAGTTGAGCTTCTCTTGCAACCCACAAGGGCAGCGACTCTAGCAAAAAGGCAACTCTCACAGAGCTTGGGAACACTTCAAGAATGCATTGGGGAAGTGGGTCTCTCTTCTGATCCAAAAGACAAGCCTCCGAAATTAAGAGAAAAGCAAGAGAAACTAAGAACTTGTGTCGATAAATTACAGAAATTTGCTGGAGAAGCCGAGTTGGAGCCTAATTTCTGGTTCTTACCTTTTCAGACTGCGTGTTATAACAAGCTGTTTAAATCTATATCTAAGATGGCAGATCTCTTGCTTTTTATGGCGTACAGAATGGAGTTCCTAGTAGAAGCATCACAGAGTTGTGGGCTTGCTTGGAAGGAGCTACAAGAACCCATCAACAGTGATCTAGAGCTTTTCAAGAAAAATGAAAATTCTTCACTGGAATGTCTTGAAAAGATCACTTTGATCAAGTTCTTTGCAGTCGTCGAAAGAGAAACTCATGGGAACAAAATACACAATGACCTTGAGTTGGGAAAATCATCAAATACAGATGAGTGTAGAATGCATGCAGACGCTGAGAAGATTGTAAGTTCCTTCCTTCAGCACTCGAAGGAAGCAACGGACAAGATCTGGGCTGAAAAAGGTGAGGAGAGCCGTAAGAGCGAAATGGCTATTTGTTTGAGTGCCATTGGGTTTTGCATCAGTGGCCTAATGAGAGAAACAAAAGAGCTTGAGAAAGGAATAAAAGAATTGATTCGGTCGGAGAATCCTTCAAGACGCATAAATTTCTATGAAATATCTGGTAAGATCAATGCTCTTTATCCAGAGTAAATTTAGCACCATCACCCCCATAAAAGGTCATGAAACCAGGGCAGTATATAGAAAGGTGGCTGCTATGGAAAACCCACAAATTGTGCAATAAAAATGTGGAAAGTTTCCATATTCAACAAATAGACACCAGGCTAGTCAAAAGAGATAACCATACGTCTTTTCCCAAAATGTGCAGTCACACAAGGTGGTGAACATCCCACTTGAAGATATAGCCACAGTGTCCCTGGTGCAGAGAGATGGACAGAGACTGTAGTATGTATACTGTAAAACAGTATGAATAATTGGATAAATTTTTTATAATGTTTATACAAGTATCGTAAACATTTTTTGTTATATTTCCTCAGAAACCATACCAAACTAAAATAATTTTCCTATAATGCAAACCAAAAAATAGAAAGCACACAGTCAGGAACATTTCAAAAAAAATATTGCATATAGATATCAATTCACTTGTTTAGGTTTGAACCTACACTACATCATCAATTGTCCTTCATAGACATGTTGTACTCAGTATTCTACCATGCATTCACAAGTCAATGGCATGTTTGGTGCAGGCTCTAACAAATTAAAAGTTTTAATCATAAGCAGAAGTTAAAATACTCTCCCCTGTTTTTTAATAATCATTTGTTTAAACATTTGTTATTTTTGTCTCATAAATTATAAATAGAAATTATGTTTAAAAGTCTTACACATATTTTTAAAATAAGAAAAAGAAGTTATAAGCAACTCCATAAGTTGCATCAAACAGTCCCATAGACTATACTACTTCCATCAAAAAAATTCATAACTTTCACTACAAAAGTCATTACTCTAGTGCGTAAAGTACATTACTCCTTTAAGAATTCAAATCCTCTCTATTTCATGGATGGAATGAAATTGAGATCTAGATACCATCAAAAATGGCCATGAAATCTTGATTTAAATTCAAAATCAGATATGGAAGTTACAAAATTTATAATGATAGGGTAGTTATAAATCATTGATTTTGTATTTTAGTGAACCTTTATAATAATATTAAATCAAATGGAACCAAAAAGAAAACTCCAAAAAACACAAAAACAAAAAGCAATGACAAAACTACCAAAAAAAAGCCTTAACAAAACTCCATTAACAATCAACCAAAAAACATCATTATGGTTTTCAAAATCATGCAGAAATTACCAAAAATGAAAAACATAGTAAAAATTTAATAGATTAATTGTCTATATTATTAGGGGAGAATAAAGGAAAGCGTTGAGTTTATGAACTACTACGAAAAGCAAGCAATTGATTGATGTATGATTGAATTGAAATTCCTCTGGATTTTGATTTTCTAGGTAAAATAATTTTGTTTTATAACACAGTAAAATGATTGGTTGCGAAGTTCGATGATTGATTAATGTATGATTGAATTGAGATTCCTTTAGATTTTGATTTTCTGGATAAAATAATTTTATTTTAGAACAAAGTGAAATGGCTGGTTGCAAAGTTCGATGATTAACGACACCGTTTTGATATGCAAAACAACTAAAAGGGTTGTTTGTGTGGCTGCTGGGATTCGAGCCCAGGTCTCCACGGCCACAACGTGGAATTCTTACCACTAAACTACAGCCACTTGGTGAGGAATTGTTTATATTTTATCTATTTAATTCCTATCTAGTTTTCTAAACAAGCAAACTTAATTGTGATTTTTTTTTCTTCTTGCATTTCATTTTTCCTTTTGTCTTCACTTTTCCTTAAATCATATTCTCAATTAAATTTAAAATTAATACTATCCTTTTTAATCCTTTCATCCATATTATAAAATTATATACTACTGGACTACCCTTTTTTTTTTTTAATAAATAAAACTTCTTAAAAGAGAATGAGAATTACTAGTAATAAAAATCATGTGTCAACGTTATTAATATGTTTGATTACGTTGTAAACCTTTAATCAAAAAATAGAAAATTTTAAATATTATTGGCTCAAATTATTATTATTATTATTTTAATTTTTACCCTCAAAAGGTTAGCATTGTAAGATTTCTCCAAGAAGTGAGAAAATTGAATTGTAGATATTTGTCGTGAATATATAATAAAAAATCACTTTCCTATTTCAATCAATTCTAAAAGAAAAATGACTGGTAACTCGAAAACCTTGGCTCGATTGTGGCTCGATTTACAAAACGACGTCGTTTTGTATTTTTTTTTTTTTTCTTTTTTTCTTTTCCTCGTCTTCTTCTTCGTTGAACTTCTTCTTCTTCGTTGAACAGGAGAAGAACAGAGGGGAAGAGGAGGGGAGAGGGAGAAAGAGAGAGGAGAGGAGAGAAGGGCCCCTCCTGTGCCTCCGCCGCCGCCGATCGTCTCAGCAGCTCCGATCGTCGCAGCAGCAGCTCCGATCGTCGCACCCCGCCGCAGCTCGTCGCCTCCGGCCCCGCCTCCTCCTTCCCTCCAGTGGTTGAATGGCCCCCTCCCCTCCAGTTCTCCTTCTTCCTCCTCCTTTCTCATCCTTCTTCCTCTCTTCTTCTTCTTCTCCGATTCGAGCCAAATTCGAGCCTCCGAATTCGAGCTACGAATCGGAGTTGATTCTAAAAATTGAATTCATGGATCAAAATCACATTTTCTTTCTCCTCAACTACCTATCCTAATCCATCCAATCCTTGCGGAGTTAGCCTACCATGACAATTTTAATAGTCAATTTTGTAGACGTTGAAAAATATATATATGTGCAGAAAATTAATTACTAAACGGTATTAGTTTGAAATTATATTTACTATTTATTTCATTAAAAAAAAAAAAAAGAATACAATTAAAAGCGAATTATACTAACAGTTCCTATAATTTAGGCTTCTATCACTTTGATTCTGACTATTCAATTGTGACACATTTGATCATAAATTTTGAATTTTGTTTAAAATAAGAATAATTAAAAATATCATTGCTCAATTTTAGGGGCGAAGTCGTCAATTTTATAAAATATAAACAAATTTGACAAAAATAAATATAAAAAAAAATATTTTAAAATTTTTAAAAATAATTTATACCACCGAAGATAAATTATATAAAATTGATAAATATTTTAGACATTTATTTGTTTATTTATTTTACCAAATTAATTTTTGTTATGTTTTTCGATGATAATCATGTAATGGGTGATTGTTAGACTTTAAATGTGTAATCAATATATTTAATATATGAAATGTTTGTAGTGTTGAATTTCTTGATTTAATGGATTAGTTTAATAATGATATCAAAGTTGTCGCCATATTTGACTTTTGAAAAAATAGAAACTAATTTAATGAAAATAAAAACAACCACCTGTTACATAATCATCATCCAAACACATAGCTTTTAACCTATTTTGTGTCACATCATTTCTCATAACTTTTATACGTTTTTTTCAGAAAAAGTAAAAAAAAGAAAACCAAAAAGTCAGCTTTTAACCATCTTCCTAAAACAACCCTTTATCTTTAGTGGGTAAAAATAATTTTTAAAAATTCTAAAATACTCTTTTGACATTTATTTTTGTCAAATTAGTTTATATTTTATCAAATTGGCGACTTTGCCCTTAAAATTGAATAATGGTATTTTCAATTGTCTTTATTTGAAATAAAATTCAAAATTCAATATCATATGTGTCGTAATTGAAAAATTAAAGATCAAAAAAACACAAAATCCAAATTGTAGAAACCATTAGTATAATTTATAGCGATCCCGGTATTCTCTTACTGTATTTGTTGTATTCCGGACTTTGGTTCTGCGGAGTTGGTGGTTGTATATCTTGTTGTCATCCTTTAATTTCATATGTTTGAGTTTTAGGATGTATTGGACAGGGTGGTTACAGGTTGGTTAAGCCTTGGTTTCAGTTCCTTGTTGCCCAGTTTTTAGGCGGTACGCTCGAGCGGGTCTTCTTGCGCTTGAGCGGGTTTACACACTCCAAGTATTTCGTGCCTCTGCAAAACTTCTACAGGTGTGTTTTTCACGCTCGAGCGGGTTTCTTTACGCTCGAGCGGGTATGTTGACGCTTGAGCGGATAATACTTTGTCTGTGAAAGTTCTGGGAGGGGGAAATATACGCTCGAGCGGACTGGTTTTCGCGCTCGAGCGAATGTACTTTATTATTGTTTCTTGGCGCTCGAGCGGGCCTTCTTGTGCTTGAGCGGGCCCAATTTTTGTTCTTGACGCTCAAGCGTCATGTTCTCCGCTCGAGTGGGAAAGTCGTATATCAGTTGACAGTTAGGCTGTTTTAAATCACTTTTACTTTCCATTCTCTCTCTTACTTTTCGAAAAGAGCCATTGGAGAGCTTCTCTCACTAAAACCTCCACTTCTCTCTAGGTATTGATCTAGTTAGAGTAATCTCTCACCCTTTGGCCTTTGTAAAAAGTGTGTTGATCGTCGAGGGCTACATTTTGATCTGAAAATATTAGGTTTTGGAGCACGTTGAATTTCTTCATCTTCTTCCTTTGAGCTCCGAATTTGAGGTAAGGATTCCTACTCACTCTTATGGGTTTTGACCTAGATATTGAGCATGTGGTTTAAGTGTTTTGATTTTTGGACTTAGGGTTTCAAAATGTATAAAAGAGGGTTTTGTGATTTTGACTCATAATATGTATTTTGGGACTCATAATATGTATTTTGGGTCTCAAATTGATGATATAGTTGTTGGTTGTTGATATTTGAACCTTTGGGTTAATAATGAGAGATGGGATAGAAAACCCTAAATTATATATAAATTAACTGATATAATTAATTCGGGAAAGTTATGGATTTGTGAAATTGAGTTGAATGTAATGATATTGGTTCATTATGAGTTAGAATAGTGGAGTCGAATTAATAAATCGTTCACTTTTGGAAATGCGGATAATTTATCTGTTGGTGCTTTTATTATCTGTTTAAAAATAATTGCTTTTGGCTACCGGTGGAAAGTAGTCTTGCTTATTGTAAACAATGCATGATGATTAGGCAAACTAAAACTAATCAATTGGATATGTCATCGAATATGACGGTTGAAAGAATACATTAATTTTATGTATTGATTGATTATGTATATGACCTATTGTTTATATACGTTGTGTGTGTGGGAGGAGACATGGGACGTACTCCACGGTTTAGGGGAAGATAGGAGATGGACCTCTAAACCGGATGTTGTTTGGAAGGAAATAGGGGATGGACTCCGTTGATACAGCGCTAAAATATGTATCTGTTGAAGTGTTGATATAGCTCATATGCTTATCTGTTGAAGTGTTGATATAACTCATATGCTTATCTGTTGAAGTGTTGATATAGCTCATACACCTATCTGTTGAAATGTCGATACAGCTAGTATGCTTATCTAATACGAAGTGGGAAATGTTTAATACGAGTTATTATCTCATTTAAGCTGTTTGGCCAAATTCTGAGCCGTAGTTGTGAATTGAAAACTGGATAAGAAATGGAAAACGAAAAGATAACATGGATACAGTTATCATGTAATAGAAATGGTTTATGAATTGATTTATGCGAGTTAAACATTTATCAATTGCTTATGTTTTAGTTACTGCCCATATTGTGTTTAGCATATCTCTACTGGGCGTTGGCTCACCCTTTATGGGACATCATTTTCAGGTACAGAGAGCATGCCACCTCCAAGGACGTAGCTTGGGAGGCTTGGGAATGTTAGACTGTTTTGTGTTTTTGGTTGTATTACATGTATATCAAGCCAAGGGTTTTCTTTGTATAGAGTTTGCACTCTTTTTTGTAACCAAGTGTTGACTTGGAAAGTTGTAAGCCCATTTTGTAAAGGTTACTCTAATGGAATACAATTATGCTTTATTTTCTTATGTCTAAGCATGCTATTATTGGTTTTATGGGTTTATTTTGAGAGTGTTACATAATTCGTCCCACAATTAATTAATGTATCTATCTGTTAAATTTATTTTATATATATATATTAATGGAAAATTTGACGTTGTGTTTGGTTTACCTTTGGAATTTCAAAAGCAAAATTTTCAAATCACTTTTCAAAATTCATAACCAAACACATATTTTAAAATTATTCAAAACTCAATTCAGAACTCTTTTAATGATATAGTGTTGAAGATGTTTAGTGATAGAATTGTTAAATTATTTTTATAAAAAATCTAAAAAAAATAATTTATATATTTAAAAATATCTAAAATAAATATATATATATATTTATATATTTCAAATAGCAAATTGTAATTGTCAAAAATAAAAATAAAAATTAAAATTGCATGACGTTCAGGAGGATATTCTGGCAAACAATTGAGTAGACCTAATCCACTATTTTCAAAAGTTAAAATTCAAAAATTCTTTTTAAAATTTATAACCCAACAAATCTTTTTTTTTCAAAATTCAATTCACAATTTTACACTTAAATATAACTCTAAAATCAAAATTTCAAACTAAGGCCAAGTTTGGTAGTCCCCAAAAAGTCAAAAAGTCAAAAAGTAACTCAAAAAGTTAAAAAGTTAACACTATTCACCAAAAGTCAATAATTACGGCTGCACAACTCCCAATTCAAATTTTTCCTTATAAATCAATTTTTATAATTTTTTATTACACATTTTTTCATAAAAAATCAAAAAATTAACCAAAACATTCATATTTTCAACCTCAATTTTTTAGTTTAAAAAGACAAAAAATACACTTATTTAAGACACCCCAAACAACCCATAAATCAAACCCAACGTTAATAATTAAAATTAAAATTTGTGTGTAAATCTAAAACTGAAAGGCTGCCGCCAGTTCTCGACACGAGGGAGAAAAAGTAGCGTTCTCGAAGCTCACCGTAGGGTGCTATGCTCTGCTCTCTCTCCCTGCCATGGCTTCAACTTCAGCACCTATTCACTCAATCAACGACACTCCCACCAACGACAGTAGTAATCCTGCTTCCTCATCTTATTTTCAAAAAACAGTAAGTCTCTCTCACTCTCTCTCTATTCAAAACCCTCACATGTTGTTTCTTTGGTTTGATTTCTGCTTTTTTTAATAGGTTTGTTTGCATGATTGGTGGTTGATTATGGCTGAAAATGACTTCCAAGGGAAGAGACTTGCCGTTGCTGGCCTGACCTCTCGAGAGTAAGGCTTTTTTTTTTAACTCTTAGGGTTTTTTTTTTTTTTTGGGGGGGGGGGGGGGGGGGGGGATTTCATTTGTATGTGTCAATTGTGCTGTTATGATTAGTGGTTTTTTAAGTTTTAAAAAAATTATGCTTTTAAGCAAAATGTGAGTTAGGAATGGTGCAAAGTTTTAATATGCCCATAAGAAAATGAGCTATCACATGTTTTTTTTTATTTTTTATGGATACCATATGAGCGGCTTCTTGAATAAGGGTTTTTTTAACTAAGGGCCTCTTGATTTGAAATTATTTGAAGTGTAAATTCAACAACCATGGGTCTTAAATTGGAACTTAGAAATGTTGAGGGAGAGGGGAAACAGACAAAGCAATAGTGTGGTAGTTGAAATAAGCGAATTCAGGGATTGTAGTTCCCAAAGGTGAACAGAGGCCTGACAAAAATGCACCAAGCTTATCAAGCCACAGCCAAAGTGTCTCACTATACATGGGACTCCTTACAGTGAAGCACATGCAATGCAAGGCACTCAAGCATGCCTTCTTTGTAGGTTCCATGCTCTTGAAAATCACACCTTCATTTTCCAATTATTCAATCCATTAATGATATAAATACTTTAGCTTTTACAGCAGATGATTTTTTAGCATGGGGTTAAAATGACAAGGTTCTTTGTTCAAGTATTGATATCATACTTACCCATATGCTTCACTCAATCACAATGTAATAGAAGTGATCGACACAGGGGATCCTCTAAGGTTGTGTTTGGTTCATGGATTTGGGGAGGGGTTTGAAAAGGAAAATATTTCACATACCTTTTTCCCTTTTCCCTTTTCCTTTTCCTTTTCAAATCCATCCCCAAATCCATGAAGTAAACATAGCCTAAGTGTTCCAATGAGCGGATCGACTCTTGGATGAATGTTCAATGTGCTTGGAGAGCCTGTTGATAATTTAGGTTATGTATATACTCACACATCTTCTTTTACTATGCATTGGTACTAGTCTATCAGACTTTGCTCCAATTATATTATAGTTTATGGACTAGAGAGCATCAGTGCTTTGAGATTATGCTTCAATTTGAGTTTACTTTCCCATTGATATTCATCCTCTATATCAAATGTTTGGATGCCAATGTGTCTTACATGAAAGATATTTTCTCTGAATGGACAATAGTTTGCTACTTCCTTGTTGTCTCTTTAATCATAATTTTTCTTTTCCATAGACTGTTCATTTGAAATTCTAGCCAATTGCATTTTTATTGTTTTAATTTCTTGTTCACTAGCTACATACTTTTGAGGTTGTAATTTGTTTTAAAAATGTTTAGCTGATGTGGGACTTCTAGTGCTTTTGTTGTCCAATATTTATTTTCTTCTGTGCTGCAGGCAACAAGCTGTGCGAGTGTTCTCCTCTGCACCAATTCTTAAGAGATATGATGTTTTCACTCTTGAGACAGTTGACGGGATATTTGTTCTTATCAAAGGCTTCATAAACAAGGATCGCACAAAAGAAAATGGGTTTCCCTCTGAGGTATGTAAATGTTTGTGTTTCTTCCACTTTCTTAGATTAGGTGATTTATATGGATTAAAACATAATTTAAGAATGGACTAACTGGTATGTCACTTAGATCTTTTGCAGACTATACCATAAAATTCACCTATGTTTTGTTATACAATACAACCATTTAAACCTGGATCCTGTCATAATAACAGGTCAAGTGAGATCATTTGATGACCGTGATGGTCATTGAGTAAGATAATGCTTCTTAAGCTTAGAGCATCTGGTTCAAGTTTGGCTAGTTGCCTTTGGTTTGGGAGAAGCTATAATCAGTTAGGCAGGTGTCATGCTTGACATAGTGAAGCGCTTAGTATGTGTTATTAGTGTTGGTTGATACGCAAATTGAGTTGAGACTTTGTATGCGTGGGTTGAAAATTAGTCATTTCTGTATGCATACTTCAAATGGTAGAAAGCAAGTCTTGAATGGTGGAATCCTGGCACACCATGCAGTCATTTTTTTCCTGTGAGAAGATGCACACATAAAGGCTTTTGTGTTGTGTAACGGTTGCACAAGCACTGGATTTGGCAAATCTAGAAGTTGTGATTCCAAATCATATGTTTATTATTTCATTTTTCTTACATATAAATTACTATGAGAGATAGCAGATTGACTAAATAAAGTATCATGTTTTTCTCATTTTTTATTTTCAAGTAAGGAAAAAAAATATGCAAGAAAATCCGTCTGTGTCTAGATCTACTGTATTCATTAACACATGTCATTGGGTTGCACTACTGCACGTTTTGTTATGTATATTTCACATAGACATAGCTCAAGGTTGTTTTTAATCTTTTTATGAGTAATGCAACAATTATATGTTTCCAATGACGTGTGTTACAACTATGCTTGCAATTGATGACATGCCAAATTGAAGTTGAAATTTTAGCTCGTGCTCTGGATAGGTGTTCAATCATTTTGTATTTGGTTTCCCTCCTCACTGGGAGGAATATGCTGAGAAGTGTTTGGGGGAAGCATTTAGCAATGAGGATGTTTCAAGAAGCACCTCGGATCATGACAAGTTATCCACAGATTCAGGAAGTAGCATACACTATGCCAAATTGTTTAGATGTTATTAATTGCCAGAATTTGTTTTTTTTTTCCACTTTTCCAGACTGATCAATTTGACATTTCTATATTAACATTGTCTCATATTCTTCTTGCTTGAAAATTTTCTTCTGTTGCAGGTATTGCTGATTTTAGTGAAGGAACTCCAAACAGAAATAAAAAGGGCATCAGTGAGGAAAGGCATGATAGCAGTGACAAAATGGATTTGAGTTCAGAAGACTGTGGAAATATGTTCTCAACAAAGAAACAACATAAACTCCAAGATGGTGCTTCTAATGAGTCTTCAGCTGAAGATCCAAAAATATGCTCTTCTCAAGTAGTGTCCGAGATGAACATTGGTAGTGCTTCAACTGGTTTCGACCTGCAAAATCATGTAACTGACTCATTTAATGGCGTTGAAGATGAATGTCATGTCAACATTGGTTCAGGAATCTCTAATGGTGGCAGCAAAGGTACTGTAGAAAGATTTCCTTTGACATCAAAAAATGTGGTTCATCCAGGTTCCACAGCAGGTCCAGTAAACCGGGATGTTTGTGATGCGGAAAGTGATACCATAGACCCTCCTTTATCATTACATTCTGATAGGAATACTGTCAATTCATTTGAGGTTGACATTGCAGTGCAACCAAAACATTTAGGCAGTTGTGTGGCAATATCTTGTGAGAGGAAAGACCTCTCAAAAAGTGATGGGAAAGGGAAGAAAAGGACTAGGGGTGAGTCAGAAAGAGAAGGATCAGACAACTTCATCATTTTGAATGATAATGTCAATTTGGATGTTGCATCAATAGAATCTCCATTACGAAAAAGAACCAATGTGTCCAAAGCTCATAGGTGTAAATTCACAAAGGCTGTGCCTTTGGAGAATTCAGGTATGAACCTGAAATCATCAGGTGAAAGGTCAGAGAGTCCAAGAACGAATTACAAAGATGAGGAGAAGGTTATGTTGGGAAATGTAAGTGCAAACCTTTCTACAATTAAATTATCCCTAAACCCTGAAGCTGGTAAGCAAAGCAAGAAGACGAACAAGGCACTGAAGTCTTCCATTGGGCTTGGTGATGCAAATCTGAAAGAAGACTTGGAAATTGGAGTCAGCAAGAAAGAAACTAATGATAAAAAAGCAAGCAAATCTAGGGGGAAAACCAAAAGAAAATTGACATATGTTAGTAAGCTGTGCCCTGAACTTCTACATCTAAATTGCTTTGTTCACCTTGATCTAGAGATGCTAATGTTATTAATATATGTACATATGTATAAAATTTTCTTCTGTTAGTTTGATATTAGCAATTTCCCCATGCCTTAGAACAAGCCAAGTTACATGATGCTTAAATTATCAGGCAATATTAATATATTGACTATGTTGTAATGCTATTTAACTTGAATAGAAGTTTAAGGTTTTTTGCTGCATAAAGATTATTTCTGTGGAACTATTGGAACTGGTCTTCATTATTATGATTGAAGATCATCAGTAGAGAAAAAATTGGAGCATCATTTACCTCTGGAGTGAAGTTTTTTTTAGAATTTCTTGATGTTATCTTTTAACTTTTGGATATGTATTTTTATTGGCAATTATTGATTTAACCAGGTGTACTATCTTTTATTTTTCACATTTTTTCTTGTCACAGTTTAAATTTTTTTTTCTTGTTTTTATTCAGGAAAGTCCTGTAAGCCAGGGAGGAACAGAGAAAGCATCTTTTATTTCTCCAGAATCTTTGAGTTTTAAAAGATCTAGATCAGGTAAGTCTGATCTATATTTCTCTCTCTCTGGTTTTTGGTGTATATATTTCCTTTCACAGTTAGCTAACTATTTACTATTTTGCTCAATTAATTCCCAATCATGACAGGTTTATTGTTGTACAAGAGCAGTGGGGAATTTGGATGAAAAAATTTATTCCAATATGCTTTTCTTTACATTGTCCTAATATTCTTTGGAAATGAAAGAACAATAACTTGGATTTCTTTATTCACAATTTTATTTTCAGATTGGTTCTTGCCCATGCACTCAATGTTGATTATTTTGCAGGAAGACTACTTCTACCCACCCTACAATTCTGGCGCAATCAAATGCCGATTTATGATAAGGTTTTTGATGATTTCTAGGCTTATGAGTTGTTCTTTACATTTGCTTTACTTGCATTGAGTGGATGGCTGGATGCAACTCTACTTTATGCACACACAATTCTGCACTTGTGCAAAACTTTATTCATCTGATAAGTTTGAATGTGGGGGTTGTTGACAATTTTACTCCACCTGATTAAATTTTCTTATTGAGTTGAAAGTTTCTATCTGTAGATACTAGCCTCTTTGCACATGCAATGTGTGTGCAAGTAATAATGTGCGAGTAATCGCTAGGGAAGATGTGTGGAAGTTTTATGTAAAGCTATTTCTTGAAGGTGGGCTACTTGATCCTTCTTCTCCAATTGGCTTTATGTAAAGCCATATATTCAATTGCCTATTCACATCCATTTTGGTCTTCCTTTTGTCTTCTTTGCAACTTCAAATTGGAAAATTGTAAGATCTTTGTTGCTTAATAATATTTTCTGCTTCTTTCTTCTAAGGACACTTGCACTTCATTTGTTTTCAGGATCGTCAAATTACTGGAATTCGAGAAGGGGAAGGTCTTCGTGGTGTAGAACCATCTAGAGGTACCCTATAATTATGACTTTTTCGTGCAAGTTAAAAGATAATCTGTCTCCGCATTTTGACAGTATTGTGGTAGGATATACATTGCAGTGCAATTTGTACTTATTTTAAAATAGGAGAGACTAAATGCACAGCAACAAAGGCTATATCCACAGCCCTCCCTCACACAATTGGACCACTCATGTGCGGAGGGAGGGCTATTGAGTGTGTTGTTTGGGGGGGTGGGTATAAATGTTTCAGGATCAGTCCTGCCATAGGTTTCTTAGTCAAGAAGTCGATTGGATCCCAGATTTTTTTTATAGAACATATCTTCCATTGATGCAAATGGTTTGTTCTTTTTTAACTATTATTTTTTTTATCGGCTTTTTTAACTAACATTTTCGCATGTGTAATCATATATATATGCCTGCTGATCTTGGAGATTGACTGCTTATTTTGGATCCTATGGCATTTTTTTTTTTTTTTGGGAACTTTGCCAGTGTACAAATTTTAAGGATAGCTTGCTTTGTTGGCAGGATGTAGATCTGAACCTCAAAGATAAGCTTGTTGCAGAATCTTCCCCATGAAAGGTAGATAAATTTGATTTTGACCTTGTGGCGAACGGAGAGATGTAAAAAATGCTTAAATAAAAATCCTGGTCTTTTTTTTTTTTTGGGGGGGGGGATGAGCACAGGAAGAAATCCAGGATATCATCTGTTAAAATTGGAAAGATTAGCTATTCGGCAATCTAAAAACTAGGAATACAATCACAGGGGTAAGACATTTTCGTTGTGGTGGGAAGTGAACAAAATATTGTGCACAAGCCCAAAACATGTATCGCAGTAAACAACTCACTCACCTATGTTGGAACTGTCTGCTTTGATGGCATTCTCTACAACGGCAATTGTGTGTTAGACAGTATTAATTGGGCCTAGACTCTTAGCATCATGCATATTTTTGTAGAGCTTAAGAGAGCACGAGAAGAAACGGTGCATTTCATTTTTTCTTTTTTATTCAATTTTTTTTTTTTACATAAAATATTCTTCTTATTGGCAGATTGATAAAGAAAATGAAGATATGGCATCCAAAGGAGATGAAGTCGATACCTAGATCACTGGGGGTGCATGTATTTGTGTAGGGTCTCATGTAGTTTTTATTTGTACAAAACAACCTTCTATTTTTCTTTCCTTCTTCTTTGTATTTGTATGGGGTCTCATGTACTTGTATTTGTATAGTATTAGTTTTTATAATGAAGCCTATTCAGTCAAGAAATGGTTTTCAATTGACTTATAATTTTATTTTGTTTCAATTTCAAAGCTCAAGAAATTTTATATAGGTCAATCCTTGCTATCATTTACTTTCTTGTTTAGCCAGATGCTTGATAACATTTGTAGCCCAATGGTAGACAAGTATAGTAATTTAGTTGTGTTTTGATTCACGTGTGTTTTTCACAACATTGTGATTGAATCGGTTTTCAATAGCAAACAGGACCTTTTTAGCCGTTTCATGTGGGGAAATAGTTTTTTTTTTTTTTCTTTTTTTTA
This sequence comes from Camellia granthamiana, assembly GCA_036172215.1. Classification (NCBI taxonomy): domain Eukaryota; kingdom Viridiplantae; phylum Streptophyta; class Magnoliopsida; order Ericales; family Theaceae; genus Camellia; species Camellia granthamiana. The sequence goes on from CM069905.1 coordinate 13,768,265, forward strand.
ATTGAAAATTGAACTTCTATGAATGTTTTAGTAAAACATAGGAGTAACATTGTTTGGGAAACTCATAATTTTAATGTCTTTTTTTTTTTCTATTATAATAAAAATAAAAAATAAAAAATAAAAAAACCTCTAACGCTGTGTTTTAATTGTGGTGTTTTAATTATGAATTCAGATAGAGATTTAAAAAAGAAAATAAAAAAAATAGATAAAATATAAATAAAAAATAATTACATTTTATCCATATTTTTTCTTTCATTTTTTTCAAATCCCTACTTAAATTTAAATTTATAATCTAAACATAACCAAAATCAATTCCTAGGAAGATGAACATGTAGTATTAGGTCACTCCACAAGCAGAGAGTTCTGCTACTCATTCCTTCCCTCCCTCCATCTCTCTGTATGAAAGTTGAATGTAAATTTAACATAGCAAACTACGTAGACATTCACACCCGATCAATTGAAGAAACTGGAAACATTAAACTCACAAATCAATGAAGTCATATCTCCATGAATAGCCACACAAAATCAAAAACAATAATCTCACAAATCAATACAAGTCCCATTCTTCATGGATACCAAAAAAGTAAAATTCAGCGCTGAACTTCTAAAACATTCAATCTTTATTAACATGGAAATAGTAACAGATTGATGCTCAATCCCAATGCATGAAACACGGCACTGAACTTGTTTCTACATCAAGCATTCAGAAACTCACCTGCAAACCACAGATTTTTACCCGTTAACAAGTGTGAAAACACCCAGAAAACAAGTGTGAAAACACCCAGAAACTGCCTTAAAATCTACAGCGTTGATAAATAATAATAAAAAAAATCACGAAAACAAATATGAAACGGGCAAAAGCTGCTTTATAAAGTATCAAACAAAGATCTTTACCAATACATCAAAGCTCTCACCTTAGGACTCTTGAAACAAGAAAGATGAATGAATAGCCATAATTAAGTAGCTCACCAAAGAGTCGAATTATTAAGTGTCAATAAAACAAAGACGAGAGCAAAATTTTAATCTGTGAAAAGAGAAAATACCTTCGAAGCTCGCTAACCGCATGTTTGGTTTGAAGGAAGAAACAAAAGAAGAGAAAAGGGGAGAGGAAAACAGGATGGACATTACTACCTGTTTGGTCTGAAGGAGAAGGGAGGGAATGGAATGAGGTCACGATCATTCTCCACAGCCCACTATGCCCAAAAAATGGTCAAACAACAAGTTAGATAGCAATCAATAAAATCTGGCCAGCAAAACAACAACACTGCCCTCCAATAATTCACCCCTCAACCGTTTCATCTGCCCAATTATGAGTATAATGATTAAATGATTTTAAACTATTCCCTTCCCTTCCCCTATATCCGTTTTCCTTTCTTCATTTCTCTCCTTTCTGTTCGTATATTTAGTGCAAACTGCCAACAATGGACTACGTAGATGCCAACGTGGGTCAGGGGGCATTATACTTGGTCTATGTTGCAGATAATCATACAAATCTCATATGAGTTTCCCCACTTATCTTCAAACCATACTTCTAATTAATTCCCCCAGAATGTGGGAATCTACTAGCATTTTAGTAATAAAAAAAATAGAATAATAACCACAACACACCCTTTTGGTGAATCTGAAGCCCTGCTTCTATGTTCTTGTGACACATAGTTGCTAGCAATCTTAAAAAGTAAGTACTTACAAGCCTCAAATTAGAAGACAACTTTATCTAATGAAAGGAAAGCATAAAATAAGTCAATCGTCACTCATCACCATCACCACCTTCCATCTAATCTATGAGTGCACGACACCACCACTGTAATTACAATTACAACACCAAAAGCACCCCAATATTCACAGTTTGTTAGCTATTGAGATTCTCCAACCGTGATCATGCCATTTGCAAGCATCACACTTGAACCTCCCCATGAGCAACCACTTTATCAAACTTTCCACAGACCATCACAACTCCTCAAAGGTTAAGCCACCACCATCCCCAATTTGCATATATCCGATATTACACCACCTCAAATCACTTCGTCTTGTATCATTCTACAGCATGCTCCATTAGACCTAATCTACCACCAACCCACATTCTATAATTTCACATTTCTGAGATCACAAACCATGTTCCTACTCAAACCAACTGAACATCCACATTTTAGACCAAAAATGTTACTCCATCCATCCCATTTATGTGCCCTAAACTTTGAAGAAAGCAAGTTATGATTATAATTACAAATAAGAATAAAAGTTCCTTTTGTCTTATTTAATAAATATTGGGAATTGACTGTATTTAAATATAAATGTAAAAAAGGTTATTAATTAGGGAAACTGATGGTTAAAATTTTTAACTTTACAAACTAAGACACATAAAACGGGACTTAAAAAAAATAAAAAAAAATTGCACACATAAAATGGGACCCGGGTGGTAGAGTTTAATTTCTCCAACCACATCTTCCATTTAAACACATTTTATTGGGCAAGAATTACATTGCTTACTGAATTTGAAAACTTCAAACTAACTCAAGTAGAAGTTGTTTTCATAAGAACTTTAGATCCTTAACTTTTGGGAAAAAGTGTGCCACATTTTAGGTGCAATTTCAATTAAAGAACCCTTGGTGTCAATGCAACCACAAGAATTCTCTTTTATTTCCTACTATAGTTGTCATGGAATGGAAACAGTAGCACATAAGCTACGGTATCTTAATGTATGAAGAAAAATCTACAATTGTCCATGCATCTTTACAATTGTTCTAACATGACTGCACGCGTTTACAAGCCTTGCAAAAATGCACAAGGCATAACATAAAAGTGACAGAACAAACACATGCAGTCCTCTTTTCGACAAGATTTAGTTCAATTGAGAATTCAAAACGCCATATCAGGCTTTCATTAACACAATTCATGATACGATCAACATTCAAAACCATGAATTCCAGTAGATCTGACAGCAAAATTTAGCAAATGAATCTAGCAATATTAGGTTTATCCATCCATCTATACACCGAAATGTGAACCCTAACTAAATGCAGATAACAAAAAGTAGGATAGATTTCGATGGAAATTAGGGCAAAATGAGAGATTCACCTCTTGTGCCTCTGCACGAAAGGTGAGTTCTTTGCATCCTCCTCTGCAATACGATTCCAATATCAATTCGATTAACAAATTAGGTTTTCAAAAAAGTCAAATAATGAAATGATCAGAGAGAGCGAGAGAGAGACGGTACCGGTGAGGCCGAGAGATAACTTGGTGATGATTGTACCAGTTATGGCGAAACCGACCAAGAAAGGCCAGTTCCGACGCCATTCTCTCCGGAAGAAAACAGGCCATGGATCGAACTTCCGCATCTCTCTCTCTCTCTCTCTCCCCCGCTCTGATCGCAGTTTCAATGGCTTGGTAGACGCTCTGCCCCGTTTGTCTTTAGATGGGAGGTGATTGATATTGAGTGATTAAACAGCCATCCTAGGTAACCCGAATTTTTATGGCTTCTTTCAAAATGGTGGCGTTTTGACACATTCAGCGTCCGTTTGGCAAGGGCTCATTGGGCTCATGAGCGACAAAAGACAAAATAGGCTCATGAGTCACAACAGACAAAACATCACATCCAACCCCATAATCATTACACTCTTCTCTCACAAAAAAAGTCAAAAAAGTCAAAAAGCCAAGAGCCCTTCCCAAACCAAGCTTTTGAGCCCAGGCTCATATAGCCAAAAAAGCCAAAAAACCAAAGAGCCAGCCCACTTCCCAAACGGAGGCTCAAACGGCTGTCTTTATTTACGCACCACTTTTCATTTTAATGAATATTATTTAAACGGATGTCTCTATTTATACATTATTTTTATCTTAATAAATACTGTTAATTAATTTATTTTTTATTATAATATTAACCTAATATAAAATGATCACAAAGAACAAAAGGTTATAATACACAACGTAATACACACCAACTACTCATTGGACACCACACTCAATTTTGATTTTTTTATTTTTCACTCAATACACACTATTAATTTTCAAATATTCTCAAAATATCTCCATCTTCTCTAACCATAACCCTAACCATAACCATAACCCTAACTCTAACTCAACCCCGCAACCGTCACCCTATTTTCAAATTTTCAAAGTGACATTACCCATTGGCAACTGTTGGTCCTTGTTAATTGAAAGTGTTAAGCCTAGTTGCAAATCTTACCATTGATTTGATAGAGAATACGATTATAAAGAAAGATGATAAAGAAAAAAAGATTCGTGAAACCCATTCCAAGTAATTGGATATATGGGTTTATTTATGTGAGTTTTACATGTGATTTTATGAAAATCAAATGAAAGCATAATAGGTATTGATATTGATTTGAACCCCTTCCCCCTCCCTAGGACCTTCGGTTGGCGGTGGAATGTTGACATATAACTCACATAGCACGGGTGTTATAAGGAAAGATAGAATAAGAAGTGAATGTCTTTCGGAAATTAGAAGTTGCATTGACTGAATATGATTTTAGTTGGTTTGGCTTTATGAAATATAATCCAACTATGTTGGTGTGAATGAGATGACTGGATCCTGCGCTAAAATAGATTCAAGAGGAAGGCAAAAAATAATGTTGGTTGATGCTATGAGACATGATATGATTGCCTTGGTCTCAATGAGGGTATGGCTTTAAATAGAGTTGAGTGGGATGAGTTATTTACTCAAGCAATCAAGTGGCTGGGATTAAGCAATCGAAGGATAAAGATGTAATAAATTTTTTTAAGGAAATGGAATATTGAAGATTATGGGTGGGGTGTGTGAGTAAGAGTAAAGATGGAAAATTGTAGGTGGGGTGTGTGAGTAAGGGTAAAAATGGAAGATTGTGGTGTATATTGAGCAAATTTCTTATTTATCAAATTACTAAAGGTGTGTCTTGAGTAATGGTGTGCCTTGAGATGGAATGTGGTGTGTAAATAGAGGCACTCCTTTCAAACCATTTGAACCATACAAATTTGGGCCATCAAGCATTTTTCTTAAGTAAAATGGGTAAATTATAAACACACCGTCTCACGTTTGGTTAAAATACCAATTGCTTTCTGATTTTAAAATTATAAATATTCTCATATCAAAATTTTTTATTTAATAGAATTAATTAAAAAATAAAATTCATAATTATTCTTTTATATAATAATAAAATTATCTAAATTATTAATTGAAATATATTTCTAACATTATTAAAAAATGTTAATTGACTTAATAATTTATTAATAAAATAGACGATTCATTATGAAATTAGAAACCTCAGGGATAGAATGTAATTTCCAGACATATAGAGGACAATTCGTATTTTAATTAAATCTCAGGGGATATATTTGTCATTTACTCAAGTAAAATTGTGTTAGTTTTGATGATAGTTGTTAGGACCCATTCGTTTTCAGATATAGATTGGGTGAGATTGTTAGTGAGTGGATTATTAGTGAGGGGATTATGAAAATTGGTCTTCGTTTGATAACCAGTGAACTAGCAATAATTCTTGTTCGTTTTGAGATATGTGAGTGGGATTAGGGTGTCTCTATTTACACACAATCTTTCATTTCAAGGAACACCATTTTCTAAAAAAATAATTACAAACACACCACCCCTCACCTCACCGAAAATGTGTCGCTACCGCCATCAGTCCCAGCACAACGCCAGCCATCTCCTAACTCTCCACTTTCGTGATCCCTCTCCACAACCACTTCACAACTGATATCACTCATCTTCCCGTCACCCTTTTTCACCCCACCGTTCTTCCCTCTTCTTAAAACCACCGCAACCTTCTCTTTCCAACCAGAACAATCGTTATCTCCTTTACCTTGTGCACAACCACTACCTCTCCCACTTTCTTATTCTAAAATCGTAGCCCTCTTCCGCCACTCACCACTGTTAGATCGTGAACCACGTTCGATATGCAACATCCGAACTTGCAATTGAAGTTCATTCTGCAACTTCCGAACATCGTAAACCAATTCAAAAGACAATATCAGAACATCAATAATTTGTTCGACGCTAGTTTGCTGCCACTATCTCTTCACTTCTTCGTTGAATCTCACTCTTTCTCTTGCTTGAGATTTGCAGGGTTGGGGGTTGTGGCATTGACAGAAGAGGGTTGAGGAAGGGTTAGCGGGGAATAGAAAGGAATTTAGGAGAATTGACGAGAAAAATAGATGGCTAGATAGGGGAAGAGACAATACCAGCAAGGGAGAAAGAAGGGGACCGGGAAGTGACGGTACAGGTGACAAAGAAGAGATGGAAAGGGAGAGGAGCTACACTAACGCAGGTGACGGAGTTGGGTTACAGGTGATGGTGCTGGTGGTGGGGTGTGTGACTAAGAGTGAAAATGGAACATTGTGGTGTGTATTGAGCAAATTTCCTATTTTTTAAATTACTAAAGGTGTGCCTTGAGTAACTAGAGGCACCCGTGGGATTAACTAGTAAAATTTAATAAATACCCTTGTTGCATTACTATCAAATTGGGGAATTGATAATGAATGGATTATGAAAAATTGTGTTTCTTTGTGATATATTTTAATATTAAAAATTATGTTTTATAAAAATGTATAAAAATAATTATGTAATAACGAGAGAACAAAAAAAAAAAATCAACCTTGACCCATGGTTTTCCAAAACCAATCCATGGTCTTAAACAGTGTATTGAAAGATTCTATTCACTTAAATATTGGTTCATTCATTATCATCTCTGCCTTCTCTGTTCAAAAAAAAAAAGTAGAGTTTTGCTTTCATTCATCAACAGAGCTTTGCTGATAACGCTGACGAAGAGTGAGAACGAGATCACCGTAATAACGCCAATCATCACCATCAACGACAACACCGATCTTCACAGTCAACAAGATTTTATTTTTCTTGCAAATTTCAATTTCAGAATTATGAAATACCGTTAAGTTAGATGATGTGGCTAAATCTTGTTATGGCCAAAATTGTCTTTCACATTGTAATACCAACGGCTTCATCTCTAATACCAAGTCCCCTGGGCCTATGCTAATCCGCTTGTTGGAGGGGATTTAGAGTCCGTTGGGACTATGACTCCGTTGGCTAAAAAGGAAAACAAACAGGAACTTAGGGAGGAGGATCTCACTGTTAGTCTAATCCATAAGTGTAACTCGGAAAACAAATAGACCCTTAGTGTAAAGATTGTTAAATTATTTTTATATAAAATAATAAAATAAATAAAATCATGGTTTTTACTTAATAAAAAATACAAAAATATTAAACATTAATGTTTAAAATGTGTTGCCCAACAAGTAAAAATAAAATAAAATTGCACTCGACCGGTTGACCGGTCGAACGTCTTCCCAAATGACCAGAAACACCATAAGCCGAACAATAACACCTTAAGTCGAACGGACTAATTTTTAATAGCATCTCCCAATCTAGATTCGTAATCCGCTCACTAAGACCTTTGGTAGTCCGCTTGCCAAGGCCTTTGGTAGTCCGCTCCAAATTACGAATATGGAGCTCATATTGCAAAATAAATATGATATTATTTTACCGTTCCTCACTTTGAGTCCACTCTGGACTCCTACAACGGAAAACAAACGAGGCCTCTAATGGGTTGGACTGACGAGCTGGCTCCTACGGACAACTAATAGAGCTGCAAATGTCCAAGTTGTTCATGTTCAGCTTAGTTCGTTTTAATACTTCTTTGAGCTTACTTTATTTGATTAAATTTGAATGTAACTTTTAGACTCATTTAATGAGTCGAGCTCGAGTAGATTCAAACTTGATTTGATGAGACTCATGAATATAAAGAAAATAAATTACTAATGACTTGAGATTAATTAAAAATATTTAACAAGTGTATACTAATAGGGTACTATATGGCATTACCTTTTACCGACCATAAATGTATATATTCCCTATTGTTCCCCAAATACCCAATAATATGCTTTCTATTTCATTACATTCCACCAATCACAATAATAAAAGGTACTATATAGATATACCCTATGGGCATACAAATCTCTCTTGACTTCAACAATGCATAAGGCTTCGTTTGATTACAAGAAATTTAATAGAAAGTGAAAGTGAAAGAAAATAAATAAAAAATAAAATATATTTTCTTACAAATATTTGATTAAGGTGAAAATTTTGTTAGAAAAAGATAGAACAATTTAAAATTTTAGTTATAGATAACTCACATATTCAAATTTTTTATATTTTTTTTACAAGAAATTTAAAATTAGTTACAATGCTAATGTGGGTTGTAGAAGAAAATTAATTTTCTTCTACTTTCTATCCCTTTCAAGCTAAACAAATTCATAAAATTTAACTTTTTTTCTTTATCCCTCACTTTTTACCTATTTCATTCTAAATAAATTGAGTTTGAGAATTTTTTTATTTTTTAAATAAATAAATTATAATTTACCATTACAATCAAAACTTAATATTAACTCTTTTTAAATAAATAAATTCAACTAGCATGTCAACCGTGCTATGTACGGGATAAAATAATATATTATTTATTAAAATATGATAATTGTATTTAATTTTTTTGTATTTTGTCTTTCGTAAATAAAATTTTATATATAAGTTTAAGAATTTTGTTTCAAATGTTCCTTTACTATAATATATAGTATATAGATTAAAATTGTTGTATTGACAATTAATAATTAAAATTATGTTTTGTTATAAAAAAAAATGACATAATTCTAATACTTGACTATTTTAGAATAAAAATATATGAATTTTTAAAAATTGTCATATTAGTTTTTGAAAGGAAAATAATTAAATAAATTTTAAAAACTTAATGAGTAAGAAAGAATTATCGTAATATGTAATTTAAAATATCAAAAAAAAGTTAAAAAATGAATAAAGACTTTAAAAAGATGTGATTACAATTAAAACTAATGCCATATTTATTAATAAGTATAATTTTATTTAGATATTTATTTCTACTTGGGTGAAGTACCAATAAATCACCAATATTGATCTTATGAACTGTTTGGTCCTCCATTTTTTTTTATGGACTCAAAGGTCTTATTCTAGTGTGAATTACATAAAGGGCCAAAATATGTGGTTTCTCATAATATTGAAATTACTAAATATAACACTTCAAAAAACTCCCTAGTGTATTTTTTTCTTTAAACGTAATACTCCAATATAACATTCAAAAAATGTATCACTCTAATGTAATACACTCAAAAATTCTTTAGTATATTTTTTCCAAACGTAACACTCAAATCAATGCAACACGAAAAAAATTCTTAATATACTTTTATCAAATGTAACACTTCAATATAACACAGCAAAATATTTCTTAGTGCACTTTTCCCAAACATAATACTCCAATCAATATAACATACTAAAAAATTCCTTAATATACTTTTCTCAAACATAATAACATAGCATTCTAAAAAAAATTCTTAGTATACTTTTTTCAAATGTAATATTCCAATCAATGTAACACAGAAAAACTTCTTAGTGTACTTTTCCCAAACGTAACACTTTAATGTAACACACTAAAAAACTCCTAAATGTATTTGTTGGCTTTTTGGCTTTCGAATGTTATTTTTGTAATTGCGAGCGTGCCAGTAAGGATCAATTAGTCCTTACAGAAAATTAATTGCCAATCAATTATCAGATGATTGTGTTTTAGTTCTTTCAGCCTCAATAAAGAGGACTTTTACTGGTGGCTTGACTTAGGAGAATTAAACAGATAACAATGAATTGAAAAACAATTGAAGTATTTCATTAAGATGAAAAGACTTACAATGATTCAAACTCTGCCTCGTAGAGGTTTACAACAAATCTACTTGGAACTACTCCTATGAAACGAAGTGCAGTGCATGAATTTTAAAGTACAGTAATGTAAAGAACTGTAAATGTAAAAACTGTAAATGTAAAACTGGAAAGGAAAAATAAGTATAAAGGACTGGTTTTTTGGATCTGAGTTTGGGGGTTTTTTCTAGGGCCTTCTTTACTATTTATACTGCTCAAGAATGACCATCGAATTGTACTTTTAACCGTCGAACTGCTCCTTCATGATCATCGATCATGTTGCCCCAATATTAGCTCCATTACGCCATTACTTGCAATTAAGCTTCCCTCCTAAATTTAAATCTGAAATGCGAGTAACCGTTGAAACCACGTTACTTTGTATCTCTTTGTTGATCCGCTGCTACTCAGATCTCTTACTAACCAATACCAACTGCCACGTGTACGACTAGGATCGATGACCTGAATAGTCTTCCTATATTACCCTTATTTCGCCACGCGTCGAATTGTAATTGGCTTGTACAAAATATGTTGCCAACATTACCCCCCGCACTAATATACCCAATACTTGGTGATATTAGTGGATCAAAGTCTTTTCCCACGTCTTAGAACGTGCATGGTTTCCAAAAATGCAACTGTCATTTATCATCTGCATTAAACTCCCTTCCAATCTTTTGAACACCTCCACCACCTTAGTATTCGAACAGACTGGTACACTTTTTATGCCCGAATCAATTATCCCCATCATTGATCGAGCACATGAAGAGTCATATGATGATGTTGTTCCTCCTCAAAAGTGTCACGATCCGCTCCCCGTACCCAAGAGTTAAGTATCGTGATGGCCAGTAACTGAAGTTACCTCCGGCCAAAACTTAAACAAATAAATAAATGTGAGCGGAAGAAATATTTAAGTAAGGGTACCAAAATAATCATCGGAGCTTCTATTTTTATGACAAAATTTACTGACCAAAAAGGTCGATATTTACATAGAGAAATATCATAAAAATACTGTGTGTGTGTCTATTCCGCGGCCCCGCTTCAGAAGCTATTTCTGAATTGCATGTTTCCTGAAAATTGGTAAAAACTATAAGCACATGGCAGAGTGAGAAACATTATACCAAGAGTATAAGGGACACGAAATAACCATGGATCGTTAGTTAGCCCAAAACGTTTACATAAACAAATCATTTGAGTAGCAGAAACTGAAATATATATATTATAATAATATATAACCATAACCACGGACAAATCATTTAAGTAGCAGAAATAATATATAACCATAACCACGATACAGAACATAACAGAACGGAGGTCACTGAAGTGACAGTCAGAACAGAAGTACGGATTCAAGAGGTGGCTCGTTTGGATTTTAGAGGTGGCTCCCACAATAATGTAGCACTTAGCTCCGCACAACACTTTGTTCCGCACAGAACAGAGGTCAATGGATCCATGACAAACAGAGGACCACAAAGTGATCAAATAGAGGCCAATGGTTATTTAAGTCCCCCAAGGCGGGGGACTCCAGTGGTGGTACTTACAAAACATAATTGTATATAAGGTCATAGCCAAATATTCTTTAAAATATAAACAAACATATCTATGGGTTTCCTTTTAAGCAAATAGGGTTCAGATATAAAACCACGTAACTGACATCTTCATAAAACATAACTTTTATTAATATACTAATAAAACATAACTTATATAAAATAGATTTTGGTAAGTCAAAACATACGTAAACTATATTTTGGTGACTCAAGGTATAATATAACTCACCTTAACTTTAATACCTTACTCTTTCTTTTCACTATCAAGGACCCTTTCAGCTTCCACCATTTTTCCTTTCTCTCATCTCTTTTCTTTCTTTGTCCTTTCTTTTCTTTTCTTTCTTTCTTCTTTCTTTTATTTCTTCCTTTTCTTTTTTTTTACGCAGGTTGATCATCTCCTTCCTATTTAAGAGAGAAGGACGCCACAGGCGCTCAACACGTGGCAGGCCCCAATCATTTCACAGATTCGATAATTAATTATATAGATTCGTTCTTATCCTTAATAGATATTTAAGATAATTACCTTTTGACCCAATATTTTAATATAATTATATAAATAATTTAATTTCTAATTAAATTATACTTTATCTTATATTAACATAAAATTAATTATTTATTTTAGTACCACATCCATTATTATTATTATTTATATTATCTATATTATTATTATTTATATTTTGACCCCTAAACTTTTAATAATTATATTATTTTACAAAATTACGTATAATAATATATAATAAATTATATATTTTTCGAACTGAGATTAAATAATATTAGTATAAATTCTACAGAATAATTAAAAATCTGGGTTGTTACAGAAAAAACCTCCATGCATTAATTAGCCACCTTTACCCACCCTTCTATATTCAGGTCATGGATGCCTTTGCAGATTATCAACCCTTGGACTTCGAACATATTGCCCTTAATCCTTCGATTCAGAAACTTACAAATATGGACATGGGAAGGTCTTCTTCTGACTCATCCTTAGACTACGAACAAACTGCTCTCAATCCTTTGATTCAGAAAGTTGCAAATATGGACATGGAAAGTTTTCCTTCACAACCCTCTGCATGGGATAAGGCTGCAACTTCTTCCTCTTCTAGGGCTTCTGACTGGACAAACTGGTCAAAACCTGAGGCCTGTGATTTAAGGGAGCGAATCAACCATCACTTTATTGAGTTTACTGATCCTTTAGAATTCCCTTCCTATGCGTGAAGCTCGGTGGTCTATCCTTACGTGCCCATTGACCACCGACGCAGTTTGGAGGAGAATCTGCTTGTGGCATGGTATACATCTTTCATGCCTTCAAAGACAGTGCATGTCGCCCGACGCCCAGAAGAGGCACAAGGGTACAATCCATCATTCTTAGCCCAGAAGGCGAAGATTTATTCTTCTGACTGGCTTGATTATATTAATGCCCTTGTTCCTTCTGCCTTTGCTCCACCTCCTGAGATAGAAGCATCCATACCTTCTCTTCCGCCAAATCCTTGCTGGATAAAGAAACTGAGGCTTGTCCTCTCTGCGGATAAGGTCTTTCCACCTTACAAACCACCACCTTCCCCTATTCCGACTGAGCGGAAGCAAGCTCAACTTTTGCTCGCGGCTTTCTCCCATTTGCCCTTCAATGTTCTTGAGGACGAAGTCCCTCTTAAGAACCTTCAATGGACTTGTGATATTCTGACTCGGGGTCACGTCCTCAACCTCCTCGCCCAAGCAGAGCTTCACATGTTTTTGGACCAACTTCCATTGCTTCTCCACTGGCATCGGGCCTCTATGACCACCACATAATCTTTAGACCAACTTTCGTCCCTTCAAATTCATGCCCAGTACGAAGCAGAAAACTTTATTGAAGAATTTGATGATTTCAAGAATAAAGATTCTGCATACTGGGATGACTTAGATATAGACGAATTGGAACAAGGATTGAGAGAAACAACTTTCGAAATAAATGCTGAAGAGCTCTTTTACGAAGTGAGAGAACATCAACTCATGCAGCCAATGTTAGAAGAAATAGAGGACAGAATAAAGAAAGAACAGAAATTCATTGATCATAATTGGACTAAATTTCATGATCTTGTTATTTATTCTATTCTCTATTTTTATGAGCTTGAATTTGTACCCAAATAGCGCCATTCGATGTAACTAGTTTTGCTTTAATACCACTAAGACTTCTCTTTGTTTGATATGGTTTGATCTTGTCTCCATTTGTCTTTAAAAGCAATATCAGAGCTTCGAACTGAACAATCTTTTTCTTCGAACCTGGATTCAATCATTTTAAATGAATATTAACAAAAACGATCATGAGCTTTTCTAATTTGTGGAATGCAGTAGATAGTTTTTGTTGTTTTTCTATTTAGGATCCATGCTTCGAATCTAACAACCTTACTCTTCAAAACTTGTTTCAATCATAACCAACATATGGTCAGTGATTTAGTATGATCAATCAGTTTTAAATTGATCTTTTTGTCTTGAACAATAGTCCATACTTTCAAAAATATGGAAGCTCCTTTTGAGGGCTGCACTGTTTTAGTTTGAAAAGACAACTTTTCTGAATATATATAAACAAACTATTGGTTTTGATGTTTCGAATGCCAATTTCCATTCTTAAAGGATTTCTAGTTTTACTTCGAAGAACATCACTTTCATTGAGAAACCTAAAACAGGTCTTTAATCCCTTTGAAGTAAACGAATACTTGAGCATTCTTGCATCCATTGGATACGAAATATGCTTCGAAGCCGGCTTCTTGGTTTCGAAGCCGTTGTTATTGGACTTTTGGGCGCCAAAATCTGGTGTGTTATGTTTTGAATTCCAATTCTCATCCTCACAGGGTCTCAAGTTTCACTTTGAAGGACATTACTTTCATTGAGAAACCTAAAACAGGTCTTTAATCCCCTTCGAAGTAAATGAATACTTGAGTATTCTTACATTCCTAAGTATGGAATGTGCTTCGAAGCTAGCTTCATAGTTTCGAAGCCGTTTGTTATTTGACTTTTGGCGCCAAAATCTGGCTTCGAAGCCAAATATTCTACTTCAAAGCTGGTATCAACATCTGGGATGTGTTTTCCCTCCAAGAGTATCAATATTGAAGGAAATTCTTCGTATTCATACTTTTAGTACTTAATGAATTTATGCGATGTGTCTTTCATATATAAAGGCTTTTGAAACCCTTTTATTTCGCATTCTGAAATCTCTTGCTTGCTCAACATACAAACCCTTTATCTCTATTCATCTCCCACTTCTTTCTACTCCCCTTTTCCAGCTTCGACTTTTGAGAAAGCGTTCTATCAATGGCTTCCTCTTCATTGAAAGTGCCAGTTGTAGAGCGTGTGAGCCCATCTGTAGCCTTGAAAAGGCTCATTGATGTAGAATGTGAAAAGTACAAGGATGGGGAGAAAAGTGCCATCGACGGACGCATCTTTATCCCTCGTCGTCATGTACAACAAGACTATGTGCTTGGCCCCATATTCAAAGAGGTTCCTACTGAGTTCCCAGCTCTATATCCTCGTCTGGAAGACCATTGTCTCCTTTACGAAGGTGGCCTTGACTGGAGGAATTGGAAGACAAACCGCCCCCACCGATGCTGGCCCACGGTGAGACCGGAGTGGCAAGAATGGTATGATCGAGTTGTCCCTAGTAAGACCCTGGACCTTCAAGAACTCTGCCTCCTTGACACCCTCCGACTATCCAGGTTAACCATCTTAGAGGACCCCTTCTTAATTCCTACTGCTCTGTGCTTTTGGAATTCTGTTTTTAATTTCTTCCAATTTAGATGTGGGATGATGGCCCCTACTGTTCTTGATATTTGCCATCTTTTAGGATTATCTCCCATTGGAACTCCCATTAGACCAGATTATCTTGACCTAGCAGTCCCTTTTTCCCTTCCCTCTCTTTACTCTTCCCATAGTGATTTTGTCAAGGCTGAGAATAGAAGGGAGGGTCTTGTGACCGATAGGGAATTCTTCTCTTTCTTATTATATTGGCTTTGCAAGTTCCTTTTCTGCACCTCCTCTCAAAAAATTACGCTTGAATTTGCCCCTCTTGCTAAAGCCCTTGTTTTACAGAAGAGGGTAGCTTTAGCCCCATACGTTATAGGCCACGTATATAGAGCCTGCTCTCTTTTCTGTGAGAAACCCTTAGATGTCAATCAAGGGGGACCGATTTGGATTCTTCAGCTTTGACTTTTTGTTTATTTTCCTGAGTTGCAATCCAAATGCCTTAAATTTTTTGTACCAGACCCTCCTACTCATGGCATGAGGCTAGCTAATGCTTCACTTTATCCTTCTACTTTTGCTTTTTACTTCTCTTTCTTCCACCAACTTCCAGCTTCTCCTCCTTCCTACTGCTTCCGTCCCTTCGAACCCCCTATTATTGGCCCACTTTGGTTGAAGAATTTCCTAAATGATAGGCTCTGTGCCTCACCTGCTCACAAAGATATATGGGCTTCCATTTTAATCCCCAGAGAATTGTTCATTGGTACCATAAACCCCAGAGCTTAGAAATGCATTGCTGAGCCCTATTGTCCTGCACAATTTGCTAGACAATTTGGCTTCTCTCAGGGGGTCCCAAATACCCATTTGTAGTAATACCAATCTAAGTCTTACCACAAGGGATGTGAAAGTTCGAAGGTCCAGACTGGAAGAGGCAACTTCCAAATTTATATAGGACTTAATCGATTTTGAGTATACCCCATTCCTTCCTCAAGGTAACATTTTGAAGAGATATCAAAACTGGTGGGTGACCAATATGGAAGTGTACTTGGCCATTTCCCCACAAGACCTACTGACAGTGTTGGATGTGCCCAAGCCCAAAGGAGCTGGAGTTGCTACTTCTTCCACTGTTTTGACCACTTCAGTTCCTGTGTCTGCCTCTACACAGTCTGCTCCTGCTGCTTCAACTCTTCCTAGAGTTACTCGAGCCACCTTGAAGAAAGGTATATTCCCTCATCTCTTCTCTTTTTACCTTCTTTATAATGCTTTTAGTCTTATCTTTAATTCTTCTTTTGTGAAGGTGGTGCAGGTGCCTCACAGGGAGACTCCCCTCAAAAGACTCAGGCTCTAAATTTCCTCAAAAGCAAATGGCAACAAAAGAAAAGGAGACTTTTACTTGAGCTTGAAAATGAAGTTTTTGAGGTGCAAGCAGAAGAAGAAGAAGAATTAACTCAAGAGTAAGAGTCTCCCCTGAAAAGAAGGAAAAGAGCGACCGTCCTTTCTTCTGACTTAGTCCAAGATCCCACACATGAAACAACTGTCAGAGTAGAGGAACTCACTTCTGAAGAATCTGAATCCCAAATTGGAGAGAAAGAAATTAAGGAAAAACATTCAATGCCAATACAAAGAAAAAAGAGAAGGAAGCATGGTTTTCAGACCCGGACCGGCCCGGCCGGTCGAACCGGTGGAACCGGGAACCGGTCCCCTCTCCGGTCCGGAAAACCCTCAAGACCCGGGGTTGGCCAAAAACCGGTGTTATTAGTGAAAACCGGAATAATCGGTGGTCCAACCGGGGAAAACCGGTGAACCGGTGCCGGTTCGGTGGACCAACCTGGTTGGGTTTTTTTTTTTTTTTCGGTTTTTTTTCTTTTTTCTTTCTTTCTTTCTTTCTTATATATATATATATATATATGTATATATTATATCAAAATTTTGACTAAAAATTCATACTTCAAGAGTCTCCTCTCATGAGGAGGAGTCTCATTGAAAGCTTGAAGAAATAATGAAAGTCTATTCCTATTTATAGGAAAACAATTGTTCAAAGAGAACCTAAAAATTGAATGCGGGATTTAATCAAATTGTTTGAATCTTATTTGATTGGAGGGAGAGTTGAAAATTTTATTTCCCTCCAAAATTAAATCTAGCATTCAATCAAATTGTTTGAATCATATTTGATTGGAGGGAGAGTTGAAAATTTTATTTCACTCCAAAATTAAATCTAGCATTCAATCAATTTGTTTGGAGGAAATGTTAAATTTTTTTAATTTCTTTAAAACTAGTGACTTTTTTTTATCAATTATGACTTTATTAAATATTATTAGTAAATATTATGCAACACTTTTTTTTATTATTTCAGTAATTATATATATTTTTATTTATTTATAATTTTTAATTATATTTTTAATTATATAATATTAATTATGACGTCACGGTTCGACCGCTTCGACCCGACGGTTGAACCAGTGACCCATCCACCCCGGTCCCTTTTCCGGTTCGCTCACCGGTCCGGTTTTCAAAACAATGGAAGGAAGATAACTGTCTCTCCTTCTGATTTTGTCGAGGACCCTGTACATGAGGCAGCTGCTAAGGCAGTGGAACAAGAGCACTCTAAGGCCATAATTGTCTTTGAGAGAGCTGAGAAGAGACAGCAACATCAATTCCTAAGAGATGAAGCTGCTGCTGCTGATGCAATTCAAAAGGATGTTACAAGAAGGCAACACATTGCTGAGCACTACTCTCTTCGAAGCTTTCCTATTGCTGCTGTCACTTCTGAAACAAGTAACTTCTTTAAAGCCTCTACTGTTTTCCCTTGTCGAATTTTTGGGTATTGAGCCTTGACATCACTTTGTCCTTCTCTTCTTTTGCAGCAACAACTTATGAGCTTATTCTTCCAATGAGGACTCCCTCAGTTTCAATTGAGGTTGATCAGATGCAAAATGTGAAGGCCATTCAGATAATACTCCTACTTTCTAGGCCTACATTCCATGTACCCCATTTGAGGCCAAACATTCCTGCACTTTTTCCCTTTGGATTAAATCCATATCTTCCTTTCTTATCTTTTGATCTACTTTTATTCAATTCTTTTCCGAGCCTTGCTCTTTCCCCTCCCCCTAAGGAAGTTCCAACTGTTGCTCCATCGTTGATGATAGCCGATTCCCCTAAAGAGGGTGCTGGTAGCTCTCCAACCCATGGTTTATTACCTTTACCTACTTCCAGCTCTTCTTCCCTTGACGTATTGGTGGCTAGGACCATAGAGACTGCTGAGGATGCTCCATCCATTTCTCCTATCCCTATGCAGTCCTCTGTGTCTCCCACCACCACTCTTTCTGCACCCCTCATGTCCATGGACGAAGTAGATGTCTTCGAAGCAAGACTAGCCAGTCTCTTCGACATACCCTCTACCTCTCCAATAACTAATGATGAGGCCGAGCCGTTAGTTTTGGCTGACTCTTTGTTAGAAATTCTTGAGAGCTCCTCTTCCTCCAGTAAGAAGCCTTCCGCACCTCTGATGGATTTAGACAGTTGTCTGGAATTACTGATATCTTTTTCAAGGATTCTTTTCGAGGCTTTACAAAGGCCTATAATAATAAACGGCTTCCTGCAGTGCTGTAAAGTTATTGAGCAATCCAGTATAACTGCCTCAAGTCATCTATCTCAGGCAGCAGCTACTATCGACTTCTACATCAACATTTGTCATACTGCCAAGGCTGCAAAGGAGGAATTAGTGAGAGATCAGAGCATTGTTTCCACAGTACATTCTGAAGTCTCAGTGTTAAAGGAACAACATTCCTCTGCCTCCCACTTCCGAACACAACTACTGGAGAGGAAAGCTCAACTTGAGGAGGAGCTGTCTGCAGTGAATCAAGCCTTAATTCGAACTGACACCAAACTGTAGATCACCAACCAAGAATTGGCCGATCGAAAGCAAGAAATGACCACAGCCATTCAGTTGGTTCCCTTATTTAAGAATAGGAAGTCTGTTGTAAAAGAACAACTAAGGCAATGTAATGATTTTTGGATTAATTTATGGCAGAATGTATTTAACTCTTTGTGAAGAAAAACAAATTCTGATTTATCATTTGAGTGCTCTTGTGTTCTTTTGCTTTGACATTTATTCTACTCCTTGTGTTTCCCAAATAGTTGGGAAATAAGGCTTCAAATATCTGCCATTGATTTTTTTGGGATGTATGTATCCATTCAAGTTCCTCAAATGGTATGCCCCAAAAGGCAGGACTCTATAAATTTAATATGGTCCTTCCCAGTTAGGTGACCATTTACCAAACTTATGGCTTTTAATTCCTATTGGGAGTATTGTCTTCCATACCAAATCACCTTCATCAAAGCCAATGTATTTGACTTTCTTATTGTAATTTTTGGCTGCTTTCTTCTTTTGCAAGAGAATACTGTTCAATGCCAGAATTCTGGCTTCATCTATGCCTTCCAATTCCAAGCACATACTCTAATAGTATTGCTCAGGATTTAGCTGGTCTTGGCATCTTACCCTCAAAGATTTAACATTAATTTCCACAGGTAACACTACATCATGCCCATACACCAAGGCATAAGGAGTAACTCCTGTGCTTGACCTTGGGGAAGTTCTATAAGCCCACAATACATCCAACAATAAGTTATGCCAATCCCTAGGATTGTCTTCCACAACCTTTTGTATTCCTTTCTTCAAGGACTTATTGGATGATTTAGCTTGACCATTGGCTTGTGCATAATAGGGGGTAGAATTAACAAGGCTAATTCCAAACTCTGCCACAAAGGACTTCACCATTTTTCCATCGAACACAGTCCCATTATCAACAGTTATAGTTTGTGGGATGTAAAATCTATGGATTAAATCCTTGATGAATCCAATGACCTTAGTCTGGTCTACAGCCTTGTATGACTTAGCTTCGACCCACTTAGTGAAATAATCAGTAGCTACTAAAATAAAACAATGATGTTTCGAAGAGGGTGGGTGTATTTTCCCCATCATATCCATGGCCCATCCTCTGAATGGCTAAGGCTTTACCACTACATGCAGGTCAGTTATGGGCACATGCCTTATTGTGCCATGCTTTTGACATGCCTGGCAACCTTTTGCATACTCTATGCAATCTTTAAGGATAGTTGGTCAATAGTAGGAATGCCTTCGAAGCAACCACCTCATCTTCACACCAGGCTGATGAGCACCACAAATGCCTTCATGAACCTCAGCCATAGTTGTTAATGCTTCTTTTGGGCCCAAACATTCCAATAATAAACCATCTCCCCCCATTTTGTAGAGAGCATTGCCGTATATGATGTATTGCATGGATTGCAATTTAATTTTCCTGCTGGCCTTCGAGGATGGACCAGCCAAGTACTGCATTATTGGATGCCTTCAATCTTGTTCCTGTAAGTCATTATGATTGACTTCTAGGATCACATTCCTTTTATTTAAGGGTGGTATAGATCTCTGGTATGTTGTTTGGTTTATGTCCCTTTGAGTATTATCTCTCCTTTTGAAATTTGAAACTTTCTGAGCCACATCATTAGCTCTATTATTCAAGAATCTTGGGACATAAGTTACATTTGCTATTTGAAATTGAGAAAGCAGATGTAATGCAACAACATAGTATGGCAACATGCTTATACCCTGACATTTGAAAATTCAACCACCAATTGAGAATCTCCAAATATATCAACTATATGAACTTGTAGTCCAATTAGAATTTCCAATCCCACTATTAAGGCTTCATATTTAGCTTGATTATTAGAACAAGTACTTTCATCCACCTTGAAACCATGTGTGGTTTCTATTCCTTGTGGTGACTTAATCACTATACCAATTCTAGTTAGGCCATTGGCTTTCGATCCATCGAACCACATTTGCCATGGCTCAACACTAGCCATACCAAGTTCCATTATCTCTTGGCTTTCTGTTTGAGATAGATGATCTGCCAAAAAATTGGCTAAAACTTGTCCTTTCACTGCCCTTTGGAGAACATACTCTAAATGAAATTCTGATAAGGCTAATATCCATTTGCCAATTCTTCCCCTCAACATAGGTCTAGATAACATATACTTAACCAAATCTGTGGTTGCAATTATCAAGACAGTTGTAGGCAAAAGATAGTATCTTAATTTCATTGTAGCAAAATACAATGTAAGGTACAGCTTTTCTACAGCTGAATGTTTACATTCAGAAGAATTTAAAAACATACTAAGGTAATAAACAGCTTACTCCTTGCCTTCTTCATTGTCTTGGGCTAAGAAAGCTTCCAACAAATCTTCTGCTGCAGCTATGTACAACTTCAAGGGCTTGTCACCCTTTGGTGGCATCAGCACTGGAGGGTTGGCCAAGTAGGCTTTGATACCTTCGAAAGCAATTTAATGTTTTGCTGTCCACACAAATTCCTCTTCATCTTTCAGCCTTAATAAGAAAGAAAATACTTTAGTTTTCCCTGCAGTGTTAGAAATGAATCTTCGAAGAAAATTAACCTGTCCAAGGAACTTTTGTAATTCTTTCTTACTTGATGGAGGTCTGGTTTTAATGATGGCTTTGGCTTTATTCTGGTCAATCTGTATTCCTTTCTTGTGTACTACATAGCCCAAGAAGTTTCCAGATGATACGCCAAAAGCACACTTAAGAGGATTGAGCTTCAATTTGAACTTCCTCATTCTTTCAAAGGCTGCTTCTAAGTGAAACAGATGCTCCTCCATGGATTGGGATTTAACTACAATGTCATCAATATAACACTCTAAATACCCTCCAATGAGGTCATGAAAGATAGTATTCATAGTCCTCTGATATGTGGCCCCAGCATTCTTTAGGCCAAATGGCATTTTAATCCATTCGAAGGTCCCAATATTCCCAGAACATCTGAATGCTGTCTTGTGAACATCCTCCTCTGCAATGCAGATTTGGTTATAACTAGAGTGCCCATCCATCATTGATAAAATTTGATGTCCTGTTGAACTGTCTACCAACAAGTCTACTATAGGCATAGGAAACTCATCTTTTGGAGTTGCTAGATTCAAGTTTCTGAAATCAATGCATACCCTTATTTTACTATTCTTTTTTACCACAGGCACAATATTGGATAGCCACTCAACATACCTAGCTGTCCTAATAAAGCCTGCCTTGAGTAGTCTAAGAATTTCTTCCTTAACTTTCTGAATCACTTCTGGACTCATTCTTCTTGGTTTTTGCTTGTATGGCTTGAAATTAGGCCTCACAGGGAGCCTATGTTCCACTAATGATCTCTCCAATCCTGGTAGTTCATTGTAAGACCATGCAAAGCAATCTTTATACTTCTTCAAAACAACCAACAACTGGTCCCTATCTAGAGTATTCAAACAAGCACTTACAAATGTGGGCTGTTGTATAAAACCTTCTCCTAAATTTACTTCTTCTAAAGGATCTAGAATCTGATAACTTACTGAAGCTTCTTCTTTGATCCCCTCTGGCTTCGAAACAATTTTCTTACTTTGTTCTGCTCCGAGGTTCTTTAATTCAATATCCTTACTCTCCTCCTCATAAACAAAATCTGTCCATAAGGCCTCTTCCTCCTGTATCTCCTAGACTTTTGTTTCAATGTCCAATGCACAGTATTTGTCAAGGGCCAAAACTCTGGCCTGTTGCTACTCCTGCTTGCAGCCAATCATCATGGCTTATTTCTCTTGCTCTTGTACTCTCTAGACTATTGACTTTACATCCAATACTGAGAACTTAATTAAAGCCAAAGACTTGGCTTCTTGGACTTCATTTCTTTGCCTACAATCAGGCATCATTGTCATCCTTAACGACAACCTCCTCATCAGCACTCTCTTGGACTAAGTGCTTCAGGTGTGTTACTTCCTCATCAGCCGTTATTTCGGCTGAGCCATCAGGTTTCCTTAGTATACTGAGTGGTGTCACTCCCTCAATATACAGTTTGGCCTCTGCAAAATCTGCACAGGCTATGAAGGGTTGAGGATCGGCATCAATTTCCTTTGTTTCCCCATTGCCCAAGGCCATCATTATTTTCTGATGCAAAGAGGAAGACACACATTTGTTAGTGTGGATCTAATCTCTACCAAGTAAAGCATTGTACTTAGCATTGCTGTCGATGACGAAGAATGCTGTCATGCAATCTCTGGTTCCCACACTCAGGTTGATGGGCAGAATTCCCTGAGCCATCTGTTTGTCTCCAGCGAAACCAGCAATGGTTGTGCTAGTTGGGATTAACCTGGGATTCCTTTTTCCTAGTTTCTTCAAGGAAGATTTCGGTAGTAAGTTCACCACTGCCCCATTATCTATCAAGACTCGGTTTAATTGTATCCCATCGAAGAAAGCCTTGATATATAAAGGCTTGACATGCTGTGTCATAGAGTTTGAAGGATACTCAAAAGGATACGAAAGGTTAATGCTCACTTTTTCTTCACTCTCATATTCAGTTTCCATTAGATTAGCCATTTCGGAATCATCTTGCACCATACTCACTTATGAGTCTTCACTAGAGACTAGAATTTGGTCAATTTCTTGCCCTTCTTGGTTCTCATCTCCAGCTTGGCATTCATGCAGTAGTATGTGTACCATATTTACTAATACTGGAGGGAACGAGCCAAATTGGATGGCTGGCTGTGTCTGTTTCTCCTCTTGGCTACCTTGTTCAGTCACTTCAGAAGCATCCTCCATGTTGTACTCTGGCACTTCATTCCTAACAGATTCTTTCGAATGGTCTTTTCCGACTGGCTTTTCAACCACAAATGTTTGTTCTGCCATGAAGGCTTCGAACATTTCTTCTTCAACCATTTCTTTCTTTTAGCCTAAGCCAACTTCTTTCTCTGCCTCGCTATCACTTTCCATCAAAGCCTTCTCCAATCCTGCTAGACTGGATTTCTCTCTGGCTTTTAGTTCAGAATGAACTTTGGCCAGCTGTTTTCTACTACAACCCATTTTGCTTTTGTGGAGTTGGTTTTGGAATATGGTCTGACTTTGGATTCTTCTTTCTTTCTGTCTGGACCAATGAAGAGCTCTCTCCACTCTCTTTCAAGTCTTGCTGGTACTGAGTGTACCTGCGCTGAATTTTCTTCTTTTGTGATCTAGAAATTACAGGGACCATGTCTAATTCCTTTGTTTTTGGGTGCTTAAGCAATACCCAATTGTTGGGAGCTACCAAAGGAGGTTTGACTATCCTGCCTTGGTTTCCCATCACATCTCTTTGAGTAAACACTTCCCTAGGCTTGTTTTGCATCACAAACCAATCTGGGACCCCGGGTACCCATGAACTTACTGACCCAACTGTTGAACTGCTTCTTTCCTCCTTCGAAGCTACCTTCGAAGCTGTCTGTGAAGGCCACTGCTTGGCCCTGACTTCATGCTTTGGGCCTAACTCAGGCCTTCGATGAAGGTGTCCACTTTTTGTCCCGCGTGAAATTGATCCATGGGGCCAATCCCTGGCTTTGATCCTATAGACTGAACCCTTCTCCAGTCTCCTTTCAGAATGACTGCTTTCCATCCTGTAATAATTAGGTGATCTGGATTCATACAAAGGCCTCTTGCCTTTAAAATGCATTTTATCGACTGTTGGTTCAACCATCAATGGCTACTGCCTAACACCAGATGGATATGGCCTTTTATTGTAAGCATTGGTTGGTTTAGGACGTCTTTGCACATCCTTGTAGTACTGCTTCCCATCGATTGGAAACCCCTTCAACCACTTGTAACTTAGTCTGCACCTGGGACACATCCTTTGCATTACAACTGCTTCTAAGGAATCGTCATCCAGTGCTTCCTCATCAGAATCTTCCCCCTGGTGTGAGAAATCTTGTCCAATAACTGGTAGATTTCCAGTGTCTTTCTTGGTAGTTGTCTGGTTGGCCACATGCATCTGCACATTGACTTCTTCCAATTCTTTCAAAGACAGGTTCTGAAAATCTGGCACAATGACATTGGCTGCCGCCTCTCCAATTTCTGGGAATGGATTACTGTCGATTCCCATGGCCTTTTCTGTTTTGGCTGAAAATTTCAAATTTCCCTTCCGAATTTGTTCTTGGATCCTGTCTCGAAAAATAATACAATTCTTAGTCGAGTGAGACCAAGAATTATGCCATTTACAGTATACTTTTCCTTTAAGTTCATCAGGAGATGGAATTTTGACTCCTTTTGGTAACTTAAGGAAGTTGGCTGCAAGCAAATGATCAAAAATGTCATCTGCCTTAGTTAAATCGAAAGAGTATTTCCTGTAAAGGTCTTTCTTTTTAAACTGTTGGTCAATTGTTGTATCTTTATGAATTAATGCTTCACAGATTACAGGTTCTTTCCCCACAATCTCTGCTGCATCGATCTCATAATTAGGATCTCTATAATATATTTTATACGATGCATTATTTCGATCTTGTTCTTCCTCTAATAATGCTTCGTATCTAGACACCTTATAGGTGAGTTCTACCAAGTCTCTGAACTCAGTCGAGTCAAACTTCTTTCGAAGCCTAAACTCTAAACCATTTTGAGCCAATCTCACGAATTCTGGCTCTGGTAAGATGACTCTACATTTATTTCGAGCCCTTTTAAATCTGGTAATGAACTGAGTAGCCTTCTCATCAGGCCTTTGACTTAATCTCGCCAAGTCTGCCATGGAAACCTCTGGCTCTGATTGGAAGAATTGGGCATGAAATGCCTTTTCCATTTGTTGTCAAGTCTGGATAGAGCCAGGTGTAAGGTTAATATACCATATAAATGCTCCCCCAGTTAGGGAATTTGGGAATAACCTTAATTTCATATAATCATTATTAGTAAATTCGCCGCATTGAGCAGCAAACCTAGCAATATGCTCTACTGTTGATTGGTTTCCATTCCCATAAAAAAGGGCAATGTCTGGTATCCTGAAACCTCTTGGGTATTCATGTACCCTGTCTACCCATTCTGGATATGGTTTCATGTATACTAGAGTCTGGACCTCCCGAGCCATTGGTCCACACATCTCTCTAACAATGTCAGCAATTTGGTCCCTAGGGATCATATTTTGTGCCTGCTGAACCACTACTGGAGGGGCAAATGCAGGATTTGGTGCGCAAACTTGTGCCTGTGGTCCTCGTGGCCCATAAGGTGGTACATTTGGGATTGGTTGTCCCTGTGGTGCAGGTTGCTGTTGAGGGTGTGGGTAACCCCTTTGAGCCTGTCCTACGAAAAGACCTGCGAAAGGTGTTGGAACTGGTGTTGTATCTCTTCCATTTGTAGGAAAACCTTCCAACTCCCCGGGTATGAATTCGAATAAAGGATTAGTGAACCCCCTTGTGCCAGGTATGGCTTCGAACATAGGATTTGGAACCATTCTTATGCCATTTTCTTGTACTGGGCCAGATCCACCAAATTACATGGCTTCACTGTTAAGTACTGAGGCATTTTGACCTGCTATAGGCCTCGGAATAGGTTCGTACCAAGACTGAGGTGATGGTCTTTCATAGTTCTGATTAATAGTTTGACCATTAGAATATCCATTAACTTGCATAGGCTGTTTATCTCTAGCCAATCTTTGCTGAGGGACATTTGAAATTTTCTCGATGTGTCTTGCACTTGTTGGTCGGTGGTTATTCATTCGATCCAAAAAGGATGTTGCCCACCTTTCCATCGTGTTCATTAATTGCTGTCCCATAGCATCTACTAGGCTACCCCATGGATTTACTGGCTGAGTAGATGGAACAGTGGATGGTCCAATTCCTTGGTCTCATCCAATATTATGAGCATATGGTATTTCTTCTGAAGTGCTGGTCTGTTCGACCATAGGTTCTGATAAAATAGGAGTTTCCACAGGACGTGTTATCACATTATCCTCTGGATTAGGTATCTCTACCTCTCCTTCCACGCCTTCTCCCAAGCGTTCATTTTCTCCTTGTCTTCTACGTCTAGCCATTTTAAATGTGGTCCTACCGGGCGTGCCAAAAATATATGTTGGCTTTTTGGCTTTCGAAGGTTATTTTTGTAATTGCGAGCGTGCCAGCAAGGATCAATTAGTCCTTATAGAAAATTAATTGCCAATCAATCATCAGAAGATTGTGTTTTAGTTCTTTCAGCCTTAATGAAGAGGACTTTTACTGGTGGCTTGACTTAGGAGAATTAAACAGATAACAATGAATTGAAGAACAGTCGAAGTATTTCATTAAGATGGAAAGACTTACAATGATTCAAACTCAGCCTTGTAGAGGTTTACAGCAAATCTACTTGGAACTACTCCTATGAAATGAAGTACAGTGCAGGAATTTTAAAGTACAGTAATGTAAAGAACTGTAAATGTAAAAACTGTAAATGTAAAACTAGAAAGGAAAAATAAGTATAAAGGACTGGTTTTTTGGATCTGAGTCTAGGGGTTTTTTCTAAGGCCTTCTTTACTATTTATACTGCTCAAGGATGACCATCGAATTGTACTTCTAACCGTCGAACTGCTCCTCCATGATCATCGATCATGTTGCCCCAATATTAGCTCCATTACGCCATTACTTGCAGTTAAGCTTCCCTCCTAAATTTGAATCTGAAATGCGAGTAACCGTTGAAGCCACGTTACTTTGTATCTCTTTGTTGATCCGCTGCTACTCAGATCTCTTACTAACCAATACCAATTGCCATGTGTACGACCAGGATCAATGACCTGAATAGTCTTCCTATATTACCCTTATTTCGCCACGCGTCGAATTGTAATTGGCTTGTACAAAATATGTAGCCAACAGTATTTTTTTCAAACATAACACTCCAATTAATGTAACACACAGAAACTCCTTAAAATACTTTTCCCAAATGTAGTACTCTAATGTAACACTTCAATCTAACATCAGAAAACCACACTACAGAAACGTAAATTTTCATGCTAGACAATCAATACTTCAACCAACAATTCTTCCAAAAAGAATTTTCCACACCTCACTTTTCCATTCCCATCCCAAAAATGAATTAGAAAATTAGAAAAATGAATCATAAAAAAGCATTCACTTAAAATCAAATGGCATCAAAGCAAATAAATATAACTTTTCAAAACAAAAGGATTAATTAGTTCACAAAAAAAAAAACTCTTAGGACTAAATGGATCAGCATTCCCCATATGAGATTTATGAGTAAATTTTCCTTTACACTTGCTTATTTAAAACAAAAATAAAAATAAATAAAAATATTAATAATTATGAGTTTTAAAATATGATTTTATAGACTTGCTATATTAACTTTGGGAAGGAATATATTGGAATTTTTTACAAAAATTGAATATTAGTCATTGAACAAATCTTATAAGATTTTAAATAAAATTTACAACATGAAGAAATCAATGATATTGCAACATATGCATTTTAACAATTTTAAATTTTGAAAAAAAAATAGATTAGGATTTTCTTCAATTATCGTATAATATTTTTGTTTATATAATAATAAATAAGGATAGGTAAAGATATATTAAAATTAATTATAAATATAGCTATATTTAAAAAGATATGGTTTTGTATAATTATATTTTGAATTCCAGAATTTATTTTTTAACTACCTATATAAAAATATTTTAAATTTTAAATAACATATGATTTTTTTTCCTAAAAACATATGAACTCACAGTGGAGTAGAGAGAGAAATACTATAAAGTAAGAGAGGAGCTGCACATATTAAAGATAAATAATTAAATAATTGACTAACACTCTTAATAGTTTTGAAAAAATAGATTAAAAATAATATTTTCTTTTTATAGCTTTGGAAAACTATTATATGCCTTTGAAGTAATGTTCTGCCCCAACTATCAATTAACATATATCATGATATCAAAAAATATTAAAAGTAAATTTTTTTAAAAAAAAAGTAATGATATACAAACATAAAGGCTTTGGTTTACTGATTTTGAATTTTTTTTTCCAAAATCACTTTCTTTCTCTTACACATCAATCAATCACTTTTTCTCTCTCATCTCTCTTTCTTAATCATTTTTTCTCTTACACACATCTATTCAACTATAACAAAATATCAAATTATCTCAAACTCTCATATTCTAAAGCTATTTCCAAAATATACAACCAAACAAATCAAACAAAATTCTAAACTCTCTCCCAAAATTTCTTTTTGAAAATTTATCTCCCAAAACTAGGGGTGCAACTCGGGCGGGTTCAGTCGGGTTGAGAGGTTGTCCAAGCTCAGCCCAAGTTGTGCTGAGACCTGCCCAAGCCCGAATTGCAACCCGAGATTACCTGCTCAAGCCTGACACAAGTTAAATCCGAATTGCCCGAGTTGTCCAAATTATAAATGAATTTCAAATTTTTTTTTTTTGCAGTTACATTATTAAATTATTAAAATTTGACTCTATTTACAATTTTTTTTTAATAGAAAATTATTAATACCATTAAAACAAATAATTTATATAATGTAAGAGAGATGCCACTATAGTAATCCTTACAATTTATGAGTGAAAAAAAAAAAGAAAAAAAAAGAAGAAGATTTTATGTTATTTGTATATATAATATATATTCAATATGATTTAATAATATAAATTACTTTAATATCGTGTAATGGCTAATAATTTATATGTATATTTAATATTTTTATATATCTATATATATAATTCGGGCTTCGGGTTGCTCGGGTTGTTTGACGTCTTTGTCCAAGCTTGCCAAAATTTAATTCGAGCTTCTGAATTTTGTCCAAACCTGTATCAAATTTAAAAATATTTTGTCCAAGCCCTAAAAAAATTCGAGCTTGTCTCGGGTTGTTCAGGTTGAGCCCGCCCAAGTTACACCCCTACCCAAAACCAAACCAAACACACCCAAAACCAATAGAAAAAACTTATTAATAATGATTTTGTTTGGATTTTAATCTATCACTTTATAATAAGTGAAATGTTTTTATTATACAAATGACCCTATCATGCTATTTTAGTATAAAAATTCTAGTAAAACAATATTAACCAACAAAAAATAATTATAAACATAAAAACATATAATGGCTAGTTGAGAAGAGGGAGAAATTGTTACGACCCAAACCCACCCCTATAGGTTTAGCGTTGTAACTGGCTAATAATATGAGATTACCAAAGACCTGCTTAACAATAAATTAGTAATAGGGGCTGGCGGAAGCCTTTTACTAATAAAATATAACGTTCAATAAGTTGTGCGACTTAAATGAAACAAGATGAACTTTTAGATAAATACATATATACTCATTCATATAAGTTCATACCAAACCCATGTACAAAACATAAACATAGTTTAGGGAGTTAAACCCTAATAATAGAAACCAGTCATAACAAAAGTCTTAAGACAAAACCATGAACACTTGATCATAATTCCAAAGGGTGAATTCTAAACCACCCAAAAGCCTTGACGCTTAGCAGTTTGGAACCTCGTAGTGAGGCACGATAGTTGGCTTGGCAAAATAGGGTTCAGGTCGACGTCGCTAAGTCTAGTCCTGTGTTTGATCACCTACATACATATATAAACAATGAACTAGAGCCCAGTGAATAACAACAGAATAAATGTTTTGATAAATGATGTCCTTAAAGTATTTGAAATAATCAATTCAATGGTGGATTACTTGTCAATCAGTAGCTCATAACTTGTCATTCAAATTGCAGTCATATTAAGATTATAGCAGTCATACGTGGTACATCCAATAGCAAAACAGTACAGTAGGTCATAAAGACTAAACAGTCATATATGATGGCCATCAATACAATAAATAGAAGTTCCAAGAATTGGAATTGACAGAGATCTCTATAGAAGTAATAGTAATAATAGCAATAACAGATACTAAGGATGCCATGAATACAGTTCAGAAAACAGGACAATCATTCAACTAATCAGAAAATATCATTTCATAAACAGAACATTATATAAGTTAGAAAATACTTATAATTCGAACATATCTTCACAAGGTTGTTACTCACAGTTGGCTCCCTAAATCACATAGCTAGGATGCGGCATCTGACCTACAGAAGCACATTCAAGCATAACATGTTCAATTCATAATCAATTCATTCGGTTGGTTCTTAATCTATTCGGTTCCTTCATTACTTGTTCGTTCGATTAGTTCTATTCGCTCTTTAACTCCCTTTGCGTTCATGAAATGCATATGTATGTGAAATGCACGTGAAAACTATGCAAACGGAGGCTTGGAAGGTAAAAAAAGGGAAAGAAAACAAAACTGAGCTTGCCCTAAAATCTGCATGTGTGAAACTGTCACCGCATGTATGCTCCGCACATGCATTTAAAGTAGAAGGTTCAGCTTTCCAAGCTCTGTTTTCTGCACATGCGGGTCTCTTAGTCGCACGTGCGGTTCTGGGCCAAATTCTATCTGAAAATCTGCTACAATTTGGAACTTCTCCCTTTGCTTAATCAACTTCAATTTTATGCAAATCAAGGCCCAAAACTCTTCAAAAACATGTTAAATAAAACATTTCTAACTTCAAACTCTAACCATAACTTCAAAACAAAACTCAAATCCCCATGTAGGAATTTAAACCCTTGAAGTTAGAGTGTAAAATCATAAAACATAGAAGTTTGAGTTCAAATCTTGAAAATGCATGGAGTTTCCTCCTCAATTCTCATAAAACATGCAAGAAAACATAAATCTCATGAAAATATGCCATGCATGCCATGTTCTTGAGCTAATTCTTACAATTTCTTCCTTATCTATATTCTTTTCCAAAAACTACTACTCAAAGCTTAATTCCTTCTTGTTTGCACTTAGATTCCAAAGATTCATGAGTGTCACATCTCAAATTCAAGAAATTAGAGAGGAATTTTTACCTCATTTGGTTGAATTGCAGAGATCTTACTTTGGTTTCCTCTTTCCCTCTTTCTTCTTTCTTCCTCTAAAACTCTCTAGGGTCTCTGTCTCTCTCTCTCTTTCTCTAATGTTTGACTCCAACAAATATCACTAACTCCCTTACTCTCCTATTTCTTTTATTTACCTTCATGTTGAGTAGGGATGGATTTACCCACTAAGTTCCTTAATCAATTATAAGCTTAAATTAAGTTATGTCAAATTCACTTAGTCCTAATCCAATTTAGTCTAAGGTTTCGTTTGGCAAGTACTTGTTTTACCTTAAAATCCAAAAAGTTACTAAAAAAACCAAAAAACCTATAACCTATACCAAAAAGTCAATATTCATTTTTCTCTCTACTTTTTGTCTATATTTTTGTAAAAAACCAAAAAGTCATTTCAAATATATTAGTTTTTTTACTTCATATTTTAGCTAAAAAGTTATTAAAATAGCCTGTTCCCAAACAAGGCCAGCTAGACTAAACTTAATTATTCTATTATGAATTAGACTCTAATCACCTATCCAAACATTTAATTTTTTTACCTTATGGTTTAACAATTCAGACAAATCCAATTCATGTCCTAACCATATCTGTTCACAATAACATTTGTCAATTCACACATGACACGCAAGAATACACAGAAACACGCAAGCAACATATAATCAAGGAACCCCACAAAATTAACAGTTAATTAAGGAGGTGGTTATTACAAAAATGACACACAAAATATGAAATACAAAAACAAAATATAGTATATCTAAAGGATGAAAGAGTCTGTTTAAAGAATACAATAGACTAAATATAAACTAACTTCCAAATTGTCTTATAAAAAAAGTTATAAATAATGAGTTTCATCGTTCTATGAATGCAATAAAGGCTTGATATATTTTGAGAGGGAGGGGAGTTGAGAATTGTGTGCTTTTTTCTTTGTTTATTCCTTTATTTATTTTTTGTGTGTGTGGGTATTGACCGGTAATATATTTGTATTAAACAATTTTAAAGGTTAATATTCATATCCTTGGAATAATCAGTAGATGTATTTATTTTTTTTATAAAAATTAAAAATTCAAAAAATTAGATTTAAGGTTTTGAAACATTTAGAGCCTCTAAGATAAAAAGTCACTTTGATACAATAGAGTATGGATAGACAGATTATGAGGATTAGGAAATAGATAAATATTAGAGGAGAGATTTTAGGAACTTATAATTCAATTATTATTTTTTTAATTTGTTATGAAATGAGGCTTCTTTTTAATGTATAATTACTTTGTTACTTATTTATTTATTTTAAATTTTTTTTATAATCTACAATTACTTTGTTAGCCTATAGTACTACTAGGAATAACCCGTGCCTGAAGGCACGATCAATAATTTTTTCGGTACCACACGTGCTACGAAATTCAATTAATAAATCAATTTAAAATGATATATCACTCCAGTTTAATACTTCACAAATAAGAAGTTGAAATTGCTTCTACACAGTAAACTGGCAAAAACATTTAGCGCAATCATCCTATCTAACTAAAAAATAATAATTAATCATCCAGCGTTTCTAATACGGATCAGCGACCTGCAACAAAAGCACTCGCTTAAATTTGCTTTAAAAACCCAATAGCTATGAGGAATCAACAAAATGAGAAATCAACAAAAATGATTCTTCAAAAGCAACTCTAATTTGACAACAAAAATGAACTCAAATAATTCTTCAAAATAATAAAAATAATTAAGAACAATAAAAAATGCATGAATAGCTTAATATAATATTATTGAATCAAATGATTTCATGGTTTCAATTTGAACAATACCAAAAAAATGCAGCAAAACCATGTTTAAGAGTGATAATTGCATGTTTCACAATTTTTTGCAATGGGACTAAAGGCTTGGTTTGGACATTGTCATAGCAACAAATAATCTTCAATTTGTTTTGTAATTAATCCCCTTCTTTCATCACAAAATTCATGTACTTCTCTAATAGCTCTGAATATAGCAGTGATAAGCATAATTCTGACCCCATCATTGGCTGAAACACATATGAAGAATAGCATTGAGCAAAGATTCTAAACATGAATGGAAGAGAGAAGTTTACATAGGTTTTACATAGTGAAACCTAACAATAAAATGATAACTCTTGTATAGAAGTCTTCCTAGTTTAACCGGGGAGCAAATTTCAATAGCAGCTAAATTATGAATTAGGCAAACCTCTCCAAACACTTTGATCTAGATAATGAATTACTACAGTGAAGCAAACATAGAACACGCATTGATAAACTCGCCATTTTTCCAATTATCTAAGCTTTGTAAATAGATCAAATAATAAAAAATAAATTAAAAAGCCCTAAAAAAACACAAACTATTCATTGCAAAATTCACGAAAAAATCAAAATTTTGTGTCATCACTACTATAAGTCCAAAACACAAAATCTTTAATCTTTGAAAGACATGATGAGACCACAATTTTATATTCCCAACAATGCATCAAGCAACACATGACAAATAAATTAAGGAAAACAAAAAGAAAAAAAAAAACAGAGATGATATGAAACGCATAGCTTGTATTGGCCACAACAAACACTAAAACTAATTTGGAAGGAAAAAATGAATCTGAACAATAATCCCGCAAGCAAAAATCAGTTCTTTACTTTGATATAAAGGACCAATCATCACTTCACAAATAAAATCAAATGTTGCACATAGAAACAAAATGAAGATTCCATCTAAGTTTGAATGAGACATGAGAAATTAGCTTTTTACTCATAAAGACTTGAAAACAATATTTAAGTGATAGCTATCATAAAAAAGAATCTCATGGATGACTAAATTAGTACATCAAATCTTTAGTTAGTGTATGGATATTACTCAATACAACTGTATCAAAGCATTCTCCCATTAAAATAAACACAACAGAAAACACAATAACCAAGCCAGTTATCAACAATACAAAAAATAATTCTTATAAACTCAAGGATACATCAACAACTCTACAACAATCTCCAAAATCCCAAACTGCAAGTTAGTTTCACAATAGATCTAAAACAATATATATACACAATGCTGATAATAAATGTAAAAATAAATAAATAAATTAGAAACACACAGGGCAAACACATTATGTGGAACCACAACTCATAACCAAAACACAAAATTTCAATTAAATGGAACTCAATAAATTAGAACGTTACCTCTATAGTGCAGTGGGTTATAAAGTAGGTTGAGTCCAAAAGAGGAATAGTTGACCCTCATATCTAATTGAAGGGAGAAAGGGAGTGTTTTGCTGCCTGAAGATATGATCATACCCGTAAGGAGAGAATGCATAAAGAAAGAGTAGGTAGTTGCTAGAAATAATTCCAAAGAACTATTTACCTGTTTCCCTGACCTCTGATATATATCCAAAGCCTTAAGAGCATCATGTCATTGCATTTCAAAGAACTGTCACATTGCATGTTATCAAATATCCATGATTTGCTGAAAAACAAAACTACTCATTCAAAAATCCAAAGCCACATTCTACCTTGTCGACCAAATTTACGACACCATCACTGATAGCATTGTAGATTTTAATGCTTTCAGAAGCAACCTATTGAAAAAAGTAAGGACAGTCAGGTCAAAAGAATTCTATTTGAAAAGTTACTTCA
The DNA here is from genome assembly GCA_036172215.1 of Camellia granthamiana. Taxonomy (NCBI): domain Eukaryota; kingdom Viridiplantae; phylum Streptophyta; class Magnoliopsida; order Ericales; family Theaceae; genus Camellia; species Camellia granthamiana. The sequence continues at coordinate 13,803,613 of CM069905.1, forward strand.
ATAACACTCCGTTGGGATCGTGGGTGAGAAAGACAGGAAATGATTGTGTTTTCTTACTATCATATTCAGATGGGTATGAAGGCAATGCATGTGAGATGGATATGAAAGACTTCTTTTTCTTCCTTGGAATTTTAATGGGCAATCTCACTATTATAAATTTTTTATAACTAATCAGCTTGTTTCTCACCAATCTCACTCATCACTTTTGCAAACCTTCCCTATCACCTATCCAAAAACAAAGCAAAAAACTGTGACTCTATCAAAACAAAAAACTGTCTAGTTGTAGAGCTCTTGATCTAACACCTATCCAAAAACTGTGACTCTGGTTTTTGGATGATACAAAACTCTGGTTTTTGAACAAATTAAGGGTTTAACACCTATACAAAAAATCTGTGAACCCTCCTCCAAAAACCAGAGCTCTTGATTAATATGAGAGAAAACAACTAAGAAAATCAATAAATTTATAAATGATTAAACTACAAATAAAATTCTTTACCTCTGTGGATTTGGAGGAGGGTTCACAGATCTGACTCTGATTTTTGGATGATCTGAGCCACGCTAGTTGTAGAGCTCGGATTCAGCCACCGGCGAAGTTAAAGAATTTTGGGGCGGTTCAAAGGGATTGAGATGGGTTTATTGTGTCGGTTCAGAGGGATGGAGGAAGAGAGAAGATGAAGAGAGTGATGTAGAGAGGTAGAGAGAGAGAGAGAGAGAGAGATTCTGAGCGTGTGTTTTCAAAATTTGAAAGAGGAGTGTGTGTGTGTGTGAGGGGATCTGTATTGACAAAGAGATCTGTAGCCATTGGATTAAATTTAATCTAACGGTCCATATATTGACAAATGGACAAAAGTCCCATCAAGAGTAAAATTCTGAGCTTCCATGTTATATAGATACCACAAATTCAAACCAAAGTATGAATTTAAGAAATCAAACAGTACGATATCACAGTATGAATTTAAAAAATTAACTCATGAATTCTATAAGGGCCTTTTCGTTGAAATAGAAAAATACGAAATGTGGTTTAGATTTCCATACTTACCACATCTGTAAAATTAATTTAACTCCTAATAAAATTAATAAAATTCAAACTAATAATAGTTTAATTTAAGTCCTAATAAATTAATTTTACAAACTAATAAAATTCAAATGTTATCGAATGTTACAAACTAATAAATTCGAATGTTATCAAAATACTATACAAACTAATAAACATGTGTTTTATGCAATAAATAAAACTCAAACTAAGGCCTTATTTGATTAACAGGTTAATAAAATAGTACCACTAATACTACCAATCAAACATGCCCTAAGTGTCAAGTGTCATAGATACATATACATCCATAATCATATATAAAAATAAAAATAAAAATAAAAATAAAAGATTAATTTAACTCCTATCTATATTGGTTAAATTTGAAACATTAGCTAAAAAGTCAAAAATTAATACAAAAAACCAACCCATTCTTTTCTCAACCCACAAAAAATAAACCCATCCAACACACTATTTTATCGAATGTTATAAACTAATAAATTTGAATGTTATCAAAATGCTATACAAACTAATAAACATGTATTTTATGCAATAAATAAAACTCAAACTAAGGCCTTGTTTGATTAACAGGTTAATAAAATAGTACCACTAATACTACCAATCAAACATGCCCTAAGTGTCATTCAAGTGTCATAGATACATATACATCCATAATCATATATAAAAATAAAAATAAAAATAAAAAATAAAAGATTAATTTAACTCCTATCTATATTGGTTAAATTTGAAACATTAGCTAAAAAGTCAAAAATTAATACAAAAAACCAACCCATTCTTTTCTCAACCCACAAAAAATAAACCCATCCAAAACAAAAAAATGTATGTTTCTTTTTCTTCTTCCAATTCCATTTTTTTTTAAAAAAAAAAAAACACCCTCTGTTTCGTTATGTAAAATTAGAATTCTTTACTCAGAAAGACTCACTTAAGTCTTCGTTCCAATGATTTTATCAATCAAAAGCTTTTCAAAACCATAGAAAATCAACACCCATTTCTCATTAAAAATCAAACCCATTGGATGATGTTTCCACAATAGATGTTTATCTGCCACTATAGATGTTTATTTTACCAACTATTGGTTCAGAAGATAATTAAAGATAGGTCTAAGAAACTTTCACAGATTATCACAAATTAAAGCCACAGCATCAAGAATATCCTATTGGTTCAGAAGATAATTACCAACTACAACAAACAAAATTTGAAAAAGTGAGCAATAACAAAAAATTTTACATCAAGAAGATGACTAATGGGTGTTTCAATAAAGAGTCACAGGGGACCAAAAAAAACTTTTTAGCTAATGTTTCAATCCGTGCAAGGTGTGTGTGTGTGTGTGTGTGTGTGTGAGAGAGAGAGAGAGAGAGAGCTTACAGATAAGAGAAGGAGAGGATTCAAGCGAAAGGTATGAAGAGTTGTGAGGAAAAAGTTGTACTGAATCCTGAAGTTCTAAAAGCAACAAATGCAAAGAAAATTGTTAATTTGCCAAACACAACATAGGGTCTTCCCAAAGAAAATTTGAAAGAGATGAGAGGAGTACGTGTGTGAGAGAGAGAGAGAGAGGGTGTGTGTTCAAAAACAGAGCCATCATATTAAATTTTCAGACATTTTGACACAGAGACAAAAACAGAGGGTGTGTGTTCAAAATTATATATATAATACACACAAATAAATACATATTGGCTTTTAAATAATCAAACCCATTTCATAAATCAAAACCATGTAAAAAATAAAACATTTCAAACTAACCATATCAGATTAAGAGAAACAGGAAATTATATAACTCTTCTTGATAAAAGCATATATATACAGGAAATGTTTATAACATAACTCATTCAAATGTTTCAAAACAGGAAACATTTTTTTAGAGGAAATTGTTCTTGAGAAACATTTGAAGAAGAGTTTTGAAATGTTAGCTCTTCTTGAGAGGGTGTGCTTTTATCAAGCAGAGTTTTGAAATGTTTCTCAAGAACAATTTTGAAATGTTAACATGTTTATAACATAGCTCATTCAAATAGGAAATGTTTCTCAGGAAATTAATTTGAAATGTTTCAAATTAACCATATCAAGAAGAGTTATTTTAAATATTAGGAGTTAAATGTTAAATGTTTAAATATTAGGAGTTAACTGTTCTTGAGAAACATTCTTGAGAAACATTAGGAGTTAAATGTTTATAATACCAAGATTCCACTTATAATACAAAGCAAAGAAAAGAAATTGCACTCATATCCCATCATAATTCCAATTCCAACAAATTGGGAATCAAATTTCACTTTCTAATTCCCTATACCAATTAGACCCAACAAACAAACGAAAATTCCTATAAAATAACAAACGAAAAAATACAACTAAAGTTTTCCACTTTTCCAATAATTTTACCCAAACCAAGCAAATTCCAGAAGAATTAAATCCATAATACATTTTTTTCCCGGGAAAATCGAAGAGAAAATAAATTGGGGGTTTAAGCAAGGGAAAGGAAATATACCTGCTGGGTGAGGTGTAGCGAATCCGAATAATTGCACCAAGCAACAATACCTTGTTCCTGAATGGAAGAACAGGCAACAATACATATTTTAAACTGTTTTGGTATGCACATATATATACATACATAGTGTTGGATATATACATACCAAATGGGACATATGTATACATATATATACATACACATATACACAAATTAACCATAGCAAGAAGAGTTATTTTAAATTTTTGAAATACCCAAATCATTCAACATTCTGAAAGGGTTAAAATACCCAAATCATTCAACTTGAATGTTTGTAAACATAAAGATACATCCCTAATAGTTGAGAAAAACATACTCTAAAACATGCTATCATAGATTTTCAATACACAACAATACATAATCCTTTTAATCATTACTACATGGTGTTAGATCAAGATTTTTGCAATTTTAAGGAGATTAACAGTTAACCAAGTTTTTCTAATGAAATCAGGATCAAGATTTTGGAAGAAAGCCACTTAGTTCTGACATCAACCCTTGATAGTTTTAATTTCAACTTATAATTCATCGAAAGAGTCTTTTAATTCATCAAAATGCCAACACACACAAAAAAAATGTGAGATTCAAACATATTCTAATAGACATGGTTTTCAAAATATGCAAGTAGCAATCAACATGTCCATAAGGAAGTGAGAAAAAGTCCAATCTTTAATAACGCAGAATTAAAAAATCAAATTATTATGAAACCATTCCACTTTCTTTCATATCATTAACATGCGAACAAAATAAAAGCACTCTAAGGCGACCAAAATTTGGGCATTTTGAAATGAAATTACTGTTAAATTTTATTGGGTCATTCTATCAAACACTTGCAATACATGACTTATTTGGTCATTTTATAAGATGAAAAGGATAAACAAAAAATAAGATGAACAAATTAAGGGTTTAAAAATTGTCTAACCTAGAACAGAAATTAAAAAAAAAAACAAAGCAAACCTTCCCTATCAAAACAAAAAACTGTCTAGTTGTAGAGCTCTTGATCTAACACCTATCCAAAAACTGTGACTCTGGTTTTTGGATGATACAAAACTCTGGTTTTTGAACAAATTAAGGGTTTAACACCTATACAAAAAATCTGTGAACCCTCCTCCAAAAACCAGAGCTCTTGATTAATATGAGAGAAAACAACTAAGAAAATCAATAAATTTATAAATGATTAAACTACAAATAAAATTCTTTACCTCTGTGGATTTGGAGGAGGGTTCACAGATCTGACTCTGATTTTTGGATGATCTGAGCCACGCTAGTTGTAGAGCTCGGATTCAGCCACCGGCGAAGTTAAAGAATTTTGGGGCGGTTCAAAGGGATTGAGATGGGTTTATTGTGTCGGTTCAGAGGGATGGAGGAAGAGAGAAGATGAAGAGAGTGATGTAGAGAGGTAGAGAGAGAGAGAGAGAGAGAGAGAGATTCTGAGCGTGTGTTTTCAAAATTTGAAAGAGGAGTGTGTGTGTGTGTGAGGGGATCTGTATTGACAAAGAGATCTGTAGCCATTGGATTAAATTTAATCTAACGGTCCATATATTGACAAATGGACAAAAGTCCCATCAAGAGTAAAATTCTGAGCTTCCATGTTATATAGATTTTTAAAATTACAAAAATTAGCCATTTTGATTTTACGTTCTTTTTAATCTATAATTTTTTATAAAAAATATATAATTACTTTGTTATGAGATGAGATTTGTATTTTTTTAATGCATAATATTTTTTTAATATGTAATTACTTTGTCATGAGATGAGATTTAGGAAAGAGAGAAATATTAGTGGAGAAATTTTAAGAATTTGTAATTTATAATTTAAAATTTTAAGGAGTTTTTTTTCCCGTTAATCTATAATTTATTAGTCAATAAGATCATTTTTAAAAATCTCATTTTTTTTATATAATATTTTAAATAAATAAATACAATAAGTCGATTTATTGGTGAATTAATCCGAGCTTCAAATTTCAATTCTGTACAAAAGTTTTAGGAGCACACCTCACACGCTACGCTAGTACAAACCTCAAAAAACACAATCCGCGAAACTACTCACTAACCAACTCTCCACCGTCGATCCACCTACTATGGACGACTCACAACTCTTCAAACCCCTTGACACGGATCGTCATCCTCACCCGTCGATTACTCCTCTCAATCCAACGATCCACATCTTCCCGCTTCAAACACTTGCCATATATAAAACGCCCATCGTCTTCCAATACCTCTCATCTCATCATTACTCAGATTTCGAAATCATCTCTCTCCTTTGAAACCCTAGAAATCTTCTCTCTCTAAAAATGTCTGGCAGAGGAAAGGGGGGTAAGGGATTGGGCAAGGGAGGAGCAAAGAGGCACAGGAAGGTCCTCCGAGACAACATCCAGGGTATCACCAAGCCTGCGATTCGGCGTCTGGCCCGGAGAGGAGGAGTCAAGAGGATCAGTGGACTCATCTACGAGGAGACTCGTGGTGTTCTCAAGATCTTCCTCGAGAACGTGATTCGTGATGCTGTCACCTACACTGAGCATGCTCGGAGGAAGACCGTGACCGCCATGGATGTGGTCTATGCTCTGAAGAGGCAGGGAAGGACTTTGTATGGGTTTGGGGGTTGAGTTTTTAGGGTTTCGTTTGGTTTGGCGTTTTTGGGGGGTTATTAGGGTTTGTTGGCTGTAAATGGTGGTTTAGGGGTTAGTTTCATGTGTTTTTGAAATTGGGTTTTAGTGTTTTTAAATGTTTCGCAAGTTGAATGTACTGTAATCTTATTTGGATTGGAAATATGTTTGTTCTTCAATGATAGTCCTTGATTTCATATCCAATTATTCTCTTCTTATCTACCATCATGTTGTGTTGTGATTAAATTATATATACGTACACATGCACGTGTATGTTTGTTGATTTCCCTAAATGAGATATTTCCGATTCAAAATAGAATTACACAACTGAAAATGTAGGACTGATGTTCTACAAGTGTTTGGTTTTGATATGCTTATTGTTATATGTTCTGAAACTAAAGGCTTTACAAAATAGTCTTTCCTTGTAACAGGCTGTGTGATGGTCTGTGGAGTTTTAATTTTGATTATTTGTAATTAAGTTATTGTCTAGACATTTGCTTGTGCAAATTGTAGAGGATGAAGGCCTCCCTAAAAGCGGTGTTTTTTAGTTTCTGGCTTTTGGGGGTTAAATTACTATCTTAATTTGTTACTTTCTTTTAAAAAAAAAGTTAAAAATCAGCATGTAAAAAATAAAAAAATCAGCCTTTAATTACTTTTCAAAATAAGTTGAAATTAGTTGGGAGTGTGGGAGTTCAAACTTTATTTCTGGACTCTCTATTTATTGGGTTATTGGTCTTATTTTTGTGATTTGAATTATTTATATTTTAAGATTTATTGAGTAGATTATATCTGTAAAATCAAGTTAATTAGATATTAAAAATTACATGTTCGGATTATTAAATTAAAAATTATTTTTTTAAAAAAATTAATAAATAATTTTTTGAATACATATTTTTTGATATCTGATTAATTTAATTTTTTTATAGATATAATATACTCTTAAAATATGAACCGGTCGAATTGAAATTAAGCCTAAGCTCAATGGTCCAGTAAGAAATCAAGGAAAGAAATTAAAATAAGAAGTCAAGAAGAGAAATTAAGGAGACAATCTTGATTCTTTTAATATATGTAGAGGATTGTAATGGTCTTCTAGAGGTATGAAATCGTTACTTCTGTTTATGTGGGGTTGTTAATACATTTTGATTTGATAATGCATTGGCTGTTTCTGTATATCAGGATATATATCTATATGCTATTTTACAGCATAATCTATGCCCTTGTCTTGGAAATTCTTTCCTGTTGTCAAAACTGTATACATTCTGAAAATTTTCATGAAAAGTTCTCATTACTGATCTCCTGCATCTCGCTTTTGTCTACCACCAATCTTCCATTGCTGTTGCCTCCTACCAATTTTTTTTTTTTGCTTCACTTGTTTTGTGGAGCTGAGTACAAGGCAACGGCACATCTATGCTATTCACATCATATTGTATGCAAAATCATGGATGTGATGAGAGTTTTGCACTGGCTTATTTATGGGTGATTAATGCTATTCCCAGAACAAACCAAGACTACACCACGCACCCAAGCAATGCAAGCTAAATAGCTAATCAATCAAATGGAAGTAAAAACAGAATGAGTGATTCACTTCAACTTTGCCAGGGCAAATTACAAGAAATGAGAGAGAGAGAGAGAGAGAGAGAGAGAGAGAGAGAGAGAGAGTGAAGAAACTAATCCTCTACTGATGCTGGCAACAAAAGCAACTCCAACAGCTATCCATCAACTGATGCTCCTCAATACATATTAAACCTCACTGTCACAGCTTAAACATTTGTGTAGTTCACAAGCAATTTAAAAACAAAAAAAAAAGATAAACAAAATAGTTCTATGGTACAAACAACAATTTCTCATTAAACTGTATAATGACAATAATATTCAAACCATAATAAAAGAACCTACGCGTCAAAACAAAATCTAAGCAATAATCTACGATTGCATTTCGTTCTCCAAACTTAGTAGAGCATGTTGGAAGAAAATACAACCACTTTAAAGAGTTGAGGCATCATAGAGCACAGTGTGCTAACTGAGGAAGATCATGGTGATCTTGTTTGTTGCCATCAATTTGTTTGCATTGCTTCTGCGTGGTACTTCTCCAAATCAGCATCAAGATCTTCCGGAGAAACCTTTTCAACACGACCTCTACCGCCACGTTCACGGCCCCTCCCAAAGCTGCCTCGGCCACCACCTTGAGATCGTCCAATGGCACCACCACCACCGCCGCCGCCTTGAAGTCGTCCAAGGGCACCACCACCTCTTCCTTGACTGCTCTCATTGGATAATAGTAGATGCCTAAAACACATTAATCACAAATATACAAACAAAAATATAACTAGAAGTGAATTTATACGAAATACAAATCTTTGAAGTTTCTACTAAAAGGCATATAATTCCAACTTAAATACCCACACAAACAACAATAGAAGAGCCAGATGATTCTCATAAAACCAAAGCCTGTAATTTGGCCAAATAGGGAGCACCCCAGAAACACTAGCGCATGGGTCTCAAATCATTTAATTTTAAAAGATACAGTAACTATTTTACTTTAAAATGATTAAACATTAAACAGGTTCAAAGGTCAATAGTCAATTGATAACTGCAACTTAACAGAATACAGTTGTATTCTCTATATCATAACAATGTGAGCATCACATTGTGAATATTGACAAGGATAGCCGTGACTATAAATTTCAATATTGAGGTCAAAATCATGTCAGGTAATTTCAAACACACCACCCAATTTTATTTTTTTAATTTTTTGCAGGAATCAGTACAAATTTTTTCTTGTCAATTGGTTTAGGATGCTGAGCAATTGAAACATGCAGCAATCAAGTTTGAGGAGCAAACCTTCTCGGTGCACCATTTTGATCTCCATACATGCCATTTGTAGATGGAGGTGGAGCAGCAGACGTCGTAATATTTGTTCCCACAGTGTCGATTTTCATGGGCTTTCCATCCAGTTGAACATTGTTGTATCTTTTCACAGCCGCCTCAGCATCTTTTCGTCGTGAAAAGACTACTTCTGCCGTTCCCTAATAGAAATAATGTTTCTTAACGAAGCAGGACACAAATGAATCTTTTGGGAAGGCCAAAAAAAGCCAGTTTATTGACTTATTTGGATCACATCACCTCTTTATTTTTTTTGCACTTTTTTCATAATAAGCTAATAAGCCAAAAAAAAAAACCCACTTTCCAAAATAGGCCAAACAATTCCTGGAAGGACCATAGTATGCCAAACTTGATGGGTACCTTTGATCTTCCGCTCCTATCATAATGAATTGAATAACGTTTTAGGTCCCCAACCTCTGCAAAGAGCTCCTGTACATAAAAAAACTCATTAAACCACAAAACAGGCCTTTACATTTTCGAGTTCTTCATATTAGATACAAAGGATTATGGGGGCAACAGTGATACAAGAGACTCAACAGTGAGTTTAATATACACCTAAAGAAGCACAGATATGGATATGGATGCGGACATAAGACAACGATTTCAAAAAAAATGGAGATACGGACACGGCGGAGACACGACAATAAAATATGTTTTTATATATATATATTTGTTATCTAGATTAATATTACATCCACAAACAATCAATATTAATAAAAAATAACTCTAAATCTATTTTTTTTAAAATTTTAAAAAGCACTTTTAAATTAAAACTTACAGTTTATGTCTTTTTTTATAGATGATCTATTAAGTATTTAAATCTAAGAAAAAAAATAATAAACATTCAACATTTATCAAAAGCACTAAATAAAATGGGAGAAAAGACAACTTGGCATGCCCCTAGTGTCTCTTGAAAATAAATTAATTAAATAAGGGGACAGGTCATGTGGTGTATCCCATACGTGACACCGAAGTGTCCGACACGGATACGGCAATTGTTTTGAAGTGTCAGTGCTTCATAAATATACACAAAACACTCACACAAAACACATGCACTAGAAATGCTAATCGGGCTTAGCAAGCTTGAGGCTCAAACTTTTTGGGCTCAGCTTAGTTTGAGTTTGGACTAAACTGAGCTTGGTAAAAAAAATTAAGGCTGAATTCAACTGCAAGATAAGCTTGAACTAAGACTAACTCAGCCAAAAGCTCATTGCACATAATGGGCTGGGGTTGGGCCAAAGAGAAGTGACCTACAATCAAGTTGTATAGATACACACAACTAACACACTTAATAAGTTGAGGTTTTCCATATTTATATATACACAGACTTAATAAGTTTGTTTAGATATTATACATATGATGTTTTGAATACAACAAAGAACAAATTTACGAATTTTATCACAGTTTTGAAGTTCTCCTTATGGTTGTGTGATGCAATTTTAGTTTTTGGCTGTGATGCCTGCTGAACTGTAGGGACTGATCTCTAAATTCTCCTCCTCCTTCCCCCTAGTTTGATGTACTTGATTTATTTATTTGATAGGTAAATTAAGGAGACAAAAACTTGAGCCACTTCGTTAGGGAAACACAGAGTAACCTGTTTTGATCTACTTTATTAACCACTTATAGAAACTAAAACCCCTTGCTACCCTAGAAAGTCCTATTTGACAACCTCATATGCCTCTCCATTTTCAGTCATTCAGCTATGGTAAAGGGACTAGGTATTCATGCACATAAAGACAGAAAAAATGCTCAATTATAAAAAAAAATTCCAAATAAAAATTTTCAAGCACCAAGAGAACAAAGTCACATTGATGTAGGACGGCTGGCAAAGAGAAATACTGTAGCAAAAGAAGAATACTTCAATCAAATAAACTAAACCCTGACCCTACAGAAATTCTCAACACGCAAAAATAAATTCTCAGTGTTCAATATTCATTCAAAGCTGGAAAAAACCAACTACATATTGGCCTATTTATAGGCAACCAAAAACCCTAATTCAGGAATGTCCAAAATTAAAATGAGGCAATAATTATAAAAATAAAAAAAAATCAATTAAGGGTTTCCAAAATAGTAAAATCCTAATTAAAAGTCGCAAAATAATTAAATCCTTGATAATAATCTAATGTTATAACAATTCTTAAAAATCCTAATATTTCCAAAATTCTCCAAATCCTTCCTCATCTAACACCTTTTCCGTCCACATCACACATCTTATATATAAGCAGCATCCTAATCACTTCATAGAATCTGCCAAACTTCTCACAACTTAGCTCAGGTCGTGTTTATCAGTTACCACTACTTAGATCAAATTCAATCTAACAATCCAACATATATGATATAACTAATTCATTCAGACCAACCTATATGCTTAATATGAAAAAAAGAGCAACAAAAGATATGTGGAATTTTTTTTTTTTAATCAATGGTTGATTTATTAAACACATCAAAAATCCCCTATGCAAGTCTCACCGCATAAGGTTTGGATTGTTTGGTCCCATACCCAAACAATCCCCCCTGCCCCCAATGAGGAACCACCCTCGGTGCCTCAAACCTGCGAAGTACACTTTGATACCACATGTTAGGAACTTTCCACTCTCAAATTGCACTATCTCTCCTAAAACCAACTGGTGTTAAGGAGAGTTTCAGCTTTGGTTTAAAGGCCGGTGCCATCAACTGGTTAGGGTCTCTTGAGCCCTTGGACAGGTCTTGGGTTGTATTGGTTGGTAACACATCTCATTTAAATACATGTTGACTAATCTTCCCTTGTAATCATTTGGGCTACTGCTCTCTTTTGCATATCCTTGAGTTAATGCATAAATTTACTTCATACCAAAACCTAGGCATGTTTTGTGCAAAGTTTCCAATTTCCAAGTATATTTTACACTATTGTAAGCTCCTAAATGTTATGATGAAGCTACACGATTCTCTTTATTTTAGCTAGCCTTTTCAACAACTATTAATTTTATGAATTAACACTCTCAAGAGATAAAAACATAAATGGAACAAATATTATTTTTTTATGTTTGACTAGTGAATAGTGGCTAGTTAAATTTAACTAGCAAGATTGGAGCTCTCTGAAATGGCTATCCATTTGGAGTGGAGCAAATATTATTTTATTATTATTTTTGACTAGTGAATAGTGGCTAGCAAGATTGAAACTTTTTAAAATAGCTATGCACTTAGTTAACTCGTCAAAGTGATAAGAGTATCTCTTGTTGTTGATATTACAAAGGAAGTGTCAAAATGTTATAATTTGACAATCCTGCTCCAATGATGCAAATGTTATTTTTTTGATTTTCACAAAATGTCAAATAGAAATGCTCTTTGTGGGCTTATCATGAAATAAGCAAAGAATTTTAATTTTTAATTTTTAATTTTTTTTAAAATTTGGCAATTGCCAAACTTTGTGTCAAATTTGGCACACGGTTTGGCAATATGATAATATAACAATAGTTTTAGTAGACCATTGCAGATAATTTTAAGAGATATTCCTAAATTTTGACTTTGGCAAGGTTACTGCAAGCCATTTTATCTAGCAAAAATATACTAAAAAGTGTTTTTTAGTTTACCATGCCACTTTTTTTGTAATACATCATCCATAAATGTTCTCTATTTTAATTAGCCACTTTTAACCACTACTATTATTATTATTATTATTTTTATTTACACTTCACAGAGAGAGAGAGAGAGAGAGAGGAAAAGTGGGGAGAGACGAAGAGGGAGACCAAAAAAAAAAGTTTTTAAGTTAGCTGTCAAGAGTAGGACTAACTAAAATAGCTAGCTTGTTGAAGAGATAAAATTGGGGAGAAACTAGCTAAAATGGCGCATTTGGCTAGCCTCTTAAGAGCAATTCCAACAACTTTAGCCCTTATAGCTATTTAACTCGCCCCTCTTGATAGCTAAACTTAAAAGGATTTTGTTAATTAGTGCCCTTAGAGCACTTGATAAGAAGCTTGAAATGCTTGTACATAATATATGAGAGTGCATGAACTATGCAATGTACAATCAATTTTAAACTTTGTTAACCAATGCCCTTAGGGCACTCGTTAACCAAACCCAATAAAACTAATTTTTTTTTTTTTAATCTCCCTCTTCCTCTATTCATGGAGATTTTAAATATCATTTGTTATGCATTGTATCAGTTGTTACGTAACCAAATTTTGAATTTCCAATACTGTTTATATCAGCTGCTACTGTCAAATATCAACTGATGTGTAACAATATTGCCAATAGTGATACATATTTTTCGATATCATTATTTAAGAGTGTAAATTAAAGAAGAAAAAGAAAAAAAGAATTGTTGTTAAAAGTGACTAGCTTACAAGAAGCAACTAGTTAAATAGAAAAAAGATACTTTTATTATACTTTTGCTAGCTAAAATGGCTACTAGAGTTGGAGACATGCTAAATTAATGAGACCTTTTAGCCATTTTAACTAGCTTCCCCTTAATATTAGAGCATATCTAGTGACCTACAAAGGCCGCTATAACCCTTGCCAAAGTTAAATTTTGGCAAGACCTCTTAAAAATTCATTAGCAATGGTTTACCAAAGCTGTTGACAAAGTATAACATTGTCGAACCTCTTGCCAAATTTGACAGAAAGTTTGGCAATTACCAAATTTGGAAAACTCTTTCTACCTCTCTCATGATTGACCCACAGATAGCATTTTCGTTTGGCATTTTGTGAAATTAGAAAAAATAACATTATCACCATTAAAGCAGGATTGTCAAATTATAACATTTTGGCATTATAACATGCAAAATTTGGCTTTGGCACTGTCGCTATGGCATCAACCATGAGAGATGCTCTTACTACTCTATATTTTAAATAGCTAAAATATTACTAGCTAAATTTAGATAGCCATTATTCACTAATGTTGTGAATATCATACCAGTTACAATACCATTTTTTGTTATGGATGGTACATGCAAGTATCGATGTGTTATCAATGGTCGAAAATTCGATTAAACATGCAAAACAAGTAGTTGTACAATTATGCAATTTGAAATAATAGATAACTCGTCACTGTTCAAAAGTCAAATTTACAAATCTAACAAATAAAAAGATATTATTTTTCCAATTTACCTATGTCAAGTTTCTTAAAATAATCATTTCCCATCTTACCCTCACATGATCATCCTTTTGCCTTCTGCTATGCACGAGCAAGCAACTCAAGAAAGGGGAGTTTTGGAGAACTGCAGAGAGCACAGAGCCCCAACAACACCATAGCAACAATATTGCTGAGAAAGTTCTCCCCAGTCAGCAGTCGTGATCTCATTGGCAATAAGACATGCACGATTTGAACTTGGGAGTCAGTTGAGCCTTGACATTGTTGATGCCGGCCAAATCCTCATTCTTGTTGACATGCTGATCGCCGACAAGAATTGAATCAACAACTAGCATAAGATTTTGGCTCTCTAATCCACCAAATCCAAATCCAAATCCACCACTAGAATTGTGATCCTACAAACCTACCACAAGAATTGTGACACAAAGATCATCGTTGCTCAATAACTCGCATAAGATTTGGGTCTCAGACAAAAACCGATAGAAGAGCATATGGACAACATTCGGCAAATTGTTGAGAATTACCCAAAAACAATGGGTATTTTAACTAGAACAAAACTGAAGGGTGAGGGTGCCACCTTTTGGTTGAAACGGTATATCTTGGACTGTATTTGACCGTACGGTACAGGATGATAACCTTGCTATTCACTAGTCAAAAAAATTGTTCCATTTTTCTTACACTCTCCAGTTTTTCCTCTCTTAAAAGTGTGAATTCAAAAAAATAATAATTGCTGAAATGGGTAACTAAAATAGCGAGCATTATTAGAGTATGTATTGCAAAAAATTGATACATAACTTTTTGGTATGCCTTTGCTAGCTAAAATAGTTAGTATTGTTAGAGATGCTCAAAGAAAAAGAAAAAGAAAAAGAAAAAAGAATAATCAATTAGGAATAACAACCCAAATAGTCGAAAATAAATTTTGTTCATCGTCCTCTTTCGTCCTAAATGAACGTTTTTCATTGCAGTACACACATAGTCAGTCTACAGTGAAGTACTAGAACAAAGTATATAGAAAACCAAACAGCAATTAAACAGTGATGATGATGAATCAGAACTTGACAAACACATAACTTGAACTAGCACAAAAACACTGTAAAAAAAAAAAAAAAAATGATAACCAAAACATTACCTTGATGTCTTCATTAGAAACCCCATAATCCAAGTTAGAGATGAAGAGTTTTGTTCCGGTCTCTATCGCCGACACTCGCCCGACCTGCGCTGGATACGCCGCCGCCGCATGATCTGCGAACATTTCGTGCTGCCACGTCGTCTCCGGCGCTTGAACCTGTCGAATTTCACATTCACAGTCAACACCAGAGTCACAACCACAACTAATAATCAGATCGCGCGCACACACATACTGTATAATAATTCGTGAAAAGCCTGAAATTGTGAGAGTTTCGAACTCACCTTTCCAGCTGAATACGGAGTGGTGCGATTTGAGCTCCGATTTGGAAGTCGACGAGCTGGTCCAGGTCCCGAGTTACGAGCTCTACCTCTAGGGTTAGCTCCTCCTCCTCCTCCACCTCCACCTCCACCTCCACCTCCACCTCCAGATTTCTTGTTCATCTTTATTATATCGTCGAGAGACATGTCCAAATTCGACATCTTTGAAATTGAAAGAGATTGAAGCTGGATTTGGAATATCACAGAGTTTTCAGATAGGGTTTAGAGAGAGAGAGAGACTGCTAGGGTTTTACAGAGGAAAAGGAGGAGAAAAGAAGAAGAAATCAACTAAAAATGGATCATTAATTAATATTCAAAAGATAAACGATATATATAGTATTATGAGAAAGGATCGGACACAGCGGTGTCGTGGTGTAGTTGGTTATCACGTCAGTCTAACACACTGAAGGTCTCCGGTTCGAACCCGGGCGACGCCACTTTCGATTTATTATGTATCATTTTTTGGTTTTTTTCACTTTTATTTTCAAGTGAGGCTATAAATTCATTCTTTTATTTATGTTTGGTTTGATTTTCTTAAATTAATTTCAAAAATGTTTTCACAAAAATAGAAGCTAGTGTGGCAAAAATAAACATCCAAAAAGAAAAATTTGAATTTTTAAAAATTATATTCTTGCCAAGTTTTAATTTTTTTTTATTTTTATTAAAATATATTTTGAAAATCAAACAATAACCAAAAGTCTTATCTATTTGTAAATGGAGTTTCAATAGCAGTTAGGTCTAGAGAAAAGTTATGAGCATTATATTCATGCATAACTTTTATACTAAGGTTAGCACAATTAATGATATTAGTCCAAGTATTAATTACACGACCTTAACTATCAACTACAGATTGGTTGAAATTGAAATCAATTAAGTTGAAACTTATAGTATTGATATCTAAAGCAATCAATTAGATAACTACTACTGGCCAAGTAGTTAAGAATAAATATAAAGAACCAGAGTTGTTAAAATTAACATATTGAAGATCAATCGGCCAAAATAACCATAAGCAACTACGGTATTATAAATTTCTTCCTCTTCACCAAATCTGTAACCTTTGCTGGCAAATTCATTTTATGTGATTCGCTAGATATATTACAATGAAGTAGAGGCAAATCTATCAAAGGCCACTTTTCTCTGCCTCGCAATATTGATGCATTTTATTCAGTATAGGCCCAAATACTAAAACCACAAGGGCAAAACATTAAGAAAGCCCAAATGTAGCTTCCTATAATTTTGATGAGATATCAGCCCACTTCTAGCCTGCCATCAGATTTATTGACCAGCAACATGCCAGAGGCCAAACCCACACTACAAGGAAGCCCGTTTGCAGGCCTAAACGGCCCAAAACTTAGGGGTTGTTTGGTGTGTTCTACAAGGAAGCCCGTTTGCAGGCCTAAACTTAGGGGTTGTTTGGTATGTTCTAAATAAGTGTATTTTTTGACTTTTTATGAAATATGAGTTGGATTTGAAGTGATGTGGTAGAGAGGTGATGTGACTTAAATAAGATGATGTGACTTAAATAGGATAGTGATTTTTTAACTTTTTGACTTTTTTACCAAACCTAACCTTAGTTGACAGACTTTATTCAAAAAGTGGTTTGTAATTAGATTTTCAAAAAAATACCAGAAATTTAAAAAAATAAAAACAATATGAGAGTAAGGAATGTTTTTGAACTTTCATTGTTTTGTTTTAAAAAACACGAAAGGAAAATAAATAAATAAATAAATAAATAAATGAAAACACACCAAACAAGGTTTAATTGAAGATCGGTTATGAGTTTCTAGTTTAAGACTCATTCTTTGGAATTAAAACAAATCAATCCATGTAAATTAGTGTTGGTTCAGGTTGAAACTGCAATTTTACTAAAATTGTTTCTAAAAAAATTCAAATACTCATCCTAAATCTCAATCAAAAGTTATCCTAACATTATTACATATCTACCTTACGTCAAACACTTTTCATTTATCTTAGTTAGTGTAAAATTCTACCATAGTACATGTTCAAAGCCAACTCTATAAAGACATTTTAGAGTATGCATATAATATATAAAAAAATTTATAGGAAAGAGATATATTGGTTGGTTTGGTCGATTTTGGATTTTTAGAAGTCAAATTGAACGTTTGCCGTTGATTTTTTTAGTAACTTCTTATTAATATTTTTTGTATTTAGTAAATTTAAAAAAAGGAAAATTTACCCATAAATCCTATTTTCTGAAAAGTTGAACCATTTAGTCCTAAAAGTTTTCTTTTGCACCATTTAGTCCCATTTATACATCATCATCAAAATAACATCAAACATCATCATTAAAACAACATCAAACATACATTATCAACATCATCAAAACATTAGCAAAATCATCGAACATCATCAGAACGCCTAGGGTTTTTACATCGTGAACATCATCATGAACAATAGCAACATCATCAACATGGTGAACATCAGAAGTAACACAAACCAATCAATCCATAAACCTTTGAAACCCTAACTTCTTACAATCCCAACGAATAGATCAGACCTAAATTAACCCAATACGCAGACATCGATTTCGAACCAAACCCACAATCCAATACACAGAAATCGATTTCGAGCCAAACCCACAAAAAAAAAGAAAAAAAAGAAAAAAAAAGGAACATGTAAACGTCCAGATTCAACAAAAGAAGAAAGATACACAAATACATATATATATATAGTTACCTATTTTGAATTAGATCTGCAGAGATCTCGTTGCGCAAGGAATAGAATCGCTGTGTAATTGTTTTCCGGCGAATTGATCAGCAATTCTGAAAGAGAGGGAGATCTCACGGCGCTGATGTTCCGATCTCACGGCGCTGATGTTGCGATGTTGATCATGTTGTTGATGTTGCAGACGTGTTGCGATGTTGATGTTCCGATCTCATGATCGCTGATGTTGATGTTCCGATCTCACGTCGCTGATGTTCGGATCTCAGAGGGACTATTAAGAAAATCATATATCAAACAAAAATGGGGACCAAAACATTGGAAAATCTGTGATGGTATTATACCTTGGAAAAGGGCTATTTTTCACAGCTTTTTGGCCGTACTTCCTCCATCTATACCCATCATCCAAGTGATCAACCTCACTGTTTGTTATGAACGCAAATCTCGGCTCTCTTTACCTTTTTGGGTTCTTCTTTTTGGGTTTTAACCTAAACCCACAAAGAAAAAAGAAAAAGATTGATGTTGTTGTTGTTGATGTTTTTGTTGTTGTTGTGTTGATGTTTGATGTCGTTGGTTTTTGTTGATATTTGACGATTTTTTTTTAGTGATGTTGGTGATGTAGTTGACGCTGTTTGATGGGGTTTTTATGATGTTGCTGAATTTTGATAATGTTTTTTTAGTGATGGTGATGTAGTTGATGTTTTAATGATGATGTTTGATGTTGTTTGATGATGATATTGTGATGTTTGATGTTGTTTTGATGATGATGTTTGATGTTGTTTTCATAATGATGTAATGTTTGATGTTGTTTTGATGATGATTATGTTGTTTTGATGATGATGATGTTTGATCTATATGCTCTCTATGGTCAATTTCTCTATAATGGGACCTTTCAGTCTATAAAAAAACTTTTAGGATTAAATAGTGTATAAGTTATTAATTTGAGATTTATTAGTGTATCACCCTTAAAAAAATTACACTTTAAATTCTAATCAACTAGACGGATTAAAAAAATAAAAAATAAATCCACTAAATAAAATAATTAAAAAAAGTTAAAAAGCTGATTTTTTTCAGTGATCATCCAATAATATAGAAACTGTATAGCATTTTTTTCTTCCATACAAAACAAGCTTTTCATATTTCAATTATTTTTTAAAATAATTTTATGACTTTTCTTGTGTCGATTAGGCGTGGAAAAGTAAGTAACAAATCTCTAATAAAATGAAGTTATAATTTATTTTTATCTTAGATTCGTCAATAAAGGAATCAAAAACAATTTACTTTTATTTTAGATTCGTCAATAAATATGTTATTCTAGTAGATCTACTTACCCAGAAAATGGGTCAATAATATATGTTATTTTTTGCATTATAAACTGTAAATAGAAGTTAAACACTCTCCCACACAAATTGTTGGTCCACAAAAAAAAAAAAAAAAAAAAAAAAAAAACCCTCCTACAAAGAGCTAAGATGGTATTTGAAATTTTATATATTTTTTTATTTTTTTGGGACAGAGGTGTATGATGAGTTTTGAATATGTGTGAATGGTTTTATACTTTGAAAGTTACACCATTTTATTTTCTTGTTAGATACATCCACACCATAATTTCATGTAGAAACAATCTATAGAATTTTTCCATACAAAACAAGCCTTTCATTTTCCAAATCTTTTCTACAAATTATTTTATGTGTTTCTTCGGATCAATTAGACGTTGGAAAGTAAATATTACCTAATAAATCTCCAATATAATAAAGTTGTTTTAAAACACGTATTTTAGATATAAAAAAAAAAAAATCCACAAATAAATGGTACCACAAAATAATACTCGATGTGACTTCTCCAATGGAATCAAAACTAATATTAATTAAAAGGACAATACAATAATTTTGAATGTTTAAGCCTTTTAATTTTCCCATTAATGTTCTACAACAAAACAAATATTCCACGTCTTGTATGTTTTTACTTGGCAGTTTACTTTGCTATCAATCCTGAATATTCAATTGATCTTCATCAATTAAGAAATTATAAATCTTGTTAGGCCAAGGATTTCCTTATCCAAGTATCATTTTTTTCTCGACTATTTCATAACATCCACTTTAAATTTGTTTTATTAAGCCCACCTAGTTGCAAAGAAAAACAAAGCAAGTATTTCAAAATTGTTTGCACATTGATTTAAAATCACGAAGATCATCACTGCAACTTTTCTCAGCATTTTTAGTCCTTGATTGTGTCAAAAGACATCGCATTGTATGATTGACTCTTAAAATCATGTTGCCATTCATATGTATGAAGCATGCCAGTATTATTTTTGCTTATTTTTTTTTTTTTTAAAAAAATTATAGATTAGGTCAACAACGACCACTATTTATGCATCTTAGTCTTTGGTTGGATCAAGACATCACATCTATGACCCCAAAAAATTATGCTTAAACTCTATTTCCAAGCAATCATTTCTATTAGTACAAATATATAAAAACATAATATAGTTTCTAATACAAATTACTTTCTTGGATTACATGAAAAATGAATATATTTTCGATGGAGATGAGAAAGAAAAGGGCAGTAGATAAGCTTGCTTGAATATTACCGAAGGCAATTAAAACCAAAAAAATGCCTACTAAGGCCTCGTTTGGGAACAGGCTAATTTAGTAACTTTTTGGCTATTTGGCTAAAATATGAGCTAAAAAAAACTAGTATGTTTGGGATGACTTTTTGACTTTTTATGAAAAGATGTGCAAAAAGTAGAGAGAAAAGAGAATCTTTGACTTTTTGGTATGAGTTGTTAGCTTTTTGGCTAATTTAATAACTTTTTGACTTTTTGGCTAAAAATGAGGGTTCCCAAACGAGGCATAATAATCCAAACTTGATATAATGATGTGGTTGGTGGCAAAGATTAATGTCTCTATTCTATTATATAAAGTTAACCATCGAGTTGATATAGATAAAGTCGGATCACATTGATAATTGCTTGGAGTAGTTTCTTTCTTACCCTAACTAACTGAGAGAGTAATTTGTGAAGCTTGGGCCGAGCTAGGACTGGGTAGAAAGTGGGCCAAGCTGTGGGCCGAGGTGAATGGGCTTCGCGTCTAGACCCTGTTAGCTCGGTCAAGAATGGCTGCAATTAAGCTCGGCTTGAGTATTTAGAACCGAGATATAGATGAACGAGAACCGAGCTAGGTATTACTCATGAATGCACTGAGTTGAGTGTATCCGAAGACTAGTGGTAGCTCGGTTGTTTTGTCGTACTACCGTGGTAAAACCATCTCACTTGGTTAAGCAGTGAGGGAGGTGTAGAAAGATAAGCATTACCTTTCTGATTCCTAGGAGGACTCTACATTGGAGAACAAGAGTCCTACTAAGATTGTGCCACTCAGAATCTATAAAAGCTCATAGCAGGACCTATGTACAGGTATTCCAATTTTTACTCTATCTATTGTCTATTCGTTGAGTTAGGCATCGGAGAGGTTTCTGACACACACCTGCCGGCTAGCTCACGTTTGTGTTTTCAGGTAGTAAAGCGACAACGTTTAGAGCAGTACAAACTTGATTAACAGGATTATACGAGAAGATTATTCTGTGCTCGTAAACTAACTATTTTAATTAATAATTGTCAATCTAATTGCTTCACACACAACATAGTGTGTCAACCGTTAAGAGTCATCTTCCTCTTTGTTCTGAACTAGTCTCAAGTTTCATTATGTGTGAAGTTGGCAATGTATCTTTGTGGTAGCATTTGTTTATTTTATTTTGTCTCCACAAAATAGAAAGAAGAAAAAAAAGAAAAAAAGAAGGCACAATTGGATAACCTAGTCAATGTATGACAATTATTTTTACCTCTTATGTTTTATGTTGTTACACTTTTCTTACTTCAAACTTTACGTTTAAAATTAATACAAACCTTAAAGAAGTTTCTGGAAAAATGCTCTAATATGTGAAATTTTTGGGCCCGTAACATTATTAATTTTTTTTTAAAGTAAATTATATTAATCTCCCTTGAGGTTAAGAAAAACTTTAATAAGTCGCATAATTTTAATATAATTATATTGATCTCTTTTTTATATTATTAAAGCTAAAGAAACCGAAACTAATCTAAATGGTATATAGACACAAAAATAAACAAAATAAAATATACATTTTAATATAAAAAAGATGACAACAATAATTTTCCTATTCATATGACTAACAAATTATTAATAAAAAATGGACTACGTGTTATGTAAATTAAAATCTTAAGAGAGCTGGATATAATTATATCAAATTTGTGAGACTTGTATTTTTTTCAAATCTCAAAGAAGGTTAATGTAATTTATATTTTTTTCTTTTTTCTTTCTCCAAAAATATTAGTAGATTGTAGATTGCAATAAATATTTTTTTGGAAATTTACAATACAAGGTTTTTTTTTAAAAAAATAAAATAAAATTCAAATCAATGATAAAACTTACAAACTTTAATAATTATAATTATATTTTTTTTTATTAATCTGTAAATGTTTTATAAAAGTGTAATGATGTGTTATTTCCCAATATTTTTTTATCCCAATTGATCATATATGTCTTGTCAATTGAAACTTTAAGGGATTCTTTTGGCTGGCTGCTAATGTGCTTCAATAATTTCTTTATTTTTTTTTGTTCATTGGTGGTAAAATACAAAAAATAAAAAGCAAAATGCCATCTTAGAATTTCAAAGGACATCTGAGAAGCATTTTATTTTGATTTGAAAGGTCAAAAATGCATTAACATCTTAATTGGAATTAAAAAGTTGGCTTGTGTAAGACCAACAAAGCACTCGTGTAAAATTTTCGAGCCAAGGTTTTAATATACATCTTTTTTTTTTGGTAGAACATTAAAGGAGCTCATCCATTTGCCTAGAGTACAATTGTATTTGAATTTTAAATTTATGAAAAGAATTAAAAAAAAGTAATAAAAATTTAACTTTTACTTCATTTCTTTTCCATATTTTTTTTAGAGAATGGCTTCCCTGCAGTCCAATTATGGACAAGAGGATACTGTTGGGCCCGTGGGGATCCACCACGGGTCTCATTTCGATAATCCGAACTATTCAATGTGTAGAACTCGTCAAGTACTATATATTTATAAAAAATCACATTGATCGGATATCGATAGTTATGTGATCAAATCAGTTTTGTATGAAAAAATAAACGGCTTACAAAAATCTGATTTGATCACATAGCTACTGATATTCGATCAACGTGATTTTTTATAAACATATAGTACTCAACGAGTTCTACATATTGACGGTTCAAATTATCGAAATGGATTCGTGATGAGCCTCTACGGATCCAACAATACCCTCCAATCCACGGACTAGAAGGAATTCATTCTTTTTTTTTTTTTTTTTTTAATCCTTCTCTTTATGAACTCTTTACAAATTAAAGATCAAAATACAAATTATAAATGGACCAATCAAAAGTATTTTAAAACACTTATTTTCAAGCGACAATTATGTTTTTATGAGATGGATGCACAAGAGAATAAAAGAAAATCACATCAGGTGAAATTTCAACCTCAATCAATTTCTAATGACACTTATAAAACATCATGTCGATTTCCAAATAAAAAGCAAAAAATTATCTCAAAAAAAAATGAAAAAGTTATAAAATTAACTATACAATACAATATGTGGAGGGTGTTTTCGAATAGATAGAATGACAAATCATAATGAGACCTAATTTCTATGGGTTATTTCTCAATTAATTTCAATTCTATTTTTTTGTCTGTTTTTTTTTTTTTTTTTGACAATTGATAAAAGAGTAATTACAAATATGCAAAATATTACATCATCAAATAGATTACTAGCTAACCAACAAAGCCTATTAAGCCCAAACTCAACAACCATTCCACTATTACTTATATACAATCCCCATAAAGAGGGAGAAATAAACACCACTGCAAGTTATTAAACTCTTCTCCATTGAAATTAAATCCGAAAACTCACACCACAAAAGGTGTTCCGGGCAACAATAGAAGCGGAAGGAAGAAACCTAAGAGAAGACACTTCTCTTAGATTTTTTTACACAACCATTAAGCCAAATATTTAGTGATTATGCCTATCTAATCCCACAGAGCTCCAAACACACCCACAAATAATTATGCTAAAAATTTGTAAGTGAAAGGGTGTTAGTGGCAAAATAACAAAAGTTTTGACAATGTTGTTATCTACACCAATAAAACAATGCCAAATTATGGTAGCTTTTGGCCTATTGTATAAGCATGTATAGATGAACCCAAAAATGGAATGTTGAGGTTCTAATAGATGGATTTATTATTTAATAAGTCTAATGATAATTAATGATATTTTTTTTATCAAATACAATGAAAAAATATCACTAATTGTTAATTTTCAATAACAGTTTGAAAATATCAATAATTATAAGTTTCAGTGACAGTTTTAAAAAACTATCACAAAAAAGTCACCAACTTTCAACGACAATTTGAAAATTTTGTTACAGAAAAATGTTACTAATTATAAGTTTTAGAGACAATTTATAAAAATCGTAACAAAAAAAAAAGTCACTAATTGTCAGTTTTTAGCAACATATGCAAAAAAAAACGTCAAATAAATTATTTTTAGCGAAGATTTTACTAGAATTTATTTTCAATAGGACTTTATGAGAATTAAATCGAATTATTAAGATCTATTGGTAATTTATCCAAATGCAAAAAAAGAAAAAGAAAAAGAAAATGTTTAAGACCTCCAAAATATCACTTATAAATTGATCTTCAATGACGTGACGTATTCCATGTCAGTTGTTGATTATTTATGAATCAATCAATTAAGATCTAATTTATTTATGAATCAACTAACTAATATTTAACTCCTTGTTAGCGTGGGTAAATTCGGAAATGATATTTTAAGAGTTTCTTACATTACTAAGAAAAAATTACACATACAGGTTGGTGTGAAATGGCTAATCTAGTGTTATAGGATAACCATCTACATATCTGTGAAGGCATAAAATATTAGCCCAAGCCGAAATCAATTAAATATCAGCCCACAAGAAAGGCAAAACCCAAATAAGTTTTTTGAGGAGCTCATTAGGAATAATTGACAGTAAGCTGGTGCGTGCCTAAGAGCGTGAAGGGCAATCAAGTATAAAGATATTTCTGGAAGATAGATCTATAGAACGAAAGAGGGACGTTGGATTGAGCTTCATCCAACAGTAGAAACACCAAATAATAAATTCAGGAGCATATGTCAGGCCTAATAGACAGTAAGGCCGTCCGATCAACTTGATCTGACAAAGTTGGCTACTAACATCTGACATAATTTGAGCTGTCTGTAAGATGATAATCCAACGATCAAGGATAAAAGCAATTTGATCACTTGCTTGACCATGGTTAGATAAAGGCAAAACCCTCGGGTTGGACAACGATCCAACGGACGAGATTCAAGTTAAGTAACTATAAAAGGCCAAGCATGAGAAGCATAGAAGAGAGACCAGAGGTAACCTAAGAAACCTCTTTTAAATACAGATTATTATTCTTATGGCCAAACGGTTTACTAACTTGATCGTTGGAGGGTCCTCCCGACCTATCCTGGTCGGGGGTGATCACTGATGTTGGTAAAGTGAAAGAAGTGATACATCATCTCACTTTCCTTATTTAGAAAATTTCACCTTCCACAATATGTATCAAGGGAAATGCTGATATTGGTATGTGGGTAAAAATTATATTACAATATGTAAAAACTATATAGAGATATGAAAAATGTAAATTGAGATTATAGCTTTTTTGACATTGTTTACTTTTTAATGAGCACCCATTATACAATCGTTAGGAGGATCCATATATTAATTAGTCCTTTTATAGATGATATCGTATTTGGTTTCATTTTCATTTTTTATTTGTGATTCTCAAAATAGAAAAAAAATGAAAAGAAATCACACGAAAACTTCTTGTTTTGCAAATTTTTCCTTTAAGACATCCCATTTTTAAACGGTTCAAATTATTTTTTGAATTTTCAAAAAATGGTTTCTTACAAAAAAAACAAAAAAAAAAAAACAAAAACACAAACAAACAATATAGAAGATGAAGTCCTTGATTTATTTATTTAACTTCTGAAAACATAAAAAATAGAAATGAAGCCAAATGGACGATCCAACTAATGCTAAGTTTCGTTTAGCAAACGTGTTTTTTTTGTTGCTTCACATGTATATGTATATATGTATATAAAATAACATTTGAAGATGGCAATGTGTGAATAAAAATTTTGAAAAGTAGGAAAAAATGATAGCTTATTGGTAAATTGGTTTATTTGGGTCATATCATCTCTCTATATTTTTGTACGTTTTTTCAAAAAAATCCAAAAAAAGCCAATAAACTAATTTTTTTTAGGTAATTATTTAGTAATTCCAGAGCATGAATACGTGGTATTCTATAGTATTATGATTGGTGGAGAAGGTGGGTAAGTGGGGTATTGTGTTGGGTGATTGAGGAACATGAGGGGACATATTGAATGATGATTGATTAGAAAGTACAGACACATGGTACTCTGGAAATATTGAATAATTTTTCATTTTTTTCTTACTTCTCAAAACAAGCCTGGTGATTAGGTCATGACACAATTGCTTATTTGCATTTCTCATTGGCCATTTTCCAAGGATTTTTACGAAACAATAATGTTAAGATAATCATTTTTTAGTTATAATTTGTTTAATTACTTTTGTCGATATTGTTGCATCAATTTAATTGGTCCTACCATTCGTTTTTGTTACTAATTCAATGTCCACATATGAGATGATGAGTCAAATATGAAAGAAAATTGTAATCATCATAATATTATTGTATCGGTTACCAATACAATGATAACACATGATAAGATAAATAAAATATAATCATAATAGTATTAATTATTGTTTCTAAAAAGTTAGGGTAAGTTGACACACTTTCTAAAGCATTTATTTGACTACAAAATAATCTTCTATTCAAAGAGAAAAAAAAAAAAAAAAAATAGCAAGAAAAAATAAAATTGAATTAATAATTAAAGTAATTATACAAGGCACAGTAGGTTGCTATTCATCAAAGATAAGTAGACTTTGTACTGGTTGAAGTGCACTTCAAAATGAAAAGTTTGGTTGTTGTTTGGCAATCACATTTTGAGGTGTGAATTAATTGGAATGCTCTCTCATATATTAAGCATTCAAGACCACCCTCTCTTTGTAGCCATTTATCCCTATGATTTTTCTGTGCAATTTGGTGCACCAAAAGACCACCATATGTGATCTCTCAACCAGGAGATTAGCCTTTACTAAAGATGGCTGCTACTTAATTTTTTTAGATCCTTTAATTCCTATTTTTTTTATTACAATTATATCCTAAAATAAGATTACATTAAAGGATAATCTTTAATGGAATACTCACCCACCAAATAAAGACAATTAAAATGACACTTTACAATATTATGCACTCACCTCCCCCATCTAAACGTATTCATCACCAACCTAAACCCAACGTATTCCTCTTCATCACCATCCTAAACCCAAAACGTATTCCTCTTCATCATCATCCGAAACCTTAAACCAAAAATCAGTAGCTGAAGTTCAACGTTCAAGTCGTTTCAAATCATTGCACTATTCATACCACATATCAGTTATTTCACCATTTGTTGATACTTATAGAGCAATGGAGGACGATGACAATAACTCTAATGAGGTTAGCGTTGCATTAGTAAGTTTATCTATCTTGCATTAATGATTCTTGGTTGTTTTCGATGGTTGCTGTTTTGTTTGAGCTTGATCGGTATTGGTTTGCCGACTGTTAAGGTTTCGTTTGGTACTATAATGCTGAATAAAAACATTTAGTTCGGAAGATGGGTTCCGAATAGTAATGTAGCCAATCTGTGGGTGTGTTCCGAACAAAACCTTTAGTTTTAGCACTGTTCAACTGAACAAAAACTAAGAAGAGATTTCCGACGAGTCGAAGAGATTTCTGATGAACGGACTAGATTTTCGTTGACTGAGAGGTTACGACATCGTTCACTAGCTTTGAAGGATCATTGTCGTTTACTGGCTTCGAGGGACCGTTGTTGACTCCTCGTTCTTCAACAGGAGATAGGGTAAATTTCGATTGGGGTAAATTTAGGTGGGTGTGCACTTGGATGTAATAATGTTATGAATAGGAATAAATTTGGTATTAAGTGGGGTGTTAAAATAAATCTTATTAAAATTTAGGATTTAGGGTAGAGTTCAAAGAGTAATTAGATAGGTGCTAATAGCAGCCCTCTCTACCAAATGGACAAAAGTAGTAAGAAAGAAACAAAAAAGGGGAAGGAAAAAAAGAAAAGAAAAGAAGTTAAAGAGGATTTTATTTATTTATTTTCATAAAAATGGTTCCATTGTTTTTAAAAAAATTTAAAATCCCTTAGATGCCGATATTCACTAAGTAAAATATTTTGAGCATTAATTATAAAG
Source organism: Camellia granthamiana (assembly GCA_036172215.1). Lineage (NCBI taxonomy): Eukaryota > Viridiplantae > Streptophyta > Magnoliopsida > Ericales > Theaceae > Camellia > Camellia granthamiana. Next base: position 13,832,268 of record CM069905.1, read on the forward strand.
ATATTCACTAAAAAACTATTGAAAAAAGGGCAAATTTGGCCATAAATCCCTTAGTAGGCACTTATCTTGTCAAAATGACAAGAATTATATGAGTATATTTTCAAAATCCCTTAATATTTTAAAACATCATTCTTATCATTCTCATAGTTACTGTTTTTCTCCACTATCTCATATGAGAATGATGACCTTAGATCTGAGATTTGTTACCTTAGATTTGAAAATCGGTAGTTCGTTCTCTCTGTCTCTCTCTCGTTCACTGCTTTCCCTGTAAACCCCTGTTTTTTGTTCGTTCCCTTTTTTTTATTTGTTCATAGGCGAAATCGCAAATTTTACTTTGATTCATAATAAAATTTTACTTTGATTTAGAGTAAAATTTACCAATGAATCAAAGTAAAATTTTGTCATTTAAAAAAAAAAAAAAAAGAAGCTGTGAGGGAGTTTTGCAAGTATTGAATTTTTTTTTGTCCTTTTGACAAAAAAATGAAAGGTTTGAGGGATTTGTGACTTTTTTTTATTTGTTCATAGGTGAAATCGCAAATTTTACTCTGATTCAGAATAAAATTTTATTTTGATTTAGAGTAAAATTTACCAATGAATCAAAGTAAAATTTTGTCATTTAAAAAAAAGAAAAAAGAAGAAGCTGTGAGCGAGTTTTGCAAGTATTGAATTTTTTTTTGTCCTTTTGACGAAAAAACGAAAGGTTTGAGGGATTTGTGACTAAATCTCCCTTGAAAAAATATAACTGCGGAATGATGTAAAAATGAGCAATTTCTCTCTAGTTTTAAAAGGATGAGAGATGAGAGAGGTGTGATTTATAATGGATCTCATTTCAATGATTTGAGTCATTCATTTTGTAAGGAAGTCATGTTTCATATCATCCATAAAAAAATTAAATTGATTTGATAATTATATCCACATGATTTTATCATATTTAACTTCAAAAAAGAAAAAGAAAAAAAGAGATGACTATTATGATTTGAAAATACAACATTTAGTTTTTATTTTTATTTTTACTTTTACGGCTAATATAGATAAAATTAGGTGGTTATAATAATCGAATCAATCTATTTTTTTAATAAATAATTTACATACAAAATCTTATAAAATGAATAATTTATATAATCAAATTAAAACACGCAATGAATCTACACATATCCGGTCTATATCGAAACTGAAGAGATATTGCACATATGACAAAAAGTCCTTCAACTCTACTACTTTGACCTTTCTCTAGAATAGTCACGAGAAGAGGATTCAAAAGAAAAGTTTATATTACCAAGTGATTTATGTGAAATACAACCCACAAGAAGCAACTTCATTGATAGTTGTATGGAAACACATTTTATACATGAGTCCTCTCTCTCTTTCTCTCCTAAAAGTTTCACTTCCCACTTTTGCTTGCTAGCTAGTTGATTGATCCTTTTGACTCACAAGCTCCATGCCTCTCCATCTCTCCTAGTGGCCAAATCAAAAGTTGGTGTTGACATTAGAGACTTTTGAATGATCTTTATTTTAGTTATATAACATATTCAAAATTTTTATTTATAAATTTATTCAAAAACATAAATAAATGATCTAGATGCGTTTTATATATCAATTCACAATACATGAGTTGATTACAAAACATCCATATTCATTCTAAATAATATTTTAATTTAATTTTTTCTGAGTTCACAACTTTATTGTATACATGTACATATAAGAGAGGGAATAAACTTCCATATATATATATATATATATGCGCACGCACACTTATCTTTGATTTTTACAAATTGAACATAATCATAACAATGGTTGGACTAGGGGTTTTTTAACAGTCACATGCATATTAGGTACACATTTATTTGCTTCAATGCATGCACACATGGTTACTTGTTATATGTTCACCTGCTATCACTTCTCTTCTCTGTATACCATTCTATTAAGAATAAACTAGATATATGTACTATATTTCAAATAAATAAATAAATAAGGAAGAAAGAAGAATTGTGTGTAGGTCATTGTGATGCAACTAAAATTGGCATTGCAATGGAGGTGGTGGGACAAGTGCTTGTACGAAGATTATGTTGAATTTGATTTGATTGCTCTTGTCTCCAATAATTGCGGTCTAAATTTGAATTCTATGCCGAGATCAATTTTTTTTAAGGAACGGGTGCCGAGATCAAATTTAAATTGGCAATATTATATGTTTAGAATATTTTTTCAAAATTTTATTGTAAAGAAATGATTTAAATTCATTCTAAATATGAGTGAATCTGACACACTTTTTTTTTTAGAGTAAAATTTGGATATGTAGCTTTAATCAATTTAAATGTATTACATCAAAAAAAGTTAATCAATAAAAGTTTAATCAAATTCTTTTTAAGTCTTTCAACTATTAATGAATATGTTTCATCACGTCCTTCATGAATCCGTATCTTTTAACTTATTCAATTGTAAAAATATTTTACTTTCACCTCTTCAAAAGAGAGATATCTAATAATTGAAGAAGGGTTAATTACACTTTTCAACTCTGTAGTTTGACTCAAATTTCACTTTAGTCTCTATAATTTCAATTTGAATAATTTGATCTCTACACTTTAAGTCTAGTTTTAATTTAGTCATTCTACCTAAATTTTTGTTAATTTGTCTACGTGTACACCTTCGAAAATTGACAAGTGTCTCAAAATTATTAATTTTAACCTCTAATTTATTAGATAGAATGACCAAATTAAAACTAGACTTAAAGTATAGGGATCAAATTGTTTAAATTGAAACTATAGGGACTAAAGTGAAAGTTTAGTCAAATTATAAATATGAAAAGTGTAATTGACCCATTGAAGAAATTAAAATGTATGAATTCATAAATGACGGGGCTAATGATATTCGTTAATAATTAAAAATATTTTAATATAATTAACACTCAATAAAATCAATTTACACAAAATTATTGGATGTTCAATGTGTCATATAAAGTCTAGATAGAGAAATAGCAGAGCCTCTCTCTAGGTGATTTTCGGTGGTGCTCCAGCGACCCACTTTATACTTTTAAAGTGTAGATTTACATTCCTAGAGTATAGATCTATAGTTTTCAAGTGTAGATCTGGACTTTTTTTTTGTCCGAAATAAGGGTTTTGAGAATTTTCTCCTCCGATTTCGGCATAAATTTTTAAATTTTCAACACTCACAATGGTTTCATTCTCTCTGAAGCCTTCTCCCATATCATTGTGGGTGTCGTTCCTTCTCAACTCTAGTTTCTGGTGATGTTCGATGTCCAGCTGCGGTGATGGCGGAGTTGGTCAGCAACGACGGGGACAACGTCAATGAGAACGACGAGCTTTCAAGCAGATCTTTCCAGATTACATCTTCGAGAAGATTAGTAGTTTTTCTTGGCTCGTAACTTTTTTTTGGCGAATTTGTTTTTTATTTGTTGTTTGGTTGGGATGGCCATTTGGAATCTTGTTTATGTATTAATATAATGTTTCCCATGTTCTTAAAAAAACAAAAAAATTGTGTCATATAAAATCAATTTTCACTAAAGACAAAAAAAAAAAAAAAGATTAATTTTTTTTTAATAAAAGTATTTCAAGTTTTCTAGTCTAGTAAAATCTTAAAAAAAATTAAAAATTAAAAAGAACAATTTTTTTAAAAAAAATAAAAAAGGAAAATGAATCTAAAATTTTTAAAAAATAAAATAAAGGGCATATCATTTTTTATATTTGTTATAAAAATAAATGGCATTTGAAAAAAAAAAGCCTCAAAATTTCATTTAAAAATAAATACATTTAGTTTTATGATAAAAAAATATTTAGAAAATAAGTATACTCTATTTGAAAAGTTGATAATGTTGAAATAGAGAGAATTTGAGAAAAGGGTAGTTTAGTCTTTAGGAAGACACATTTATAGATTTTCCTTTCTATAATAGTAGAGGTTATTGAGATGATTTAATTCATCTTTTAACAAGTGTTCTCAGAATACTTGTTAGCAAAACTCATTATAAAAATCAGCAACAAAGCTAATTGTCAAACCCCACCCTAATAACTTCCAATAATGGTTTTACCAACACAAACAAAAAAAAAAACCTTAATAATGGGATAACAAAAAGCTTTAAACCCACAAGGGAGACATGGCAGTCATCACTAAAGCTAAAGCCAAAGCTAAAGCTAAAGCTAAAGTGTGTAGAAACTTGTCCAGAACAGTGATGTATAATTACGATTGAGTTACTGTGTTGTGGGGTTTATGACTCAGATGAATTTGAGCACACGATTTAACATTAGTGATATTGTGACATCCATATATTCCTTCATAAGTGATATCACACCATCTATATATATCATGTTATGCATCGAGAGTACAGAATAAATTCTCTAAACCTATTATACAAATATTAATGTAAAGAAAATAAAATCATGTGAAATTTATGAGAACCAACCTTTCAAAGATTACTTCATTATTGGTCATTGACATTCTTTGTGTGACATAAATAATCGGTGGTATAGTTTTAATGATCATATGATTAAAATAGCACCGCTTTTATGTCGGCATAGCATAATTTATAACAATTTGGAAAAAGATGGAAGTATCAATTAATTTATTTGTTAAAACATAGGATTTGGTTAACTTGTGTTTTCATAACATATGTTAAAAAATTTAAAAAGATTGTGTATGTAAAATTTGCTTTATTATTATACATAATTTTAATGTGTTTTCTCATAATGTAAAAGCAATGTTAGGTATCATGAAAATAATCATGAAAACTTTATAACTTTTGGATTACACTTAGAATAAAACACCACACATTAATCAAGGTAATCTAAGGATTATAAATCGTTCATGATCATTTTCATGAAAAAATTTTCATGATCCTTAACTTTTCTCAAAATCTAAAAGTGTGATTGAGATTTAATTAATATATTATAAATTCACGTGCAGAATTAATCTTAATCACATATTAATCTTTCTAAATAAAAGTATGGCTAAAAATTATAAATATGTAGTATTGTTGGATTATGAAGTCTTAAAATGAGACTTCCTCCCCCCTTAAAAGTCAAGATGCGCTAAAGAAAGCATTTCAAATGATGATAAGTCAATGCTATATTTGTATATAAAAAAAAAAAAAAATTATAAAAAAAAAAATAATAATAATAATTTGTTTATTCAAATTTATTCTAAATGTGAAAATGAATATGCTGGAGCGCACATTGATCTCCTTTCTTAAAAACAGTAGGTGTATGCCCTTCTATTCAATGGGTTAGAACCTTACAAGATGATGGCTTTTTAAGTAAAGTTAACTAAATATTATAAAACAAAGAAAAATGTTTTGTGGCCCTAAAAACTGTGGCCCTAATGGCCCTAATTTTCTTTTTGGGTAAGTTTGTTTTTTTTTTCTTTTTTTTTTTACCTGATATGGAAATTAGGGGCATTAGGGCCACAGTTTTTTGAGCTACCAACCAAAGCCCAAGGTGGTTGTAACTATTGGACATGTAATAAGAGTTTCTAAATGTAACGACTAAGGCCTATTTTGGGAATTGGGTTATAATCCACTTCCCAGATTATAACTCACTTCCTCTCTCATCAAAAAACTGTTTATAAACTGCTTATAAGCAGCTTTTCATCAAAAAGCTGATTATAACCATCTTCTCAAAATAACCCTAAATCATGCTGGCTCGTGAGTCTCATAATGGTACTATTTTAATAATTTGAATTATTTATTTTTCGTACTATCTTAATAATTTGAATTATCTATTTTTCAAATCACAACGTAAAAAAATTCAGATCGATCCAATAATCGTAGTCACATTAGTTTATGATATTTATTTGTAAAAATAATAATAATAATAAATGAGACAAATATCATTTGAAAACTAGACTATTTATTTTTTGGAAAACAAATGCATTAAACGGTTACGGTTTTTGAATCGATTTGATTTTTTTCATAAACGGTTATGGTTATTGAATCGATTTATTTTTTTTCATAAATAATCTGTACGTTGTGATTTATCAAAGTAGAACCCGTGGTAAATCCCACAAGTCCAAATAACATGGTCCAGTCACTATGGACGGGAGATAATCTGCTTCCTATATAGATATATTTTGAAACCTCGGAGAACAATGTTACATAATCTCATTTTTTGACTTCTAAATACAAAGTAAAGAGACACATTTATAAATATATATGTGATCCACTCATTTGCATTTTAGAATAAGAAAAAAATGTAAAAAATATAATTATGTGTAATATTTTTCAATCTAGAATCTTATGGCCCGGTATAACAACTAAATTACGAGCTAAAGGTGGTGGTAGCTATTGGACATATAATCAGTGACGGAGTCAAGAAATTAAATCAAAGGGGACACTTATTGATTACAACATTGAAAATGTTTACAAAAATATTTCACGTAAATTTTTACGATTGACTTCAAGAAAGATAAAAAAAATAATAATAATCAGTATGTTTGGTTTGAGCTTTTTGAATTAATTTTTTTGAAAATTGAGTTTTTTTTATTTTTCGTATTTTTTTTTGTTTTTAGTGAATATTTTTTAAATTTTAAGCATTTTTTTTTACTTTTTTAGATGCATCTTACTTAGATGTATTTGAAAAAAAATAAAATATTTGTAAAAAAATATTTTAAAAAATTAATAAATATATAAAAATACGAAAAATGTACTATTTTTTAAATATTTTTTTTTGTATTTTTGGTATTACTATTTTTTTAAAGATTTTTTTTTCTCAAAAATTATACTTTTTAAGTGTATTTATGTTAGGTGTGTCTAAAAATTAAAAAAAATTGCTTAAAATATTAAAAAAATTCAGTAAAAATAAAAAATACAGAAAACAAAAAAGTAGAATTTCTGAAAAGTATTTTTAGAAAAACTCAAACCAAACAAAGTGAATGTTATTTGTAATTAGTGTATCATGGACAATATCAAAAAAAATGATGGATATAAAGTTTTAAAATAAATTATATAATGATAAAGTAATTTTTTATACAAAATATGTGTAAAAATTCAATATAATAGTCATATCACGTCATCATTGACATGTGATATCACCAACCAATAGTAAAAAAACACATGGAAGATGAACCTTACATGTCAAATGTAACTAACAATTCAATAAATTTTATATTTTCATTGAGATTAATTACGTTTGCATGTTAATAATGATAGATATTACCATTATATTGAGATTTTCATAGATAATAATATCGTAGTCTATTTATTTTCAATCAAAATAATCATTATTGTTCTTATAATTTTAAAAATGTCATTGACATTTCACTTTAAATAATATTTTTTTAATTTTTTTTATTTAAAATATTTTCTTTATGTTTGCCCCCCCCCCAAAAAAAAAAATCAAAACCCAGAGAGGGGCACGTGACCCCCCTGGACCCTTCTTCCCTCCGGCCGTGCATATAATAGGAGCTTCTGGATATACATAATAAATTTCACTTTAGCATCACATACAAAAATATTTCTTCATACTACATAAGATTTTACATATAATGATGTCAAGAAAAAATGAGTTTATTTAACATTATTACTTATGAAATAGTCAATAGTAAATAAAATAATAATACATGCTTATAATAACATTACTGTACACATAATGCCATTGTATTATTATTGGACGAATAAATTATCATGTATTTATTTTGAAAAATATTATGTTGGCGCTACATGTCCTCTGAAGGAGCTAAATGTTTGCATGGTCCCAAAAAAAAAAAAAATTGGTGAATACAAATCACAAATAACAATGCTAGGGATTTACAAATTTTTACTTAAAATTTCATCTAAAAATATCAACGCATCCTCTGAATTCATTTCGTGCATAAACCTTACAAAACACTCATTGAATCTCAACTTCCGAGCTAATTTCTTAGTAAATTTTCTAGGATGGTAGCTTTACTCGATCACATAACCTTAATTTTATTGGACACATGGAAACTTCTACTTATTAGACAGTATAATAAAAGGAAAAGTTATCAGATATTTGTCTGTATATATAGATAATATTTTCACTAATGAAAAACATAAATTTTTATCATTCTCTATTACCTAACTATTTAATAAAAATAAATTTATATATTTTATTTATAATTTTTTTATTATATAATTAATTTAAAATACCACATAAATAATAGCAGATGGTTGAATAAATTATGCATGACACTTCAGCAGCCCCGTAAGTACATGGACTAGCTATATGCATGGCACTTCAGCAGCCTCTAGTTATATGATGACTCGTACCATGTGCCAATCATTGAATACCATGCCGATTTTTCTCCTCAATTCTGAATAAATCATGGTGCCACCATCTTTCCGAATCACAATGTCATACAACCCAAAAAAAAAAAAAAAAAAAAAAAAACTTGAAATATTTAATTTATCATTCTTAAAAATTATACTTTAATGATGAATTTGATAAGTATCAAATTTTAATTGAGTACTCACTTTTTAAATCCAGTAATATGTCAAGAAAGTGATTAGTTAATAATTAATTATCAACAAATTATCTTCTTTAACACATCATTGAATTTAAAAAATAAATCTAAAAAATAAGTTTATATATTATTTTTTATTTTAATTTATCAAATATTTTATGAAGTAAAATTAATTTTAATGTCACATCACCAAATATAAGTCAATTGTATGTGGCCTTGTTGCATTCATGGACAAGGCAAGGAATAACTAGTCCTATATATTACACGGGGGCACAGAGCCCCCTCTTCTTCAGTCTCTCTTCCAGTTGATGACGTACACACCTGACAAAGTTTGTCTTCCTCAATTTCCAGCAACTTAAACACAGCATTGTCTATATATATACAAAATTCAAAAATCCATTTCATGATTTAAACAAACCATAGTGAGATCGAGCTTCAAGAACACTCATTCCAAACAATCATGACAGTCAATATAACCTCCATTAAAACCTCCTCTAATGGAATTTGGCAAGGTGACAATCCTCTAAACTACGCCTTCCCTCTCTTAATCGTCCAGACCACCCTAATCCTCCTTGTCAGCCGCATCCTCGCCTTACTCCTCAAGCCCCTCCGTCAACCTAAAGTTATTGCAGAAATCATCGTATGTTTTTGTTTATTTCCAGAGAAAACTGCATTTGATTTTGATAATTAAAATTTCTAACCACCAAACACGACCTGATCTGATCTAATCTGATATGTATTTGTAATTTTCAGGGAGGGATTGTTCTCGGTCCATCGGCAATTGGAAGAAACCAACATTACAGGCATCGGATTTTCCCGACATGGAGTACTCCGATTTTAGAAAGTGTTGCAAGCATCGGTCTATTGTTCTTTCTCTTCCTCGTCGGTCTGGAGCTGGATCTAACCTCGATTCGCCGGAGCGGAAGACGAGCTTTCGCCATCGCTGCAGCCGGAATCACACTTCCGTTCACTTGCGGTATAGGAGTTGCTTTCGTGCTTCGAAAATCTGTAAAAGGAGCCGATAAAGTCGGTTATGTACAGTACCTAGTCTTCATGGGAGTCGCTCTGTCCATCACCGCCTTTCCGGTCCTCGCTCGCATACTCGCCGAGCTCAAACTTCTCACCACTCGAGTCGGGGAAACCGCCATGGCCGCTGCCGCATTCAACGATCTCGCCGCCTGGATCCTCCTCGCCCTAGCCGTCGCACTCGCTGGCCCTCACAAGAGCCCATTGGTGTCGGTCTACGTCCTTCTCTCCGGCGTCGCCTTCGTCGCCTTCATGATGGTTGTGATCCGGCCGGCGATGCGCTGGGTGGCTCGCCGGTGCTCGCCTGAGCACGAGGCCTACATCACTCTGACTCTCGCCGGAGTGATGGTTTCGGGCTTTGTGACTGATTTTATCGGAATACATTCAATTTTCGGTGCTTTTGTGTTCGGATTAACCATTCCGAAAGGTGAATTTGCGGAGAGATTGATCGAAAGAATCGAAGATTTCGTGTCGGGATTGCTTCTTCCGCTTTATTTTGCTTCGAGCGGGTTGAAGACCGACGTTGCTAAAATACGCGGGGGCCAGGCTTGGGGGCTGCTGGCGCTTGTTATCACGACGGCGTGCTCCGGGAAGATTATCGGAACGTTTGCGGTGGCGATGATGTGTATGATTCCTGCAAGAGAGGCCATAACGCTCGGTGTTTTGATGAATACCAAAGGGCTGGTGGAGCTCATCGTCCTCAACATTGGCAAGGAGAAGAAGGTATGTCATGCATGCTTATTTTAGCATTTTCTTATGGTTTTGACTAACTTGTGCTATGGGTCAACTCACTGGGTTGATTCAGTTAATCATTGAGAATTTTACGAGTAGGCGATAGTGTCACTCATATTTGTTAGGCAATTAAGACGTTTGAAATGACTTACTTAATAGGTTTACAAAAAAAAAAATGATCCAGACCACTAATTAGTGGTTGTATTAAGGATGTGGCAGTGGGTCTTACTCACTATCACATGTGTTTTGTGTCTTAATTTTTTTTTTTTTGACTTGCCACATCATTAGTGGTGATGTTAGTGGTAATATTTTAGTGGTCTGTATCATTATTGGGTTTACAATTACTCATTTACCGACAACACCATCTAAATAACTATCATAGGATATTCTGATTCAAGACTATCAAATAATTTTTCAGTAATTACATATATTAATCCACCAATTAAGTAATAATTGTTAGAACAAAGTTATCTTTAATTTATTTTTATCTTTTTATCTTCTCCTTTTTTGAGAAAGGAGAATATGAAAGAATAAAATAAAAGAAGGCAAAAAAAAAAAAAAAGAAGAAGGGAAAAAAAAAATGCCTATCTTATTTTTTAATTTTCCTATGTACTAATATAATTTTAGAAGGAGAATATTGCTAAAAAAAACAACACTTGGTAAAGCATGTGTAGTGTTGTACAATTAAAAATTATATACAAAATAAAGACAAAATTTTATATTATATAATTCATTATTTAGTATGAATCAAAGAAAGACCTAGTGATATAAAAGGGTTGTTAATCAATGAGTTGTCCTACAAGCAACAACAATAAGATTTTCCACTAATTAAGAGAACTTGCAATATAGTCAAATTCAAAGTTTTAAGATTGGGTTAGCCGTTTAGATTACATTGTTTTGAACATTTTAACTCTAGATTCCCAACATATGCCTCTTCTACTTATATCTACAATGCTTTCTTTTTTCTCTCTTTTTTTATTTTTTAGTAAATTATATTCAAGCCTTACTATTCTCTTTATAATAATCACCATATTATCATGCACCAATTTATATTTACTATACATTATTGAATGAGTAATTCTATATATCATTACATTTTTCACCATTTTATTTTATTAATTACATAATAAGATATTATTTTCTCTTTTTTTTTTTCCGTCTTTTCATTGAGTCATTATTATCAAATAAAAAATTTATGTTAGAATGTAATTCTCTTAATATTTATAAATATTTTTTATTAATTAATAAAAAGCATCGTAAACATTAAGATATATTTTTTTTAATGATATTGAGTTATTAAAATATGATGTATTATAGGCTTAAACCAAGAATTATTGAAAAAAAAACGACTCAATTAGATTTTCTAGGCTCATTTTTAATATTTTAATTTAATATTGGAACTCTCAAACTAACTCATATCCATCACAAACCGATAAAGATAATTTTTAATGATCAAGACAATTTTTAATAATTAGGTGAATGTAGCATTGGCATAAATATTGAGTCGACTAGTTTTTAGCTCACTTCTAATGTTTAGTTGAAAATCACAAGTTAATTGTAATCTATTTTCACAAGAGTTATACTAGGGATCTCAAATAAATTACTAAATTTTCTACCAAACCTCTCACATGCGTGTAGGACCCACACACGTGATTTGTGTGGGTTCCACACCCATGTAAGAGTGTGTGGGTCCCACACTTATGTGAGAGGTTTGGTAGAAAATTTGATAATTTATTTGGAATTTATAGCATTTTCCTTTTCACAAAGAGTTATGACATAAAACAATTTATAATTTTGAGTCGGTAAATTTTTACGCTTTACAAAATAAGAAAAAACTAATATATTAACAAATGTAATTTACTGCTGTCATATGCTAAATTAAAATTACGAAATTTATAAAATGAAATGTATTTATATTTTATTGTAAATATAATTTTTGTAATTTTTTCTTTAATTTTTACCAATTAACTTATAACACACAATTAATGACATCAGAATAAAAACCTTCTCTTATGTGTAACTCTGATGAAAATAATAAAATTTAATTAATTATAAATTGTTTTTACTACATATATTAAATAAATTTTATATTATTATTTTAATTTAAAAACTAATTTTTTATTATTTATTATAACCGTAATACGCTAGTTATCATCTAAAGAAAAACAATGCCACACACAAATAAATTTTCTATCAAATTTTTTCACAATTGATGTCTCATGAAAAATCAATCATATTCAAATAAGTCGAGTAACAAAACAACAATAAAAAAACAATTTTGTTTTCTAATTTATTTTGAAAAACTAAAAGAAGTATCCAAATCTAAATTTATAATACTCGCTTGTGTAGATTTGTCTGCATATATAATCGTTTTGTCTTATAGTTTAGTTTATCAATATATATATATATATATATTTTGCGAAGGCAACTGGACATCTCTTTCATAGTGTCTATGTGTAGATGTAGTTCCATAATCTTTGGACCTCCAAATCAAGATTTTGACATTTTGATTGAATTTTTTTATGTTTTTTGTTTTGCTATGTCGTCATCAACGACAATGGGTCATACAAAACTTTGTATTTAATAGAACAATATTCGGGTTTAAAAAAAAGAACAATATTAAAAAAAAAAGTCTAGAAAATTGGTAAAACAAACAAAAATATGATCCATATTTCGTAGTCAAAATCAAAGCGTATATTTAAAATTCTTATTATGAGGTCACACCATGAATAAATCTTAATCTTTGATTATAAATTTTGAACACTTTTTTGATTTATTTTTCTTGGACTCCTAACATTCTTGTTTATTTTTTTGATTTATTTTTCTAGGAAACTGGGAAAACAAACAAGAATATGATCCATATTTCGTAGTCAAAATCAAAAGTGTATATTAAAATTCTTATTATGAGATCACACTATAAACAAATCTTAATCTTTGATTATAAATTTTGAACACTTTTTTGATTTATTTTTTTTAGACTCTTACAATTGTAGAAAAATTAGCCTCTTGTTTTTTGCTATCTTGTTTATTTATTTATTTATTTTTAAATATTTATTTTGAATTTATAAATTTTTTTTTTATTTGCAAAAAGTTGCAATAAAACGTAACAAAGTCTTCTTTTAACTATTTAGTCATAAACAAATAACATGAATTCTTACTCTAAAAGTAAGAAGTACAGTGTATTTAAATTAATGAGATATGTGGTAGATAATGTCTCAATATGAACTACATCCTAATAAATATAATTTATTGATTTGATGTTTTAAATAATTTTTTGACTATATAATATTACCTTTGGCCATTCATATCATTTTTTTTTTTTTTTTTTTTTATCGACCATTCATATCATTTCATTTGGTGCAATATTGCACCAACGAAAAGCACTAAGCTTCATTTAAGTTTTTAGTTAAAAACTCACAAAATCAATATAAAAGGTTTTTTTTTTTTTTTTTTTTTTTTTGTATATACTTGTGTAAAAGTTAAAAAATTAATTCTGAAACCAACCCTTAGATGGTCTTTGATTAGCAGTGTACATTCAAACAACTTGATTAGATGGATATTAAAATGGGGAAATTATTCAATATTTTCGGAGTATCATGTGTTTGTACTTCTTAACCAATCATCATTTAATATGTCTTATTATGTTTTTCAAATCACCCAACACAATATTACACTTACCTAACTTCTCCACCAATTGTAATACTATGAAATACCACGCGTCCATATTCTGAGATTAATGAATAATTACCCTAAAATAGGAATGACTTGTTTTCAATTGAAATTTTAACTGGACTAAACAGTTGAGATTTTTGACTGGGAAGAGTCATTAAACGGAAGACTTTAATCGGAAAGAATCATTAAACAAAAAACTCTTACCGATAAGTGTCTTTGAAAAAATTCAACTCAATTATGTTTTCATAAACAGCAATGCTAGGTATCATGAAAAATCTTTCATGAAAATGGTTATGAAAGATTTGTGACTTTTGGATTACACTTAGAATAAAGCACCATACACTAATTAAGATAATCTAAGGGTCACAAATCTTTCATGATCGTTTTCATGAAATAATTTTCATGATCCCTAACATTTCTCTTTCATAAATTCTTATTGGTTCTTCCCGGTCAAAGACCTCAACTCTCTAATCCAGTTCAACTTTTAACTGGAGACAAGTCAAATTCATTAAAAAAAACCCAATTTATTTATTAATCATTTCATTTAAAGTTTAGGGCAGACCAAGGGTAGGGCTAGGGGTGCAACTCGGGCGGGTTCGGTCGGGTTGGGGGTCTGCCCAAGCCCGACCCGAATTGCTCAGAGCAGTGCCCAAGCCCGCCCAAGCCCGAACATGAACCCGAGCTTTGCTGCCCAAGCCCGGCCCAAGCTTTGTATTTTGAACTCGGGTTAGCCCGAATTGCCCAGAAACTTGTAGGTAGATTTGTTTTGAAACCTGTAGATAGAATTGATAATTAACAAAGAATTGAGAATTATTCAAAGTTATTTTCTGGTCACCAAAAAATAAAAATTAAAAATTAAGACTAACTTTTTTACTTAATTTATATATATTATATAATTTATTAAATTATATATATATATTATATATTATATAATTTATATAATATATTAAATTTAATTCGGGTTCGGGTTGCTCGGGTTGGCCATTGGTTCTGCCCAAGTCCGGCCCGAATTACAATTCGGGCATAAAAAATCTGCCCAGGCCTGTCCAGATTACAAGATATAGTTGCCCAAGTCCTAAAAAAACTCGGGCTGGGCTCGGGTTACTCGGGTTGAGCTCGCCCGAATTGCACCCTTAGGTAGGGCTAGACTTCAAAATTATGGACAATAGTTAGGTGGTATTTGCCAATTATTTTTTTAGTACTTCTTTTTATTATTTTTTACAATTTAAAAATATTGATGTGTTTTATAATCATTAAAAAGTTACCTTTTTATTATAGATTTTTTTTTTTTTTTGGTCTTTCAAACTTTGATTTTTTGTATAAAAAAAATTACCATATTTCTTTTATTTAGTAAAATCAAACAATTTTTGACTTTTAGCTTTTTTTAGTTTAAAAAATATATATTATTATTATTATTATTATTTTATTTTATTTGGTTTAGCGGGATAAAAAAATCCACTTAATCCTATTTATAACGTTTATTGACCAATTACACTAATTTACATGATACCATTTTTACACTCAAATATATATATATATATATTTCAGACTCCTGTAGAAATAATCAATCAATTTGTTACAAGTTTACACTTCACAGTATCAACTTGGAGTCCTTGTTATGATTCAATAACAACAATAAAAATAAGTAAATTGTATAACGTGCATGTTCGTTCTGTATTGTGTATAGAAGTGAGAAACTAAAATAAGAGTTAAGATTATTTCCTTTTAAATATTGAAAGAAAAATAAAAATATGATGACTAAATTTCTATTATCAAAAATTTCATCAATTTCACCAGTAAATTAATAACATTATTTGACATACAACTTTAATAGGGTCCGACCAAGTAATCCGGTCTATGAATTCTCATACTTTCACATAAGGATCGGAACCGAAAGATAGTTACTTACTTGTTATAGTTGCTCGCTCGTCCCCTGAACAGATGCCCACCCAAAGTGAAAAGAAAAAAATAATAATTTTGATAATAGTAAAAATGCAAGAACCATATTGTTAGTTTTATATAAAAAAAATTATATTTGTAAATCATTTTTTCATTTCTGTATTGTATAATGTGCAACAGGTACTAAATGACGAGGTCTTTGCAATAATGGTGCTAATGGCATTATTCACCACCTTCATTACAACTCCTACAGTTATGGCCATCTTCAAGCCCGCTCGCCCCGGCAAATTACACTCCGCCAGGTTCAACAACATCGAGGATGAACTTCGAGTCCTTGCTTGCGTCCACGGCCCCGGATACATCCCTTCCCTCATCAATGTCATCGAATCAACTCGATCCACCATCAAGTCCCGACTCAAACTCTACATCATGCATCTTGTGGAGCTCACCGAGAGGTCCTCCTCGATTGTCATGGTCCAACGTGCCCGGAAGAATGGTTTTCCGTTCATCAACCGGCAAGGTGGGAGCGAGTTGCATGACCGAGTGGCTGTCGCGTTCCAAGCTTACGGCCAACTCGGTCGAGTCAGCATCCGACCCACAACTGCAATATCACCATTGTCCTCTATGCACGAGGACATATGCCACATGGCAGAAGACAAGAGAGTGACCATGATCATACTGCCTTTCCACAAACAGTGGAGGAGGAGAGAGGATGGAGGTGTCGAAGAAGAGGTGGAGAATGTGGGCCACGGTTGGAGAGGAGTCAATCAAAGGGTGCTGAAGAATGCGCCATGTTCGGTGGCGGTGCTTGTGGACCGGGGATTCAATGGTGGATCCCAACGAACCCCTGGGGCCACTGCCACCGTGGCACAAAGAGTGTGCATTGTGTTCTTTGGTGGGCCTGACGATCGCGAGGCACTGGAATTGGGCGGAAGGATGGCGGAGCATCCGTCCGTTAAGGTGACCGTTGTGAGGTTCATTGAGAAAGATGGCTTTGAGGCTAACGGAGTTATCTTACGTCCGTCACTAGATAAGAGCAGAGAGAAAAGTTACACCTTCTCAACAGCCATTATGAACCGTGAGAAGGAAAAGGTAATCTCTCTATAAATACATCTCGTCATCATTAGACAACTATTATATTGATAATATTATGATGATTATATTTAATATAAAAAAATTTACATACACAAAATTAATCGACAAAAAAATATAAACAATGACATGTCAAATATGGATGAGTTCACTAAAATAATTTTTAAATTTTTATAAGCATACCATAATTGAATGTAAGATACTCGAGTTTTGACTCAATTTTTGTCGGCAAACTTTTCAGGAGCTGGATGAAGGAGCTGTGGTGGAGTTTCGGAACAAGTGGGATGGAGTGGCGGAGTACACCGAGGTGTCCAGCAATATTGTCAGCGGGGTTACGGAGATAGGGCAAAGCGGAGACTACGACCTCATGGTTGTAGGCAAAGGCCGGTTCCCATCATCCATGGTGGCCGAATTAGCAGACCGGGAGGCTGAGCATGCAGAGCTAGGGCCCATAGGGGACATGTTGGCTTGTCCGGGCCAAGGGATAGTGTCATCAGTTCTGGTGATCCAACAACATGATCTAGCCCACACAGAGGAAGCCCCAGTGTCAAAGATAATGGACCTGGAGGATGGTCCAGTAACAACATCCCATGGGCCATCAAGTCCAGTGGGAACTCAAACAGATTGTGTGTGACCACCCAAAGAATTTGGGTATGTAGATGTGTACTATGATCTTTGAGTTCAGTTCCCACAGATAGGATAAAAACTTCAATACAATGGTGATACTACCATATCATTAGTATCACCATCTAATAATTTCTTGTCTTTTATTCTCTATGCATACGTGACAAGATAGTTGTACCTGAAAAATAGGATTGACCCTCCACATCATGTAGCTTTATTGTTTATTGGTGATACTACATTATCGGATACTGTAACTACAATTGTGGGTAGACAAGATTTTATAAGATTTGCTGAAAATCTTATACACCAATATATTTTTGATATTCAACTCTCTATTTAGTTTCTGTATTCATAAGCTCATTGATTGTGGTTTCTTCATTTCCAAGTCTTGTAAAAGCATGAACAGATCAAAAATTGAAATCATCTACTCCAAAGGCTCTATTTGAGCTCTCTGTTAGACTAAATGATATAAAAAATAAGAAAATTACTTGTTGCAAGTCAGGTTTTTGCAGATGAAACAATCCCGAGAGAGAGATGAGGGAGGGGGGAAGCTGGTTGCACTGGGGGGGGGGGGGGGGGTTGTGGTGTTTTACCGTCAGGGCAATACTTTGTTATTGACCACATAAGCAATGAGGATTATAAGGGTTGTTATATATTACCAAAATACTTTGTTATTGACCACATAAGCAATGAGGATTATAAGGGTTGTTATATATTACCAAAATACTTTATCGAAACTCTTTCTTTTCTGATTTTTATGTTCCTGAATTTAGACACAGATTTAAAAGGGGAAAAAAAAAAGAGTAAAATGTAAATGAAATATAACTAAATTTCACTTGCACTTTCCACACTTTTTTCTTTTCTCTTTCCAAATCCATGAACCGTCTTACCGAAATATTTTATATTTTAATTGGTTGCTTAATGGTACCATTGATTTTCTATTTGAGCTAAGAAACAGAATTCCTAAGAATATGTTTGGACATTGGATTGGTGAAGGAATTTGTTAGAATTTGGCCAATAGATTTGAGTAGAGATATCAAAAAAAAAAAAAAAAAGCAACAGCAACAGCAACAGCAACAGAGAGGGAAAAAAAAAACCTTATATTTCATTCCGTCAGGGCAAACAAGCATTTTTCATAAAAATGCAAATCATTTTTATGATATTAAAAAAATTCAAATCTACATAGAAATTAAATAGTCATCACAAATCAGAAAGCGTTCTAAATTTAAGAGTCACAAACAGAACTCCTCACACTCAATTGCAGCTGTTGTCCTCTTTAGTTGGGCAATTTAGCCCACAATGTTAACCATTATACATATTGTAAACAATTCTCATACAGAAATGCCCATTCCCAGCAAAAGTACACATTTAAAATCAATTTAAAAAAAGAAAAAAGAAAAAAAAAAAAGAAAAAAAGAAAAAAAGAAAAGTCGATGATAATATACTAACCTTAGAAAAAGCCACCGCCGCTCCACTTGGTATCTGATTTTCCATTGTGACCAACAGCTTTCGTATATGATGATGCACTCTGGTAGAAATTATCGAATCCATCATCCTTACCATCGTCCCAACCTGCCCAGCCATCCCCATTACTAGACACTGCACTCTTTGTGGATTCTTCTTTCTTATTGTCTTTATGGTCCCAATCGTCCCAAGAGCCCGAGCTGACAGAATTAAAATGTGCACCAGTTGAAGACTGCTCTCCTCCGGAACTTTTTGAATCTTTTGAAAACTCCTGATAATACCCATTTCTCTCACTTTCGTTTTGTTGCCAGCCATCGGCTTTCCAGCTGGCACCTCCTTCCTTGGTGTACTCGTCTACTTTCTGCGTGGCCAATGCCACGACCCCTTTCATGATACCCCACGTCTTTTGTCCAATCTCTGTTGTTTTTGCAGTGACAACGTTGACCGTTTCGTTCACCTTGGTATCGTAGCCCCCCTCTCTCACCTGTTAGAAATGATTTAAAAGTTGATTTGCTTCAAAATTCACATCTTATTTTTGGCAATAGTAATATCATTATAACCACACGAAAGATTGACAAGAACTTCTATATATAACATATTTTCCAGAAAAAAAATCCAACACATTTTGCCAAGAAGAATTTTCAACATAAAAAACTATTAAGAAGTGAGCGCATAATATGTAGAGGATGATAAAGCCTGCAAAACTCATTGGCATAAACCAACCAAAATTAGTGTTAAACTGCAAAAATTTAAGGAATAAACAAAATAAAACAAATTAAGTGTACAATTGGAAAACATGATACATGCCCTAGCCATTGATGATACCTACCATCTAGTAAACCAGCAAAGAATAAGTCATCTCAATAACAACATGAGTTTACTCTTGAGTTTAAGACTTTTTTTCCTAGTAACATTACAATTTCCTTTCTTTTTTTTCCCTAAATGTGATATCCTCTCCTTACAGTTCGGTAAAATTTTGAAACAACCAAGACACTTGCCTTTTAGGTCCCATCTCTAAAAAGACTCAGAATCTCTGTGATCTATGAGATTAAGATTCTAACTTTTAGAAAGCCCATGAAAACATCTAAATTTCAGTTTTAAGGAAATTTGTGAGCTATGAGGTAGGGAAGGGTGTAAGGACCCTGGTATACCTGGTAGTTAAAACCATAGCTAATTCAACAGAATTCAAGAAAATTATATTTGAGATTAAAATGTTACCAAAGCCACTGGTGGATTACATGCTCCTCTCATAAATGCTGTGGCACCTATTTGACCATACATCAAGGGAAGGGAAAATGAAAGGATTTCATGAGAATCAATTCAAAGAGGAAATTTCCACGTCAACAAAGCAACATTTTCAATAGTTGTGGCAAGAGATTGCCATGCTGCTTCAATTGCTGTGTAGTGTAAACATAAATGCATCACAAATACATCCAAAATGCCCAACTTAAAACCTAAAAAATTAAGTTCACACTATCAACAAACATTGGTAAACTATATTCATATTTAAGTGATATTATTGTTATTTGATTTGACAACTGGTCCAATCAAAGATCGATATTCGTCGCACTAATGGAACCCAACAAGGCAAACGACACAAATTTAAAATAAATTAAAAAAATAAAAAATAAAAAACTAGCAAATGACATGTATGTTGTGAAGCTACATATGAGATACTAAACCTTCAGAATCATTGAGGTAATCAAAACTAAAATGACATTAGGATTACACAGTGTGCCTCTCTGCAGAGCCTTTTTCACCCTCAAAGGCTAGCATATGAAAATAACAATATTTACTGTCTTTACATAAGTCCAAATAAGCCAAAGGCCACTTTGGGTAAGCTATTACAAGCACAGTCACACTGGTTGGATGGTATAACTGGTGCTTAACTAATATAATATCAAATGCAGCAAGTAGGCTGCAACTCTAGGTTTGGTTGGCTTCTTCGTGCTCTGCTCATTATAAAAACTAAAGCACTTTCAGTGACCGGCACCTCTGCCACCTGCTAGATCACCAGACACCAAGTATGCAAATGCTGAGAACTTTTGTTACTGGCTACAAAATGAGATGAGAATTAAGGAACTTCCAACATGGTGGCTTCCAGGATTACCAACATTGCCTAGTTGTCACACTTTTGGGGATGTTTTAAATCAGATTCAATACCTCAAGATGAAGATGGAAGAAACTTCAAGGTCAGCCATTCCACCAACGATTCCACCACAACGGTTAATGTGTGTGTATTTCTATAAGATCTATCAAATATATTAACATTATAATAAATTGATAAAATATATTAAAAAGTAAAAGTAAAAGATCTTGTAGGCTTGGCATTCTTGTTTTCGGCGGGAAAGATAGCATGGAGTCATCTAGCAAACACGATGCCATAGCATGAATCAAACAAAATTTTCCATTTGCAACAAATTAGGATAATCAATTGTGTAAAAATAATTTAAAATTCCAGTACAATTCATGCTTGAATTCAATCTCACAAATACTCGAGAGAGAGAGAAAATTAAGAAGGAAATTTTTTTTATTCCAAATTCTTTTTCACCACCCAAGATTTATGTAATTGCCTTGACTTGTATAACCAAATTCACCTGAACTTGATTTCACCAACAATTTCAAAAATAAAAATTGACTAGACAAATTTTGCAAACATTTTTAAAAAATAATGACAGCCAACAAATCTAGTCAGCATAGACCAGATTATAAAGGAGGGTGGGAGTATTGGTGGTAGAGAGACATCAATCTGACAAAGCTCAACTTTTATAAAATGGTCTCCATCATGCAACTAGACAACCAACCACCCTCTCTTAAGATTAGGTGAGGAACTGGCACCTTAAGGTGTCTGCTTGGAAGTTGCCAACTTCCAATTGGTACTTTAAAGTTGGTAATTTCAGTTTGACACCACAACCAACCTTGAAGCAATACCAAATCTCAAGTTCTCAATCATAAACTCTAAATGTTAAAGGCCGAGCCCCTTGACCATCATATCAATAATTTTCCTTGCTTGACTTCTCCCTATGTCACCAAGTAAAGCACACGAATATATCTTGTACTTCGAATTTACCCTAAAATGTTGCTATCCATCAAGGTAGGCTCCATAATCACAAAATCCCTCCCTCCCTCCCTCTATCTGTCTCTCTTGGTTGTGAAATCAACTCTTCTTCTAACTTCACTCTGTCAACCTAACCCAGCCACATCTGAATTATGTGAGAGGTTTGAGATGGGTTTTTCTCTCCATTGTCAGGCAGGCTCAACTTGAAACCCCCACCCTTCTTTTCACTCACTTGGGGGATGCCATCACAAAAGTTCCCTGATAAAGGACATAGTCACAATTTATTAGATCAAAGCCTTAGGTAAGCTTCTTCAACAACCAATCACTAAGAAGCACGCACACTTCTATGAAGAAAGCATGTCAAGTCGGACACGACACTCTATTGATACTTCTAAAAGCGTGTTCGGCACTTTTTCAACATGCCTTCATTAATAACATCGGACACTTTACAAGAACTCAAACATTTCACCAACACTCGTCGAACCCTCCGAACACAATCTATTTGATGAATCTTTTCATAGTAACAACGTTTTTAATTATTTAGAATGTAACTTGTGCACTGGAAATATGTTTTAAAACATTTATCAGATAAATATTTCATATTTATTCTAATGTTTTATAATTGTTACGTGAATAATATATTGATATTTAAGTTATGAAATATATGACTTTTTAATTTTAATTAGTGTTGTATTATTTTTTTATTACCTTTGAATAAACTATTCATATATTTCGCATATAATAAATTTTGAATGTGCTCCACGCATACTGTGTCCTGTATTTTTAAAAATTGTCGTGTCAGCATATCCGTGTTGTGTGCCTATATCTATGCTAAATAGACCAAGCATCAAATGCATGCTAAGATCTTCTAATTAGATTAAAATGAATTACTACCAACGGTCCAATTCTGACCTAGAAAATTGCAACCAGATTTCTTCAACAGCAGGCCCAGTATAGTATTCAATCCAGGTGAACTATAAGCCAATTCTTAATGTAAGACGGTGAATTTATGCAAAGAGCTAGTGACCGAGGTCATATCATCCATGTAACCGTCCTAAATCTTCCCTAGTTCAAACTTGCAAGAACCCCCAGCAAGTATAGTCACACTGTAATGGCATTGTAGAAGTATCTAAATTCTATAATGTCATTGTTCATACAAGCATCCATGATCATTTTTTTTTTCCTCATCATGCATTTTCATAACAACACACAAGCATAACCACAATCATTAGCACTACCCAGCAAAATCAAATAAAACATGAAAATCAAAGTTGTACAAACAATTTGCACAGAAAAACATGAAAGATATATAATAGCAGAAAACATAATCATAAAACATGCCATTTAACAGTAGTTCCAAAAAAAGCCAAATACCTTTGAACTGAACTCCTTTGTGCCAACTTGAACAACATTTGCCGCAGACTGTGCTGCCGATGCAGCAACCATAGATAGCCTACCAAATCCCTGAATCAAACATATTATAATAAACAAGATCAATACATTAAAAGATCAATCTTTTGCATGAATTACGCTGACATGCAGAGAGAATTCGACGAATTACCTGAGAAACGGCAGAAAGTACATCGCCTTGAGAATTATTTCTGGGCATTGGGGCCGGACTCGATCCGAAACCAACATACTTCCCACCTTGCGATGGATGTAAACCTTCAGGCTTCGATTCATTCTCCGCAATCTTACTAGCGAAAAAGCTCTCCTTATTCGCCGCCGAAGCCTCCAATTGCGCCTTCGTATAAATATTATCGGTCGATCTCGACCTCGACGGAACCCCTCCGCCGCCACCGCCGCTCCTGAAATCGCTCACCGACTGGTTCCGCCTCACATCCGCCGACGATTTGAACCCTCCCTCATCAAAATTGTCCCAACTATCCCAATTCCCCCCAGAATTACCATTCCTACCGCCGCCGCCGCCACTCAACGGCGGTTTCTGTTTCCTGGCGCCGAGGCTTTCCTTGACCACCGGAGGGTCCCGCCAGGGGCGGCCCTCGGCTAGGGTTTGGATGCGATCGCGGTAGACGGAGGCGGCGTTGGTGTTGTATTTGGTGACGATATCGGTCTCTTTTGCGATGCCGTACTGAGAGAGGAAGCTATTGAGCTTCTCGTTACCTCCAGACTCCATTTTCTTGAGCTGGATCTCGGACCACGAATCCATGGTGACCGATCGGACGAAGCTGATGTGAACTCCGAGACCGCGGTGCTTCCCCGAGCACTCCAAGCACATGAACACGCCGTACGACACCGACGCCCATTGCGGATTCTTCTGAGCGCAGTCGACGCAGATCTCGTTCCCCGATTGCGCTTGTAGGTCTCGGAGGCGTCTCGATGCCGCCATTTTCCGATTCCGATCAGATCGTAGATAATTAAGAACTCTCTTCAATTGAATCTACAGAAACTGAAATCAAACGTTGAAATTGATGCGTGTATGGATAAAGATTTGAGGTGATCAGATCATATTTGGATCTGTTCTAGAAGAGAGACAGAGAATAAGAAATCTAGAGAGAGAAAGCCCTTTCGCTCTCTCGGGGGAGAGAGAGGAGCGAGATTGCCGACACCGTCGAAAACTTTTGGGGCTGACAAGTGATAGGGTGTACACAAATTATGTGCAATCTCATGAGCTGTTACGATAGAGATACAGAGCTGTTTCCCACTAATTTTGATACTATTAAATTTTTTAAATTTACTATTTATTTATTTTTATTAAACTTTTACTTTTAAAAAATATCAGTATATTTGGTTTTCGTTTTTTAAAAATTAAAATTTTTAATTTTTTTTAATTTTTTTGTTTTTAATAAATATTTTTTAAATTTTAAGTGATTTTTTTATATTTTTTTAGATACACCTTAGTTAATTTTATTTAAATAGTAAAATATTTGTGAAAAATATTTTAAAAAATTAACAAATACAGAAAAATATGAAAAATGTATTGAATTTTCATTTTTTTTGGTATTTAGTGTAATTTTTAAAGATTTTTTTACAAATATTATACTTTTTAAATGTATTTATGTTAGGTGTGTCTATAATTTTTTTTTAAAAATTACTTAAAATATTAAAAAAATTCATTGAAAACATTTAAAAATGGAAAATAAAAAAGTTGAATTTTCTGAAAACTGTTTTCTGAAAAGCATAATCAAACAAGCTGATTTTTTTTTTTAAATTATATTCACAATTTGTTTGGTTTCTATTTTCAGAATTCACTTTTCAGAAAATTTTATTTTTTCACTTTTCATATTTTTTATTTTTACTTAATTTTTTTAATATTTTAAGCAATTTTTTTAAATTTTTAGACACACCTAACATAAATATACTAAATACCAAAAATTTTAAAAAAATTTACTAAATACCAAAAATACAAAAATTCAATACATTTTTCATATTTTTATTTATTTATTATTTTTTAAAAATATTTTTTCACAAATATTTTACTATTTAGATACATCTAAGTAAGATGCATTTAAAAAATTAAAAACAAATTGTTAAAATTTTAAAAATATTCACTAAAAACAAAAAAAATACGAAAAATAAAAAAATCAATTGTTGAAAAATTGAATTCAAAAAATTGAAATCAAACACACTGATTGGTCTCAAAAAAATATAGAGAGATTTACGTATCGATTATAATAGGTGGATCTTATTGTCCAATAAGTCCTATGATAATTAATGATATTTTCATCAAATACTATTAAAAAAGTCACTAATTGTTAATTTTAACAACAATTTGAAAATTTTGTCACAAAAAATATCACTAATTATAAGTTTTAGTAAAAGTTTAAAAAATTATCACAAAAAAAATCACTAATTTTGAACCTTCTATTTTCTGAAAAGCAGAACCAAACAAACTATTTTTTTTAAAAAAAAATTATATTCACACTCTATTTGGTTTCTATTTTCAAAATTCACTTTTCAGAAAATTTTATTTTTTATTTTTTCATTTTTCATATTTTTTTATTTTTACTTAATTTTTTAAATATTTTAAGCAATTTTTTTAATTTTTAGACACGCCTAACATAAATACACTAAACACCAAAAATCTTCAAAAAATTCACTAAATACCAAAAATACAAAAAATAATACATTTTTCATATTTTTATGTATTTATTATTTTTTAAAAATATTTTTTCATAAATATTTTACTATTTAGATACATCTAAGTACGATGAATTTAAAAAGTTAAAAACAAATATTTAAAATTTTAAAAATATTCACTAAAAAAAAAAAATCAATTATCAAAAAATTGAATTCAAAAAATTAAAATCAAACACACTGATTGGTCTCGAAAAAATGTAGAGAGATTTACGTATAGATTATAATAGGTGGATCTTATTGTCCAATAGGTCCTATGATAATTAATGATATTTTTATCAAACACTATTAAAAAAGTCACTAATTGTTAATTTTTAACAACAATTTGAAAATTTTGTCACAAAAAATAACACTAATTATAAGTTTTAGTAACAGTTTAAAAAATCATCACAAAAAAATACTAATTTTGAACCTTTAGTGACAGTTTAAAAATTTGTCACAAAAAAATATCACTAATTATAAATTTTAACTATAATTTATAAAAATTGTGACAAAAAAAAGTCACTACTTGTCAATTTTTAGCTACATATACAAAACATTATCACAAAAAAT
The DNA here is from genome assembly GCA_036172215.1 of Camellia granthamiana. Lineage (NCBI taxonomy): Eukaryota > Viridiplantae > Streptophyta > Magnoliopsida > Ericales > Theaceae > Camellia > Camellia granthamiana. The sequence continues at coordinate 13,858,909 of CM069905.1, forward strand.
TATTTTTAGCGATAATTTTATTAGAACTTATTTTAAATAGCATTTGATAAGAATTAAATCTAACTATTAGGACCTATTAATAGTTTATCCAACAAATATATATATACATGAAAAAGATCATTGATTACAATTTTTTTTTGGTTTTTTAAACTAGTTTTTAATTATTTAAATATATATCTATATGAAAAAAAACTAGTGTGTTTAGTTTTTTTTTTTTTTTTTAATCTAATAGTGTGTTTGTTTCTTTCCACACACAAATTTGTTTTTTTTAACTGTATTTATTTATTAGTATTACCCTCGTTAAAATGGGCCATAATGCACAAGCGTTCAAAAAAAAAAAAAGTTGAAAGGGAATTTGATTTTTTTGATATTTTACTCCCTGCTTATTATTATTTTTTAGGTAATAAAAAATGGATATATAGATAGATTATTCTACATATAGAGAGTATTGCTCTTTACCACTCGCAACACATTTGCAGGGGACTCATTTACATCAAAGCCAAAGCTAAGGCGTCTGTATACTCTGCATGCTAAGAAATATGTTTAACCTTGACAAAGAATTATGAAAACTTAAATCTAAATTTTGTACTATGAATTTGAAATTCTACCACTGAACCAACCCCGTTGGTTACTCCCTGTAACTATCATAACATGGGTATAGATTATGACAATTTTAATCTATGAGGGTATATTATGATGATTAAAATGAAATATAACCATTAGGACTAATTTATCAAATTTCTCAACAAAAATATATATATATATATATATAAATTTGTAAACACGACGTGTTGGCAATTCACTGCTAATCATCTTTAATGTTAAAGAGTACCAGATCTTAACCTTCCCTCAAGCCTTAACTTCACTTTCAAGAAATATTTAGTCTACCTATATGCTAACTATTGGGTTTGTTTGGAACGTGAGTTGATTTTTTGGTTATTTTAATCTGGAGTTAAAAAGTTACGTTTAAGATTGATTTTTTTGATTTTTTTGACTTTTACGAGAGAAAAAATAAAATGATTATGATTTGAATGTGACATTTTATTTTATTTATTTTTTAGTTTATTTTATCTTTTTATGACTATTTTAGTTCAAAAAAAATCTAAAAAGTCAATATGCCAAACGAAGGCATTGTATGCTAATAATTTTAAACAAATAAAATATCGTTTAAAATTGGTTTATCAAGATCCCTTGTAATTTTTAAATGTTGTTGTGTCATTGGACTATGGTCCTTTGCTTAGCCGACTTTCTTGATCTAATTTCTTTACATATAAATTGTGAATTTTTGCACATCACACTACAGGAAATCGTATTTTTGCCGACTAAAACCAAAAACCAAGAAATCAAAGCCCCTACTTGGTTTGGCTCGGCTCGGCTCATTTGCAGTTCTACTTGTGACCAGCAATGGTATGAAACTATTAACATCAGCAAAAACTCAAAGAGGTGGGATAAAAATGGAATTGTTAGTTTCGACGACAATCACCACCCAACCAAATGCCACCTCCAAAATTAACTAGCAGATCCCCAGCTTATCTTCAATGAAATTGTCCCCATAGAAAGCATATTTCCAATATCACATTCTCAAATTCAATTAAGCATTTTGAGTAGCAAGTTTCATCTAACCATATAAAGTAGAGGATGTGTTTAAATTTATAGACATCAAATTCAAAATCAATTAATAATAGACGGAAAGACCTATAGACTATCTAAAGCCTCGTTTGGGGATATGCTATCATTACAAGAAATTACACTTTTGACGACTAAAAAAGTTTAGTTGCCAAAAAGTTGTAGAATTGACGCGCAAAAATTATATTAGTTGGAAAAAGTATAAGATTTAGCTACTAATTTTTTTTAGTCGGGGTATATTACTAAAAAAAATTTAGTAGCTAAAAATACCACAATTGGCGACTAAAAAATATTTTAGTCGCTATATAGTTAGTTTTAGCTACTAAAATTATATAGTTGCCGAATGAAAAACAAAAATTTACTTATTATCTTTGGTAACCAAAAACAAAAATTTACTTATTATCTTTTTATGACTATTTTAGTTCCAAAAAAATATAAAAAGTCAATATGCCAAACGAAGGCATTGTATGCTAATAATTTTAAACAAATAAAATAACGTTTACAATTGGTTCATCAAGATCCCTTGTAATTTTTAAATGTTGTTGTGTCATTGGACTATGGTCCTTTGCTTAGCCGACTTTCTTGATCTAATTTCTTTACATATAAATTGTGAATTTTTGCACATCACACTACAGGAAATCGTATTTTTGCCGACTAAAACCAAAAACCAAAAAATCAAGGCCCCTACTTGGCTCGGCTCGGCTCGGCTCATTTACAGTTCTACTTGTGACCAGCAATGGTATGAAACTATTAACATCAACAAAAACTCAAAGAGGTGGGATAAAAATGGAATTGTTAGTTTCGACGACAATCACCACCCAACCAAATGCCACCTCCAAAATTAACTAGCAGATCCCCAGCTTATCTTCAATGAAATTGTCCCCATAGAAAGCATATTTCCAATATCACATTCTCAAATTCAATTAAGCATTTTGAGTAGCAAGTTTCATCTAACCATATAAAGTAGAGGACGTGTTTAAATTTAAAGACATCAAATTCAAAATCAATTAATAATAGACGGAAAGACCTATAGACTATCTAAAGCCTCGTTTGGGGATATGCTATCATTACAAGAAATTACGCTTTTGACGACTAAAAAAGTTTAGTTGCCAAAAGTTGTAGAATTGACGCCCAAAAATTATATTAGTTGGAAAAAGTATAAGATTTAGCTACTAATTTTTTTTAGTCAGGGTATATTACTAAAAAAAATTTAGTAGCTAAAAATACCACAATTGGCGACTAAAAAATATTTTAGTCGCTATATAGTTAGTTTTAGCTACTAAAATTATATAGTTGCCGAATGAAAAACAAAAATTTACTTATTATCTTTGGCAACCAAAAGTTTGGTCGGAAAAAATTTAATTTCAGCGACTAAATAAATATTTTAATCGTTGTATAGTTAGTTTTGGCTACTAAATTTATTTAGTCGACGAATGAAAAACAAAAAATTGCTTTTTATTTTTGGCAACCAAAAGCTTGGTTGCCAAAAATTTATTTTCAGCAACTAAATGAATTTTAGTTGTCATATACTAACTTTTGCCGACTAAAAGAAACTTAATTGCCAAATATCTAGTATAATTTTATTTTTAATCTTTGGTGACTACCTCATTGGGTCAGCAAATATACATTTTTGGTGACCAAAACACATTTCGTTGGCAATAAAACTCTTTTTTTTTTTGGTGGGAACACTTACCGCCCAATTTGAGTTTATGTTTGATTTTATTATTATTATTATTATTATTATTATTATTATTATTATTATTATTATTATTTTATTTCAAGCAGAAAACAAACAGAAGGAAACAGCACAAATAATACTAAAAATAAGTTAAACTAACACTGTAAGAAATAATAAAAGGAAACAGTTTAAATAAACATTAATAATAAAACTTACAATTGTTTAATGGATTGAAACTAACAATTCTTCAAAATACATAACTTGAAAACGGACTTGAAAAGAAAATTACAGAGATAGGTTTTTCTCCTGAGGAAGGGATGCTCTCAATTTTTCTAACTTTGCCCTATTCTTGACTGAAGAGGCCCTTTTATAATCAAAAGAGACCACCACTGTTAGCCTTGTGAGTGATTGCTGTGAGCCTTGTGAGTGAATAGTCTTGACTTGAAAGGAGTATCAGAAGCACATGGGAGTTGTCTGCTGCTTTCGGTGAATTATTAAAGCTTTTACTGTGCTGAATTTGTCAGTGGAATGAATCATGATGAATGATGAATAGTAATGTTGACTTTTTGATGAATAGTGAACAGTAAAGTTGACTTTTTTACTATTCATTGCTTGGAGGCATGTGACTGAGGGAATCAAATATAGATATATATATATATCAGCAGCTTTTCTCAAAAGACGAGTATTGATTGAAGCTGATAATTATAGCTATATAGAATCCAATGACTGAATTAAGCATATGGGTCCTGAGCATCTTGGAACTCGGGTCCATATGGATTTTGAGTAGTTGAACCTTCAGAAGAGTTTGAACCGTCTGAACCACCTTCTGAACTGCTGTTATCCGAGTCTGATTTGGCTTGGGCCATGAGTAAACGAGCCATTTGGAGGAGTTCATCTTTGGATGACTTAGACTTGGGCTTAACCTTTGATTTGGATTTATCCTTTGACTTGGGCTGGTCAGAACTAGGCTTTGCTGACTTGGATTTAATCTTTGATTTGGATGACTTGGGCTTGGAAGAACTGGATGATGGGCTTCCAAGATTGACTGGAGGAAGTTGGCTTCCTTGAGTGACTGGAGCAGTTGGGATCTGATGAGCTTTAACCATGGCAGGTGTAGGAGCATGAATGTTAATCGGGAACTCAGTTTGAACAATATCAACAATTCGTTGAATCTTGAAGTTATCCCACCATTTAACCTTATGTAGCCGCTGAATCACTTTACCAGAAATACCATATTGCCATTTGAATATCCAAGGGATCTTATATTTGGATATAAAAATAAGCAATTGAGGGAATTCTCTTTGCTGTGGAGTGAATGAGAAAACAGTGGAAAAGTAATTGACTTGATCCAAAATTACTGATGGGAAGATGTCTGGAATGGCACCATAATGTGTCCATCATCTCAGAAACCAAGTAGGTAATTCTGACTTAAACTTTTGATCAAATTGAAGAAACCAGGAGTGACTAAATGTTTCATTTTGATATAGGAGGACTTTGAACCAGGCATCAATATAATCATAATAATTATACTGAAGGGAGTGATTAGGTAAATCTCGAAGTTGATAAGGAGAACCCCATTCAACTAAGGAAACAATATTGTGAATATAAAGTGAATGGTAAACCACTTTACTAGTGTAAGTACGATCATAAATGGGTTTAATCACAATTGACTGATGGTTGAACAGGATGTCTTTATAGAAGGTAATTGTTTTCTCTGGATGGGGAGGAACAAAATGCCATCCAGGAGGGAAATAGGTTTTAACCAGATCATTAACAGATTGACTCTTTGGGTGACTAGGTTCTTTGAAAAAGAGATTAGTAGTTGTTGAATCAACATAATCAGATCGAGCAGTTTTAATAGGATTAGGAGGGTATGGAGTAACTGCTTGGCTAGATGAAGCAAAAGGATCATAGGCCAAAGCAGATGTGAAACTGGGTCGAGGAGTATTACCAAGAACTTGGTAACGGTTAATCATTTCAATAGGATGGTATTGGGTGACTAACTCCAAATGAGGGATAAAAGGCTGACTAGTTGGAACCAAGGCTTTAGAAGGGGGCCTTGGGCGAGACATCTGTTTAAAAAGAAACAAAGGTTAGCAATAAAGATTAGCAACCACTAAGGAGATCTAAATAAGTCTGATGAAAATCCAAACAGTTGTAATAATCAGCAAGTAAATGGCGACGAGCTTGGATTTGGCGGTATTGAATGTATTGAGCACGTTTAGTAGTTTTTTTGGCTAATTTTATCCGGGCAATGCGATAAGCAGTTTGGTGAATCAGATCACGGTAATGGGTAATATGGGTTTTATGGTAAGCAATAAATGGAGTGGCCATCCCTATCCCCCCTGTAAAAATTCTCGGGTAAGGAAATCGGGAATGGAATTTTGACAACCAGGTATATATTCAATAGTAAAATCGAAAATACTTAAAATAGATTGCCAACGGGCAAAAATTTGCTTACTAGCAAGATTTTGAACATCTTTTTCTAAAACATATTTAGCAGATTTGCAATCAACACGAAGTAAAAATTTTTGATTTAAAATATCATCTTGAAATTTACTAATACATAAAACAGTAGATAAAATTTCTTTTTTAATAGTACTATAATTTAATTGTGCTTTATTCCAGACACCAGAGTGATAACGAACAATTTGTTCAGATGATTGAGGAGTGACTTTCTGAAGGAGAATGCCACCATAACCAACATCAGAGGCATCAGTTTGAATAATTTTGAATGAATTTTCAGTAGGAATACCAAGAAAAGGAAGAGACTTGACATATTGTTTAACTTGTTTAACAATAGCAGTATGAGTAGAAGACCAAGGAGGAGGATTGTCTTTTAACCGATCAAACAGAGGTTGACAAGTTTTCCTAAGGTCTCTGTAAAATTCAGCAATATAATTCAGTGATCCTAAAAAACGTTGTAGTTGAGTTTTATCTAAGATTTCATCAGGAAATTTAGACGCAAATTCAATGGAACGACTAATAGGTAAAATAGTATTCTGGTGAATATCATAACCTAAAAATCGGACTTTGGTTTGAAACAATTTAATCTTAGGAGCAGAAATGACTAGACCATGGCTCTTAATGGTATAAAAGAAGGCAGTAAGATGTTTCCAGTGTTCACTAATTGATTTTGAAAAAATAAGAATATCATCTATATAAACTATGAAAAAATGACTAAATGGATTGAAAATATCATTCATTATATGTTGAAATTCATTAGGAGCATTTTTTAACCCAAATGGCATGACATTCCATTCATAGTGTCCAAATGGTGTAGTGAAAGCAGTTTTATATCTATCCTTAGGATGAATTTGAATTTGCCAAAAACCACTTTTTAAATCAAATTTACTAAAAATAACAGCTTGACTAAGTCTTTTAATCAAATCTTTTTTATTAGGAATAGGATACCTAATCCATTCTAAAACAGCATTTAAAGGTTTGTAATTAATGACTAATCGAGGGACACCTCGTTCTAATTCAGCATTTTTATTAACATAAAAAGCAGGACAAGATCATGGGGATTTACTCGGACTAATTATTCTATTTTTTAACAATTCATTAATTTCTTTTTTACACATTTCAAGTAATTCATGATTCATTTGAATAGGTCTAGATTTAGTAGGAATTTGTTTTTCATTAAAATTTTTAATATATGGCAAAGTAACTACATGTTTTTTCCTATGCCAAAACGCAGTAGGTAAAGTTGAACAAACAGTTGATTCAAGTTTTAATTTAAATTCATTAATCTGAGAAATAATTACGGGATCAGTTAATTGTTGATCAATTCTTTTGTAATTAATTTCTTCTTTAAGAAATTTTAAATGTCTACTTAATCGATTAATAGTGTGAGAGACAGAACAATCTTTTAATTGATTTAATTCTAACATTTCAGGTGGAGATAAGAATTTAAATGTTACAGGTTGACCGAAAACATGAGTAGTTATTCATTCACTAGATGTAGTAAATAGATATAGTAAATAGATAAATGGTGTACCTAAAATGATTTTATCAGTCATGTTTTTTACTAAAACAAATGAGGTTTTAAAACAGACATTATTGTGACAAACATGAACTTTAGGTAATTTATATTTAATATGCATTTTACTACCATTAGCAGAGGTTAATCTTTCATGACATTTTTCATAATATTTAGTAGGGAGTAAACATTCTTGAATGCAATTTAAATCAGCACCAGTATCAATTAATGCAACAAGTTCTAATTCAAAGTTATTAATAACAATTTTAACTTTTGAATACCATTTTTGAATATAAATTTTATTAATTAGATTTAATCTTTTATTTTCAAGATTGTTTGATTGAGATTGGTGTGATCGATTATCGAATAGAAGGTTTTCAGGATTAGTATGGTCAGAATCATGACCAGATTCATTAGGAGATTCAACATTATTATCTTGGAAATTTTCTAAATGTTTATTAGGTTTTAATGTAATAATTTCGTCTTCTAAATGTTGATCTTTATTTTGTAGTTCTTTAATAGTTTGTTTAATCTGATTGATTTCTTGTTGTAAATCTTGAAGTGTAACTTCTTTTTGTTTATTCTTAAATCTTTCTAAAGTTTTAGATAGACTAATAATTGGTTTATCTTGTCTAGGTTTAGAATCAGTATTATTAATTAATAAAGATTTAAGTCTATCAGTATATTTCTTCTTTAATTCTGGATCATCTAATTTACTAATTAGTTCAATAAGAGCAGATTCTTCTTGATTTTGTTTAGTAAGAACAGTAATTTGTTTAACAGGTTTACAACAAACATCATTACATCCTAATTCTATATTATTATCAGAATCATTACTAGGTGAATGGTAATCAGATGAAGTATTCGGATTATCAGAAGAGGAATCACTAACAGATTGATTTAATTGAAAGATTTCAAATAATTGATTTTTTGATTCATCATTAATTTGAAGTTGATTAACTTTATCTTTTAATTTTTGTTTCTCTTTACACTTATTAGAATAATGACCTTTTTGACCACAGTTATAACATGTAATATCTTTATTAGATTTAGATTTTGGATGTGATTTTGACTTGTAATATTTCTTTTTTGGTTTAGTATAAAATTTATCATTTGATTTAGAAGGTGAATAGTTCTTTTTGTATTTATTTGAATATTTGTGTCTATGTTTACTATGTTTATGTGGTTTCCTACGAGAGGGTGCTACAGGAGGTAAACCATATTGTTCACAGAAATTTCCTAATTCATATTTAGCCTTGTGCTTATCTTTTTGAGCTTTTTGACTAAGTTTAAGATCAATACACATTCTTAATCCTTCTTTTTGAATAGTGCTAATTATATCACCATAGGTTAAATTATCATATTCAATTATTCCAGTAGGTTGACTAAGAACATCTCTAATTTTGTGAGCAAATAAATCAGGTAATCCATTAATAAATTTTTCTTTCCAAAATGATTTAGTACAGTCTTCTCTTAACATAACTCTAGAGGTAAAAACATCTTTATACCATCTAAAATCACTTAAGGTAGGACAGGTCAGGTTACTAAGTTGATCATGTATGCGAGAATATATATTAGTAGGAGTTCCTATAAAATGTCTAACTATTGTGTAGATTAATGTGTTAACACCATCAGGTACATAATAACCAATATGTTCATCAAAGATAGGGAGATCATTTGCATCTTTTTGATTAGCATGTAAGATTGATTCACGTTGCTCTTCAGTGAGATATTTTTCCCACCAAGATTTGAGCATACCGGTAAAACCAGAGGTTATTAAAGAAGCAATTTCAGGTTGAGAGTAATCAGGGTAATTAGTTAAATAACTATTAGCAACCATAGATAAATGATTTAATTTTTGCAATATTTGATCTTCACTTAATCCATCAATATTCCATTCATATAATTTTTTGGCAGAGACAGAAAATTGATTAGCAAGATTATTTTCTTCATATTGGAGATCAGGAGGAGTTGGTCTAGAATACCAATTTTTTTGTAAGAGATGTAGGATTAGGTTTAGGATAATGCAATTTGTTGAGCTAAGTAGAGGGTTGAAATTGTCGAGCTAATTGATTAATCTCATTATCAGTTGAATCAGAATCAGATTGAGTAGAAATAGGTTCTTGTTGATTTAAAACAGTAAGACCTTTGGAGGGTGAAGTTTGTTCACTGGTAGCTAATTTGGTAAATAGTTGTTCGATAGCTTTTACAGCAGATTGATCATTGGTGACTAAACTTTTGCGTTTGGAACGATCACTGGGAAGGTTTATTAAAGGTTGATCGAGAGATTGTTTAGTAGATGTGGTATTAGCAGAATAATCATCTAAATTAGTTTCTATTTTATCTAATTGTTTACCAATTGTTTTTAAACATTGATTAGTATAATTATTTTGTTCAATAATTTTTTTAATTTCAGGGTCAGTGCCAGGCAACTTAAAAGGAGAGGTTGGGACTTCAGAACCTTGGCATTCAATAATTATATTAGATAGAGGTGGATGACTAGAGGTAACAGATGTATTAGGGGAAGTTTTCCATTTATATTTTGTGATTGTATTAATCTTTTTATAATAGTTATCCATATATTCAAAGAAAGATAATTCAAAACCATATTCTACCATAAAATCATACCATTTCCTAGTTATGCTGGATTGTTGAGCAGAATCATATTTAGCACGATAAGCATGTCTTTTAGTTCTATTTTCTTTAGATCTAAAATCAATAAGTAATTTATCTAAATCAGGAGTAAATTCTTTTTTGATTGTCATTAATTGAGGATTGATTGGATGTGTAACTTCGAAATCAGTTTGAGTAGGAGAATTTTGAGATTCTTCATCTTCTTCAGGTAAATGTGTGTGTGTTGAATAAACAGGTTTACTAATTTGAGAAGTTGTAGAGTTATCAATTCCTTTGAGTTTACTATTTGTAGTGTGACCAAGATTGAGTTGACTATTTTTTCGAAATAAAGGAGTATTAAATATTTCATCTTCAGTTTCAATTTCAGTAGGTATACTAGAAGTACTATGTCTAAAGGATTCACCTCGATTAAATTTAATGTGAACTGAACCATCAGTATATTGTTGGATATCTTGGATATCTTGAATAGAAGATTGTTGTTGATTATGTTTATAATTTTCATTATTAGTAATCCATTGATCGGGGAGAGTAATATTTTTCCATTCAATCATTTGTGGAACATTAATATGGGATTCATTATTACTACTTTGGATTAGCAGAGTTTTATCTTTTGGACTTTTATGCAAAGCTTGAACATTTAAATTGGTTTTCATACATTTATAATGAACACGATAAATTAAAGCAATATTATGAACTTTTTCTAACATATTAGTAAATGAACCATTTAATTGAATATTTAAAGTTAATGCTTTTAAAATATGTGGATCACGTAAACTGAGTGTAAAATCAGGAAAACAATTAAAATGTACTGGACCCTTATGAAGACCAGTTTCCATCATACCCATTAAACTATCATTATAATCAATAAAACGAGCATCTCGCAAACATAATAAAACAGAAGCATTTTTTCCTTGTTGGGTTAATGGTTTAATACCAACTTGAATTAAGCCTAAATGAATAAAATTATGACCAGTTTTCAAATGTCTTTTGATTAGATCAACATCAAATAATTGACAAGTTTCCCTAGGTTTTTCTAAAGCATAAATCTGTTCAATGGTTTTAACATGCAGATTAACATTAAAAGTATTCTGTAAAAAAGTAGTTTTATAAATTTCCTTAACAGGTAATTTTGGTATATTCCAATTTAAATCAATTTTATCATTTTGTATTTCAACATCTTCTTCATTAATTACTAATCCTTAATTGAGTAGTGAGGGCAAAGTAGTTGATCTAGAACTGGCTGACGAGTTACTTCTAAATAATCGACTCATCTTTTGATTATTTAATCTGTATTATAGGAATCTTAATACATTGTCAAAATTTATCATGTTTTTCACATACCCGCATCCATACATACCCTATTCGGAAGACCCCTAAGTCCAACACTGCCTAACCCTAAGGACTTACTCTGGACAGGGACGAAAGTGGGTGACTGAGCTAGGTGGAAAGACACAGATAGAATTTCTGACAGATTAAGATGGCCGAAAACAGAATAACTAATCAAGAAAGGAGAATGATTAAATAGAAAACAAGACTGTAAGAAACATATACAAATATAACTTGGCTCTGATACCAATATGAAGAAAATAATCTTGCTAATCAATTTTCTGTCTCTGCCAAAAAATTATATGAATGGAATATTCATGGATTAAGTGAAGATCAAATATTGCAAAAATTAAATCATTTATCTATGGTTGCTAATAGTTATTTAACTAATTACCCTGATTACTCTCAACCTGAAATTGCTTCTTTAATAACCTCTAGTTTTACCGGTATGCTCAAATCTTGGTGGGAAAAATATCTCACTGAAGAGCAACGTGAATCAATCTTACATGCTAATCAAAAAGATGCAAATGATCTCCCTATCTTTGATGAACATATTGGTTATTATGTACCTGATGGTGTTAACACATTAATCTACACAATAGTTAGACATTTTATAGGAACTCCTACTAATATATATTCTCGCATACATGATCAACTTAGTAACCTGACCTGTCCTACCTTAAGTGATTTTAGATGGTATAAAGATGTTTTTACCTCTAGAGTTATGTTAAGAGAAGACTGTACTAAATCATTTTGGAAAGAAAAATTTATTAATGGATTACCTGATTTATTTGCTCACAAAATTAGAGATGTTCTTAGTCAACCTACTGGAATAATTGAATATGATAATTTAACCTATGGTGATATAATTAGCACTATTCAAAAAGAAGGATTAAGAATGTGTATTGATCTTAAACTTAGTCAAAAAGCTCAAAAAGATAAGCACAAGGCTAAATATGAATTAGGAAATTTCTGTGAACAATATGGTTTACCTCCTGTAGCACCCTCTCGTAGGAAACCACATAAACATAGTAAACATAGACACAAATATTCAAATAAATACAAAAAGAACTATTCACCTTCTAAATCAAATGATAAATTTTATACTAAACCAAAAAAGAAATATTACAAGTCAAAATCACATCCAAAATCTAAATCTAATAAAGATATTACATGTTATAACTGTGGTCAAAAAGGTCATTATTCTAATAAGTGTAAAGAGAAACAAAAATTAAAAGATAAAGTTAATCAACTTCAAATTAATGATGAATCAAAAAATCAATTATTTGAAATCTTTCAATTAAATCAATCTGTTAGTGATTCCTCTTCTGATAATCCGAATACTTCATCTGATTACCATTCACCTAGTAATGATTCTGATAATAATATAGAATTAGGATGTAATGATGTTTGTTGTAAACCTGTTAAACAAATTACTGTTCTTACTAAACAAAATCAAGAAGAATCTGCTCTTATTGAACTAATTAGTAAATTAGATGATCCAGAATTAAAGAAGAAATATACTGATAGACTTAAATCTTTATTAATTAATAATACTGATTCTAAACCTAGACAAGATAAACCAATTATTAGTCTATCTAAAACTTTAGAAAGATTTAAGAATAAACAAAAAGAAGTTACACTTCAAGATTTACAACAAGAAATCAATCAGATTAAACAAACTATTAAAGAACTACAAAATAAAGATCAACATTTAGAAGACGAAATTATTACATTAAAACCTAATAAACATTTAGAAAATTTCCAAGATAATAATGTTGAATCTCCTAATGAATCTGGTCATGATTCTGACCATACTAATCCTGAAAACCTTCTATTCGATAATCGATCACACCAATCTCAATCAAACAATCTTGAAAATAAAAGATTAAATCTAATTAATAAAATTTATATTCAAAAATGGTATTCAAAAGTTAAAATTGTTATTAATAACTTTGAATTAGAACTTGTTGCATTAATTGATACTGGTGCTGATTTAAATTGCATTCAAGAATGTTTACTCCCTACTAAATATTATGAAAAATGTCATGAAAGATTAACCTCTGCTAATGGTAGTAAAATGCATATTAAATATAAATTACCTAAAGTTCATGTTTGTCACAATAATGTCTGTTTTAAAACCTCATTTGTTTTAGTAAAAAACATGACTGATAAAATCATTTTAGGTACACCATTTATCTATTTACTATATCTATTTACTACATCTAGTGAATGAATAACTACTCATGTTTTCGGTCAACCTGTAACATTTAAATTCTTATCTCCACCTGAAATGTTAGAATTAAATCAATTAAAAGATTGTTCTGTCTCTCACACTATTAATCGATTAAGTAGACATTTAAAATTTCTTAAAGAAGAAATTAATTACAAAAGAATTGATCAACAATTAACTGATCCCGTAATTATTTCTCAGATTAATGAATTTAAATTAAAACTTGAATCAACCGTTTGTTCAACTTTACCTACTGCGTTTTGGCATAGGAAAAAACATGTAGTTACTTTGCCATATATTAAAAATTTTAATGAAAAATAAATTCCTACTAAATCTAGACCTATTCAAATGAATCATGAATTACTTGAAATGTGTAAAAAAGAAATTAATGAATTGTTAAAAAATAGAATAATTAGTCCGAGTAAATCCCCATGATCTTGTCCTGCTTTTTATGTTAATAAAAATGCTGAATTAGAACGAGGTGTCCCTCGATTAGTCATTAATTACAAACCTTTAAATGCTGTTTTAGAATGGATTAGGTATCCTATTCCTAATAAAAAAGATTTGATTAAAAGACTTAGTCAAGCTGTTATTTTTAGTAAATTTGATTTAAAAAGTGGTTTTTGGCAAATTCAAATTCATCCTAAGGATAGATATAAAACTGCTTTCACTACACCATTTGGACACTATGAATGGAATGTCATGCCATTTGGGTTAAAAAATGCTCCTAATGAATTTCAACATATAATGAATGATATTTTCAATCCATTTAGTCATTTTTTCATAGTTTATATAGATGATATTCTTATTTTTTCAAAATCAATTAGTGAACACTGGAAACATCTTACTGCCTTCTTTTATACCATTAAGAGCCATGGTCTAGTCATTTCTGCTCCTAAGATTAAATTGTTTCAAACCAAAGTCCGATTTTTAGGTTATGATATTCACCAGAATACTATTTTACCTATTAGTCGTTCCATTGAATTTGCGTCTAAATTTCCTGATGAAATCTTAGATAAAACTCAACTACAACGTTTTTTAGGATCACTGAATTATATTGCTGAATTTTACAGAGACCTTAGGAAAACTTGTCAACCTCTGTTTGATCGGTTAAAAGACAATCCTCCTCCTTGGTCTTCTACTCATACTGCTATTGTTAAACAAGTTAAACAATATGTCAAGTCTCTTCCTTTTCTTGGTATTCCTACTGAAAATTCATTCAAAATTATTCAAACTGATGCCTCTGATGTTGGTTATGGTGGCATTCTCCTTCAGAAAGTCACTCCTCAATCATCTGAACAAATTGTTCGTTATCACTCTGGTGTCTGGAATAAAGCACAATTAAATTATAGTACTATTAAAAAAGAAATTTTATCTACTGTTTTATGTATTAGTAAATTTCAAGATGATATTTTAAATCAAAAATTTTTACTTCGTGTTGATTGCAAATCTGCTAAATATGTTTTAGAAAAAGATGTTCAAAATCTTGCTAGTAAGCAAATTTTTGCCCGTTGGCAATCTATTTTAAGTATTTTCGATTTTACTATTGAATATATACCTGGTTGTCAAAATTCCATTCCCGATTTCCTTACCCGAGAATTTTTACAGGGGGGATAGGGATGGCCACTCCATTTATTGCTTACCATAAAACCCATATTACCCATTACCGTGATCTGATTCACCAAACTGCTTATCGCATTGCCCGGATAAAATTAGCCAAAAAAACTACTAAACGTGCTCAATACATTCAATACCGCCAAATCCAAGCTCGTCGCCATTTACTTGCTGATTATTACAACTGTTTGGATTTTCATCAGACTTATTTAGATCTCCTTAGTGGTTGCTAATCTTTATTGCTAACCTTTGTTTCTTTTTAAACAGATGTCTCGCCCAAGGCCCCCTTCTAAAGCCTTGGTTCCAACTAGTCAGCCTTTTATCCCTCATTTGGAGTTAGTCACCCAATACCATCCTATTGAAATGATTAACCGTTACCAAGTTCTTGGTAATACTCCTCGACCCAGTTTCACATCTGCTTTGGCCTATGATCCTTTTGCTTCATCTAGCCAAGCAGTTACTCCATACCCTCCTAATCCTATTAAAACTGCTCGATCTGATTATGTTGATTCAACAACTACTAATCTCTTTTTCAAAGAACCTAGTCACCCAAAGAGTCAATCTGTTAATGATCTGGTTAAAACCTATTTCCCTCCTGGATGGCATTTTGTTCCTCCCCATCCAGAGAAAACAATTACCTTCTATAAAGACATCCTGTTCAACCATCAGTCAATTGTGATTAAACCCATTTATGATCGTACTTACACTAGTAAAGTGGTTTACCATTCACTTTATATTCACAATATTGTTTCCTTAGTTGAATGGGGTTCTCCTTATCAACTTCGAGATTTACCTAATCACTCCCTTCAGTATAATTATTATAATTATATTGATGCCTGGTTCAAAGTCCTCCTATATCAAAATGAAACATTTAGTCACTCCTGGTTTCTTCAATTTGATCAAAAGTTTAAGTCAGAATTACCTACTTGGTTTCTGAGATGGTGGACACATTATGGTGCCATTCCAGACATCTTCCCATCAGTAATTTTGGATCAAGTCAATTACTTTTCCACTGTTTTCTCATTCACTCCACAGCAAAGAGAATTCCCTCAATTGCTTATTTTTATATCCAAATATAAGATCCCTTGGATATTCAAATGGCAATATGGTATTTCTGGTAAAGTGATTCAGCGGCTACATAAGGTTAAATGGTGGGATAACTTCAAGATTCAACGAATTGTTGATATTGTTCAAATTGAGTTCCCGATTAACATTCATGCTCCTACACCTGCCATGGTTAAAGCTCATCAGATCCCAACTGCTCCAGTCACTCAAGGAAGCCAACTTCCTCCAGTCAATCTTGGAAGCCCATCATCCAGTTCTTCCAAGCCCAAGTCATCCAAATCAAAGATTAAATCCAAGTCAGCAAAGCCCAGTTCTGACCAGCCCAAGTCAAACGATAAATCCAAATCAAAGGTTAAGCCCAAGTCCAAGTCATCCAAAGATGAACTCCTCCAAATGGCTCGTTTACTCATGGCCCAAGCCAAATCAAACTCGGATAACAGCAGTTCAGAAGGTGGTTCGGACGGTTCAAACTCTTCTGAAGGTTCAAGATGCTCAGGACCCATATGCTTAATTCAGTCATTGGATTCTATATAGCTATAATTATCAGCTTCAATCAATACTCGTCTTTTGAGAAAAGCTGCTAATATATATATCTATATTTGATTCCCTCAATCACATGCCTCCAAGCAATGAATAGTAAAAAAGTCAACTTTACTGTTCATTATTCATAAAAAAGTCAACATTACTATTCATCATTCATCATGATTCATTCCACTGACAAATTCAGCACAGTAAAAGCTTTAATAATTCACCGAAAGCAGCAGACAACTCCCATGTGCTTCTGATACTCCTTTCAAGTCAAGACTATTCACTCACAAGGCTCACAGCAATCACTCACAAGGCTAACAGTGGTGGTCTCTTTTGATTATAAAAGGGCCTCTTCAGTCAAGAATAGGGCAGAGTTAGAAAAATTGAGAGCATCCCTTCCTCAGGAGAAAAACCTATCTCTGTAATTTTCTTTTCAAGTCCGTTTTCAAGTTATGTATTTTGAAGAATTGTTAGTTTCAATCCATTAAACAATTGTAAGTTTTATTATTAATGTTTATTTAAACTGTTTCCTTTTATTATTTCTTACAGTGTTAGTTTAACTTATTTTTAGTATTATTTGTGCTGTTTCCTTCTGTTTGTTTTCTGCTTCCGTTATCTGAGATACATAAACCAAATACCAAGCACCAAATAGCATAATTTTTACTTTTTATCTTTGGCAGCTGTTGGCTTATTTTTCCTACGAAGGAAAATATCATAAATGTGAGCATGCCAGCAAGGACTAAAAAATCCTTACAGATTAAATTCAAGCCAATTATCAAGCAATTGCATTGATGGTTCTTTTGCCTCAACAAAGAGGACTTCAAAATTGCCAAGTGTAGAGAAAATAAAAATTAAAAGAAGAAGACGGAGAAAGACGATTGAGTGAACAATCAATGTAATCATTACTTACCTCTACTCCTATGCTTCGAAAAGGAAGTGTTGAAAGTAAATGCTTCAAAGTATAAATCTATGTTAAACTACTCCTAAGATAAGGAAAATGACAAGAAGTATTGAAATCAATTGTCTTTGATTTGAATTCTGGATCTTTACAATGTAGCCATTAATGGCTATTTATAGAGGAAAAAATACAGCAATAACTACTTAGTAACTACCCATTTCTTCCATCTTCATTCTTGTCTTGCCATGTGTCCTTCCACTCATCCACTTTGTCCTTCATATTCTCCATCATCTCTATAACTTCTTTTAACTTCCAAATGAATAAGAGGATGCCACGTGTCTTGAAAATAATAATAATAATAATATTATTATTATTATTATTATTATTTTATGGTGCCAACATTACCCCCCATGGCCCTGAAAAATGATATTTATTTCAATTTTTGAAGGGCCGAACTAAGCACATGACTAATCCAAACTCATCAAAACAATACTTAAAGATGATTGTTTTATTAGCCATTTCATCAAAACTAAATTTTGATGTGAACCACAAATCCAAAAAGGATTTTGAACACCAAAAGTCATGGTATAATGTGACCATGAAAATTCAAACTTTTTGACATTTTGAAAAATGTGAAAAATTTTGAATTCATGAACAGTGGCTTGTTCATTATTCTTGACCATGTTTGTTTTAAAAACAAGACTTTCGCCGAATTGATTTTCATAATTATTTGGCAAAGTGGGTTGCTTTTCCATGTTAGCCATTAATGGCTTATGAAAATCACCCATAGATATGTTGTTTTCATGACTTGATCCTCTAAAAATTGGTTTTTGGACCCCCCGAGCCATGCATGGAATATCATTCTTAGCCAAATTTGGCTAAAAAACATGCTCTTTCGTTATGTTAATTTCATAATTTGGCTCTTTAAAAACGGGCTCTTGAACCCCCCGAGCTATTGATGAAATCAACTTTTTGCTTTTGCTATTTTTAACTATGGAAAAATTCTGAAAAAATTTATCAATTCTGGCCATTAAAGCCTTAGTTAAAGACTTGGTAGTGAGAGTTGATAACTCATCATTCCATTGGCGAATTTCTATATCAAGTTGATGAATTTCTCCAATTAAATGGTGTCTTTTTTCTTCCACCAAATAATATTGTAAGGGATGAAAGTTTATTTCATCAAGAAAATGGACCTCTTCTTGAAAATCCAAAATTTTTTGTTTACACCAATAGATTTCATCTAGGCTATTTGAAATGAACAAATCCAATTCATTTTTCATTTCTTACACTTGACGTCCCACTGGGCGTGCCAAAAATTGTTGGCTTATTTTTTCTACGAAGGAAAATATCATAAATGCGAGCGTGCCAATAAGGATTGAAAAATCCTTACAGATTAAATTCAAGCCAATTATCAAGCGATTGCATTGACAGTTCTTTTGCCTCAACGAAAAGGACTTCAAAATTGCCAAGTGTGGAGAAAAGAAAAATTAAAAGAAGAATGAGGGAGACGGAGAAAGACGATTGAGTGAACAATCAAAGTTATAATTACTTACCTCTACTCCTATGCTTTGAAAAGGAAGTGCATAAAATGCTTCGAAAATGAAATGCTGAAAATAAATGCTTTAAAATATAAATCTATGTTAAACTACTCCTAAGATAAGGAAAATGACAAGAAATATCGAAATCAATTGTCTTTGATTTGAGTTCTGGATCTTTACAATGTAGCCATTAATGGCTATTTATAGAGGAAAAAATACAGCAATAACTACTTAGTAACTACCCATTTCTTCCATCTTCATTCCTGTCTTGCCATGTGTCCTTCCACTTATCCACTTTGTCCTTCATATTCTCCATCATCTCTATAACTTTTTTTAACTTCCAAATGAATAAGAGGATGCCACATGTCTTGATAATAATACTAATAATATAATAATAATATTATTATTATTATTTTATGGTGCCAACAACAGCCAAAAAATTGGTCGGTAAAAATATATTTTTAGTGACCAAACAACTTTTAGTTGTGTTATAAGAATTTTTGCCTACTAAATAATTTAGTCGTCAACCAAATAACAATTTTTACTTTTCTCTTTGGCGACCAAATATTTGGTCGGTAAATATTTATTTTTGGTGACTACAATTATTTAGTCGGCAATATTTAGCTACTAAAAAAAATTTAGTCGCCTTTAGCTTACTTTTACCTACTAAAGTTTTTAGTCGGCAATTGTAATTAAAATTTTTGGAGGTAGGACCCCAAATTTTAGAGGGATTTCAAACACACTAAAATGAGTTAGGGCTTAAAAATGTCTGTCTCTCTCTCTCTCTCTCTCTCTCTCTCTCTCTCTCTCACTCTCTCACTCTCTCTATAGCGATCTCGGTTTCGATCCTTCTTTCACGTTTTACCACTTCGATTGGGCCGGTCGGGGGTCAAGCTGCCTGGTTAGCTCGCGGGGGTCCAGGGGGCAGCGCCTTGGCGGGGTCGAGGGGCAGCGCCCCTCGAAGCAAAAAGGAAAAATGCATTCGAAGTTGCTTGTCCGCTCGAGCGTCCATTTCCCCGCTCGAGTGGAGAATGTTTGGTTCCTGCACTTTGACCTGTCTGCAAAAAATACTAGAAAGGTGTATTCGACGCTCGAGCGGATCTTTCCACGCTCGAGCGGACCATGCTTTATCAGATCGTGAAAGTGACATTTCAGATCATTTTTTGCTTTCTCTCTCTCTAAAAGTCTCCAAATTTCCAGATCTAGAGCTTCTCTCTCTAGAAACTCACATTCTCTCTAAGATTTCATCTAAATTCATTGTGTTCTTGATCCTAGTGTCTTTGAGAATAAGGTAGAGGGCTTCAAGAGCTTCGTATTGATCTAAGTAAAAGTGGGTTTCATCATTTTTGGAGTTCAACCTTGCTTTGCCCGTCTTCTCTTCTTCAGGTAGGGATTTTCTACACTCTAATATGGCTTTTAGCTTAGTCATTTACTATTGTGTATAGATTATGAGATTTGGTAGTGGTTTGGACAAATCTAAGATTTGGGTGTGAAAGGAAAAGAGGGGTTTTTGATGAATATGAGGTAAATGAGTATGGAGTTTGACTATAAGATCTTGGTGTGCCAAAATAGTTGATTTTGGGTGTTTGGGTTAATATTAGAAAAAGGGAGATTTTTGCCCTAATTTGATAAATGATTATTTTGTATAAATAATTGAAATTAACATTGAATATGTTAAATTGGATGGTTATTTATATAGGTGGTGAAATTGGTTATGTATTATCTCACACCTTTGGAAGTTTTAAATAATTATTTATCTTGAGATTTCATATATGTCTAGAGATAAATGTATTGGAGTATCGGTGGAGGATAGTCATGATTGTTGTAGAAATTGTATGAGGATTAGGCGATTTAATGCTAATCTATTGATTGGTTGTCATTAAATATGACCGTACTATAAATACATTGTATATGTATGTTTATTAGGAGGAGATAGGGGATGTACTCCATATGTGGTTATGTTTATAAGTACATTGTATTTGTATGTTTATTGGGAGGAGATAAGGGATGTACTCCATATATGATTATGTCTATAAATACATTCCATATGTATATTTGTTTGGGAGGAGAAAGAGGATGGACTCCATTTTAAAGCAAGTTGGCCAGAGTGTCCTGGATGAAAGACCCGAAATTATATATATAAATGGGTGCCGGTTCCTTCGGACGAAATATCCGTAAAATGGCAGGATTGAAGTGTTTATGTGTGTTTTGCATAGTTGGAAAACCATTGAGTTGTAGTCTCATTTTGGTTGTTGAAAGATAAAGAATTTAACTCATGAATTGAGTAGCATATATGAACTGGAAATGAATTGAAGGAAAATGGAATAAGATTGGTCTTAGTGGCATATGATTATGCAGGCCTTGTGAATACTTCCGTATCAGTATTGTTTATATATGTGGTATTTTTACCTTTGCTAAATCTCATAAATTGTGTTAGATTATTTTTACTGGGCTATTGGCTCACCCTATACGGGAATATCATTTTCAGGTGCAGGTGAGATGTTTCCTCCTAGGCAATAGCATGGATGGACTTTCAGGAAGCAATAGCTTCTTAATTATGCATTATGTGTGTATGTTTGTTATTTGTAAAGCCAAGGGCTTAAGTTGTAATGAGCGAGACTTAATTTGTGTAACCAAGTAATGACTTGGAAAAATGTAAGCCTATAAGGCATTTAACTGATTGTTAAACAGTGAACTCTGATGTATGAAAGTATGTTGTTTCTCATATTTATTCCACATATGAGCTATCTTTATTGTATTATTTTGGAGGCGTTACTCTCTCTCTCTCTCTCTCTCTCTCTCTCTCTCACACATCTGCCCTTTAGCTTACTTTTACTGACTAAAGTTTTTAGTCAACAATTGTAATTAAAAGTTTTGGAGGTAGGACCCCAAATTTTGGAAGGATTTTTAAATTAATTTGGTGAGCAACTCTGGAGGGATTTCAAACACACTAAAATGAGTTAGGGCTTAAAAATGTCTGTCTGTCTGTCTGTCTGTCTCTCTCATCTGCCCTCCTCTAATTCTCTGTCTCTTCAATTCCCTGTCGAAGACCCAACCCTTGCCGGAGACCCAACCCCGAACCCCTTATTACTATCTTCATTTTCTCTCTTCCTCACTCATTCTCTCTGCCATCCAAATCTTTATCAATAGTGGTAGCCCCAAACTCCTTATTTCAGCCATAGGGGAGATTTCGAAAAAAACCACTGCAAAGGGGGAGATTTCACTAGACCACCACCTTCTCCAAGGAGATCAGTACTCAGTCGTCGTCAATATTCAAGGAGATCTGAAACAGGTATTTTAATTAGTTAAGTTCTTTGTTCCCTCCCCCTCCCCCGAATCAGATCAATCTCTCTCTACAAGATAGGGTATTTGAATGTTTGCTTGTGTATTTTGATTGTTTGGTTCAATTCTGTGACACCCCAATTGTTTAAGTAAGTTAATATAAAGAAATAATAAAAAGAATAATAATAAAAATAGTAAAAATAAAAATAAGAAAATAAAATAAAACATATATTATTAGAGTAAAATATATAAAAAAGATGTTATAGTAGTATGTGACAAAGTGTAATTTAATTAGGGATGATATATTATCAACAAAAAAAAAATGATATATAAGAATTGGGTCAAATTAAAATTAAACCAAAAGTTAAGTAAAAAAAAAAACAAAAAAAAAAAAACACACACACACACACACACACAAAGAAGATATAGCTTTGGTGAATCACCAACTTAGACCACATAGCTTTGATAAATCATCAATTTAGAGGGTCACGTAGGGGAAGGGCGAGTTGACACTTGTTGGACAAATGGCCGAAACTAGCGAGCCACATATTGACGGTCAATGCACGTTCACTGCCTATAAATAGGTAAGTGACTGACTGAGCTTCAACAAAAACAAAGGAAAAGTATACAAATCAATAACTAAGAGGAAAGCCGGGAGTTGGTTGGAGGAAGGTAAAGGTTAAAGGCAATTATTAAGGTGAGTTATATTATATCTTGAGTCACCATAACATGTTTTATATATGTCTTGAGCCACCATAATATATTTTACGA
Source organism: Camellia granthamiana (assembly GCA_036172215.1). Taxonomy (NCBI): domain Eukaryota; kingdom Viridiplantae; phylum Streptophyta; class Magnoliopsida; order Ericales; family Theaceae; genus Camellia; species Camellia granthamiana. Next base: position 13,882,084 of record CM069905.1, read on the forward strand.
ATGTTTTGAGTTACCACAATACAATTTATGTTTTATGGTTATGTTAATGTTTCAATTACGTGGATTATTTCTTAAACTCTATTTGCTTAAATTGAAACCCATGGATATATTTACTTAAATTTTAGAAATTATTTGACAATGATTTTGTAAACAATTATTTTCTTAAGTACCACCACGGGAGTCTCACGCCTTGGGGGACTTAAATAAACCGTTGGCTTCTGTTTGGCCACTTTATGGTCCTCTGTTTGTCATGGATCCATTGACTTCTGTTCTGTTTGTCACTCTAGTGACTTTTGTTCTATTCTGTTCTGCACCGTGGTTGTGGTTATTTACATAATTTCTGTCTTTCAGTTTCTGTCACTTAAATAATTTGTTTATTCAAATTAAGTTATGTTAATGTTTTAGCTTAAATAACTACCATGGTTATTTTTGTGCCCCTATACTCACTGTATAAACATTTCTCACTCTGCTATGTGCTTATAGCTGTTACCCATTTCAGCTGACGAGATTTAGCAGGATCAAGATGGGGGATAAATCGCAGTGTTTTGTTTTTATTTGTTTACTATCTGTATTTCTGAGTGGATTCTTTTAATCAAATAAAAAGTCCAAATGACTATTTGTTTTTCCTTTTAATAAACTTTTGGTACCCATTTATTTTATTTTAATATATTTAATTTATCTGCTTGTGCTACTAATACAGTAATTTTAGAATCATTTTATTTTTCTTGTCTTATTGCGACGCCAAACTTTTGGGTACCGGGTTTGGATTGTGACAAATTCCATAGATGCAACAAAAAGTTAGGTCTTTATGTATGAGTTACCTGATATATATACCCATATAGATATAGATATATGTATTGTGGGGAATATGTATGCATATATTTCTATATATACACATATACATATACATATACATATAGATATATTTCGGTATTGTGGGGAATATGTATTGTGATTTTTTTTGTTTACATATGTGTATTTATGCAAAAGTTTTGGGAGCTTCAGAAATTGAAGGCAGTGGAATAATTAGAAAAATTAAATTTTTTTTTTTTTTTTTTTTTTGTTTGTGCTTGAATCTTGCGCACATTTCATCACTGGAGCTGTTAGTAAGCTGTTCGCCTTTTCATTCTTTGTCAAACATTGATTCATGCAAGAATTCCCTTACTAGATCTTTGCTACATTTATCCAAGAACATGCCCATCAAAATCTCGGAAAACCTTGTTTGGTTGTGGACTTTTCAGGTTATATTAGAGAGCTTGAGAATAGGAAGCAAGCATTATATATATCTGTCACATTCAGAGAGGCAGTAGCTGAAGTAGAATACAAGAGCAACATTTTAGGAAGTGAAGTAATAAACAAATATAAGAATGAAGGGTTAATAAATTTCTATAAAATTTGGATTGGACTCATTGGTTTGTCTCATTTCAATTTGATGCTTAAAGTTGGATTTCCATTACTAAAATTCAATAATAGACAATGCTGAAGAGTCTATATTGGTTAAGATGTTGTGATTCAAATATTTTGCTTTGTTTGCTTACTTTTCTGTAAATGTTGTTGTTGAAGTTTTGAGATAACTAGAATTAATTGTTGATACTAAAAAACTGACTTCACCAAGGTTATAATCACAGAATGACCCTTAACAGGATGCATAGCTGCTGGAATGATAGTCATGTTATATGTGCAGAGGAAAGAAGTTGCTGGAATTCTCCTTCCCAATAGGAGGACTTGCTTGCTTCAGGTGAATACAATTATTTTCTTTCCAAATGCTTGCTCATTATTCAATTTTTTTTTTAGCTCAGGTCATAGAGGAGCAGCATTCATAGAGTAAGCACACTGTATCTTATGTTATACATTTTATTTAAGATTTCATTATCCATAAAGTACAATTACTTTGATTTTTTCCCGTTTAAATGCACTTTTCCCTAAATTAAATAAATTCGTTATGCCATACCATTTAAATTTATCCATCTTGGAGACAAACTTGAGCAATTACAATTCATTTTGTAGATTGAGGCATGTGGTGGTTAAGCACTTGAGCAATTACAACAGAAACATAAATTTTTGTTTTTGTCTTTTTGTTTCTCCTTTTATCAGCAATTAACCTTAGAATAAATCTATTTTTCGTGAAATCTGATACTTTTTTTCAAGCTACTATAAGATTGTCGTATTTTTCTCCCTTTGTGCATTTAACTTTGTAAAGCATGTGTTTTGTTATCAAATTGTATTATCAGGTTTTGTGATTTTCTTTCAAATTGTACTAGGAGGTTATTTTTTTTTGTCTCTACGATTAGATCCTATTGATTTTTCATCCTAAAGCTGAAACTTGATAGCCACTCAAAAACAGTAGGTTGCATCAATCTTCACAGCATTCACATTTCTTGTTGCTATTTTTGATGTATCATCTTTGTTAAAAGTTGTGGACTTGAATCACTTGACACCATCTGGAAAAGGTTGCCCTTTTTTAATACTACAACTTGCAGTTTATACTTTATAGGAGCTCATAAGTTTCGTTGTTGGTAAGTACACATTCTACTTAATTTATACATATTCCTATTGCTCTGGGCTCCTTGACAGTTCATCTCAAGCATAGGAAAAACCAGTGGTCTAGGGAAGAAAATTATAATAAGAGAGGGGAGAGTAATGAAAATATAGGTATTGAGATTATCTACAATGCATATATATATATATATATGGGTGGGTTAAGTATTCATGTTCTCTCATAGCAATATGTGCAAGATTATTCGTGTTCGGTATATTGAGATTATTCATGTTCTCCCATTGTTCATAACAATCTAATTTTCCCATTTATCCTCTCTAATTTATAAGTATTATGTGCAGGATTTTTCCAACAAAATGTCTATATTATTATACTTCAAGAAAAAGGTTAGTAGCTTTATCCCCATTTTTCTTGCAAGAGTATATATGCCCATTTGCTTTGTTGACAGCACCTGTTCAAATGCCCATTAAAATAACTTCATTCTTTGCTCTACAGGAGAAGCAAAATTCCAAGAGGGAAATTGAATGGCCTGAGTTGAAGCCTTGTTTGTACAAGCGTCAGTGAGCTTTGAACAAAAGTGCTTGTGTTTCAAGATCAATGAGCCCAAATTGATATTGCTATGTGGCGGAGCTAGAAAATCAAATTAGAGGGGACACTTATTAATTACATTATCGAAAATTTTTACAAAAATATTTCACGCAAGTTTTTACGATTGATTTCAAAAAACATAAAAAAAAATAATGTTATTTATAACTAGTGTATCATGGACAATATAAAAAAATATAGATACAAGTCTTAAAATAAATTATATAATGATAAATTATTTTTTTATACAAAATTTGATTAAAAATTCAATATAATGCTAATACGACGTCATCATTAGTATGTGATATCACTAATTAATAGTAAATAAACACATAGAAAGTGAATTTCACATCTCAAATGTAACTCTTTTTTTTTTTTTTTTTTTTTTTTTTTGAAGCAGATCTCAAATGTAACTAATAATCTAATAAATGTCATATCTTTATAGTGAGATTACTTATACTTGCATGTCAATAATAATGACATCATCGTTACATTCAAAAAAATTCATAGATAATATGGTTTATAATAGTTTATTCATTTTCAATCAAAATAACTATTATTGTTCTCATAATTTTTAAAATGTCATTGACATTTCACTCTAATAATAATTTGTAATTTTTTTATTTAAAATATTTTCTTTATATTTGTAAAAAAAAAAAAAAAAAGCCCAAAATCCGGGGGGACACGTGACCCCCCTGGTTCTCACTTCCCTCCACCACTGGCTCTAGCTACTGCAGTGTGTAGAAGTTTTTTCGTGACCCTGATGTGGCAATATCGATTTTTTACATGTCTACATGGTTAATGAAGCTGCTGGATGTTTGTGATATTGTATTCATGTTGAGGGCTAGGTCTCTCATGTACATGAATTGCCTACTGCTTTCATTTGTGCGCCCATGGATTCAAAGCATCCATTCATGCACTTGATAGGGTTTGGGGATAGAGGATTCATAGCTTGCGGACCTAATTCTTTGCCTTCGTTTGGCAAGAACTATTTTAACTTGCCTTCGTTTGTATTACATTTAGAATTTGACGTTTAAATATGAAATTTTTGGATGGTTGAAAGTGAAATGTGTGCACGTTGTAGAATAGTTGTTAATATAATTAGTATTCAAGGATTATTTTATTTATATACAGGGTACATGTTGCACTAATAATGGAATAAATACAGGTGGTTGAGAAATTAATTTAAAAAAAAAAAAACAAATTATAAAGTTTTTAGTGACTAAATATTTTGGTAGCAAGCAATGCAAGCAAGGGTTTTTGGTGTCTACATATTTAGTAGTAAGAAAGAAACAAAAGACTTTTGGAGACCAAATAGTTAGTAGCCAAAACAAATCGGAATGAGGGAAGAAACTATTGCCAACTAAATATTTTAGTCACCCAAAAACACAGCATCCTTCGACGACTAAACTATTTGGTCGTAAAATATAAGGAAATGAAAATATCCACTCTTTTGGTGACTAAACTGTTTAGTCATGAAAACTAACAACGACTAAACTATTTAGTTGCTAAGTGTATTATTATTAGTGACTAAAATATTGTAACAACTAAATATTTTAGTCGCTAAAAGAGAATTTCATTTTGTTTTGATTACTTTTGGCGACTAAATATTTCGTCACCAAAAAGTTATGTTTGGCGACTAAATTTTAGTTGCCGAAGATGAGACAATTAGCGACCAAGGTCAATTTAGTCGTGATTAACTATTGCCAACAAGGCTTTGGTGCCTAACGAGGTGACGAAGAACTTTAGTCGCCATTGACTTTCGGCGACAAAAAAATAACCTTCGGCGACTAAAAATTTGGTCACCAAACGTGTAATTTCCTAAAATATATTTTAATAACTTTTTGACTTTTTACGAAAGGGTGTGCAGAAAAGTAGAGAGAGCGATGTGACAACTTATAGTGACATTTTGACTAAAATATATAGTTGACAAACGAGATATAAACCAAAAGTTTTGGGGCTTAGTGAAATAATATAAGACAAGTTTGTAACACACCACAATAATTAAGGCATATATGCATAGTGAGAGTAGTACATACCAAGATGATTTGTTGCAAATTGCATCTCAATTCCATCTTCAGATAGCTGGTATGGGAAAAACATAACACTAGCATTGTTTCTGAAACAAATATAGATTATTCAAAACTTGCAATTTTTTTTGTTTATTTTCACAGAGAGAGAGAAAGAGTACATTAAGATGTTGAGGGGAAGATTGAGAGAGTTGAAGTGATTAACAAAGGCTTTAATTGAGTTGATTGAGGAGAGGTCAAGTTTTAGGACATCCACACGAACGGTTTCGTAGTCTTTAAGGATGAGGTGTTTGGCTTCATTAGCAGCTTCCATCACTATAAGAATTCGCACTTTTGCTGACCAAAAATTTAGTCGGCAAAAGTTATCCGTGACTAATTTTTTTGGTCGCCAATTGAGGGTCGCGAAAAATAATTAGCGACTCAAAAGTTTTTTGGTCCGGAAAAAGTTCTATTTGCCGACTAACTTTTTGGTTGCTAAATATATAATTACTGCGACTAATCCATTTAGTAGCTAAAACACTTTAGTTGCGAAAAGCCATATTTTCCTGACCAAACATGTTGGTCGCCAATTATCACATTCCACGACCAAACATGTTAGTTGCCAATTGTCACATTCAACGACCAAAACGTTTGGTCGCCAATTGTCACATTCCACAACTACAAAGTTTGGTCGGCAATTGGCACATTCCACAACCAAAAAGTTTGGTCGCCAATTTTCACATTCCACGATCAAAAAGTTTGGTCGCCAATTGTCACATTCCACGACCAAACTTGTTAGTCGGCAATTGACCAATTAGTGACGAAATCTGTTGGTTGCCAAAATTAATGATTTTAACTACTAAATAATTAGTCACCAAATGTACCCTGTCGCCTACCTTATTTAGTCGGCAAAAATATTACTTATATCTTTCCCGACTAATCACTTGGTCGCCAATATAGGAAAAACAAAACCAAAATTTAGTCGCCAACTTCCAACAAAATAAATCTATAATTCATAATAATCCATCCAATATAATATGTAATTTGCAAGCATCATTCAAATCAACTGAATCATGAACATTCGACAAAATACATAAATCATCAAATCCTGAACCTGTTTAATAAAAGTCAGCAACTATTATAAGTTTGCATCCACAAGTAATTCCAAACTACATATTTCTCTAATTAAAAATCCACTTGTAATCTATATAATCATCCAAGTCACATCCATATAGCATAAAAATTTAAAACAGAACAAGTACTTGTTATCATGTTTTAAATTTTTATCCATGCGCATCTATCAAAAAATATAACTAGTAGTCTACCCAAATATTTTCTATACACATCCATCCAAAAATATAACTACTATTGTACCCAAATATGTTCCACCAAAACATCTATCCAAAAATATATATTTCTTCAAAAAATGTAACAAGTGCCAACTAGTCCTATACAATTTAGCTTCGTGAATGAGTTCATCCATCTATACCAAATAAAAAGAGAAATAATGTTAGGTACTTTTTTATGAAAAATTTGCATATCAAATGATTGTAAAATTGGACAAAAAATGAAAAATGTCCAATTTCAGTATAGGTAACAGGAACAAATTATTGAACTTTCAATACTAGTTTGTAAATAAAACAACAGCATTCATATGTATATATCCAGCCAACATTACAATTCTATCAATATGATCATTTCCAATGTTGTTTGTCGTCTACTTTTAATACCAACCGCATTGGCCTCATCCCCGAATTTTTGCATCTATGGTCTTTACTCAAATAAGCCTTCTTCTTATTGTTCTTTACAAAAATGTCTGTTTTTGTTACTATTTCAAGAACTATGTGGAAAAGGTGGTGTTTTGTCGTTGGCTCGAGCTATTTTGAACTTAGAAGTCGCACCATTGTTTAAAGTGTCGTTGTAAGTTGTGGCAGCCGTTTCAAGGGTAAAGTGTAAAATTCTATCAATTGTAAGTCCATGTGATTGATAGGATTTGCTGAAAACATTTTGTTGGAGTCTTAAGGCAATTGAAAATATATGTAGCCTTTTGCTATATGGTAATTTCGTGAGTGCACTTTATTCAGTACTGGCCATAACTCCTATTTCTCCAGCTGGTGCATCTCTGTGAAGTTGAAAGCATATCTTTCGTATATGAGGTTGCCAAGAAAAGTCTGTTACATTTGAGGTTTACGCATGATATGTCATTTTTTGCTTCTAAGTACACATATTTTTGCTTTCAATGGACAATTTATTGCATAAATCTCTAATTGTGCATCCTATCAACACGCCGCTTGCTCTCACAAGTTTATTTAATCTAGTCCTTGGTGACCATGATGATCTCGGGGCTGTTTGGGGGCTATTTCCAATTTTGTCCCCCAAATGGCCCGTTTTCGCCTATTTTCCTCACAATTTTGTCTAAATCTCTAATCGTGCATCCTATTGACGCGCTACTTGCTCTCAAAAGTTTCTTTAATCTAGGCCAAGGTGACCATTATGATCTCAGGGTGTTTCGATGCTATTTCCAATTTTTGCCCCCAAACGGCCCGTTTTCGCCTTTTTCCATAACATTTTGTTGTCTACATATCTAACCGTGCGTTCAATCGACACGCCGCTTGCTCTCACAAGTTTATTTAATGTACTCCTACGTGACCGTGATGATCTCAGGGCTGTTTCCAATTTTTTCCCTCAAAAGGCTCGTTTTCGCCTCTTTTCCTCACAATTTGTTGTCTAAATCTCTAATCGTGCATCTTATTGACGGGCCGCTTGCTCTCACAAGTTTCTTTAATCTAGGCTGAAGTGACCATTATGATCTCAAGGGTGTTTCGATGCTATTTCCCATTGTTGCCCCCAAACGGCCCGTTTTCGCCTTTTTCCATAACATTTTGTTGTCTACGTATGAAGAGACCCGCCTTTCATATCCCTTATCTTTGTATCTATATGCATCTCATGAAAGTTCCACATATACAGTTTGACCTATAACAAAAGATATATAATATGCAGAAAGACTCAGAAAGTTGTACACTCATAGCTCCTTCATGCGTATATGAAGAGACCCACCTTTGTTTCTAAGAAAGAGTCTAGAGTCTTTACACACTTTGGGTTTACAAATTAAGGGTTAAACTAACTGTATAGCATGCATAACCTTTTCATACAAGACAAATTCATTAAAGATTTCCACCTTTAAAACACACTTATCTCTTTCTTGTACGCTTCCTCCTCTACAATTTGCTAAAGAATTTTATCCCTAGAATCATTAGTTGATTTAAAATTTATATTAAATTACAAGTGTTTAGTAATTTGCGAATGATAATGCAGCCTGTTACGAGGCAAAAACACAACAGGCTGTGTTGGTGTTCTATAATTAGCATTCTCAGTTTCAAGAGAGATTGATACAGGATTGATATTGGCTCTATTATCTCTATGCTTGCTTGAACTTGTACCATATTATTCCTCATTTGGCTTGAGAGGAATCATAGAGTCTTCAGCAAAGAGAACATTCCCGCAGCAGTTCTTGCTTTGAAAATCTTTAATATGATTTAGAGTGTTGTCACTTAAACATTTGAAGAGGAATCCAAATGCTGCATGGTTTTTATCTACTTGAAGGCAGCCATCATCTATTCTCAGTAAGGATCCTAATTGAAGTTTTAGTAGGTATATCTAACAGTTTTGCAGGTGGTCCTGCCCTCATTCTAGTTGCTGGTATACCTCATTATCATGAATGGACCAGATGATTGGAGCAATGAGTTGAGTGTGGTGTGTTACCTATAATCAGGGTTGACAGTATGTGAGCTACTATAACATCTTTCCTAACAGTTTGCTATGCAGGTTGTCATTCTGGCCTTTCTTAGGGATGGTTGGTTGAGTCTGTTGTGAGCATTTAGTCAGGTGTTGGGCAGTAGTGAGCTTGTGGGTTGAGTGATGTGAAATTTTGTAAGAGTGTTCCTAACTAATTTCTTGCTGGTTCAGATCTGTACTGCCACATTAGTAGGGAATTCTTTGGTGAGAGCCTAGTGATGAGAGGATATATATTTGGTTTGATTTATATATAGTTTCTATAACCTGTTCATTTGATGAGTTATTATGCTATTGACTGTTGAGTTTGTTAGTACATATATCAGTGAGGTGTGGTTGCCCAGTTAACTAGGTTCCCTGATTCTTCTTTTACGCTCCATAGTCAACTAGGTTTAATTCTAATGATTTTTTTTTTGTCTGTGTATTTTTTAATTTCAGAGTTGGCTGACATATCTGGGCTTGGCACCAAAGAAAACAGCATCCCCTGTGCAAGAGAAGCAAGGGAAGCAACCTAGTCCTATACAGAATGGCACCAGTGATGAGGCCAGGAGGCTTACTGCTGCAGCCCTGTCAGCAGTTAAGGATGTTGCTGCTTTGGCTGCTGCTTCAGGCAAGGGGAAAGTTGAGGTAATCACATTGTTTCACATGTAACTATTATTGCTACCGGTGTCTTTCATGTTAACTGGCCTTGTTACCTGTGCACAATGTGTCCTACTAAATTGACATTGATTTATTAGGGCCCTGCTAATTGAACATTTTGTAGTGTTGGATGCTAGTATTTAGTTTGATCTTGTATGAGGGACATCACAATTTAATTAAGGGTAAATTGTGCTGATCATCCCTAAAGTTTAGAAAATATATAATATTTTCATACATTTAACATAATTACTCTGACCTCCCTTTTAATAAGCCTAAAACGACTGGAACTAATGCAGATAGTATGTAGAACAAGCATGATCAAAGGGTAAAATATATATTGTAGTGCAAAAGAAAGAAAAAAAATATATCATTTTTCTATTCATATGACTATCGAATAATTGATGGGCAATGTTATATGAATTAAGACCATCAGGGAGCATAGTGTAATTATGACAAACTTGTGATGTTCATTGTATTTTTGCAAAACCTTGAGAAGTTAGCATAATTTACCCTTTAATTAATGTCCATATTAGACAATTAAAGGTCCTACAAACCCATTTACTGAAGGACGGAGATCGATGATATTCATATGGTAATAACCATAGTAAACCCGACTGTGCATCTATGAACCATATAATAATAATTCAAAGTGAATTCTTTTAATCTTACAGATCACAGAGGTTCGGGAATTTGCAGGTCAAGATATTGAAGTAAAGAAGTTTGTTGATGTTGATTTGAAGGAGGCATCTGAAAAAGCCAAAGCTACTGTAGGACCCCCTTCTGCTGTCGATGCCATTCTTGAACAAATTAGGAAAAAGCAAAAGCTCAGTGTGCTTGACAAAACAAAAAAGGATTGGGAGCATACAAGGAAGAAAGCAAGGGCCTGGAAAATGAGTTGGATGCTTACAAGAAGAGCTCAAATCAGTACTTAGATAAAGTGTCTTTCTTGCAGCGAACAGATTATTGGGAATTCACACCAGCAATTGTTGTTGTCATGGTTAATAATTGTCTGCAGTTGGAAGTAGTGGTGCTATTGTTGTGATGTTAGGAGAGTATGATGATATAAGAAGCAATATAATTGAGGGCCGTGATGCTTTGTGAACACACACTTCTTATCAGGTGACTGCCAACCATAAGCTTCCACATATACACTGTCTTGGAGATATTGCAGTCATGGCTGCAGCCCAAGCTGGAGTGTTAATGGCATCTGAGAAACTATGAGGCTCAATCAGAGCAGGATCAGGAGCAGTAGAAACTAACAGTCAGTGATGATAGACTGATGCTTTAGGTCTGGTGACATGAGTAGTACCAGCAGAATCAACATACCAATTTGTAGGAGCAGAAACAGACTGAGAAGCCATATAAGCAGTCTAGGATGGAGAGGATGATTGCGTAGAAGAATTATAAGAAGCATCCATACAAAACCAACAATCAAGAGCTGTATGGTTAGGCATGCCACAGATCTGACAAAATAGAAATGAACCACAGGAAGAATATGAAGATTGAGATTGTCGGCCTGAGTTAGAGAATCGGATTTACTCGAAATAGACCTCCTATTGAGGTATTATCTCCTCTACGAAACTGATTATGATTCCCCAGAGAGTTAGCAGATGATTGATTTTGAAACTGAGACTGAGTGTGAAATCTTGCAATGGAGTAAGCAACACTTCGATCAGAATTAGAAGACTTAGTATTTGAAGCAACATGCAAAGCCTCAGAACAGAGTAAAATTCTGCAGGAACTATGGTCTTAAGTGACTGCAATTCTACAGGAAGTCCATTCAAGGTGATGACAACCAGATATGCTTCATCAATTGGATATCCAGATAGAGATAATTGATCAGAATTTTTTTTGATCTAGAGCAAATATGCATCCATTGGTGATATGGATTAGCCACAGTTTTTCCAGAAGAATCAAGAATGGTTGCATATGGAGGAACAGCAGATCCATCAACATAGCTCAGAAGATTCGTGGCTCTGAGTATATTCTGGATCGGCGCATCCACACAATGTAATTCCTAATTGGTTGGAGAGACATTGTGATGAAGAGAATATTAAATTGACTTTTTTTTATGAGTTTGAAAGGAATAAGTTTCCAAAGTTTGATGACATGTTTTTTATGGTCATTGGTTGGATAGAACATTCAGTTAAGATTCACAAAGTTTAGATTGAAGACTCTAATACTAGAAATTGGGATATAGACAGAGACTGGTTAGTGATTTAAATACCATATATGCTGACCTCATCCAGAAATCTTCTCCAAAGCCAGCATATAGAACTCAGATGCAATTTCCGGAAGACAAGTTTACATTTGGAAGACTCAAGTGCTACACTAAGGCTTTATGATGCTAAAAAGCACACAACAAACCAAGGGAGTATTATTGTATGATGATAATTGCATCGTCACAAATGAAAAATTAAACTATAACCAGAATTGTTATACTAACAAGTACCACAAGCAACAAGTCATCAGCAGCTATATTTACCAGACCTAAATTCCCACACATTTTATTTACAGGATCAAGGAAATAATATAACAGTATCCTTTTCAAGCGTTCAAACCCAGACATTTTTGCTGCAAATGATTACAGTAAAATCAAACCCATTTACGACATCAAACCCATAAAGCTCTAGAAATCAAGCCACTTAAACCAAACCCATTTAAGAAACCAACACGAAATTGAACTGAATAAATCATATAAAACCCTATAGCAAGAGTTGACAGTTGGGGAAATAAAGGAAATGAGAGAGAGAGAGAGAGAGACCGAGAGGGATTGAGAGCGAGACAGAGAGCGCGACCGAGACAGAGCGAGAGAGAGAACCTGTGATTTGCGGCGGTGGCGGTGGTGATTTGCGGCTGTGGTGGTGGCGATGTGCGACGTACGGTGAGCAACGGTGGTGAGGGACTGCGCTGAGATGAGGTGGGGTGTGGTTTGGTGGTGACTGATTCTGTGTGAGAGAGAGGACTTTTGTGTTTGTGTAAACAGAGAAGAGAAAGAGGGCGCCAATATTAAAAGTAAATTTCCCCCTTCAATTTTTAGACCTTTAGCGACTAAATTGGGTTTTTGTTGGCAAATAACCAATATATAACAACTAAAACTTCTTATAGCCAAAGCTTAAGTAACAAGGACTAAAATATTAGACATCGAAAATAGTAAATTGGCGAGTAATTTTTTTCCTGTCAGAAAAAATGAGTATACCATGACTAATTTTATTTTAGTCACCAAAACTTAATATTTGGCAACGAAATTTTTTGGTCGCCAAAGAGTAACCGAAAAAATCTAGCTGTTATTTGGCAACTAAATTTTTAGTTGTCGGTAAAAAAATATTATATGCTGACTAAAACAAAATTTAGTAGCCTGGTAGGTTGGTTTATGCATTAGTAAACATTGTGACTTAATAAACGGGGGTGTTGTAGTGGTAGGCTGGTTTTAGCTTTAAAATATTAGAACAGAAAATCTGGAAGGCCATACCTCTGGCAGTTTTATGGTCTATTTGGAAGCGTAGGAATGAGATTGTGTTTTTAGGTAAGCAACCTGATATGAATGTGCTTTGTGATCTAATCAAAATAAGAGTGGCTTGGTGGGTTAAAGCGGCATCTCCAAATTCAAATGTGCTACATTATAAGTTGGAAATAAAGATTTTCATTACATGATCAACAGTTGTAAAATACTCACGTTAACAAATTAATGTATAAAACTTGAATATAGCTAAGTATTAAATCAGAAAATAATATATATTTATATATGGTCACCAATGTGGGAAAATGATATAAATAAGTCTAATTAACTCAAAGTTTGAATCATCTCCAACAATCTATACACAGTAAGAAACCTAGAAAACACAATTTTCCCTAAATTCTAATCCAAATGTAAATTATAATCTAAATTCTAATTCACACCCAATTAACTATATCACCAAAAAACCCAGAAACTAAGACTCAAAATTTACCCAAAATTTGAGTTTCAACTTGCACAGTCGGCGATGAGATGACCTCAGATGATGATGATAATGGAGGGAAAGAAACCAGCAGCCTCACCACTCTTTATGAGCGTGCAACCGCCAATCGAGCTTCCGTGGGTGATGGATCTCAGGTGACGGTGACCAACAAGGAGGTGAATCGGTGCTTCGGTTGCCAGCGAACGCAAGGAGGCACGGCGGAGGAGAGCTGTTCCGTGGTTGTTGGAGTGGTGGTGAGAGAGGGAGGGGAGAGAAGCAGCGGAGAGGGAGAGGGAGAAAGACGCTAAAGAGAGAAGGAGAGAGGCGCTGGTTCGTTTAGGGATTGGTTTGGACACAAAATATATATATGTGGTCATTTTACACAATTTGCGACAAAACATTTTGATCGCCAATTAATTTTATAAATCCCTCAAAAATTTGAAATGTCTCCCTCCAAATATTGTAATTATTTGGCGATTAAAAATATTTTTATTTGCTGAAGATAACTTTTTTGGCGACCAAACTTTTGGTTGTCAAAGATAAAAAGTTTTTCAATTAGCGACTAAATAATTTTAGTAGCCAGAACTAACTATACAGTGACTGAAATATTTTTTAGTCGTTGAAAATAAATATTTGGCGCCCAAACTTTTGGTCGCCAACGATAAAAAGTAAATTTTTGTTTTCATTCAGCAACTAAATAATTTTAGTAGCCAAAACTAACTATACAGCGACTAAAGTCGCTGAAAATAAATTTTTGGCAACCAAACTTTTGGTCGCTAAAGATAAAAAGTATTTCATTTGGTGACTAAATAATTTTAATAGCCAAAACTAACTATACAATGACCAAAATATTTTTTAGTCGCTGAAAATAAATTTTTGGCGACCAAACTTTTGGTTGCCAAAGATAAAAAGTATTTTATTTGGCGACTAAATAATTTTAATAGCCAAAACTAACTATACAATGACCAAAATATTTTTTAGTCGCTGAAAATAAATTTTTGGCTACCAAACTTTTGGTCTATGTTACACAAACTCGGGTACGGGTATTGGGTGCGGGTGCGTATCTAAGGGTCAAACACTTCAAAATTAAAAATTAAGGATACATGGATACGTGTCCAAATTTGGATACGGGTGCGGGGATACATTAAATAATTTAAAAATATATATATATATTTATCATATGAAGATGAGTTATATTATATAAATAACAAATAAAAATTATAAAAATTATTTTAGATATAAAATAAATTATATTATTTATGATATATTATATTATATTAGAGGGAGAGCACTGGTGTGAGAAAGAGAGAGCACCGAAAATCGCCTCTCACCGGAAATTGCCTCTCTCTCTCTCTCTCTCTCTGAGAATGAACAGTGATGCTTTTTGGTTTATATAATGGCAATTTGGTAATATTTCAAATTAGTAAAGGGCATTTAAGTAATTTTGCCCCTCAATTTGTAGCTTCCCGCTTAAGCTGAATGAGTTAAGCACCCTGGAGGCCACTCAGCTAAAAAGCACTTTTTTGGCTTAATTTAAGCTACAAAAAGTGATTTTAAGTTTTACCAGACATACCAAAATAGCTTAAAATAATCTAAAAGCTAAGTTAAAGCAACTTTTAAGCTCTACCAAACACCCCCATTCTATTCTGCTCATGAGTATGTACTCACTTTAGTACTATTCTGTAGTTTGAAAAATGGGAGGGAAGAAGGCTTGGATGATTAATTATTTCAGTAACTTTCTTTCTCTCTTTTTTTTAGAATTTTCGAAGATATTCTCTTGTTTTCTATGGAAGAACGTCCCACAGGTAATCAATCCCTCTCTATCAATAGCAAGTGAAAAGGAAAGGGGTAAAAGCTAATCAGTAACCCAAGGGGCTGCGGCACTCTGGTAAGACTTTGGGGTATAAGCCCTGAGATCTTAGGTTTCACACCCCCTAGGGCTAACTCCTAGGGATTTGGTGTAGTGGTCCTAGGATGGCCCTCTAAGTGCTAGACGACCCGTGTCCAGGGCTTAGTTGTGAGGTTGAATCCTGACCGTTGCTCTCTTTGACTAAAATAGTGTGTGTGTTGCGGAGTTGGTGCACACACCTGATATTTGACACTCGTTCTACTCCGATTAACCGACATTAGGTAGTTGATTCCGAAATCAGCGGATAACAGGCTTGGGAGTTTACTCATTAACCAAAAATAAAAAAATAATCAATGTGTTTGGTTTCAGTTTTCTGAATTTAATTTTTTGAAAATTGAGTTTTTCGTTTTTTATGTTTTTTTGTTTTTAGTGAATATTTTTAAAATTTTCAACAATTTTTTTACTTTGTTAGATGCACCTTACTTAGATGTATCTAAATAGTAAAATATTTGTGAAAATTTATTTTAAAAAAATAATAAATACACAAAAATACAAAAATTATACTGAATTTTCTTTTCTTTTCTTTTTTGTGTTTTTGGTATTTAGTATTTTTTTTAAAGATTTTTTCACAAATATTGTACTTTTTAAGCGTATTTATATTAGGTGTATCTAAAAATTACTTAAAATATTTTTTAAAAATTCAATAAAAACAAAAAAAAATACGGAGAACAAAAAAGTAGAATTTTTTGAAAAATGAATTTTGAAAATTAAAACCAAATAGATTTGGCCACTCTGAACTTTGTTTCAACCACCACCAATTTTTTTCCTTTTTTTCTTTTTTTTTCATTTAAACCCTTCAAGATTTCTACTATTACTAGTTATGAAACGTTGTTGTTTTGATTATGAGCTGTGTATTATGAAGTTTTGTGATTGTCGGATTTGTGATGATTAGTTATAAGACTTTGTGGTGGTTGGCTTTGAATCAAAATAGCCTTGATTATGAGGCTTTCGTTTTGGTTATAAACCAAATTGGGGATTGGTCTTTAGTGATTTTTTTCAAATGTATTAAGTCAAATTTTATTTATTTTTTTACTTTTTCATCAATTCATCTATTGTAGAAGGATTTTTTTTTAATGAAAATTTTCAAAAAAAAGTTTACTAAAAAAAAAAAGAGAGGGCTTAAAAGTGATTTTTTTAACTTTTTATTTTTTAAAAATTTATAATCCATCTAGTCAAGTAGAACTTAAACACATACTAAAACAGTCAGTTTCAAATCACGCCTAAAGATTTTGGTTGCAAAATATTACTGGTCTCAATACTAGTGCTTATTTTGATAACCTTTTTATAATATGTTTTAATTGTAATGGAAACAATTAGACCATATTATCTATAATTAAGTTTTTAATTTGTGGCCCAACTACCTAGTACTTTCACTAGTTTCTTGCTTAAGAATCACTTGTTCCACTTCCAAATTTTTTTTCATTTCAATTTTTTATTTTTTATTTTTCAGGGAGCAACCACAACATGCTACGTCGCATTTCACCCCAAGTTGAAAGGTGTAACTGGAAAGTATTTTCTTGACTGCAATGAGGGGCCACCAAACAAGTTTACCACAGACAAGGTGTTAGCCAAGAAACTTTGGGATTTCAGCAACCAGTTGATTAATTCAACTCAGAAAATTTAAATTATATGTGTGTCTGTGTGTCTGTGTGTTTCTCATTGTTTGATTTCAATAGTTGATTTTTTTCACAAGGTACTGTTAGTTTTTGTTGATCATATGGTTTCTATTGAGCCATTTGCTTCATGATTGTAAGAGTTATATATGGATGTAATTAGGAGCATTCATAAAAAACTGGTAGAATTCAAATAAATAAATAAATAATCAATTCAATTCGATCCAAGTGTTGGTATATTCCGGATTTTATTAGTTTTGGTTATGGTATCAATTTTGTAAAACAGCAGAATTTATTTATTTATTTTTGAACGCCAAATGATGGAACTGTTTAAATTAACTCAATAAGCTCCATTTGCGATTTTAAGGTTTCAATTATAATTCTGAACCAATTTAGAGAGTGGTGTGTTTATTTATTATTTTTAGATATTTCTGTGTGTAAGAACAAAAATACATTGGCTAGCAAGATTCAAATACCAATTTATGGAATTGAGTAGGTTTGATCAACTCAATTATGTCACTTGTTGATAGTTTATATTTTATAATAAGACATAGAAAAATATTTGAGACACGTAATTTATTATTTTTAAAATTTATCCCTAAATTAATGATGTGTCTGACAAGTGTCAAATTTTGACTTGTCAAACATTCCATCGTGTGGGGGTTTAACTTCAATGCCATATCATATCATTAAGGATCATGTAGGAGTGATAAATTAAGAAATATAACATTATTGTAAAATATATATCATATCCAGTTATATATTATTTTAAGAACTATAGACCAAACCAAACCAATGATTAGTTAGGAGTGATATATCGTATCTAATTATATATTAGTTGCGATTTTAATGAGGAATGATTCAATCTCTGATTTGTTTTGAAATCAGATAAATTTAATTTATGAACACCTATGAAATATGAGTACTTTAAAAATGTTAACGTGCAAGTTTTGAATATTTATTGAATATGGATACACGTATATATTGGATACGTTATATATGATATGTGCAAGCCTAGTCGTGACGGGGACGCAATGGGTACCCCTAATTTATGTGACTTGATCATTACAGTATTTTAAGTGTACAAAAACACTTCACAACAAAAGTCTACCCAATGAAGTTTAAAAAATATATATATATTTTTTAAGAATGTCCATATACACATCCACCAGGATTGGGAGCACTTACAAAATCTTTTTTTTTTTTTTTAGTATTTTTTTTTAAAATTATGGTACTTTTTAAAAAAAAAATTCAGTCCGTAAAAATTCTAAAAAAATTTAAAATACCAAAATAAATAAATAAATACAAATTTTACAATTTTTTTTATTTATTTTTGTCTTTTCTAATTTTTTTAAATTTTTTGATATGTCTTTTTTAATTTTTAATTTTTCGATACATCTCGTCGACTTAAATCTAGAGATCTAAATCTTTTAAAAGATTCATTAAAAGAAGAAAATAAATAAATTTATAAAAAAAAAAACAAATAAACATATTTTTCAATTTTTTTTCTCAAACTGGATTTCATTTTGCTGACAAATATATATAATTAGGTAGATATTGTTATGCGTAAACAAAACATATCTATAATATAATCAACTTCCACAAGTAATGCAAACATGAAGAAACTAACATATAACATGGTTTGTGTTTCAATTCATACAAAATACAAATTCAAACCAAGGCTTTAGATTCCAATATTACACTGTGAATTAATGCAAAAGCGAGAAAATTGATCGTGATCAATTTAGTTGAGCTCCAAGGTCTTCAATGTGTCTCATCATCGTCATCAACCTCCCACAACCCCAAGGCTCGGACAACCAATGCCGAGGCGCCGACGATGACCGCCGCAAAAACCAGAGGAGCCATCGGAACCTTAACCAACCCCTCCCACTCACATGCCCGAGAGAATACAGACTTCCGAGAGATCGCCGGTACGAACGCCGCCTCCGACCAGAATGACGCCACCGCCACAGTCACCGTCAGAACCGCCGTCCATGCGGCGGCGGCGGAGGAGGCCACCGGGAGGTGAGCCGGTGGAAGATTGAATTAAAGAGAGTGAGAGTCATTTCCAGGATCAAATCGAGCACAACAATGGCGAAGAATGATTCGAGCTCTTGTGTGGATATGCATACTAACAAGTGCCACATACGCAAGAAATAAAAATAAACAATAAAGAATAAGTAAGAAATATAAATAAATAATAAAAAATTAATATCACAATATGTATGTTTTTTAATTGATAAGAGTGTTCTTAATGAAACTTATAATTTTAAATTCAAACATTACTTATGCCACTTGGACACTAAAGTCCAGTGCTCACATATATAATAGTATAAATATATATATGTATATATATGATAGAAAATGATATACAAGTCTACATTTTAAATTTATTTTTTATATATGTAAGTGATATGATTAGTTATGATTTAAAAAATATGAGAGAGAGTGTTACTTTAATATACTAATTAATTATTATATCATTGAACTTGAAAATTAGATCTAATTTTTAGACTTTTGTAGCAGTGTCCATATATGATTACAATAATGATTCATACCACTAAAAAAAAATCACTAATAGCACTAGTGCATTGGGAATGCCACAAAAAAAAAAAAAAAGGCATATGCAGTGGGCGGGGCCCACTGCCACATCATTAGTGGTGCTATCAGAGCACGACTTTTAGTACTCTCAACCATTTTTCATATGATTATGTGGAGAAGAAGATGAATCTAAACTCAACGACTTTGGATTGGGAATTGCATGAAGTAGATTAACCCGAGTGTTGTTGATGATCTCATGAATGAATTGACCTCCTATTTGCTTGTTCGAGTTCGGTATGATGGAATAGAATATCTTTCTGAGTGGTTATGTGGGCGACTGAGACTATTGTTATTGTTGTTGATACCAATGCTTTAAAAATCATATCGGTGAATGAATTAAAAAATAGATTAGATGGATGGGTCATCGTTCAACTATCGAGTTGAACCGGAATTAAATCGTGACATCATAATTATTTTATCAATATTTTTATAATTTAAAAATAAATAAAATACGTTCATTTAAAATATTTTTATAATTTAATATATATATACATCAAACATATATGTTTATATATATTTTTATATTAATCTTGTTTGTAAAAATATTAATTATACATGTGTTTGAGGGAAATTAGTTTGAATACAATTAATATCATATATTTTCTATATATTAACAAGGAATCATGGTGGCAATGTGGAAATTCATGCTCTAAGTTTAACTTAAAATGACTGATTTTCAAGAGAGAACGGATTAGAGAGTATATCCAAATTGGACTATAGATCGGTCAACAGTTCAACCGGTCAAACCAGCCGGTTCAGTCTGATTTTCAAATCATTGGTTGATACATAATTAAATCACATAATAAATATATTTTAAAAATAAATAAATAAATAAATATAAAGCCATTGTTATTAAAGTATCAATATTGTTATATGGTATAACAAATAATGATTTATGAATAAAAAGTTTATTATAATGTGGTTTGATATAGAGGTTTCATTTTAAAACAAAACATGTATAATTCATAAATATGAATTTATTTATAAAAATGACTATCATATTATTTTTGTGAAAAATTTTGCACGAAAAGAGTATTTTTATATAAAAAGTTATTCACATGATGCTCGCAACTAATAATGTAACAAAATTTTTATGAATGAAATCATGTTAGTTCACATTTGTTAAGTAGTTAGGACATCTCCAACGGTTCATCTCTTTTCATCAAATTTGAATAAAAATTTAATTTGATATCAAGTGCTCCAACGGAGATTTTGAAGGCTTCATCAGAACACTGATCAACCTAGTGAACGACCAGGCAAATGTCCAGTTGATCGACCGACTAGTGTAATTTTTTCACAAATTTTTGCCTTGAGGTGGTCATTTTAGGGGATATCCAATGGTGAAAATCTAACAGATATGAACAATGATTTGATGAAAGGCACATATATCCTCAATTTGATAAAAGATTTGAGAAATCCTAAATTTGATGAAAATTTTGGTGATAGACTGGAACAACAAAAAGTAAATTTTTTCATTAAATTTAAATTTGATGAACCATTGAAAATGGTCTTAAAGACCAGATATGAGCCAACCTAACATATTTTTGTAATTCTTGACTATGTACATGACACACGATACTCTAAAACTATAACTCAAAAAAAATATATTAAAAATAAATCCTGTGTACCTAGTGACCATAGCATGTATGATGTGGCGACAAAGGAACCTTCTGCATGTCCAAGTATTACTGTTTTTTTTTTTTTTTACTATCAATCATATTTTGCCTCTAGTAATTTTAGTAAAAATGTTAATATCTATAAAAATATTCAATTGCATGACATCAAACAAAATGAATGACGCACTAACATGGTAGACACAGAAGAAAGAAGTTTTGAGTTTTTTTTATGGAAACCAGTCCACCACTTTGTGAAACCAAGATCACTTACCTCTCTCATCACTTTCATGTTTAATTTATGCAGAGTTTAATTTATGCAGTTGTTCATGTAAGCAAAAACAATCTCTTTCATAAATCAATAAAATATAAAAGAGGTAGTCTAGGTTCCAATTTAGGCAGGCCTAGCACACAAAAGATGTCTATATTCCACAAAATATTACTTGCACTAATTGCCAACTTTCTCATAGACTCCATTCTCAATAGAAAAGAACAATAATGTGTGTAGCTGGATTGAATTTTTTAGATTAAATTTTTTGAAAACTAAATTTTTTATTTTTCATATTTTTTTGTTTTTATTTTTAAAATTTTAAACATTTTTTTTATTTTTTTAAATGCACCTTACTTAGATATATCTAAAAAATTTTTAAAAATTTAAAAAATTAATAAATACATAAAAATATAAAAAATATACTGAATTCTCATTTATTTAATTTTTTATATTTTTGATATTTAGTGAATTTTTAAAAAAAAATTCACAAAAATTATACTTTTTATGTGTATTTATGTTAGCTGTGTCTAAAAATTTAAAAAAAAAAATTGTTTAAAATATTTTAAAAATTCAGTAAAAATAAAAAAATACGCAAAATCAGAAAATAGAATTTTCTGAAAAATGTTTTTAGAAAACCAAAAACAAGCAATGATATTTACATTCAAATTAGCCTCTCAATACTTTTCTTTTGAAGAAACATTAACAAGTGAACATATTTTCTTATTTAATAGATTTCACAGGCAGATGCAACTTTATGAGGCAATCAATGTGCAAGACGTGAATAAGACATGTTTTGGCAACAAATATTGATTACGTATCCGATTGCAAAAAATCAATCAGCGAAAGAGAATGCTTTCTCGACCATAAGAGTGAGGAATAGAAACCCGACAACAGAGATGCAGACTGCAACAAGCATAACCACCAACACGGCATGCAAAGAAACGTATGGGCTCACAAAAAACACAACTGCGATCGAAACACACTGCCAAACCTTGAGTTGTGCAAATGCTCCTTCCTGTACACCCCAAAAGTAACATTTGAGAATTAAATGCAAGTGCATTTGCACAAAGAAACGACCAAGAAAGAGTGACGGCCAGATATCTTTAATATACTTGAATGAGAAATAAATTAGACATAAGTATGAAAATCATTAAGATAACTAACATTATAAAGAAGAGTACAACACACAAAAGTCAATTTTCTCTTATTTGTTTAATTGTTCAATTAGGAGAACACTTGTGGAACCCATATCTTTAACTTTCCTAAAGGAATAAGGTTTCCTAATTTCCGTCAATATATGGAATTTACGTCTCAAGAATCTCAATATACCTTGTCTTCAACCATAAAACATGCGTTTTCACAATTACATCCACTGATTTATTTATTTTTTATAAATAAATAAATACGTTTCATCCCACCTTCCTCTCAATTAGATCCCCCAAGCACAAACACCTCTAAGAAGATAATGTGTTGGATACACGTCCAAATGTATCATTAATTTTATTATTTTTTTATGTTTTTTAGATCTAGACACACTTTGGACACATGTCCATTACTTATTCATACAATCAACTCAAGGCATGCACTTCTCGTGTCAACACTTGTGTGAAAAAAAGTATAAATCAAACTAAAAAAGGGTTAGTAAAACAAACAAAATAAATCACTACCATATCATGCTTAAAGAGCATCCCAAGCAAAGAAAGAATAACAAATTAAAGATGAATATTCCAGATATGGTTAAAGAGCATGCTTAAAGAGCATGCCAAGTACTAGCACTCCACTAGTTAATGATAGTTGTGTGTTGAATATTCCATCCCCAATTCCCAATGCGGCTGCCATGAGAAGGGGGCATAAAATGCCAAGTACTCCACTAGTTACGCTGCACAATGGCACAGTTAACAAGAACTGATAAAGTCATAGCAGCTTCAAATCAGATAAATATAATTAAAAACTTTAGATTCTAAATAACTTTAATTGGAATCGACAAGAAACCTAACCTGTACTTCAGTAGAAGCCAAAGCAGTACAATTAACTGAATGAAAGCTCCGGCACAAACTATTAGAGTCATTGACTTGAGACCAGAGGTGAGTCGACCCATAGCCAGTGAACACTGACACATATTCCAGATATAAACTGAGTCTGAAAAACTTAATGAATCAAACAAATGACAAATTATAAAACAAAGATGGTTTTCCTGGGTTTTTAACTTTTAGCGAGCTTGAGGTGTAATAGTATTTACATCCTATGCCACATTATTATCAAATAATTTCCTATAAAACATGAGGCTAGAGATCATAGCAGAGGTTGTGAGTACATAACTTGAATGCACATACCGTGGGAAAAATAAGATTATGGAACAGAACACAGGATATGATCATCCATCCATATTATCCATCAATAAGTGAAATTTTGTATATTGTTGCAAATACACAACACAACTCATAAAGAATAAATATGGAAAAGGATATATATTATTTGTTATTCTTGTTCCTTACAAAAGGAAAGGGTTAATGAAATTTAAAATTGTTCACTCAATTCATTTTTATTTCTCCAACTCAACAAGAAAGAGATGAAGAACATGCCTTGTCAAAGTTAATGTACGTAAAACAGAAACAGACTCACCAAGTGAGCTAAATCATTTAAACCATTCCATAAAGCTACTCATTTCTGCATTGCCATACTTACAATTGCATCAAAAGCCCCATAAACTG
This sequence comes from Camellia granthamiana, assembly GCA_036172215.1. NCBI lineage: Eukaryota > Viridiplantae > Streptophyta > Magnoliopsida > Ericales > Theaceae > Camellia > Camellia granthamiana. The sequence goes on from CM069905.1 coordinate 13,906,262, forward strand.
CCATAGCACCACCTACACCAGACTCACCAAGTGCAGGTTCCGCAATGTACTTAGTGTATTCAGCCCTAAAATTGTAAACGCTTTCCATGCTTAATTGAAGAAAATGTTACAATGTATATAGTGCACAAATTGAATGGTCAAAGGACAATAAAAAAGTAAAGTGCCATAAGTTAATCAACAATTACCATACAAATGCTTGTTGTAGGCCTGAATATGCAATAAGGGGGATGATTAATAGCATTCGTAAGTCAAACAATGGAGCGATGACAGACTTCGACAAAGAAACCATGGAAGAGTAGAAACTGACAGAAGAATCTGGTAAAATCTCCTCTCCTTTAGCATCCCTCTTTTGTAAGAAGCACATGAGTATGGTACCTAAGGTCATACTACAAAGGAACACAATATATAGTAAAGTTGTGCCACTGCCACTGGTAGTTCCCCCCTGCAGTGATGTGAAAGAAAGAATAACAAATTAAAGATGCGAGTGTGTTAAAAGAATTAAAAAATCATAGATTCTGACACTGAGGTAGAATCTACAATGCTTCAAATTTTCCACAACCAAATGAAAGATAGTGGTATATTGCTGTCAAGGACAACACTACATAAGATTAAAGGTATGCCATTGAATATCCTTATTTATTTTTTCAATACAAGTAATTTATGTATATTTTAATATTTTATTTGCTATCTTAAAAATATATATATTGAACACCCCAAGAAACACACACTTCTTGACACTACCAAGAAGGTGCGTATCCATGTTCGATGCATGTCCGGCACTAGCACTCATCAGACACTTTTTGACATGTGTTGGATACTATATCAACTCTTTTTTTTTAGACCTTGATACCCTTCGGATACTTGGGTAGCTGTGTGAAGGATTCGCAGAATGGAACGGTCAAGTTTGTCAACTTGACAAAATTTTCTAACAAAAGGAATGTCAAAAATGGGAGCCAACCATGTCGAAAACTCTACAGCTCTAATAATTTATCCAAAAAAAAAAAAAACTCCATAGCTCTAATTTCGACATGGCTATACAATTGTTTCCCACGGTTAGACAACTACTCCAATGGGCTATGCCACTCAAACCAACTACGGGAAGTCATTCCTCTTGAAACTCTCTTCATTGATTGATTTCGAGACTATTGAATAAGGTTTGGGACCCTCAATTTTATCCCCTTTTTTTTAAATAAAAAAAAAAACTATCATTAAAACGTCCACCAAAGAAATTATTAAAGAAACAAAAGAAAAAGGGAAAGCCTCCCTTAGCCAAAGAGGGGGGGAAAAGGAAATAATCATTCACTTCATAATAAATAGGACTCTCCTCATCTTTCTGCCATCTTTATTTTTCAGTGCTAACTTATAGCTAAAATTGCATTAGAGATGCAAAAGAGAAATTTAACATTAAATAATTTTTTGGTACAATGAAGGTCAGAGTTTCTCGAGTGTAATGCAAGCATTAATAACTAAATCTAAGATAATGAATTGGTACTGGTAATACAACAAACAACATAGAAAAATATAGGACATGGATATCTGCTTGGAATCACAAGCATGCACATACCGTTCCATCTTTCAATAGAACAAGAGACATGAGGTTTCCAACAAACTGCAAAATTCAATAAAAAATGAAGATTATTCCAGATGCACAACATCCATACAAAACAAATTGAATATATTCTTATTAGAACCAAAGATCATTAAAATTGTCATCAAAAACTAAAATGCAGCACTTGGTGACCTGCAAACATTCCCCAAAATTCTCCATTGAAGTTACCAATCACGTTTCCTTCTTCTAAGTTTAAATCATGTGCATGACTGCGTGCTGTAGAAGTAAGATATGTACCCTGATGGACTATAATATCGTTAGGGAAAAAGTAATGTACTTATTACATCATCAAACACAACAAAGTGAAGAACCAAATCTAAAAGATGGACTTGTACCTCCGCAACCCATATTATTGAAGCAGAAAATCCCAGGTACAAGGAAGCTGGAACCATCGTGTACCTACCACAAGAATATTCATTTTTAAGTATATACAACTTCATCAATTTGATGAACATAATATGGCTCTGTCAAATATGTGTCCACATCATTATTTAGTACAATACTGACAAGCATAAGAATGTTGTCTTGAGTCAGAGAGCAACCACTTTGCACAAATAGTGGAAAGACAAAGTCTGCATCTAGTCTTACCCTCCCAAGTCCCAAACCACATGGACTTTTAGTCTCATGAAATTCACTCAAACATTTTGGGAGTAGCTCCCCTCAAGACTTCAACCTCTCAATATCTCTCAAGACTTCATTTTGCGGGTTCCATGTAGCCAAGGAAGGTGATCCAAACCGCTCATCTTGTATGCCCAATAGAGTAGAACATATATGCAAAAATTAACTTTATTGAATATCGATAATCATACTAATTTATCATATTTTGTCTTATAAGATCAATAGTTTTTATTTAGATACAAATGTACCATCCATTTCATAAAATGAAACACACGATTAGTTTTATTTTTATCGGCATGAACACAATTAGTTAATGTACCGATCAATGTCCGATCAAGCTAAATTTTTATAAATATATTCTTCTCTTTGACCTATGAGATGAACGGTTCGAATCACAAAACCATGGAGCCCACAAAATAGAGTCTTGAGGGAGTATGGAGAAGATGTAGTCTTGAGGGAAGCCTACTCCCCAACAATTTTGGCTATTTCATCACCTATCAGTGCAAAGGCACAGTCGCAGAAAACTTAAAAAACACGTTTGTCCTCAACTGAATTAAGACAATATATCAATGGTGAAAAAAATGTTACCATGTGGGCTTCAAATTCGCTGCTATGAACAACCAATACCCAGTAGTCCCAAGAACAAGAGCATTTTTTGTACCCAGAAACCGAACCACCAATGAAGCAAAGAAAGAAAAAACCATAAAAGACGAATACAATATCCCGAGCGAAATTGTCCCTAAATCTTCCTCCTGAAACCCAAATTCAAAGTCTAAACCATCAAAAAAAAACATAAGCAATTGTTCAATTTATGTCTCATCAATCAAATTTAGAACTCACAGTATTGATTGTACTCTCCAGATTCTGAACAGCACCATAAGCCAAGAAAATCAACAAGAAAGCCGAGCTCAGAATATGCACATCTCTGGTATGGTTCTTCTTCGTTAGGGTTTGAGTTTCGGAGTTCTCAGCAACGAGTGGTGCTTCTTCTTCTTCCATAGCTTCTGAGACACACTCCAATCAATTGAATTTGCTACGAGAAGATCGATTGAAAACCTATAAATGGTTGGTGGAGTGTATGAGAGAGAGTGCTGACGAGAGTGGATTGAATCACAAGATATCTGATCTGAGAGAGTGTGATTATTTTATAGAACGAATCGAAGATTCTGAATATGAGACGCAGAAGGGGAAGAGAGGGACCGGAGGTGCATTTCTTTAATCTTGTTTGGTTCGTGAGAAAGTAATGGCAAAAATGAAAATGTTGATGGGGGTGTCGTTGTTTTGACTCTTCTCTTCAGGTTCTGATTGGCCACTTCTATGAAATACAGCATTCGTTTGGATGTGGGTTTTTTTTAACCCCTTTTTTATTATTATTATTATTATTTAGGCCTTATTTGACATATATTAAAAAAATTAAAAAGTCAAAAAATTATTATTCTATTTAAATCATATTATCTTATTTAAGTCATATCACTTCTTTATCACATCACTTCAAACCCAACTCTTATCCAACTCATATTTCATAAAAAGTCAAAAAGTATACTTATTTAGAACATCTCAAACCATCCTTTAGGCCTTATTTGGAATTGAATTTTTTTAGTAATTTTTTAGCTTTTGATTAAAATATGATGTAAAAAAAATAGTATGTTTGAAATAATTTCTTACCAAAAAATATGCAAAAAGTAAAAAGAAAATATAATCTTTGATTTTTTGATATAAATTGTTGACTTTTTTATTTTTTTAGTGACTTTTTAGTTTTTAGGCTAAAAAGTAATGTTGTCAAACTAGACCTTCGGAGTTAAAAGTCTTATTTATGAGGGGTCTTTTGACTTTTTTGATTTTTTCAAAAGAAAAAAATGAAATAATTATGATTTAGATATGACAATTTGTCTTATTAATTTTTTTTTTTGGAGCATTTTCCATAAATCCATCTTTAATTACTTATGTTCCATCCAATCCATATTCTTTTTGACTATTCCATTAGGTCCTATTTGAGATAAGAAGACCAAAATACCCTTTTCATCTACTTATGTTCTATTTAGTTCATATTATTTTCTTATGTTTCAATAAGTCCTATGGGTGACATAATTACCAAAATACCCCTAATGTGAATGTTCAATCCGTCAATGTGAATGTTCATATCGTCAATGTGTAGGGGCCCGGCCCATCTACAATGTGAATATTCACATTGACATGTTAACATTTACATTGATAGGAGTGTAAAATTAGCCCGCGGCCTGTGGGTGGCCCGGGGCAAGCCCGGTCCGGCCCGTGACAATGTGAATATTCACATTGACATATTAACATTCACATTGATAGGACTGTAAAATTGGCCCGCGGCCTGTGGGCGGCCCGAAGCCCGCCCGTTGCCGGGGCGGGCCCGGCCCGTTGATAATGTGAATATTCACATTGACATGTTAACATTCACATTGATAAGAGTGTAAAATTGACTCGCGTCCCATGGACGGCCCGAAGCCCGTGGGCAGCCCGGGGAGAGCCCAGCCTCGCCCGTGACAATGTGAATATTCACATTGACATATTAATATTCACATTGATAAGAGTGTAAAATTGGTCCGCGGCTCGAAGTCCGCCCGCTGCCCGGAGCAGGCCCGGCCCGGCCCGTGACAATGTGAATATTCACATTGATAGGACGGTAAAATTGGCCCGCGGCCTGTGGGCGGCCCGAAGCCCGCCCGTTGCCGGGGCGGGCCCGGCCCGTTGATAATGTGAATATTCACATTGACATGTTAATATTCACATTGATAAGAGTGTAAAATTGACTCACGTCTCATGGGCGGCCCGAGGAGAGCCCGGCTCCGCCCGTGACAATGTGAATATTCACATTGACATATTAACATTCACATTGATAGGAGTGTAAAATTGGCCCGCGGTCCGTGGGCGGCCCGAAGCCCGCCCGCTGCCCGGGGCGGGCCCGGCCCGGCTCGGCCCGTGACAATGTGAATATTCACATTGACATATTAACATTCACATTGATAGGAGTGTAAAATTGGCCCACGGCCCGAAGACGATAGTCTCGGGTCGGGCCGGTGGGCCTAGGCCTAGGCTCGAGCTTAGGGCGGGCTTGGGCGGGCCTGGCCATTTTTTTAAAATTTTTTCTACCCAAATTTTATTATTTTCCACAAAAAAAGACATTGTGCCTCAGGCAGGCTGGGCCTCGGACCGAGCATTGAATGGGCCTTAAGCGGGCCGCTGGGCCCGGCCGGGCTTCAAAGTGATGGCCTAGGCCCTAGCCTAGGGTCTCGGACATGCTCGGGTCCAGACCCAAACGAGCCTGCCCCAGGCCGTGGGCGGGCTTCAAGCAGCCCACGGGCGGCGGGCCAATTCTACATTCCTATCAATGTGTATGTTAACATATCAATGCGAATATTCACATTGTCAACGGGCCGGGCCGGGCCTACCCAGGGCCGCGGGCGAGCTTAGGGTAGCGTGCAAATTTTACACTCCTATCAATGTTAATGTTAACATGTCAATGTGAATATTCACATTGTCACGGGTCGGGCCAAGCCCGCCTCGGGCTGCGGTCGGGCTTCGGGTCGCCCACGGGCTGCGAGCCAATTTTACACTCTTATCAATGTGAATGTTAACATGTCAATGTGACTATTCACATTGTCAATGTGAATATTTACATTGTCAATGGGCCGGGCCCTCCCCCGGGCTGCGGGCGGGCTTTTGGCCGCCCATGGGCCGCGGGTCAATTTTATACTCTTATCAATGTGAATGTTAATATGTCCATATGAATATTCACATTGTCAACAGGCCGGCCCGAGCCCGCCCTGGGCCGCCCACGGGCTGTGGGCGAGTTTCGAGCAGCCACGGGGCACGGGCCAATTTTATACTCTTATCAATGTGAATTTTAACATGTCAATGTGAATATTCACATTGTCAACAGGTCGGGCCGAGCCCGCCCCGGGCTCCCTACGGGCCGTGGGCGGGTTTTGGGCAGCCACGGAGCACGGGCCAATTTTATACTCTTATCAATGTGAATATTAATATGTCAATGTGAATATTCACATTGTCAACGGGCCGGGCCCACCCCGGGCCGCCCACGGGCCGTGGGCGGGTTTCGGGCAGCTATGGGGCGCGAGCTAATCTTATACTCCTATCAATGTGAATGTTAACATGTCAATGTGAATATTCACATTGTCAACGGGTCAGGCCGGGCCCGCCCCGGGCTGCGGGTGGGCTTTTGGCCGCCCACGGGACGCTGACCAATTTTATACTCTTATCAATGTGAATGTTAACATGTCAATGTGAATATTCACATTGTCAACGGGCCGGGCCGGGCCGCGGGAGGGCTTTTGGCTGCCCATGGGCCGCAGACCAATTTTATACTCTTATCAATGTGAATGTTAACATGTCAACGTGAATATTCACATTGTCAACGGGCCGGGCCCGCCCCGGCTCGCAGACGGGTTTCGAGCCGCCCACGGGTCAAGTTTACATTACTACCAATGTGAATTTTAAAATATGAATGTTCACATCATAAAATTGCTAACCGTTCAAAAAATATTTATAAGGGTATCAAAATTGAATATGAGGACATAAGTGTCCAAGAAAATAGTGTAAATCAAGAAAAATGACTTTATGGAATAAAACTATACATACATGGGACTAAATGGGTTAAAAAATTCTTTCATTGACTTCTTGAGTTAAAACACTTCTAAATGGGATTTATCAATAATTTCTCCTTTTTTTTTTGGTGACTAAAATAGCCTGAAACCAACATTCCAAACATAGGTTCGAAGAAAATAAATGAAATTATTCACTCTGTTTGTTTCTAATTTAAAAAATTCACTTTTCAGAAAATTATACTTTTTCGTTTTCCGTATTTTTTTGTTTTCACTGAATTTTTTTAATATTTAAAGTAATTTTTTAATTTTTAGAAACACCTAACATAAATACACTTAAAAAGTATAATATTTGTGAAAAAAATCTTTAAAAATTCACTAAATACAAAAAAATTCAAAATTCAAAACTAAAAAAAAAATCAGTACATTTTTTATATTTTGTGTATTTATTAATTTAAAAAAATATTTTTTCACAAATAATTTACTATTTATATACATCTAAGTAAGGTATTTTCTCATTTTAAAAAAATTGCTTAAAATTTAAAAAATATTCACTAAAAATAAAAAATACGAAAAATAAAAAAACTCATTTTTCAAATAACTAAATCCAAAAAATTGAAACCAAATACACTGATTGTATTTTTTATTATGATGTTTGGATGGTTAAAAAAATTAATTATGTAAAAGAAATATATATATAAGTGAGATTTTGATTGTTATTGTAATTTAGAAATAATTTTGGTATTATAAATATTTTACAATCAATTAGCTTATTTATCATTAAATCTCATCATTTTTTCCTGTGAGAAATTAAATAGTCTTAATAAGATATTTGGCTCCGTTTGGTTTAGTTTTAGAGTAATAATTTGAGTGTAAAGTTGTTATAAACACAAATTCGTATCCTGCAATTAAGACACGAAATAAATGCACAAATAATTAATTTGATTGATTATAATAAATGCATACAATCCTTTGTAGATTTGCTCTATTACAAAATAACAAATCCTCTATTCGATATCCGAAATAGTTGTTATTCAACGGCTGCAAAAGCTTTTTGTTAAACTAGACAAGTAGATAAATTTCTTCAAGTCTTTGAATGTAGAAACTTGAAAAAAAAAAAAGAAAAAAAAGAGAGGCTTGATCGAGGGTTTGAATAGCTTGATCTTAAACAATTATTTAAATGATCTCTTTGGAAGGAGAGACCAAATTTGTATTTATAACTTGAAAAGACTGACACAAGTTTAAAGTGTTTAATAATCCTCTCTTTTTAAGTTTGAAGAACTTTGGAGAAAATTTTTAAAGATAATTTGGCAAGTCTTGAGATCATTTGGGAGTTTGCAAGACCATTAGCCAAAAACAATGTCTCATCATCAACATGCCTCCATTTATAAGTTTAGGAGAAAATGGTTAATTTTGAAAACTCCAAAATTGATTTTAATTTCTAAGAAAATAGCAATTTATTTTTTTATTTTATGGATATGATTTGCATTTAAATTTGAATTATTCTACCAAATTTTGACAAAATATCTTCGTGAGCCCGACACTTTTGGATTGTCTCAATTGTCAAAATATGTTCACTTTTCTTTTGGTGTGACCCGTTCACTTACCCCAAAAAAAAAAAAAACCCATAATTTAAAATGGGTTAAGATTCACAATTTTTATTGGACTCACATCTATTTGAAAATTTTGACAATCTTAATTTTGGCCAATCAAGTTTTTTTTTTTTTTTTTTTTTTTTTTTTTTAATCAGATCGCAATCAAGGCATGTAAAAAATTGAGAGTCTACAGTTGAGTTTTGAGTTATGAGAATTTTAAATAAGTTTTGAAAATGTGTGTGTTTGGTAACGTTTACGTTTTCAGTTTATACTTACAAAAATTTTATAAACTGGTTTTTGTTTATTTTTTGTTTATTTTTAGAAAAACATAAACTACAAACGCGTTTGGTAATTGACAAAATGTTTTAAAAAAATTTTAAAATATAAAAAAGAGTGAGAAATGGCAAGTGGTGGTAAGTAGCGGCGGAAGACGGTGGTGGAAAGTGGTGACGGTGGGTGGTGGGTAGCTGGTGGTGGCGGGTGGGTGGTGGTGGTGGGTGGGTGGGTGATGGTGGCGGGTGGCAGGTGGTGGGTGGTAACGAATGGGTGGTGGTGGTGGTGGCGAGTGGTGGTGGCAGGTGGATGGCGGATGGCGGGTGGGTGGTGGTGGGTGGATGGGTGACGGTGGCGGGTGGTGGGTGGTAGCGAATGGGTGGTAGTAGTGGTGGTGGCGGGTGGTGAATGGTGGTGGCAGATGGGTGGCGGGTGGTGGGTGGTGGCAGGTAGGTGGCGGGTGGGTAGTGGTGGTGGTGGGTAGGTGGTGGGTGGTGGGTGGTAGCGAGTGGGTGGTGGTGGTGATGGTGGCGGGTAGGTGGTGGGTGGTGATGATGGGTTGGTGCGAGTGGGTAGTGATGGGGTGGCGGGTGGTGGTGGCAGGTGGGTGGCAGATGGCGGGTGGTAGCGGGTAGGTGGCAGGTGGTAGTGGTGGTGGATGGGTGGGTGACGGTGGTGGGTGGTAGGTAGTAGCGAGTGGGTGGTGGTGGTGGTAGTGGTGGGTGGTGGTGGTGGTAGTGGTGGGTGGTGGGTGGTGGTGGCAAGTGGGTGGGTGGGTGGCGGGTGGGTGGTGGGTAGTGGGTGATTGTGGTGGTGGTGGTGGGTGGTGGGTGGTGGTGGCGAGTGGGTGGCAGGTGGCTGGTGGTGGTGGGTGGATGATGGTGGCAGGTGGGTGGTGAGTGGTGGTGACAAGTAGGTGGCGGGCGGTGGATGGTAGTGGCGGGTGGATGGCAGGTGGGTGGTGGGTAGTGGTGGTGGTGGTGGTGGTGGCGGAAGACGGTGGTAGAAAATGGTGGCGGGTGTTGGTTAGTGTTGGGTGGTAAAAAAAAAAAAATTTGAAAACTCAAAATAAAAACACATTTTTTACATTTTTATTTTTTGGCCAAATTTATAAACTGAGACCATTGATTTATAAATCAAAAATTTTATCAAACAAATTTTATTTGAATTTTTAAAATTTTTATAAATATAAATAAAAAATTGAAAACGTAAGTGTTACTAAACGATTTTATAAGAATCCTTGCTACTTTCAAAGAAAAAAATTTACCATCCACGTTGACATAAGAAAGGCGCGTCAAATGCTTTCGGTTACAACTTCTTGAAGTGTCAATTTTTAAAATATTGATAAAAACTTGTTAACGTGACGAAAAGTATTTAAAATATTAGTCAGAGATACTCTTATCGAATTAATGTTTACATATTTAAAAATTAAGAACAATTCATAACTCTAAATTTATAATTTTAACAATGATTCTTATAATATGAGAGGGTAATTTATATTCATAAATTGGGCTAAGCCGGAATAGTGGGCCGATCTGTGGGCCGTGTTGAAGAGGTTGAGAAGATGGGTCGTGGACAAGTGATAGTCCGGTCCTCATTGAAGTATTTGTGCCGGAGTACTTACTATTGGGCAGTTCGGTTGTTAGACCGGTGGAGTGCACTTCGGCGTTGTGTTATACCGGTCCAGGAAGCTAGGTCGGTCTAGTGGTGTTCCGGGAGATTAACCGTTCTTGGATTGACACCGGTTCGGGCGTATTAGTCCGGTTTGGCTACTCCCTTTAGTTCGGCTCAAGTCTCTTATGGCTAGCTCGGTCGTAGCATGGGAAAACCGAGATAAGAGCTTTGAGAGTAAAGTCCGGACTATGTGTTATTTTGGTTGTAAAGGAGTTCGGCCGTAGTAAAAGCCATCTCACTTGGCTTATGCAGTGAGGGGGGTGTTGGAGGATAAGCATTATCTTCTAGGAGGAGTAATCCTGGAAGGACTCTACGCATGGAGGAATGTGAGTCCTAGGAGGACTCTTCTCATGAAGAAGTTAGAGTCCTACTAGGACTGTGCCCTGTGAAACCTATATAAGCTCACCAATATCACCTATGAAGAGGTAATGCAATTTTTGCTTCCTGAATACTCAGAGCTTTTGCCTTCTAGTCTTGCTTACTGACTTAGGCATCGGAGAGGTTTCCGGCACACCCCCGCCGGCCAGCTCACGTTTGTGTTTTCAGGTGGTGGAACGACGACGTATTGAGGAACGCAGACTTGATCAACAGGATTATACGAGAAGGTGAATCCCTTTCCCGTACAATTGGCGCCGTCTGTGGGAATAACAGACAAGAACAACCTCTTGATCAAGCTTTTTCTTGAACATCAATGGCGAACAACGAAGAACTGCCTCAGTCCGCCATTGACGGACTAACTCCAGAGGGAGGTGCAAGGCGCGAAGGCCTACCTTTGGTCCCTCCCATGGCAAGCTTGGAACCACAAAGGCAAAATTCCAGGAGAAATGCGAGGGGACGAAGGAGGAATGACAGCCCTCATCCCTCTCATTCGCAAAGCCCAGAAAGACAAAGGCGCAGAGTTGATCCTCAAATTCTGGAAGATCGCGTCAGAGAACAAGATGAACTGATCCGAAAGATGGCAGCAGACATGGAGTCTTTGAAGCGCCAGATGAAAGGAAAAGAAGTGGCGACAGAAGAGGGGCGCAACAGGAAGACGCCCCCTCGCCACTCAGAGGGTCGTAGTAGGAATTCAACACCCTCCCAGGCAGAAGAGAGAAGCCTCAGGACAGGCGATACGCAATCAAGATCTTCCAGAACTCGTCACTCCAGGTCTGAGAGGGCGAGATCTGAAAGGTCTTACACGGAAGGAAGCACATACTGGCCTTCGCATACACACCAAACAAGGTCCAGGCAAACGGAGTTACCCAGGTCTTCCGACCTACGAACCGTGCTAGAAGAAAAGGCACGACGCAGGGAGGATGCCAAGGCGCGTGATCCACATAGAGTTTCGGCCTTACAGCGGTTGGCTCCTCGGACGCGTGGAAGCGTCGAGGTTGGAATGCCACAACCGCGCCCGGCCTACGAACCAACGGACAAAGTATTGGCAAGGCTGCAGACCTCACCGTTTGTCCCAGCAATTGAGAACGCGCCTTTACCGTCAGGCTTTCTACAGCCGAAGTTCACTACATACGAGGGGAAGACGGACCCCTACTTGCACTTAAGCCACTTCCGCCAGGTTATGGCTGTATACCGGCGGAACGAGGCCTTAATGTGCATCTTGTTCCCCTCAAGCCTTGGTGACCTAGGCTTGACTTGGTTTGAGAAACTCCCAGAGGGCAGCATAGCCTCCTGGGCGCAATTGGCAGAAGCATTTGTCACAAGATTCAGAACAAACACTAAGACTCCGGTGGAGATCGACCAGCTACTCTCCATCGACATGGGTGAGAAGGAGACATTAAGGTCCTACAACAGCCGATATTGGGAGACCTTCAACCAGATTGGGGATTGCCCAACCAACCTGGCCATCGCGCAGTACAAGAGAGGCCTTCCAGTCGGGAATAGACTGAGGGACTCTATCACTATGACGCCACCTCTTACCATGGAGGCCCTGATGGAGAGAGTGCATCAGCACATCAGGGTGGAAGAGGATGGCGCTCGCGCCAAAGCAAAGACTGGCGCGACCATAACACCAGAGAAGAAGACCTCGGCAAAGGTCAATACGGTAGATCGCCGAAACAAAAACGGACGGGGCAAACGAGATAATGACGAAGACCAGGACAAGAGGTGGTTGAGAGTCCGCACCGCCATTACCACAGTGTTCAAAAAACCAATCTACCGTATACTTAGTGAGATTCGAGACGAGCCTTTCATCAAGTGGCCAGCCAAGATTGGCGAGGCCCAGAAGGACTACGATGACAGATCCAGATGCACCTACCACAAGGAAAAGGGGCACCGAACTGAGAACTGTATGCCATTGAGGCAGCATCTGGAGGAGTTGGTGGCGGCGGGTCACCTGGATAAATACATAGAAGGAGGGGCGCAGCCAGCCCCACGGGACCACAACCTCCCTAATGGAATGCCGAACGACGCCCCACCGCAAGGCACCATCAACGTAATCCATGGAGTCTTTGAACCAGAGCGTGTATGCGAGCTCAGAGGTTCAATCAAAAAAGCAGAGCACTTGAGAGAAGTGCTAAGTGCCCAACCAGTCGTCAAAAAGGGGAGGACAGAAGCCACAAATGTCATGTCCTTTTCAGATAAAGACTTGGACAGAATATATAGCCCACACAATGATGCCTTGGTCGTCACTCTCCGAGTCAAGGATTTTGACGTCAAGCGGATTCTGATTGACCAAGGTAGTTCGTGTGAAATCATGTACTATGAAACTTTCAAGCAACTCAAGCTGCAGGACAAGGACTTAGCCCCAGCCGTGTCCCCTTTGATTGGATTCAATTCTATGCCGGAGTGGCCAGTCGGCAAAATCATCCTTCCAGTCAGAGCAGGGAGTGTGACAAAGCAAGTGGAGTTCTGGGTATTAAAGGTTCCATCCACCTACAACATCATCTTGGGCAGAACGTGGCTGCACGCCATGCGCTCGGTAGCATCCTCCTACCACCAAGTGATGAGGTTCCCCAACGACACCGGAGTGATAGAGGAGGTTTATGGGGACCAGATTATGTCCAAGCAGTGCTTCGTTGCAACGAATGGGAGCCGCGCTGCCAAAGGATATGTTCATTCGGTTGAAGAACCAGAGAGTAATGAACTATTCGCAGATGTTGGCAAAGCGGCTAGTCAGAAGGCAGTGGAGGACTTGGTGGAGTTCAGAATAGACGAGAAGAACCCGGATAAGTTCTTCTTGCTTGGCTCGTCGTTGTCTAGCACTGAGAGGCTAGAGGTCTTGGAGTTTTTGACCTCTAACATCGAAGTGTTTGCCTGGACTCCATACGACATGCCAGGCATTGATCCCAACTTCATCTGCCACCAACTCAACGTCCACCCATCTGCCAGGCCAGTCATTCAGCGCACCCGCAGATCGGCACTCCACCACGCCGAGATAGTGGCGGAAGAAGTGGGAAACTTGCTGGAAGCAGGGGCAATCAGAGAGGTGCACTACCCCAGGTGGATCTCCAACACGGTGGTGGTGCCAAAGAAAAATGGCAAGTGGCGCGTTTGCGTCGATTACAAAACTGTCAACAGAGCATGTCCCAAAGATAGCTTCCCCCTACCAAGGATCGACCAACTGGTGGACCTAACAGCTGGTCACAGCAGGCTTAGCTTCCTTGACGCATATAGAGGCTATCACCAGATCGCAATGCATGAACCAGACCAGGAGGTCACGTCCTTCACCACTCCAAGAGGACTATACTGTTATAAGGTCATGCCCTTTGGCCTGAAGAACGCAGGGGCGACATTCCAGCGAATGGTCACCAAGATGTTTGAGCCATTGTTAGGCAAAACAATGGAGGCTTACATCGATGATATGGTGGTCAAGAGCAAGAGTGAGAGTGACCATCTCAAGGACCTAAGTGAAATGTTTGAGATCCTGAAAAAGCATAAGTTACGCCTCAACGCGTCGAAGTGTGCTTTCGGAGTAGGATCAGGTAAATTCTTAGGCTTCTTGGTGACCAACCGAGGTATAGAAGCTGACCCTTCTCAAATCAAAGCAATTCAGGAGTTAGAGAGACCTAACTCAGTAAAAGAAGTGCAGCACCTTACTGGCATGGCAGCAGCACTTAACCGATTCATCAGCCGGTCTTCAGACAGATTGCGTCCATTCTTTCAGTCATTAAAAGCTAAGTTTGAGTGGGACGAAGAATGCGACCAAGCCCTGGCGAGTCTGAAGGAATACATGTCTTCTCCACCATTACTTGTTACCCCCAAACCTGGAGAAGAACTCTTCCTCTACTTGGCAGTTTCTCAGCACGCAGTAAGTGCAGTGTTAGTTCGAGCAGAAGGAATCCAACACCTACCCATCTTCTATGTCAGCAAGACATTGCTGGAGCGGAAACAAGGTACTTGCCTCTAGAGAAGCTAGCACTGGCATTAATGATGGCATCCAGGAAATTGGCGCACTACTTCCACGCCCATACCATTGTCGTCCTCACAGCTTTTCCATTGAAAGCTCTGTTTGAGAGGGCCAACTTTTCTGGGCGAGTTTTGAAGTGGGCAGTAGAGTTGGGACAATATGATGTAAAGTTCCAACCCAGGACCGCGGTAAAGGCCCAATCTTTGGCAGACTTCGTCGCAGAATTCACTCCTGGAAGCCACCAAGTCTGCCCAATCGACCTGACTGACACAACCAAACTAGGGATGGAGATTGACGCCGGAATAGCGCAACCCCTAGTACAGGCTACTCAGTCAGCGCCCAAGGCAGACCAGAGTAGAAAAGGCGAGGAGGAATCCAACCTTACTACACCAAGTCAAGATTCATTGGCGACTAATGACTTGGGCCCATCGGAAGACAAGGGGCAAACTGCAACTATGGACTCTGAAGAAGACATTAGCAATCTGGAAGACCCCAAGGCATCGTCCGATCCCTCCACCTGTTGGAAGTTGTTCGTTGGGGAGATGTGGAAACTCTTTGTGGATGGGGCATCCAATCGACATGGAGCAGGACTTGGCATAGTCCTCATCTCTCCAGACGGCCTAGTAGTGGAGCAGGCAATCAACCTTGGCTTCCCAGCATCGAACAATGAAGCGGAGTACGAGGCGCTCCTTGCAGGGCTCAAATCAGCAGCATACATGAAGGCCACCGAACTAATGGTCTACAGCGACTCACAATTGGTAGTGAATCAAATTTCGGGCGATTATGAAGCAAAGGATGAAAGAATGGCTAAGTACCAAGACTTAGTCAGGACAGAGATCAAGAAGTTTGAAGTCGTCAGAATAGAACAAATTGGCAGGGAGGAGAATAGCAGAGCAGACGAACTTGCAGGCTTCGCCTCAATGGCAGATACCTCCATCCCTCATCCACTATTGATTGACTATCTGCCCAGACCAAGTATTGAAGACCCAGAAGCTGAAGAGGTATGTTGTGCGGAGTTAGGTCCTTCTTGGATGGACCCCATCATACTGTTCCTGAAAGACGGCACTCTTCCAGAAAATAAGAAAGAAGCAAACAGAATAAGAGCCAAGTCGCAACGATTTTGGCTCTCTCCATCCTTAGCATTATACAAAAAGTCATTTTCAGGACCTTACTTAAAGTGTGTCCACCCCAGCAAGGTAGAAGCATTCCTGTTTGAGATACACGAAGGGGTTTGTGGCAGCCATCAAGGAGGAAGGTCATTGGCATACCGAGCTATTTCACAAGGATATTGGTGGCCCTACATGCAAGCGGATTCGGAGAAGTATGTCAAGAAATGTGAAAAGTGTCAGAAGTTTGCGCATCAGATACACCAACCTGCAAGAGAACTCCTACCTCTCACTAGCCCATGGCCTTTCGCAATGTGGGGCTTGGACATAGTGGGACCGCTCCCAACAGCACCAGGCAACAGGAAGTTCTTTCTTGCGGCAACAGACTACTTCACAAAGTGGGTAGAAGCAGAAGCTTCGGCGTCAATCAAGGAAAAAGATGTGAAGAAGTTTGTCTGGCAGAACATTATTACTCGCTTCGGCATACCAAAAGCACTGATTTCAGACAACGGCACTCAGTTTGATGGCAGAATTTTCAGAGGCTTTTGCGAAGAATACAAGATAGAGTTTTACAACTCCACACCGGCATATCCCCAAGCAAATGGTCAGGCAGAGGCATCAAATAAAGTTGTCTTGGACGGATTGAAGAAAAGGTTGGAGAAAGCCAAAGGCAAGTGGGCGGAAGAACTCCCTCATGTCTTATGGGCTTATCGCACCACACCGCGGCGGTCAACAGGGGAAACACCATTCTCCTTAGCATATGGCATGGAAGCAGTCATCCCCTTAGAAGTCGGCCTCCCCACAATTCGAAGTGAAAACTTTGATCCAGACCTAAATGGCGAAGCAATAGCATTGGAACTTGACTTGGCGGAAGAAAGAAGAGAAAAGGCGCTAGTGCACATCGCCTCCTATCAGCAAGAGTTGTCCAGAAAATACAACAAAACAGTACATCCAAGGCAGTTCAAGATTGGCGATTGGGTACTTCGCAAAGTGATGGGAAACACACTGGTCCCAGGAGATGGCAAGTTAGGGCCCAATTGGGAAGGTCCTTACAAAGTGGTCGGATTAGCAGGCAAAGGGGCATACCACTTGGAAGATGAGGACGGCAAAGCAATTCCTAGGCCATGGAACACTGCCAATCTCAAGATATTTTACTTTTAGCTTTTATCTTTTTTGAGTATGTGTAATTTTTCTACTTTCTCAATAAAACAAGTCGATTCTTTTCAGTATATTTGTTTTCCATAGAAAGTAGCTTTAGTAAGGCAGTAGCATTGTAAACATAGTTGGCCGGAATACCCAACTATCAACCTTTCCTAGGTCCAGGATAAGGATCCAGACTGCAGGACGTTTGGTCGGAATAACCAAGCATTTTATTCTAAGTTGGCCGGAAAAACCAACTTAGAGGTTGGCTGGATTAAACCAATACTTAGCCAAAGTATGGGAATGGCAAAACAACACTTAGCCAAAGTATGGGAATGGCTAAATTAACACTGAGCCAAAGTATGGGAATGGCTAAACGAGTAGTTGGCTGGATTAAACCAACACTCTGTACTCCTCAGCCAAAGTAAGTGTATGGCTGAAGAGTGGTTGGCTGGATTAAACCAACTCTTTGTACTCTCCAGCCGAAGTAAGTTATATCGGCTGAAGAGTGGTTGGCTGGATTAAACCAACTCTTTGTACTCTTCAGCCGAAGTAAGCTATATCGGCTGAAGAGTGGTTGGCTGGATTAAACCAACTCTTTGTACTCTCCAGCCGAAGTAAGCTATATCGGCTGAAGAGTGGTTGGCTGGATTAAACCAACTCTTTGTACTCTTCAGCCGAAGTAAGCTATATCGGCTGAAGAGTGGTTGGCTGAATTAAACCAACTCTTTGTACTCTTCAGCCGAAGTAAGCTATATCGGCTGAAGAGTGGTTGGCTGGATTAAACCAACACTTTGTACTCTTCAGCCGAAGTAAGCTATATCGGCTGAAGAGTGGTTGGCTGGATTAAACCAACTCTTTGTACTCTTTAGCCGAAGTAAGATATATCGGCTGAAGAGTGGTTGGCTAGATTAAACCAACTCTTTGTACTCTCCAGCCGAAGTAAGTTATATCGGCTGAAGAGTGGTTGGCTAGTGAGTTATATAGCTAACCGAGATCACAGTTGTAATTTAGCAGATTCAAATTTGTCACATAGGCAACCAAGCAAGTCGAAAGATTTTTTCATTCAAATCAAAAGGAAGTACAAACGAAGGGCTGTAGCCCGGTTACAGACACCCAAAACCGAAATACAAGAAAGAAAAAAGAAGCAAAAAATACAAGTCATCCTAGGAGTGCATCTAGTTCGGCATCGAACTCCGCTTCAGCAGCCGCCTGGAGATCGGTTTGAGGAGGGAGCCCGGTTTGAACCGTGGTATCCGCTGGCGGGGAAGAGTTAGCTGGTATCTCGTTGGTTAAATCCACGGTTGGCTCCAACCGAGCTGCTTGATTGTTTTGTTGATCGGTGACAACCGGAGTCAGAGATGGCTCCCCCTCATCATCTTCATCATCGTCATCATCTTCATCATCTTCTTCGTCATCAGACGCTTCAAGGAATGCCTTTTGAAGATCGTCCGCATATTGCTTGAGTGAGGCCGGAATAAAGTACGGTGGAGCGTTGTAAGCGTCGGTGTCAGGAGTGCAACCGAGCTTCTCCACCGCACTTCGCCAACCGCACTTGAAGAATAGGTCTTTTGCAGCGCCACATTGAAGGCCGTATGCAGTTTCAGCCTTCTTGAATCCTTCCTTTCTGGCCTTCTTTACTTCGGCGTTCAGTTGGGCTATCTCGGCGTCTTGTTTGGTCTGCATCTGGGACATCTCCCTCAGGTAGTAATCTTTTACCTCGGTCACGGCCTTTTGTTTATCACTTTCAGCCGAGGTAACCAATCCGGTGAGACGTGATACCTCGGCCTCCAGTTCGGCCGCCTTGTTCTGGGCCTGCCTTAGTTCGGTAGCATTGGCCACGGCGTCCTTCATGGCCTGCCTCGCGGTCTTGCGAAGCTCCATCACCTGCCGGTGTGCAAGTGTGGTTTTTTGAAGAGCCTGCACAAAGTACAGTGAATTTTTTAGTTGCTGACCGAAATGGAAGTTGGACAAATTTTAGAGACAGAAAGGCCAATGTTACTTACCACGATCATTGACTTGGAGGCAGACCGGAGTGACTTTATCTCGGTATTGAGCTTCTTGGAATGGTGCTCCATGTCTTTCGGAAGGCACACACCTCTGGCTAGGTTGAAGGCCAGAAGGTGATCCTTATCTGAGACGACGGAGTCACCCTCGTCGATAGCCCGGTTGTTGAAGACTAGGGGGGGAGCCCACTGGGGATTTTCAGATCGGTTCGATGGTTCCGGCTGGGGGTCCGGTTGAATAACTGCTGGTGGGTTTGGTGGCAGGACGTTCTCCTCTTCGTCGACAAGTCGTGGCCCGGTTTGTTCAGTCCGGGCACGCTTGTTTCGGCGCGAAGCAGAAGGCTGTTGGGATGGAAGAGCCACTACGGCCTCGGTTGAATGGCCGGTCTGTGGTACCTCGGCTGGGTTTGTTTCGGTGAGCATGGCCCTCATTCTGTTTTTCTTCGCCATCTCTTGTTCAGGAGTTAATCGCACAAGGACGACTTCGGGCAAGTTTGGGTCCGGTGCTGGAGGGTCCTCGAGGAGAAAATCTGTGACTTTTGCTTTTCGACGACCGGAGTATCTGTAGGTCGGCTCGAATTCAAGAAGCTTTGCCCAACTCCTTTC
The DNA here is from genome assembly GCA_036172215.1 of Camellia granthamiana. Taxonomy (NCBI): domain Eukaryota; kingdom Viridiplantae; phylum Streptophyta; class Magnoliopsida; order Ericales; family Theaceae; genus Camellia; species Camellia granthamiana. The sequence goes on from CM069905.1 coordinate 13,925,823, forward strand.
TTTCACCCGGAGTGCGGCACGGAGTACGGCGAGGTTGGGGTAGTTGTAGTTGGAGATGAGATGAGCTTTATCTGCAAAGCAAAAGAAGTGTTAGTCCGGCTTGCTATGTTAATAAAACTCATGGGAAAGACAAAATGGAAACCGAAGTACTTATACCGGGCTCTCCTTTCTTCCAGTTTATTCTTCGGCCTGGGATTCGGGCTTGGAAGTCCTCGAAGTTCCCAGAAACCCAGAAGAAATCATCATCATTGACATCTTTGTCCGGTGTGTGCTTTATTATCTTTTCTCTACCTCGGCGCACTCTCAAATAGTAGCACCAGCCTTGATTTTTGGAGCCTATGGAGTATTGATGTAGTATTTCGGCCAAACCCAGGTTTAGACCGGTTTTGTGGTTCAGGGCGGCTATGCCCATTATTATACGGTACGTATTGGTGGATAGCTGAGTGGGGCAGAGTCTGGTTTGTCTAAGGAATTCACAAATTAGTGGCTGGACAGGGAATCTGAGTCCGGTTTCTACTATGGATTGGAGGGTGAATGGGACAAAGCCTTCTTCATCCCATGGGTCGACTCCTTTTTTGGCTAGTTTTAAATTTACATCGGCTGGAATGTTGTATTGTTCTCGGAAATCGGCTAGGCCGCCTGGGGTTTCTACCAAATGTCTGTACTTCCCCATTTATTTTATAAGTTATAAAATAATTTATCTCGGTTGGAGGAGCGTGCTCAGTAGTCCGGTTGGACGCACAGAGGGAGTGCCTGGACAGCCTAAGTCTGCAAAGTTGAAAAAACAAGGTGTCAAGCACAGATCAAAGACCGTGCTACAGAAATAAAGCAAGAAAAGGCTGATCTTATTTCGGTTCTACAGGGTGCTAAGCTGTCTACATCGGCTCGGAAAAGGTTCTCGTTATCTCGGTTCGAAAGGTTTGTTGTTATCTCGGTTGGCACATTATTCTTGTTATCTCGGTTGGAACGTTATGTTTGTTATTTTGGTTTCACTTGAAGGGTTCCTTACTTCGGTTAAACCTCAAGGGGCAGTTTTTCTGAGTACGGTTTTGGAACTCAGGAAGCTGGCTTGGCCCCGGAGGTTTAGCTCGGTCTGGGGCCGTAATACTTATCTCATGTCAGTTTTGATTTCGGCTAAGGTGAATCAGATGCTTTCTTATTAAAACTACTGTGTTATCTACAAGTGCTAGCTCGGTTCTGGTTCACCTAGACAGCACAAACAGTTTCTAGTTCGGTTGGGTGCATTTTTATGGATCAAATGATTGTTCTACCAGCAGTTTATACAGTTCATAGTGTTTGAGTGAAGTTCTTCTCAGAAACATAGCATGCAAAGTGTTTTGTGAAAACGCACAGAAACACACTACTATGAATCAAACGGAAGCAAAAACAGAAAGAAATAGGCAAGTTTGGGCAGCATACCTGGTAAAGGAGGAACTGAAAGTGGACGGAGCAGCAGCAGTGAAGAACACGAGCTCTTGGTATGCAAGGATGAATAGCAAGCAGCAGAAAGAGAGGAAGTTTAGAGAGTACAGAGTGAATGGAAGTGAAATGGTTATTTTTGGGAAAAAGGTGTTTTTGGCGGGACTGTTCAAAAGTTGTGAAATACGAGGGCGGCGCTACAGCTGGTGAGGGCCAATCAGAGCTTGCCACGTGTCAAGGAAGGGCAATCGATTCAGTTGCTGCAGTCGAAGAGACGTTTGAGCCGGACAGGTATAGCTCGGTGCGGACTTAGCTCGGTTGGGAAAGCTAAAAGGTCTCAGTTCGGCTGGAGAGGCTAAGCGGTTGTTAGTTCGGTTGGAAAGGCTCGAAAGGTTTTAGCTCGGCTGGAGTAGCTAACGGATTTATTAGCTCGGCTGGAGATGTTAAAACTCTATCTCGGTTGTTACATGGGTAATCCCTATCATGCTTCACAGATGGAATTAAGGGGCAATTGAGAGGGTAATTTATATTCATAAATTGGGCTAAGCCGGAATAGTGGGCCGATCTGTGGGCCGTGTTGAAGAGGTTGAGAAGATGGGTCGTGGACAAGTGATAGTCCGGTCCTCATTGAAGTATTTGTGCCGGAGTACTTACTATTGGGCAGTTCGGTTGTTAGACCGGTGGAGTGCACTTCGGCGTTGTGTTATACCGGTCCAGGAAGCTAGGTCGGTCTAGTGGTGTTCCGGGAGATTAACCGTTCTTGGATTGACACCGGTTCGGGCGTATTAGTCCGGTTTGGCTACTCCCTTTAGTTCGGCTCAAGTCTCTTATGGCTAGCTCGGTCGTAGCATGGGAAAACCGAGATAAGAGCTTTGAGAGTAAAGTCCGGACTATGTGTTATTTTGGTTGTAAAGGAGTTCGGCCGTAGTAAAAGCCATCTCACTTGGCTTATGCAGTGAGGGGGGTGTTGGAGGATAAGCATTATCTTCTAGGAGGAGTAATCCTGGAAGGACTCTACGCATGGAGGAATGTGAGTCCTAGGAGGACTCTTCTCATGAAGAAGTTAGAGTCCTACTAGGACTGTGCCCTGTGAAACCTATATAAGCTCACCAATATCACCTATGAAGAGGTAATGCAATTTTTGCTTCCTGAATACTCAGAGCTTTTGCCTTCTAGTCTTGCTTACTGACTTAGGCATCGGAGAGGTTTCCGGCACACCCCCGCCGGCCAGCTCACGTTTGTGTTTTCAGGTGGTGGAACGACGACGTATTGAGGAACGCAGACTTGATCAACAGGATTATACGAGAAGGTGAATCCCTTTCCCGTACATAATATGACACGAAGTAAATAAAAAAAAGAAAAGAAAAGACACATGCATCATAATTGTACTACCCAATGGTAGTTTTGAAATGTCATAATTGGTAGTTTTGAAATGTAATAATTGTATTATTAAAAAAAATTCGATTTCTAAAAAAAAAACTAATATTTTAAGACGGAAGGAATAAAATTATAATAAAAAATAAAAATGTTTTTTAGGTACCTAGTCAATGGTTAATGCTGGTTTAAGGATAATTTTAAAGAAATTGTTAGCTTAAGAGCATAATATTTTTTGAATAAAACTACTTCTATAATAGGGTGTTTAACATGTACTAAATTATTATATTTTTTAAACTTTTTATGAAAAAAAAAAAGAGATGTAAGTTAAATTTGAAGTGATGACAGAGAGGTGATATGACCTAAATGAGCTGATTATGACCAAAAAAAAGATAATGTGCTAAAAGAGCAATGCTAGGGAGCTCGAAAATGAGCTCCCCCGAATCCCCCTAAATTTTATTTTTTTTCAGAAGCAGAGAATGAGAAGAGAAGGAAGGAGGAGGAGGAGGAGGAGGAGGAGGAGGAGGGAGGAGGAGGACTGGAGGGGGCCATAACCACAGGGGAAGGAGGAGGCGGAGGCGGGGCGGGAGGCGAGCGACGGGCTGGGCGACGAGCTAACGAGCTGCGATCAGCGCTGCGACTTGCGAGCTGACGAGCTGCGATGGGCTGGGCGACGAGCTGACAAGCTGCGATCGGAGCTGCAATCGGATCTGCAAGCTCGCTTCTCTCCCTCTGTCTCAAAGACGACCTGCATGAAAAAAAAAAAAAAAAGAATGCCCAAAACGACATTGTTTTGGACATTCGGGGATTAGGGGGGACTAAATTCGAACTCTGAAACATTATTCGTGCTAAAATAACATACTGTGCCTATCTATTCAATGAACAAATTTTTTATTCAATTCTCATTCTACTGAAAGAAAAAATAAATAAATACTTTCATCCATCCTCACACTGTTCGAAATGGGGTGATTTGATAAGAAATGTTGAGAAATGAACTATTTTTCTATGTTTGGATTATAGGTTGACTAATGGCTCATTTCGTAACTGTTGGCTTTTTGGCTTTCGAAGGGTATTTTTGTAAATGTGAGCGTGCCAGCAAGGATCAATCAGTCCTTACAGAAATTATAATTGCCAACCAATTTATCAGACGATTGTGTTTTAGTTCTTTCAGCCTCAATGAAGAGGACTTTTACTGGTGGCTTGACTTAGGAGAAAGTGAGAGAAATAACAGTTAATATAAAGAACAATGGAAGTATTTCATTAAAAATGAACACTTACAATAGTCCAAACTCAGCCTCGGAGAGGTTTACAACAGCAATCTACTTGAATCTATTTAAAACTACTCCTATGAATGAAGTACAGCGCAGGTATTTAAAGTGCTAGAATGTAAAGAATAGGTATTTAAAGTACAGGAAAGGTAAAGACTGAAAATGTAAAAACTGGTAAAGAAAAATATGAAGTAAACGACTGGTTTGTATGATCTGAGTCTGGGGGTTTTTTTCTGGGGGCTTCCCTGCTATTTATACTCGTCAAGGATGACCTTCGAACTGCACTTCGAACCGTCGAACTGCTCCTCCATGATCGCTGATCATGCTGCCTTAGAAGTAGTTCCACTACGCCATCACTTGCAGTCGAGCTTCCCTCCCGTATTTGAATTTGAATATGGGTAACTGCTGAAGCCACGTCACCTTGTATCTCTTTACTGATCTAGTGCTACTCAGATCACGTGAGAACCAATATTCGTCGCCACGTGTACGATTAGGATTGAAGACCTGAACCATCTTCCCACAATACCCTTATTCTGCCACGTGTCGAATTGTAACTGGCTTTTACAAAATATGTAGCCAACATTACCCCCCGCACTAATATACCCAATACTTGGTGATATTAGTGGATCAAAGCCTTTCCCGCGCTTTTTAGAACGTGCATGGAGTCTGAATTCTGGAAACATAACCGTCACCTATTTGGTGATCATTTACATTAACTCTCCTTCAATTTGTCGAGTATCCCAATGCCTTAGCATTCGAACAGACTATGGCTAAACCAACTTTCCTTTCTATTAATCAAGCATACGAAGAGCCATTGAGTAATGCTGCTTCCTCTCGAAAGAACCTCCACGCATTCATTAGCTACTCTTACCCGCCTTTCTATATTCAGGTCATGGGAGCCTTTGCAAATTACCAACCTTTGGACTACGAACACATTGTCCTTAATCCTTCGATTCATCAAGTTGCAGACACAAATACAATAAGTTCTTCCTCTAACTTCCCCTTGTACCTCGAACAAACTGCTCTCAAACCCTTGATTTGGCAAATTGCAAATATGGACTTGGGAAATTCTTCTTCACAAACCTCTGCATGGGATGAAGCCATAACTTCTTCATCTTCTGGGGCTTCTGGCTAGACAAGCTGGTCAAACCCTGAGACTTATGATTTGAGGGAACGAATCAACCATCATTTTGTTGAGTTCACTGACCCTTTGGAGTTTCCTTCCTATGCTCGAAGTTCAGTGGTCTACCCTTACGTGCCCATTGACCTTCGACGTAGTTTAGAAGAGAATCTGCTTGTGGCCTGGTATACATCTTCCATGCCTACAAAGATAATGCACACTACCCAGCACCCAGAAGAAGCACAAGGATACAGCCCTTCATTCTTAGCCAAGAAGGCGAAGATTTGTTCTTCTGACTGGCTTGATTACATTAATGCCTTTATTCCTTTCGCTCCCGTGCCATCTCCCATAATAGAAACATCCACACCTTCTTCTCCACCCTCTGAAACAGAAGCATCTATTCCTTCTCCTTCATCTTCTGAAGCAGAACCATCTACCCCTTCTCCTCCACCAATTCTTTCATGGACAGAGAAACTGAGGCTTGCCCTTCCTATAGAAAAAGTCTTCCCACCTTACAAACCTCTACCTTTCCCCACTCTAACCGAGCGGAAAGAAGCTCAACTTCTGCTTGCAGCTTTCTCTCACTTGCCCTTTAATGTTCTTGAGGACGAAGTCCCTCTTGAGAACTTTCAGTGGGCTTGTGATATTCTGACTAGGGGCCATGTCCTTAATCCCCTTGCCCAAGCAGAACTTCATATGTTCCTGGACCAACTTCCAGTGCTCCTCTATTGGCATCGAAATTCCATGGTTACTACACAATCTTTGGATCAACTTTCGTCTCTACGAATTCATGCCTAGTATGAAGCAGAGAACTTCATCGAAGAATTCGATGATTTTAAAAATAAAGATTCTGCATGTTGGAATGACTTGGTCATAGACGAAGTCGAACAAAGATTGAGAGAGGAAGCTTTCGAAATAAAGGCTGAAGAGCTCTACTACGAAGTCAGAGCACATCAACTTATGCAGCCAACATTAGAAGAAATAGAAGATATAATAAAGAAAGAACAAAAATTCATTGACCATTGTTGGACAAAATTTCATGATCTTGTTATTTATTCTATTCCTTATTTTTATGAGCTTGAGTTTGTGCCCAGATAGGGTTGCTTGATGTAATTTGCTTTGGCTTTAATATAAACAGAATTCCTCACTTGTTGTTGTTTGATTCTGTTTCCATTTGCCTTTTAAAGCCAATTCAGAGCTTCGAACTGAACAATCTCATTCTTCAAATCTGGATTCAATCGTTTTAATGAAACACTAAAAGGAACCAACATGTCTTTTTCCAATTTATGGAGTAAAATTGACAATTTTAGCTGATATCATCTAGAATTAGTGCTTCGAATTTAACAACCTTACCCTTCAAAACTAACTATAACCAATATATGGTCATGGTTAATATAGTTGATCAATTTTAAATTGACCCATTTTGCTCCAAAGAACAGTCCCTGCTGTTTAGTTCAAAAGACAATCTCCTTTTTGTATATATAGAAACCAATGATTGGTTTTAATGCTTCGAACAGTAATTCTCATCCTTTAAAGAATCCTAAATTTTACTTCTAAGGTCGTTACTTTCAATAATACCCCTCAAACAGGTCTTTAAACCCTTTGAAGCAGACCAATACTCGAGCATTTTAGCATCTTTAAGCATGTAGTATGCTTCGAAGCCGGCTTCTGTATTTCGAAGCCGTTGTTGTTTGATTTTTGGCGCCAAAATTTGGCTTCGAAGCCAAATACCTTACTTCGAAGCTAGTCTCAGCATCTGGGTTGTGTTTTTTCCCTCCAAAAGTATCAATATTGAAGGAAACTCTTCGTATTCGTACTTTTTAGTACTTAACGATTTACGCAATATATTTTTCAGACACGAAACCTTTAAAAAGCCCCTTTGTTTTGTGCTCTGAAATCATTTGCTCTTTTGACACACAAACCCTACCGGTCTCCTGTTAACCCTCTCTTCCTTATTACTCGCTATCAATGGATCCTTCCTCACTGAAAGTACTCGCTGGCGACCGTATCAGCCCCACCATGGCTTTGAAGAAATGTATTGATGAAGAAATCACCAAGCTAACGACTGGTAGGCCAAGCGCTATAGATGGGCGTCTCTTCGTTCCTCGCCACAGCAACCAACGAGAGTATGCCCTAGGCCCCATCTTTCGGGAAGCCCTTGACCAACTTCCAGCTTTATACCCTCGTTTGGAGGATCATTTTCTTCTATATGAAGGAGGGCTTGACTGGAGCAATTGGAGAATGACCCAGCCTCATCGCTACTGGCCGACATTGAGGACTGAATGGAAAGAATGGTATGACAGAGTTGTACCTGCGAGAGAAGATGACTTACAGGAGCTCTATATTCTTGATGCCCTTCGTCTTTCCAGGTTCATCATCCTTGAGGACCCTTTTTTAATTCCAGCTGCTTTATGTTTTTGGAATATGGCCTTTAATTTCTTCCAATTTCGGTGTGGCATGATGGCTCCCACTGTTCTCGATATTTGTCATCTTTTAGGACTTTCCCCCCATGGCTCTCCTTTTACTCCCAACTATCCGGATCTCCCTGTCAAATTTTTCTTTCCAGCCTTAAATTCTTCTTATAGCGACTTTGTAAAGGCCGAAAACAAAAAGGAAGGCCCTGTGAAAGACAGAGAACTCTTTTCCTTTATTTTATACTGGTTATGCAAATTTCTTTTTTGCACATCGTCTCAGAGGATTATGCCTGAGTTTGTTCCCCTCGCGAAGGCGCTTGTCTTGAAAAAACATGTTGCTCTTGCTCCTTACCTTTTAGGCCATGTGTACAGAGCTTGCTCCCAATTTTGTGAAAGACCACTTGATATTAACCAAGGAGGTCCCCTCTGGGTGCTCCAGCTTTGGCTCTTCGCCTACTTTACTGATCTGCACTCTAAATGCTTAAAATTTCTTGTCCAAGATCCCAGCACTTATGGGGAGAAGTATGCTAGGGTTGCCCTTTATCCTGCTTCCTTTGTACATTATTTTACCTTCTTTTACCAACTCCCTATTTCTCCATCTGGCTCCTTCTTTTGTCCCTTCGAAGCCAATAAAGGACCAGCCTGGCTGCAGACTTTTCTAGCTAATAAAGAGTGCTCCATTTCACCTCACAAAGATATGTGGGCCTCTATACTGCTACCAAGGGAATTGTTCATTGGCACTTTGAACCCTCGAGCCTATAAATGCATATCTGAGGTGTATTGCCCCTCCCAGTTTGCCAGACAATTTGGACTCACTCAAGGGATACCTGTTCCACTTTGCAGTCTCTCGAATGTCCATCTTACTGCTAGAGATTTGAGAATATCCAAATCCAAGCTAGAGACGGCTATACTCAAACTGTTGAAGGAATTGAATGAGTTCCAATTTATTTCCTTTCTTCCATCTGGCTCGGTTTTGAAAAGATTCCAGAACTGGTGGACAGCCAATATGGAGGTGCGCCTGTCTATGCACCCTCATGACTTGCTAATAGGGTTGGGAGTGCCTTCAAAGGCTAAGTCAGCAACAGCTGAGAACATTCCCCCTCTTCCTGAAGCTGCCACAACTACCCCTGCGTCTTCACCCCCTCCAGCTAGAGTTACCAGAGCTACTTTGAAGAAGGGTAAATACTTTCAGTTTCTCTCCTTTTTTTTCCTTTTGAATCTTTTGTTTGTTTCCTTTACACTTATGTTCTTTGGTGCAGGGTCCCCGTAAGAAGAATCCCCTAAGAGAGCTGAAACTTTAGCTACTCTTAAAAAGAAACAACAACAGAAACAAAAAAGGAGGCTGATCCTCCCTCTTGAGGAATCTGAATCTTTGGCAGAAGAAGAAGAGTTGGAGCAAGAGCCAGAAGTGCCTTTGCAAAGAACAAAGAGACAAAAGATGGTTGTCTCCTCCTCTGATGCAACTACCACAACAATGGGTAAAGATCTTACTTCTGAACCCCAAGTTGAAGAAGGAGAGGTTGAAAAGGAACCAGTAGTATCACCGCTAAAGAGGAAGAGAAAGAAGGTGACTGTTTTTGCTGCTGACTTGGTTGAAGACCCGATTCATGAAGCAGCTGCCAAGGCAGTAGAACAGGAACATTCCAAGGCAATGATTGTTTTTGAGAGGGCTGAGAAGAGACTGCAGCAACAGTTTCTGAGAGATGAAGCTGCTGCTGCTGATGCGTTACAAAGAGAAGCTGTACGAAGGCAACAAACTATCGAGCATTATTCCCTTCGCAGCTCTCCCATCAGTGCCAACACCTCTGAAATAAGTAATTTCTTTCATACTTTTGCTGTTTTTCCTTTGTCAGCTTTTAGTATTGAAGTTTGACATTGCTCCACATTTTTTCCTTTTGCAGCAACAACTACTGCGTTTATCTTTCCCATGAGGCCTTCTCCAGTTTCAGTTGAAGTTGATCAGATACAGAATGTGAAGACTATCCACATACTACTCTCACTTCCCAAGCCTACACTTTCTGTACCTTCCTTGAGCCCTAGCATTCCTGCATCTCTTCTTCTTGGCTTAGAGCCATACCTCCCTTTCTTGACCCTTGACCTACCTCAGTCCACATCTCCTTCGAGCCTTGTTTCTCCTTCTTTCACAAAAATCTCAACTGCTACTCCATCCCCAATGGCAATTGATTCTCCTACAGAGGGTGCTGGTAATTCCCCAACTCATGGTTCATCACCTATGCCTATTTCCAGCCCCTCTTCACTTGATTCATTGGTGGCTAAGACCATAGAGGCTGCCAAAGATGCTCCATCCATTTCTCCCATCCCCATGCATCCTTCTGTGTCTTCCACCACAACACTCTCCATGTCCTTCATGTCTAAGGATGAGGTAGACATCTTCGAAGGAAGACTAGCTAGTCTCTTCGACATACCCTCTACCTCTCCAACATCCACTGCTGAAGCTGAGCCATTAGTCTTGGCTGACTCCTTGCTGGAAATTTTCGAGAGTTCTTCTTCTTCCAGCAGCAAACCTTCTGCACCTTCAATAGACTTGGACACTTGCTTGGAACTGCTGATCTCCCTTTCGAGGATTCCCTTCGAGGCTCTACAAAGGCCTACTATCATAAATGGGTTCCTTCAGTGTTGTAACATTGCTGAGCAGTCTGGCATGAATGTCTCAAGTCATTTATCCCAAGCTACAGCTACTATTGACTTTTACATTAGCATTTGTCATGCTGCTAATGCTGCGAATGAGAAATTGGCTAAGGATCAGAGTTTTGTTTCTCAAGTACATACCGAAGTATCAGATCTCAAGGAACAACACTCTTCTGCCTCCCAGTTTCGAATTCAGCTGCTGAAGAAGAAAGCTCGACTTGAAGAGGAGCTAGCTGCAGTAAATCAGGCCTTGGTTCGAACTGATACCAAACTACAAATCACCAACCAAGAACTAGCTGATCGAAAAGAAGACATGGCTGCAGCTATTCACCTATTTCCAGCACTTACCAATAGAAAATCTGTTGTACAAAAACAATTGAAACATTGTAATGATTTTTGGGCCAATTTGTGGCACAATGTACTTGATTCTTTATGAAAAATCAAATTCTTATCTATTATCTGAGTAATCTTGTGTCTTTGTACTTAACGTTTATTTTATTCATTGTGTTTCCCAAATAGTTGGAAAATAAGGCTTCAAATATCTGCCATTAATCTTTTTAGGATGTACATAACCATTCAAATTTCTTAAATGGTATGCTCCAAAAGGCAGAACTCTATGAATTTGATATGGTCCTTCCCAGTTAGGTGACCATTTGCCAAACTTGTGGCTTTTGATTCCTATTGGGAGTATTGTTTTTCATACCAAATCACCTTCATCAAAGCCAATGTGTTTGACCTTCTTATTGTAATTCTTGGCTGCTTTCTTCTTTTGGAAAAGAATGCTATTTAATGCCAAAATTCTAGCTTCATCTATGCCCTCTAATTCCAAGCACATACTTTGATGATATTGCTCAGGATTTAACTGATCTTGGCATCTTACCCTCAAAGATTTAACATTAATTTCCACAGGTAAAACCGCATCATGCCCATATACTAAGGCATAAGGAGTAACTCCTGTACTTGACCTTGGGGAGGTTCTGTAGGCCCACAAAACATCCAACAATAAGTTATGCCAATCCCTAGGATTATCCTCCACAACCTTTTGTATTCCTTTTTTCAAAGACTTGTTGGATGACTCAGCTTGACCATTGGCTTGTGCATAATATGGGGTGGAATTAACAAGACTAATTCCAAATTCTGTCACAAAAGACTTCACCATTTTTCCATCGAACACAGTCCCATTATCCACTGTTATGGTTTGTGGGATGCCAAATCTATGGATCAAGTCTTTAATGAACCCAATGACTTCTGTTTGGTCTACAGCCTTGTATGGCTTAGCTTCGACCCACTTAGTGAAGTAGTCAGTGGCCACCAGAATGAAACAATGATGCTTCGAAGAAGGTGGGTGTATTTTTCCCATCATATCCATGGCCCATCCTCTGAATGGCCAAGGCTTCACTACGGCATGTAGGTCAGTTATAGGCACATGCCTTATTGTGCCATACTTTTGACATGCCTGGCAACCCTTTGCATATTCTATGCAGTCTTTAAGGATAGTTGGCCAATAGTAGGAATGCCTTCGAAGCAACCATCTCATCTTTACACCAGGTTGATGAGCACCACAGATGCCTTCATGAACCTCAGCCATGGCTGTTAATGCTTCTTTTGGGCCTAAACATTCTAGCAATAAGCCATCTCCTCCCCTCTTGTAGAGAGTATTACCATACATCATGTATTGCATAGACTGCAATTTAACTTTTCTGCTGGCCTTTGAAGATGGACCAGCCAAGTACTGCATTATTGGATGCCTCCAATCCTGTTCTTGTAAGTCATTATGATTGACTTCCAAAACTATATTCCTTTTATTCAAAGGTTGTATTAATCTTTGATATGTTGTTTGGCTTATGTCCCTTTGGGTATTATCCCTTCTCTTGAAGTTCGAAGCTTTTTGAGCCACATCATTAGCTCTATTGTTTAAGAATCTTGGAACATGGGTTACATTTGCTACTTGAAACTGAGAAAGCAGATGTAATGCAACAACATAATACGGCAAAATACTTATGCTTTGACACTTGAAAATCCCTTTCACTTGGTTAACCACCAATTGAGAGTCCCCAAATATGTCAACTGCATGTACTTGCAATCCAATAAGGATCTCTAGTCCCACTATTAAGGCTTCGTATTCAGCCTGGTTATTGGAACAGGTGGCTTCATCCACTCTGAAACCATGCGTGGTCTCTACTCCTTGTGGAGATTTAATCACAATACCAATTCCAATTAAGCCATTGGCTTTCGATCCATCGAACCACATCTGCCATGGCTCAACACTGGCCATGCCAAGTTCCATCACCTCTTGGCTCTCTGTTTGAGATGGATGGTCTGCCAGAAAATTGGCTAAGACTTGCCCTTTTATTGCCCTTTGAGGGACATATTCTAAATGAAATTCTGATAAGGCTAGTATCCACTTGCCAATTCTTCCCCTCAACATAGGTCTAGATAACATGTACTTAACCAAATCTGTGGTTGCAATCACCAAGACAGTTGTAGGTAAAAGATAATATCTTAATTTCATTGCAGCAAAATACAAAGCAAGGCACAGCTTTTCAACAGCTGAATATTTACATTCACAAGAATTTAAAAACCTACTAAGGTAATAAACAGCTTGTTCCTTGCCTTCCTCATTGTCTTGGGCCAAGAAAGCTCCCAATGAATCTTCTGCTGCAGCTATGTACAACTTCAAGGGCTTGTTCCCCTTTGGTGGCATCAGCACTGGAGGGTTGGCCAAGTAGGCTTTGATACCTTCGAAAGCAGTTTGATGTTCTGCTGTCCACACAAATTCCTCTTCATCTTTCAGCCTTAACAAGGAAGAAAATGCTTTAGTTTTCCCTGCAGTGTTAGAAATAAACCTTCTAAGAAAGTTAACCTGCTCAAGGAACCTTTGTAATTCTTTCTTACTTGATAGAGGCCTAGCTTCGATGATGGCTTTGGCTTTATTCTGATCAATCTGTATTCCTTTCTTGTGCACTACATAACCCAAGAAATTTCCAGATGATACACCAAAAGCACATTTGAGAGGATTGAGTTTCAGCTTGAACTTTTTCATTCTTTCAAAAGCTGTTTCTAACTGAAACAGATGTTCCTCCATGGACTGGGATTTCACTACAATGTCATCAATATAACACTCTAGATACCCTCCAATGAGATCATGAAAGATAGTGTTCATAGCCCTCTGATATGTAGCCTCAGCATTCTTTAGACCAAATGGCATTTTAACCCATTCGAAGGTGCCAATATTCCCAGGACATCTGAATGCTGTCTTGTGGATATCCTCCTCTGCAATGCAGATTTGGTTGTAACCAGAATGCCCATCCATCATTGATAAAACTTGATGCCCTGCTGAACTGTCAACCAACAGATCCACTATAGGCATAGGGTACTCATCTTTTGGAGTTGCTAGATTTAAATTTCTGAAATCAATGCATACCCTCATTTTACCATTCTTCTTGACTACAGGCACAATATTAGATAACCACTCAACATACCTGGCTGTCCTAATAAAACCTGCTTTGAGTAGTCTAAGAATCTCTTCCTTGACCTTCTGAATTACTTCTGGACTCATCCTTCTCGGTTTCTGCTTGTATGGCTTGAAATTAGGCTTCATAGGGAGCCTATGTTCCACTAATGACCTATCCAATCCTGGTAGTTCATTATAGGACCATGCAAAGCAATCTTTGTATTTCTTTAGAACAACCAACAACTGGTCTCTGTCCAGAACGTTCAAACAAGCACTTATATAGGTGGGCTGTTGTAAAGAACCTCCCCCTAAATTTACTTCCTCTAAGGGGTCTTATGTCTGAGAACTTATTGAAGCTTCTTCTTTAGTTTCTGCTACCTTCGAAGCAGCCTTCTTGTTTTGTTCTGTTCCCAAGTTCTTTAGTTCAACATCTTTGCCCTCCTCCTCATAGACAAAATCTGTCCATAAGGCATCCTCTTCCTGTATCTCCTGGACTTTTGTTTCAATGTCCAATGCATAGTATTTACCAAGGGTCAAAATTCTGACCTGTAGCTGCTTCTGTTCGCAACCAATTATCATGGCTTCTCTTTCTTACTCCTGTACTTTCTGGACTATAGCTTTTACATCCAATGTTGAGAATTTAATCAGAGCCAAGGACTTGGCTTCTTATTCTTCATCTCTTTGTCTACAACCAGGCATCATTGTCATCTTTAACGACAATCTCCTCATCAGTACTCTCCTGGACTAAGTGCTTTAGGTGTGTCACTTCCTCATCAGTCGTTACTTCGGCGGAGCCATCAGCTTTCCTCAGTATACTAAGTGGTGTCACCCCCTCAATATACAACTTGGCCTCTGCAAAGTCTGCACAGGCTATGAAGGGTTGAGGATCTGCATCAATTTCCTCTGTCTCTCCATTGCCTAAGGCCATCATAATCTTCTGATGCAAAGAGGAAGGCACACATTTGTTAGTGTGGATCCAATCTCTCCCAAGTAAAGCATTGTATTTAGCATTACTGTCGATTACGAAGAATGCTGTCATGCAGTCCCTGGTTCCCACACTCAAGTTAATGGGTAGAATCCCCTGAGCCATCTGTTTGTCTCCAGCAAAGCCAGCGATGGTTGTGCTGGTTGGGATCAACCTGGGATTCTTTTTCCCTAGTTTCTTCAAAGAAGACTTCGGTAACAAGTTCACTGCTGCCCCATTGTCTATCAAGACTCGGTTCAGTTGTATCCCATCAAAGAAAGCCTTGATGTACAAAGGCTTGACATGCTGTGTCATAGAATTCGAGGGATATTCAAAAGGATATGAGAGGTTGATGCTCACCTCTTCCTCGCTTTCATATTCAGTTTCCATCGGAGTAGCCATTCCAGGGTCATCCTGTACCATACTCACTTGTGACTCTTCACTAGAGACAGGAATAGGATCCATGTCTTGGTCATTTTGGTCCTCATCTCTAGCTTGGAACTCGTGAGGTAGTATGTGTACCATATTGACTGATACTGGAGGGAATGAGCCAAATTGGATGGCTGGCTGTACCTCCTCTCCTCCTTGGCTACCTTGCCCAGTAACTTCAGCAGCATCTTCCATATTGCACTCTGGCACTTCATTGCTAACTGATCCCTTCGAAGGATCTTTTTCAACTGGTTCTTCAGTCAAAAATGTTTGCTCAGCCATAAAGGCTTCGAACATTTCTTCTTCTGCCATTTCCTTCTTTTGGCTCATGCCAAGCTCTTCTTCTGTCTCACTATCACTCTCCATCAGAGCTTTCTCCAATCCTGCTAAGCTGGACTTTCTCTGGCTTTTAGCTCAGAATGAACCTTGGCCAGCTGTTCTCTACTACACACCACTTTGCTTTGCAGAGTCGGTTTTGGAGTATGGTCTGACTTCGGAGTCTTCTTTTCTTCTGTCTGGACCAGTGAAGAACTCTCTCCACTTTCCTTCAGACCTTACTGGTACTGGGTGTACCTGCGCTGAATTTTCCTTCTTTGTGATCTGGAAATGACTAGGACCATATCTGGTTCCTTTGTCTTTGGGTGTTTAAGCAATACCCAATTGTTCGGGGCCACCAAAGGAGGCTTGACCATCCTGCCTTGGTTTCCAACATCCCTTTGAGTAGGTGCCTCCCTAGGTTTGTTCTGCATTACAAACCAATCTGGGACCCCAGGTACCCACGAGCTTACTGATCCAGATGTCGAACTGTTTCCTTCTACCTTCGAAGCCACCTTCGAAACTGGCTGTGAAGGTAAGTGCTTGGTTCTGACCTCATGTTTCGAGCCTGATTCAGACCTTCGATGGAAGGAGCCACTTTCTGTCCTGCGTGAAGTTGCTCTAGGGGGCCAATCTCTGGCTTTACTCCCATAACCTGAACCCCTCTCCAGTCTTCTTTCAGAGTGACTGCTCTCCATTCTGTAGTAATTAGGTGGCCTGGACTCATACAAGGGTCTCTTGCCGTTAGCATGCATTCTGCCCACTGCAGGTTCAACCACTAATGGCCGCTGCCTGTCACCAGCCGGATACGGCCTTTTGTTGTAAGCATTGGTTGATTTAGGACGTCTCTGTACATTCCTATAATATTGCTTCCCATCAACTGGAAGGCCTTTCAACCATTTATAACGCAGCCTGCACCTGGGACACGTCCTCTGTATTACAGTTGCTTCTAAGGAATCATCATCTAGTGCTTCCTCATCAGAGTGTTCCCTCTGGTGTGAGAAACCTTGTCCAATAACTGGTGGGTTTCTGGTGTCTTTCTTGGTGGTTGTCTGGTTGGCAATGTGCATCTGTACATTGACCTCTTCCAATTCCTGCAAAAATAAATTCTGGAAATTTGGTACAACCACATTAGCTGCACTTTCTCCAACTTCTGGAAATGGGTTGCTGTCAATCCCCATGACCTTTTCCGTTTTGGTTGGGAACTTCAAACTTCCTTTTTGAATTTGTTCTTGGATCTTGTCTCGAAAAACAATGCAGTTTTTAGTCGAGTGAGACCAAGAGTTATGCCATTTGCAATATACTTTTCCTTTAAGTTCATCTGGAGATGGCAGTTTTACTCCTTTTGGTAACTTAAGGAAATTGGCTGCAAGCAAATGATCAAAAATGTCATCTGCTTTTGTTAAATCGAAAGAGTACTTTCTGTGAAAGTCTTTCTTTTTAAACTGTTGGTCAATTGTTGTATCCTTATGAATTTATGCTTCACAGATTACAGGTTCTTTGCCCACAACAATCTCTGCTGCATCGATTTCATAATTTGGATCTTTATAATATGTCTTGTACGAGGCATTATTTTGATCTTGCTCCTCTTCTAATAATGCTTCATATCGAGACACCTTACAGGTCAATTCGACCAAATCCCTGAATTCAGTTGAGTCAAACTTCTTTCGAAGCCTGAACTCTAAACCATTTTGAGCCAATCTTACGAATTCTGGCTCTAGTAGGATGACTCTACATTTATTTCGAGCCCTTTTAAATCTAGCAATAAACTGAGTAGCCTTTTCTTCAGGCCTCTGACTCAATCTTGCCAAGTCTGCCATAGACACCTCTGGCTCCGATTGGAAGAATTGGGCATGAAATGCCTCTTCCATTTGTTGCCAAGTTTCAATGGAGCCAGGTGTAAGGTTGATGTACCATACAAATGCTCCTCCAGTTAGAGAATTTGGAAATAATCTCAGTTTCATATAGTCATGGTTAGTAAATTCACCGCATTGAGCAGCAAATCTAGCAATATACTCCACTGTTGATTGATTTCCAGTTCCATAGAAAAGGGTGAAATCTGGTATTCTGAATCCCCTTGGGTATTTATGTACCCTATCTACCCATTCTGGGTATGGTTTTCTATATACAGGAGTCTGGACCCCTCGAGCCATCGGTCCACACATCTCCCTGACAATGTTAGCAATTTGGTCTCTATGAACCATATTTTGTGCCTGTTGAACCACTACTGGAGGGACAAACACAGGATTTGGTGGACAAACTTGTGCTTGTGGTCCTCTTGGTCCATAAGGTGGTACATTTGGGACTGGTTTCCCCTGTAATGCAGGTTGCTGTTGGGGGTATGGGTAACCCCTTTGAGCCTGTCCTGCGAAAGGACCTACAAAAGGTGCTGGAACCGGTGTTGTATCCCTTCCATTTGTGGAAAAACCTTCCAACCCCCCGGGTATAAATTCGAATAAAGGATTATTATACCCCCTGGTGCCAGGTATGGCTTCGAACATAGGATTCGTAACCATTCTTACGCCAGTTTCTTGTACTCGACCAGATCCACCAACTTGTGTGGCTTCATTGTTAAGTACTGAGGCATTTTGGCCTGCTATAGGCCTCGAAATGGGTTCATACCAAGACTGAGGTGATGGTCTTTCATAATTTTGATTACCAGTCTGACCATTAGAATGCCC
Organism: Camellia granthamiana; assembly: GCA_036172215.1. NCBI lineage: Eukaryota > Viridiplantae > Streptophyta > Magnoliopsida > Ericales > Theaceae > Camellia > Camellia granthamiana. The sequence goes on from CM069905.1 coordinate 13,943,910, forward strand.
ATTAACTTGCATAGGCTATTTATCTCTAACCAATCTTTGCTGAGGGACATTTAAAATTTCCTCTGTGTGTCTTGTGTTTGTTGGTTGGTAGTTATTCATTCGATCCAAAAAGGATGTGGCCCACCTTTCCATTGTGTTCATTAATTGTTGTCCCATGGCTTCTACCAGGCCATCCCATGGATTTGTTGGCTGGGTAGATGGAACAGTGGATGGTCCAATTCCTTGGTTTCGTCCAACATTATGAACATATGGTTCTTGTCCAGAAGTGCTGGTCTGTTCGACCATAGGTTCCGATAACATGGGAGTTTCCACAAGATGTGTTACCACATTATCCTCTGGATTAGGTATTTCTACCTCTCCTTCTACGCCTTCCTCGAAGCGTTCATTTTCTCCTTGTCGTCTTCGTCTAGCCATTTTAAATTTGTCCCACCGGGCGTGCCAAAAAATATGTTGGCTTTTTGGCTTTCGAAGGGTATTTTTGTAAATGCGAGCATGCCAGCAAGGATCAATCAGTCCTTACAGAAATTATAATTGCCAACCAATTTATCAGACGATTGTGTTTTAGTTCTTTCAGCCTCAATGAAGAGGACTTTTACTGGTGGCTTGACTTAGGAGAAAATAAGAGAAATAACAGTTAATATAAAGAACAATGGAAGTATTTCATTAAAAATGAACACTTACAATAGTCCAAACTCAGCCTCGGAGAGGTTTACAACAGCAATCTACTTGAAACTACTCCTATGAATGAAGTACAGTGCAGGTATTTAAAGTGCTAGAAAGTAAAGAACATGTATTTAAAGTACAGGAAAGGTAAAGATTGGAAATGTAAAAACTGGTAAAGAAAAATATGAAGTAAACGACTGGTTTGTATGATCTGAGTCCGGGGGTTTTTTTTCTGGGGGCTTCCCTGCTATTTATACTCATCAAGAATGACCTTCGAACTGCACTTCGAACCGTCGAACTGCTCCTCCATGATCGCTGATCATGCTGCTTTAGAAGTAGTTCCACTACGCCATCACTTGCAGTCGAGCTTCCCTTCCGTATTTGAATTTGAATATGGGTAACCGCTGAAGCCACGTCACCTGTATCTCTTTACTGATCTAGTGCTACTCAGATCACGTGAGAACCAATATTCGTCGCCACGTGTACGATTAGGATTGAAGACCTGAACCATCTTCCCACAATACCCTTATTCTACCACGTGTCGAATTGTAACTGGCTTTTACAAAATATGTAGCCAACAGTAACTCAATTTTTTAGTTTAAAAATAAAATAGTCAAAAATTTATCTTTCTATCTACTTTTATACAATTTTTTCATAAAAATTTTAAAAAGTATCCTAAACATACTAATTTTCACCTACTGAGATTTGCTTAAAATACAGATTACTCTTGTGATTTGGAAAATTATAAGTACCTCATTGTTAGTATTTTTTTATTTAACAGAATTAATTAAAAAAATAAAATTCATAATTACTCTCCTATACAATAATAAAATTATCTAAATATTAATTGAAACATATTTCTAATATCATTAAAAACTGTTAATTGACTTGATGATTTATTAATAAAATAGACAATTTGTTATGAAATTAGGAATCTCAGAGGGTGGAATGTAATTTCAAAAATCACAGGGGGCGATTCGTATTTTAATCAAATCTCAGGGTATGCATTTGTAATTTACCCTAATTTTTTTACCTCATATTATAGTAAAAAATTCAAAAAATTACTAAAATAACATGTTCCTAAACAAGTTATAACAAATGATAAAAATTTGTAAGAAAGACAAAGCCCTTGTTTGGAATGAGGCTAAATAGTTACAAAAATACAAAATATGCTAAAAAATATCAAAATATCACATCTAAATCATAATAATTTCATTTATTTTTCACAATAGTAAAAAAGTAAATCCAAACGAGATTTTTTAGTCCCAAACTATAAAAACTTAAAAGCCAAAAACCAACTCACTTCCCAAACGAAGCCAAATGTAGCTTTTGGTTTAATTTTGAAATTATGATTCTAATAAAAAAATTAAAAACTCATAAGCAAATACTCAATTCAAAACTCTTTTAATCCAAAATTCAAAACTATTTTCAAAAGTCTATTTTAAAAAAAATTATTAATTTTTATTTTATTTTATTTTATTCTTTCAATTTTTTTTTTATTTTTTTGAAAAATAATATTTTCAGAAAATATTTTTTTGATTTTTATTTTTGAAGAAAGATATTTTTTAATATTTTAATTTTTTCCAAAAAACTATTTTGTCATTTTTTTAAGTATTGACCAAATAATTTGCTATGACTTAGATATATATGGATGATCCAAAATTTTATAAAATTTTCAAAAAATTAAATTTTTTAAATTTTTTTTTAAAAAAATTGTTAATATTTTTAAAATAAAAATAAAATATTTAAAATAAAAAAATACAGTGTACAAATGTAGTATATACAGAGCACATTAAAAAAATAAATATTTGTAATAAAAAATATTTATCCTAAAAAATAAAATTAATACATTTTTTTAAATATGTAAAAAAAAAAAAAAAAACCCAAAATAATTTCAAAATACAACTCAAATTTTTTTTTTTTATAACCCGTAACCAAGCTTGTGTATATGAATATGTTAAGATTAAAATAAACATGTAATAAAATGATAAATTTGAGATATTTGATGGAGATTTTTTTTTAATATAAAAATGTCAGATTTACATATATTAATTTGTCACCTATTATGTTATTTTACTTGATTCCATTAAAAAAAATCAAAAATTATTTTTTATTATCTAAAAAAAATTTGGTCAAAAATAGCATTAGTACAATTAAATTATAACTGAAGAGTTCATTACTGTTTTATCAACTTAAACTATTGACCTCTCACTTACCACACCCTAATGTATAATAGCTATTAAACTATTGGATCACACTCCAACGTCAAAAATTTATTTACTAAATATCCATCAATTTGTGAAAAGATTTAATAAAACAATTGTTTGTATAATATTTTTTTTAAAAGTAAAAAGAGTAATACTATGAAAACAATCCATTTAAACAACCCCCCCCCCCCCCCCCCCCAAAAATCCTTATCACATTATTAAATTAAAATGGATCATATTTCAAAATTTAATTTTTAATATTTTAAAAATAAATATTCATTGAACTACCAAGCAAGAACCCTTCTTTCTCATCTCTCTCAAGTTCTCAAAACCCATCAAAAACCTCAATTGCTCTCTCTCTCTCTCTCTCTCTCTCTCTCTCTTAATCAATCCCAAAAATCATGAGTTCATTCAACAGCACCCCCAACTTTGACAACCTTCTCTTCCAAACCCTAATGGGCAGACTCCAAATCCGACCCCCCAATCTCCACTCATCATCACCATTCCTCAACCAAACCCTAGAAGACCTTCTCTTCGACACCTCCAATCTCTCCGACACCGACGATGACAACGACAACGACAATAACAAAACCCAACTCGCCAAAGAAGAATCCAAGCTCGAAAAAGAGCTAATCCGAACCATCCTCAGCGGCAAAATCGAATCCCTGAAACCTAATTCAGGCCAAGCCGTTACAATCAACGAACACCATATATGTGTTGGGTTTCACCAAGACACTGGATCGGATTACAGGGTTTGGGAGTGGCATGGTCATATAATGTTGTTTGATGATGAAAATGGGTATGCTCCTGAGTATATATATGGGAATTATTTTGAGAGAATTCAGGCTAAGTCTGTTGATGTTGTTGTTGCCAATGAGGATGATGAAAAGGTTGATGAGAAGGAGGAGAAAATGGGTAATTTGGGATTGAGGGAATTGATTGGATCGGATGATTCGGGCGGTGGCCGGATACTTCATCGCAATATGAATGCTGGGTCTCCCAGGTTTGTGTAGAAATCCTTCATTTTTTTTTTTTTTAAAGCTATATGGGTTCATTGATAATTTTCTGTTCACATTTCTTACAGCTTCTGTGATATTCAGATACTTTGTCATTGTTACATATGATTTTTTTTTTTTTTGTAATTCTTCATGATTGTGTATATGGTGATTTTGTTTGTTGGTCAACCCCAAGTTCTGGAGCAGTTTGTGCTGTAAATTTGGCTTCATTACTGTTATTGAGTAATTTCAATATGCTAATGTCAGTGTTGGTAGCTGCATTCGAAATGGTTTTAGATAACACTATGTTTGGTAACCTAGGAGAGAAAAGAAAAGGAATGATTATGAAAAGAAAAGCAAGGACTGATTTCTCTCCCTCTTGTTTGGATAAATAGGAGAGAAAAGAAAAGAAAGGCTATTGATTTATCTCCGATATTGTTCAGTTACGCCATATAAAAAAAAGAAAAGAAAAGAAATGATATCAGGTTATATTACCAAATTAACATTTTATAGGTGAGTCTTTTTATTTTTCTATATCTAAAGGGTAGTTTTGGTATTATAACAAAATAGTGTTTAGTTGGTTTATTTTCTCTCCACGTTTGGAGATATTCAAATTAGGGGTTATGAGAGAAATGATTCTCTCTCCATTTCACTCCTCTTTTGCTTATCTAAACTAGTGATATGAACCAAGAGAAATACATTTCTTTTCTTTTCTTCCCAAATCATCCAATCCTAATGGGCTCTAAATGTGTGAATGCATGTCATATTTCTGCTAGCAATAAGTGGTGATGACTTGAGATTATGCTTATTTGTGTCATGAATGTCGTAGTGCTGGCAAAGTTGTTCGTAGCATACATGACTAGGAGGAGTGCATCATGCGATGATGATTGTGATGGCACTTCCTAAGTGGTGTTAATAGTGGTAGGAGTACTCTCAAGAGCTATCCAGAACCTGTTTCTATGTTTTTAATGTGTTCATGAGAGGAAATTATTGTAGCTGTAGAACCTAGATATCATGAGATAGGTGAGACACTTCATACGTTCATAAGGGATCACGTGGCGATGCCCGATGAATTGAAGCTATATAGGCTCTTCTTTCTGTAATCTGTTCTGTCCTGACAGTAAGATGCCACTGTTAACATTGAGATCTATGCTGATATTTTTTTGATATAGCTAGTGCTCTCACCAACAATTTAATGAAAATCATTGACATAAAGCTCTAAATGCCACATTATAGGCTTTATAGCTACCATTGGACTTCTAGGGACCAGTGGCCTCAAGGATAAGCTAAATCAGAAGTGGCTGTTTATTACCCCACAGTCAAACCTTAAACATTTTCAAAGCATAGTTAGGAAACCTGTTTTCTGGTTAGATGGGTAAATATTGTTTCCTCTGTTAAAGTTGTCATATACGTTTTGAATTGAATTGAACGATATTCTCAATTGGTCATAGTATTTTGAATTGAATGATATGCTCCATTGAATGACCTATTTTCCTGGTAGATGGGTATTCTTCTTCTTCCTCTTCTTCTTCTTGATGAGCAATGTTTTAGATGGCAGTCCATGTACAAAAGTAAATTTATATCACCTTTTTCTATTCTAGCTTGTTCCTTCTATCACTGCATAGTCAATCATGGTTGTTGTTTGGGTCTTGCTAACAACTGCCCAATGGGCGTTTGTTAAGAACCACAAAATTCCCAAAATGTTACATTTTCAATACACATTTCACATCTTTTTATACATTTTATTTTTATTTTATACATTTTCCACAAATTTCAATACGTTTTTTACACACATACCAACACTAACCACCGCCCACATTTCCATATTTGTTTTGACCATGAACTAGCCTATGTGTGACGTAGTAGAATAATATTTTAATTGTTTGGTAAGTGTCCTATTAATTTTAGTCTATAAGTAGGTGATATAATCTCCATTGTACTTAGCTTTTAATTGAAGAATATCGAGTATTGATTAGAGCCAAGTGCTCTTGTTCTCTCTTTCTTGATTTTGAATCTTATTGCAATTTTGGTTTCACGACAGTTTCTTGGTCTGTATCTTTTAGTTATGTGTATCACATCAAATATTTTCTTAAGCATGCATTTTACTTGGTTTTTGTTGTCTCTTTTACAATTCCCAGGTTTTAGTTGGTGTTGAGTGAGAGAGTGAGCAAAGAAGGCCTGGATATCGAAGAGGAAGGTTGCACACAGATTTTTGCTTTGGTTCATTACTTCAAGATCAAATAAAGTGCTCTACCTTTGTTTGTTGATAATCTTTGAGCACTTTGAAGGTTTCAAGTTGCATCTCTTTGTTGTTTTATATTCTCTAAAATTCCAACATGAACCAAATGATATACTAGAATTTAAGGAAACGACAAACCTTCTTTGTTAAGAATTGAAGTTCTTTGTAGTAGTTTTCTTAATGAAGCAGCAGAAGCAATTGTCTGCATTATTTTGTTGATCTACTTGTCTTTGGTTTCTGATCACATAATGTTATGTTTTATATTTTGTGATGAAATGGTAACTTTTGCTTGTCTGTATAATGGGTCTGAGAGGCTCCTTGAGTTCTTGGGTGATGATGCCCCTTTCAAGATTTTTTGGGTCTCAGATTTTTCTTTTAAATCCTTGAGTTGCCATTGATGTTCACTGACTCTCTCTCTCTCTCTCTCTATATATATATATATATATTCTCTGCACAAATTCATGGTTACTAGCCCAGTGATGAAACTACTGGAAAATGCATCTATGCTGCTGTTTCAAATGACTGCCTTTGGTGATTGCTTTGTTTTGGATGACAGATGTATTGTTGGTAGAGGGTTGGTCTTCTTCGTGTAGTGGTAATATTTGTGTACTGCGATCTGTGCATCATAGGTTTTTTTTTTTTTTGAACAAAGGCTGGGTTCATACCACAGAATTGATTTTTAATTATTTTTTTTAAAATAAATTCTGAAACCCCAACCAAAAAGAGTCACATACATAGCCATACATGTATTAAATTGCTGTAACTTACATGGGATCCCTCACCACCAACAGGTTGCAATTTGGGATAGAACCAATTATAGTCACCACCTGTATTCCTTTCACTGAACCACTTTTGGCCAAATGTTACTTTTGACAATTTTGCAAGTGAAATCACAAATTCAACATACCACTTTTCTTTTCGAATTTGAAATTCCAAGTTGAATATATAATTTTAACTTGACAGTTTATTTGGAAATGTTACGAAAATTGGATTGAGAATCTATCTCCTCCATTTTAGGCCATGTTTGTTTCCCTTGATTGATTTAGTGGTAATTGGATACTGAGAATAGATGCAACAATCAACCATATTTACTCAAAAGGGAGCAAAAAAGACTAGTGAGCTGGAATCTTCAATTCACAAGTTGCAAAATTCCAAAAATTAATGAACATGAAGAAACCATCCCATATGGTTAGAATCCATTGTTACCAGTAATGTTGATAGCATTGGAATGTACATAAATAGCATATTTTGAGACATTTAGGCTGTATTTGGTTCATGAATTTGAAAAGAAATTTGAGAAGGAAAAGGAAAATAAAAAATGTGTATGAAATGTGTGTGAAATGCAATTATAATTCATTTACATTTCACCTACTTTTTTCCTTTCCAAAGCACTCTCAAAATCTATGAATCAAACACATATCATCAGGGACTCTATTTTCAAATGGCATGTAATGAAGCCACTTTTAGTGTCTAATTAAGGGTGAATTTAAATCTAGAGATTTGACACTAGCCAACATAAAGGTGCATTACTTCTCATATAGTATTAACTGAAATTACACACTCCTTCATTAACCACAGATCACAGCCACCAAAAGCCACAAAGAAAAGAAACAATGTGCATTTCATCATCAGATGGAATATGTATGCAAATGACAGAGAATTGAAATTTTCAATTTTGCTACTGGAATTTAACAACAAATCCATCAGAATAGAACGAATCACAAACTAGAAAAGATGGGAATCGCAATACAAAAATCAACATCCAACCTCAAGTTGGACATTTGAGTAACTGGCCATCTTACCAAAAGCAGAAGCCAAAGTACGGAAATCCCTCAAACATAATCTGTTTACAAATTCAAACAGCGAATCAAAGAAGCCAAATTACAACGGGACAACCTTCATTAATTCAAAACTATAAAAGAAACTGATACAAATTAGTATGCAACTCACTTTTAACAACAATCCTTCAACAACTAGTGTGTAGATAATCATCATTCAAGCATAATGACTGCATGTCCTCTTCTATTATTTATCCTAAGCCAGACCTAGTTTCAACGCATAAACAAGCAACCATTCCATGAAGTTGACAACTGAGATTTGAAACTAGGAAGTTGATTACAAACAAAGATGTTCTAATAAGGATTTGAAGCAAAGAGTACAATAACATGAAGCTTTCTACATTCCACAACAAAAATGAAATTACATATGTTGGGGTAAGCGAGTAACCCAAACCATCTTACCAAAGTGGAAGGCAATGCTTGGAAGTCATTCAAAAGTAGGTAGATTAAGGACGGTGTAAGAGCACAAAACATATTCGGACAGTAAAGGAAAGAAGCCAAATTACGAGGGACAACACCTTATTAATCCAAACTAAAAAGGAATTGATACAAATACAACTCACTTGTAACAGCAATCTTCAACAACTCAGCAGTCGATAATCATCTTTCAAGCATGATAAATGCATGCCCTCTTATAATATTTATCCTAAGCCAGAACTAGTTTCAGTCTCGGCTTGGCCTTGCACATGCATGTGAATATACAAGCGAACGTCCCATCAAGCTGACAACTGAGATTCGAAACTAGGAATTTAATTTCTTTGATTTCAAACAAAGATGTCATAATAACGATTTGAAACAAAGACTGCAATAGTTCCTTACAACAAGAAGATTTCCTACATAACACAACAGAAAACGAAATTACATATACAGAGAAATAACTAAAAGCAGATAAGGCTTTCTTCAACACTCTGAGAAGTTAAGCTTTCCTCTTGGGTGACTTGCTGCCTTGGTTGGAGACTTTGGCTCCTTTGCAGCCTTCTCACTTTTCTTTGGAAGCAGAACGGGGTTGATGTTGGGAAGCACCCCTCCATGAGCAATAGTCACGCCTGCAAGTAACTTTCAAGTTCCTCATCGTTCCTCACAGCCAAAAGCACGTGCCTTGGTATGATCCTGTTCTTCTTGTTGTCTCTTGCAGCATTGCCAGCCAATTCCAAAACCTAACACGGTTCCAATACCCGCCATAACCATCACCAGATCATGCAAAATTCAACTATAGGCAATGTCAAATTTACTGCTAAATTTGAGGGAAAAACAAAGGAAAGTAATGTCCTTTTTATTATTGTTTTGGAGTACTTGTTTTTCAGTTTTTTAGCAAAAATCGTAGCAATTTTTTTATTTCTGAATGAGAGTTGCGAAATGTCAAAACTCCATTCAAATAAACTGTATGTAGTTCAGCATGGTATATTAACAAAAAGTTAAAATGTTTCCTTCATTTTCCAACCATCCAAACAAATTATTAAGGCATTTCATGCTTTGACAGAGTGTTCTACTAGATCCAACTCAACAACCAAAAAGCATATCGAAAATCATTTGGGTTTTTTTTTTTTTTTTTTTTCTTCTCACTTTTCATGCAAAAATCATAGCAATTTTTGCCTTCGGAATAAGAGAATCAATCACAAAATGCATTTGATCCAGGCCTAAAAGTTGAAATTCCAAGTTTTTACTTTACCCTGTCTCGTCAAACTAAACTAAACTAAAACCTATACAGTTCAGCACGGCATATTCTCAGCACCCAAACAGTACATTATTAGGGCTTTTCAACAGAAAAGGCAAAACTACTAGATTAGATCCAACTCAACAACCAAAAAAAATCAAAACTTTGCTCAACAATTTCGAAAACTAAAATTAATTAAAAAAATCTAACATTAAACACAAGACTCAGACCAATTTTGCCCAAAAAAATTCCACAGAACAAGCTCAGTGAAGATTCACAGATTTTGAGAGAGAGAGAGAGACCTCAGCAGCGAGGTACTCGAGCACGGCGGCGAGGTAGACCGGAGCGCCGGTTCCGACGCGCTGAGAGTAGCGGCCTTTCTTCAAGTATCGGCCGATCCGGCCGACCGGGAACTGGAGGCCGGCTTTGACGGACCGGGAAACGGGTTTCTTCTTCGGACCGCCGCCCTTTCTTCCACCTGCACCTTTCTTGACCTTCTCCATTTTCTCAGGATTTCCAGTCAGGAAACTAGTTTCCCGAGAAACAAACAGCCGAGAAATGTAGAGATTGTGAGAGGTGAGGCTACTTTTTTGTCTGGGCTACAGTGTAGGGATTGGGATGTCGTTGTCTCCAATGGAATCACTTTTGGGAAAACACTTTTTTTAAGTGCTTTTTTTTTTTAATTTCAAATCTTTTTTAAACATGTTTATTTCTCAACTTTTAATGACTTTAATTTTGATTAATATAGCAAAACATCAAATTATTAAAGTCAAATTACACTCGCAGCAATTTGAAAATAAAGTAAATTTCATAATTTTTATATAGATTACACTACTCTCTCTTCAAAATAAGGGTTGGTTTGGGATGTCCTAAAAAAAGTGCACTTTTTGACTTATTGGTGGGTTTGGGTTGGGTTTGGGTTGGGTTTGATGTGATGTGTGTAGAGAGGTGATGTGATTTAAATAAGATGATCGTGATTTAAATAAGATAGTGACTTTTTGACTTTTTGACTTATTTAGTACATGCCAAACAAGGCCTAAATTAATATGTCACTTTATGTGGTGGCATTTGGGGTAATGTCAAATAAATTAATAACTCAAAAGTATTTTTTGATTTTTATATTATTTTATTAATAGATAAAAAAGTAATTATAAATATAAAAAAATTTACATAATCAAACAGATTATTAACCACAATAACTCAACAAGTTATTTAGATAAACAAGCTAAATGTAATATCAAATTTTTTCACTCAAAAAAATAATTTTTAGGTAACTTCAAGGTGACCTCTACGGTAAAATATTTATTTATTTTTGTAATATTTGCTAATTTGTATAATATTAAATTAGTATTACACCTGTGTTATATATGGTATCACACAAATAATTTAAGAAAAATATTAATATTAAATAGTAATAAAAAATTAAAATATAGAGATAAAAGAGATTTAAATCAAATAATTTTTAATTATTTTCATAATTTTTACAATTATTATTATTTTAGTCTTGTTATCAATAGTGTGTTTTACATATTAAAATAAAAATGTATTCTAATATAAATAGTCAAACTTAGAGGTAAAAAATAGAATAAATTATAAAAATTGTATTTACCGGAAAACATAAAATTGCACTTATCAATATCTCTTTAGCTTTTCTTGGGAAAAATTAGTCTAAAGCCCCTCTCCTATTTTTAGTAATGAAAGATATCAACAATATTATTGTATGATGTCTAAAATCTCTCGATCCCACACCCATATATCACAGAGAAATTTTGTTACCAGTAGAGTCTCGAAGGTGAAGTAATGAATTTATGAATTTCCATAAGAACTTGGAACGCATCGCTCTTTGAAGAATCGTTATTTTCGGTGACCGAATTGAGGAAGTTGACGAGTTCGAAAATTGATTTCTTGGATTGGCAGAAATCTTCGCATTCGATTGACTGTTAGAAATGTAAGTTGATATACAACATTAGCAAACCCTAGAATACATGTATGTATGTATATATATATAGAGAGAGAGAGAGATTCTGGTAGAGCATGAGATTAGGGCTTCTTGAAGGCGGAGGAGGTGGGGTTGAAGAGAGGAGAGCTAGGGAAGGTTTGCTTCAGAGAGATTGAGAGCGTTAAGGCTCTCCATTGACATGGTGCAACTTCTTCGATTATGCTACTAATCTGATGTTGTCCTTTCAAGGATTCAACACATTCGCAGACAAATCACAAGCATTTATATCAAATGAGTAACAAAATCGAAGATATCATTCTCGATATGAACAAATTCACCAAAATATATTTCAAAAAGATTGAAAATACAAGTTGTGAACTAAGCAAGTTGTAGAGAAACTGAGAGAAAACAATGAGAAAATCAAATGAACAAAGTGGAAAAAGAGCAGAGTAAAGTATAGAAGGAAACAGAGCATGAATTTTGGCGAATCTGAAGTAAAAACGCACCTTCAAAGTCTGTAATAGACTTCTTAATTTTGGTAGCACAGCCCTCGTAATGCATGTCGACCTTCAAAATGATAGTGAGGACACCGTCGTCATTCTTTCCTCTATCTCTCTTTTTCTACTGATCATCGCTCTTTTGCTCGCCTTGGTTGTCTTGGTTCTTGCTCTTCTTCTGCAACCATGCATCCAAAGACAAAAATATTAGAGAGAGAGAGAGAGTTTAGGCCAAGCTGAGACTTGAACTTACTTTGCTCATTGCTCAAGTTTGACGCCAATGGAGAGTAGAAAGTCTAGAGAAATTTAGAGAGAATTTTTTTGGAGAGTGGGAAATCCAGAGAAAGTCCAAAGAAATTTGGAGAGAAATTCTTTGGCGAATGGGAAGTCCAGAGAAATTTGAAGAGAATTTCTTTAGAAAGTGGGAAATTCAAAGAAAGTCTAGAGAAATTTTGAGAGAATTTCTTTGGGAAGTTTAGAGAAATTCTCTGGATTGAAATTTCTTTGGATCGATGTGTAAGGGACCTTAGACATTATGAAAATATTAGATATCCTTTATGTTATAAAATCTTAATATCATGGATCTTTAAAAAAAAACCCCATTTTCCTAGTGTAGACTCACTAAAACATTCTCATTGTTTAAATTATGTCACTTTTTAAATTAATATATGAAATAAATAAATAAATATTTACATATAAAATAATGTACGCAAACTTACTTTTTTGACTTTTCTAATTGAACCATTTTAGTGTTTAAAGCCTAACCTATTGATAAAAACTCTAGTCTAGGCATGATTTTTTTTTTTTTTTTTTGGATCAAATTATTTAAACTGTATAGGTTATTCAACAACGAATACCATTAGATGATGAAATCTAGGGTTTATTACACTTTCTATCCATCAACTATCACCAAATTGTTTATTTAATTCTTGAACTATCGATTGAATCTACGTAGTCCCTAAAGTATATAAGTCAAAATTTATTAGTCTCTAAACTATCAATTGAATCTATTAAGTCCCTTAAATATTTAATTCAAATTTATTTAGTCACTGAAAAAATTACAAAAATAAAATATAAGCCTATAACTATTATACATTAGTAAAAGACCCTACCAAATTAAGATTTTATTAGAGAAAAATCTTCAATTTGTACTTTTTCATTAAAAAATATTCGTTGTGTGTTTAAATTAGTATTAGAGTCTAATTTTTCAGTCTTACCAATAAAATTATACGAGTATTAGATACAATGAATAAGTTGAATTAGATAATTTAAATAATAATATTTCGCTATAAATAATAATTGAACAAAATAATGCATTAACTAAGTTATAAAAATAATTTAGTGAAAAGCTTAAAAATAATCAATTAGTAATTATAAAGGAAATGTCTTATAATACTAGATAAAGACAAACATGTAGCCATTATAGAATATAAGTAAGAAAATACTATAGAAAATTACTCTTATCCTTATAAAGAAAATTCAACATAAAAACTGATACCCACTTTTCAAAAAGAAAATAAAAATTTAAGAATATTTTGAAATAAAATTTTAACTAAATAGAGTCTTTTACTAATTTATGATACTTATGAGTTTATATTTTATTTTTGTAATCTTTTTAGAACTAAATAAGTTTGAATTAGATACTTCAGGGATTTAATAGATTCAATTGATAGTTTATGGACTAAATAGACTTTGATTTATATACTTTAGGGACATAGTAGACTCAATCAATAATTCAAGGACTAAATAGACAATTTAGCAATAGTTTAGGGGTATAAAGTGTAATAAATCCTGAAATTTATTATGATTAGGGATGGCAATTTGAACCCGGCCTAACGGGAACCCAATCCCCGACCCCGAATTAAGCAGTTTTTTCTCGAAAAATACTCCCGACGGGCCAGGGATGGTATTAAAAAATAAATCCCTGATGATATTCGGGCCGGGGACGGTGATACATTTTTTAGCCCCAGCCCCGGCCCGTTTAGCCTCCGATTTATACATATATATATATATATATAAATATGTGTTTAGGGTTTGGTAACTCATTGTCACACACAAAACAAACAGCCTTTCCTCTCTCTCTCTCTCTCTCTCTATTGCCTTCATCTCTCTCTTTCTATCGTGCATCTCTCTATCGCCTTCCTCTCTCTGTCGCATCCCTTTCTCTGTTTCCTCTCTCTATCGCTTCACTCTCTCTCTCTCTCACACACACGACTGCCGCTCCTCTCTTTGCTCCTTCACCATCGCTTTTCCCTCACCGCCGCTCTTCTCTCTCGCGTCGGTGTCGGCTCCTCCATGTGTTTAGGGTTTGTTCTTCAGATCTGAAAATGATGAAGATAAAAATGAAGATGTTGTTGTTGATGAAGATGATGATGTTTATGTTGTTGTTGATAAAGGTTTTTTGCTTTTGTTCTTGATGATGATGTTGTTATTGATGATGTTGATGTTGTTGTTGTCAATGAATGGCTGTATTTTCTGAAGCTAGTTTTTTTTTTTTTTTGGCCGGGGAATGTTCGGGGTCGAGGAAACCCGATCCCCGTTAAGGGGCGGGGGTTGGAAGCGATGATAGATTTCCCATTGGGGATCAAGGCCAGGGACGGGGGAAATTCGACCATCGGAGATCGAGGACACCCACCCTACCCCGTTGCCATTCCTAATTATGATTTATCTTAGGGATAATTTTCACACTTCATATGTAGATTTTTAAAATGAGTAATATTATGTAATCATATTTTGATATTAGATTTTGGTATCATTTATTGTAACACTTCAAATTATTCGATGAATGTCACATGACACATATGATATAATTATTGTCTTTATACCAGACATCAAAAAATACCAAATACAATCCACGTAACATTACTAAATTCATATTTTAAATTTTAAATATTTATAATTTTCAAATTTCAAATGACATATGATTTAAATATGAATAAAATTTTGGTACTTGTTTGGGATCTACTACAAAAGCTAAAAAGTTAGACAGTCCATACTATAAGCGTGGGGATAAGCTTTTTTAAAAAAAAAAAATTTTTAATAACCGACAAGTTTGGTCAGTGTACTTTGCATATACATAGTAGAATGAGAAGACGTGGCACATCCCAAGCCACGAATTCCCATTAAAAATAAAAAATAAAAATTCATGCACACCCCAAAAGTCAACAATTTGGTCAGTGTACTGTGCATCTATAATATTTTATTACAAATTTTTTTTATAAAAAGTCAAAAAGTTAAATATACATTTTTTTCTCTACTTTTTGTTGGAACAATCTTCTGTGTAAATAAAATAAATTGAAACTAAATCAAACAAAATAAATAAATAACATACCGAATTTATTTATCGAACTGAATTAAAAATTTTAAAAACCAAGTCAAGTGTGTGACACTCTATCCTTAAGACAGATTAGCCCCGCTACGATACTTGCGGTTGAGTGGCGTCTATCTCCCAGGATACAATGATCTTCACAAAATTGTTGTAGCACACCAAACAAATTTGTACGGCGAACCAAACCTTGTGTTCTAATACTCTCTTTAATTTATTCTAAATCTAAAATGAAGAATAATGCAAAAGTAGAATATTTTGGACAGTAATGAAACAAAATTTCAGACTGTTTTTTTTTTAATTGTTCAAACTGCTGGAAATGTATCTGTATTTATAGGCAAAAAATTAGACCCGAAAATGTATCAAATTGAAGGCAAAAGGTGTACAATAAAATTGAACAGGTGCAACTTGATTTGTCCGTTTGCTAAGAACAAATTTCCAAACAATTTGAAAAAGGTGCCGTTGGTGGAACAGTTACAACTGTTGGAATGCTATAATTAAACTATTTGAATAGTTTAATTAAATTAAATTAAGGAAACCACTTAAGGAAACCAAAACCAAATTTATATTTAAATTATATTCCCACAATAATTTTTATTGAAAAAATTAACTTTGCCTTAAAAATTAATGTTAAACCCGAAAACGACGTCATGTTCCCATTCACTGATAAATGGTTTTGACGAACCGTCTTTACCGTGTGCCTTGCCATGCGGCAAGGAACACATCACCTCTTCGGACCCAACCCAAAAAACGTTTGGGGCCCACTCAATTTTGGCCTCAAAGTTGGCCCAAAATAAGCCTTATATAAATCAATTTTCCAACAATCCCCCACATGAATGGAATTTGACGGAGAGAAAATGCAACAACATGATCTAATACAGAGAGTACATAAATTGGAAATATTCTGCAAAGGATAGGTAGCTTTTGGCTTTAAACCTTCCATTGTGAGACACTATCGGATTTACTAGCTAACCAGTGAACATGATGTCTTGAACTGTTCAGCCGTTTGTGTAAACCAAGACAATAGAACTCACACAATATATCTCCAGACACAGTTTAGTTCTCACTATTGTGTTCATTTTGGCCCTGAACAACCTGGTCTTTCATAAGTGCTCTAGAGAATTGTAGCCCTTCACAAATCTCATAGAACCGGCTCAGTTCACACTCACATAGGTGATTCTTATGAAGAGTATCCTGCCATACTCCACTAGGTTTACCTAGATATAAGAATCATTAAAATTTTACTTAACCTCAAACGCTACAAACATCACTTTTGCATCAAAGAAATGGGTAGGAGTTAGACTCCCCAGTGATCCTTCTGAGTCATTCACAACTCGGTTGTCCCTTTAAACCTTGATCTTGGGATCTCCAGTCAACTAGGTTGGGTTGCCGTTGTGGTAACTCTTATTTAATAGGCTTAAGTCCCATTCCCCTCGATGAATTTTCAACTAACTCTCTTGCTAACCCTTTGGTTAGTGGATCCGCTATGTTGTCTTTAGACTTAACATAATCTATGGAAATAATTCCACTAGAGAGTAGTTGTCTCATGGTGTTATGTCAACGACGAATGTGTCGTGACTTACTGTTATATATGACTCTGTGCTCTACCTATAGCTGATTGACTATCGCAATATATGCATATAGCAGGCACCGGTTTTGGCCATATTGGAATATCTTCAAGGAAGTGGCGAAGCCATTCTGCCTCTTCCCCAGCTTTGTCTAAAGCTATGAATTCAGATTCCATAGTAGACCTAGCAATGCAAGTCTGTTCGGAAGATTTCCAAGATACAGCCGCTCCACCAAGAGTAAATACATACCCACTAGTGGACTTTGAGTCTCTAGTACCCGATATCCAATTTGCATCACAGTATCCTTCAAGTACTGTTGGATATCTAGTATAATTAAGCCCAATGTTACGAGTAAATCGGAGATATCTAAGAACCCTTATAATTGCTTTCCAGTGTTCTACTCCCGGATTACTCGTATATCTACTTAATTTACTTACTGTATAAGCTATATCTGGGCGAGTGCAGTTCATCAAATACATTAAGCTTCCAATAATTTGGGCATACTCTAATTGAGAAATACTTTCCTGTACATTCTTAGAAAGATACAAATTAACATCCACAGGAGTTCTAGCAAGATGATCATCATCTTTGCTGAATTTGTCAAGTATTTTCTCAATGTAATGAGATTGTGACAAAGCAATGCCCATGTTCTTTATATCAAAATGTTTATTCAACATTTTCTTGGTAGTTTTAATCATATCATTATTACTACCTATGATGAGCATATCATCTACATAAAGACATACAATGACATAACCTTTGTCTGTGTTTTTAATATAAACACATTTCTCACACTCATTAATTTTAAATCCATTTGACATCATTGCCTTGTCAAATTTCTCATGCCATTGCTTTGGCGTATGTTTTAAACCATATAATGATTTAACCAATTTACACACTTTCTTTTCTTTCCCTGGAACAAAAAACCCTTCTGGTTGTTCCATGTAAATTTCTTCCTCTAACTCACCATTTAAGAAAGCGGTTTTAACATCCATTTGATGAATTTCTAAATTGTATAGAGATGCAATGGCAATTAGCATTCTAATGGATGTTATTCTAGTAACCGGTGAGTATGTGTCAAAATAATCAAGACCTTCTTTTTGTCTAAATCCTTTGACCACAAGTCTTGCGTTGTACTTGTCAATTGATCCATCCGCTCTCATTTTCCTTTTGAAAATCCACTTGTACCCAAGAGGTTTACAACCTGGTGGCAAGTCCACTAATTCCCAAGTGTGATTTTGCAAGATGGATTCAACTTCACTATTAATAGCTTCTTTCCATAAAGGAGCTTCAGGACTGGACATAGCCTCTTTAAAAGTTAAAGGCTCATTTTCTAACAAAAAAGTTAGGAAATCTGGACCAAAAGATTTTGAAGTTCTAGCACGTTTACTACGCCTAGGTTCCTCTTCCTTATTTTGATCTAACTCTTGTTCTTGATCATGTTCTTGATCCTGACTAGTAATAGAATCATGAGATCTTTTATTGTTACTAATTTCTTGTCCAGTCTTATTTGGAAATACATGTTCAAAGAATGATGCATTCCAAAACTCAATAATAGTATTTACATGCATTTCGGTATGTTCTGATTTATGAATCAAAAACCGATATGCACTACTACTTTTAGCATAACCAATGAAAATGCAATCAATGGTCTTAGGACCTATCTTAGTCTTTTTAGGACTAGGAATAGCCACTTTAGCCAAACACTCCCACACGTTTAAGTATTTGTAGGATGGTACTCTTCCATGCCACAATTCATAAGGTGTTTGATTTATTTTCTTTCGGGGTACTTTATTTAAAATATAATTAGTAGAAAGTATTGCTTCCCCCCACATATTCTGAGGTAATCCAGAACTTATTAACATGACATTCATCATTTCTTTTAAAATCCTATTTTTCCTTTCAGCAATTCCATTTTGCTGAGGTGAGTAAGGAGCAGTAGTTTAATGAATTATTCCATATTCTTTACAAAACTCACCAAAAGGTGATTCATATTCACCACCTCTATCACTTCTAATTTTCTTACCAAGTTGATTTTCAACTTTATTCTTATATTCAATGAAAGTTTCCAAAGTTTCATCCTTGGTTCGAATTAAATAAATATAACTATATCTAGTATAGTCATCTATAAAAGTGATAAAATATTTTTTCCCACCTCTGGTTTGAATTGATTTAAAATCACAAATGTCACTATGAATTAATTCTAGTGGTTCCGTACTTCTTTCAATTGAATGAAAAGGAGTTTTAGATAATTTTGCTTCAACACAAATTTCACATTTATGATTTGAATCAATGTCAAATTTAGGTAAACAGTCCATATTAATTAATCTACGCAAAGATCCATAATTAACATGTTCTAGTCTACCATGCCATAAATTTGAAGACTCAAGCAAATAAGAAGAAGATGTAGTATTATTAATAACTGAGGGTACAACGGTCATTACATTTAATTTGAAAAGACCATCAGACATGTAACCTTTTCCAACATACATCCCATTCTTTGTAAGTACAAATCTATCACTCTCAAATACTAGCCTAAACCCATTCTTACTCAACAAAGATCCGGAAACAAGATTCTTGTGAATGTCCAGTACATGCAACACATTGTTGAGAGTGAGTTCCTTTCCTGATGTCATCTTGAGAACAATCTTTCCTTGTCCTTCAACTTTGGAAATTGAGGAGTTGCCCATAAAAAGTTGTTCACCATTGTCCACTGTAGAATAAGATGTGAACATCTTTTTGTCGGCACAAATATGACGAGTAACACCAGTGTCCACCCACCATTCTTTAGGATTTTCGATAAGATTTGTCTCGGAAACAACAGCAAAAAGATTGATGTCATCTACGCCATTGAAAATTTTGTCCACTTCGGTCATATAAGCTTGAGCAGGCTTCTTGCTTGTTCTTCTTTTGCTTTTACCTTTACTACGGCAATCTTTGGCTCAATGTCCCTCTTTGTTACAGATGTAACATTTGCCATTAAACTTGTACTTTTTATTTTCCCCCCCTTTAGAGCCTTGCGATAAACTTTCTCCAGAAGACTTTCGTTTCTTGGTTTTTGAAGCATGTTCCACCACATTTGCCTTAGACTCCATAGGATGCTTACCAGCCCGCTTTTCAGAATTGCGGTTGTCCTCCTCAATCTTTAAACGCACAATTAACTCGTCTATAGAAATTTCTTTACGCTTGTGTTTGAGGTAGTTCTTGAATTCCTTCCAACCTTTTGGTAATTTTTCAATTAAGGCTGCAACTTGGAAGGATTCACTGAGAGACATGCCTTCTGCGTGAATGTCATGCAGAATGAGTTGGAAATCTTGAGCTTGGCTGATCACAGTTTTTGAATCAACCATTACAAAATCCAAGAATCTGCCAACCACAAATTTCTTTGAGCCGGCATCTTCCGTTTTGTATTTTTTCTCCAACGATTCCCAAAGTTCCTTTGCTGTCTTGATTGGACTGTAGACGTTGTATAATGTGTTGTCAAGTCCGTTCAAGATGTAATTCCGGCAAAGGAAATCGGCATGCTTCCAAGCATCAACCGCAGCAACCACTTGCCGGTCAGTTTCATCCTCTTTCAAGATAGGAGCATCTTCACGGAGGAAACGAGCCAAGTTCAGAGTTGTAAAATAGAACAACATTTTCTATTGCCATCTTTTAAAGTCAGTTCCTCAGAACTTATCTAGCTTCTCTCCATGATTTATTGGTACTGTCACCACAGGAGAGGGGGTTGGTGCAATTGCAGCCACCACAGTAGTACTTGTTTGGGCATTTGTTTCAGTAGCCATCAATTATAATTTATAAAACAAAATTATAATTAGAATTTACACTACACAGAAAATTAAACCAAATTCACAGAATTAAATTCTGTAAAAAAATAAAAGAAATAAGAATGTAACTTTTATTTTCCAATTAATTTGGAAATAAAATAAAATTTTATTCAACCAAATTAATTTCACACAAGAAATTAAATTCTGTAAAATAAAAGAAATAAGAATATAACTTTTATTTTTCAATTAATTTAGAAATAAAATAAAATTTTATTCAACCAAATTAATTCCACACAGGAAATTAAATTCTGTAAAATAAAAGAAATAAGAATATAACTTTTATTTTTTAATTAATTTGGAAATAAAATAAAATTTTATTCAACCAAATTAATTCCACACAGAAAATTAATTTCTGTAATACTTCAATAATTAAAAAACTAAAACAGAATTTTAAGTAATGAAAACTCAAAAAATAATTTCTAAAACCCAAAATTAATTTCTGAAAAAATTCTACAAAAATATATTCTGAATTGTTAATGACACCAGTATCGTACTACTAGTTGTCAAAGAAAATAGACAGTATATTACTACTATCTGTCAAATATCATATAATCACTATTTTTTTTCCAACCAGAATATTGTTTTGTAAATTTACAGAAAATAATTTTCTTAAAAGAAGAAAGAGAAAAGGAAACAAATGAAAAAATTCTGTAAACAGAATAAATTCGATTATGTCTTAAGATTGTTTGAACAATCTTCTGTGTAAATAAAATAAATTGAAACTAAATCAAACAAAATAAATAAATAACATACCGAATTTATTTATCGAACCGAATTAAAAATTTAAAAAACCAAGTCAAGTATGTGACACTCTGTCCTTAAGACAGATTAGCTCGCTATGATGCTTGCGGTTGAGTAGCGTCTATCTCCCAGGATACAATGATCTTCACAAAATTGTTGTAGCACACCAAACAAATTTGTACGGCGAACCAAACCTTGTGTTCTAATACTCTCTTTAATTTATTCTAAATCTAAAATGAAGAATAATGCAAAAGTAGAATATTTTGGACAGCAATGAAACAAAATTTCAGACTGTTTTTTTTTTAATTGTTCAAACTGCTAGAAATGTATCTATATTTATAGGCAAAAAATTAGACCCGAAAATGTATCAAATTGAAGGCAAAAGGTGTACAATAAAATTGAACAGGTGCAACTTGATTTGTCCGTTTGCTAAGAACAAATTTCCAAACAATTTGAAAAAGGTGCCGTTGGTGGAACAGTTACAACTGTTAGAATACTATAATTAAACTATTTGAATAGTTTAATTAAATTAAATTAAGGAAACCACTTCAGAAAACCAAAACCAAATTTATATTTAAATTATATTCCCACAATAATTTTTATTGAAAAAATTCAAAAGAACTTTGTCTTAAAAATTAATGTTAAACCCGAAAACGACGTCATATTCCCATTCACTCGTAAATGGTTTTGACGAACCGTCTTTACCGTGTGCCTTGCCATGCGACAAGGAACACATCACCTCTTCGGACCCACTCCGAAAGACGTTTGGAGCCTACTCAATTTTGGCCTCAAAGTTAGCTCAAAATAAGCCTTATATAAACCAATTTTCCAACACTTTTTTAGTCAAAAAGTTAAAAAGTATACTTATATAGCACATCTTAAAAATATTTAAAATTAAATATTTAAGTTGATGCGTCAATAATTTTATGCAAAATATATTTATTAGCTTTTAAATTAAAAAACAAAAACGTTTGTAAGAATTCTTTTAAAAAAGTTTAAATGAAAATTTTAAATCAAAAAAATAAGACTTTGCATAATAAAATTTAAAAATTAACATTGTTAGGTCATGACTAACATGTATCCTATGAATTTAGGTTTATCATTAAAAAACATGTTAAAGATGTTCAAAATTCTATAAATTCACATATGAGTCTCATATATAGATCCACAAGTTCTCTAACATTACTGTTACTATTATATTATAAACAAACCAAAAAAACAATGAAGTCCAAATATATATATAGATCTGAAATCCACTTTACGATTGCAAATCTATCGGCTTAGGAGGACTGACTTTCCATGCCGAAAACCGTGTGTTTCTCTAGTCCGATGGGTTAATCTAAAACTTTCAGATAGATAGATCGATCGATTCTCATTTCCATTTCAATCGAAATCTACTCTGTTTTTCGTTCGATTACCATAGATCTCACTGTGTAGATCTAGGGTGTTATACGTGTTTCTGTGTGTGTGATTTAGGGTTTTAGGGTTTCGAAGAGCATCAGACAATGCCTTCGGTGCCCACCGTTGAATCTCTCACTCGTTCCCTTGTTCTTTCTCTGACTTCTTTCTATGGTGGTTCTTGCTCTCATCGCCTGAAACGTCTCGAAAAGGGTAATCGTCGTGGTAATCTTAGTTAACACTTGGTTTTGTCTTTGTCTTTTTTTTTTTTTTCTTTTTCGAGGAGAGAGAACCCAATTAGTCATCTACGAATCGGAGATTTTGAGTTTGAGCCATCGCAAAGTGTGTTATTCGCTTGCTAACAAGGTATTGCGTGGTGGGTTTCACCTGCTTTTCCTTCTTGTTGCAGAAAGGTATTTTCTTTAATTGCTATTGAATTTTCATAAAATGCTCTTCTTTTTATTTATTTATTTATTTTAGTGGGTTTAATTTCACTTTTATCCCCTTAATTACCACAATTTTTTTCCCTATGATTTCATATAGTCCTACTAGAGACAATTTTTACTTATGTGGTTCAATTGTCGACGATTGTAACCAAATTTGATTGGAAAAAGATAATTTTAAAATTGAAACAACTTAAATCATACGACAAAAACCCATTAAATAAGTTGTGGGGTGTAGTTTATTCAAATTGGTAAGAAAAATTAGTTTTTTATTGTATTGTTTAAGATATTCAAATTTATGAAATACGTTCTTTGGGTCAAATTAGGTTTCAACTGTTATTACGTTCTATAATCATTCTCCAATTAGACCACATGAAGATAAATTAGAAACTTCAGCGACTAAATAGACGAAAGTGATAGCTTAGGGATGAAATAGAAAAAATGGTGATAGTTTAGGGATGAAAGTGAAATTATCCTTCTTTTTTCCCCTTCTTATTTAACATGATAGATAGAGTTTAAATCAGTTTGATTGTTGAAAAAATTAAGTTTCCTTAATTTTGAAAGATGGTCTGTCAAATTTGAAATTTAATTAGATATATCCGGTCTTTGTGAGAACCATTTGAATCAAGTAGTGTCCCAAATACTAGTCGCAACTGAAAAATTCGAAAGCTTTTCTTTGTGGCAATAATGCCAAAATATCAAGTTGGCTTAGTTGTCTTGTCTTTATCTTGATCATGGTCCTTAGAGGCCTGTCCGCATCTATGTGCTCTTTAAATTGTAACACGTTTTGATTCTCTTAAAGCTTAACACTGATTCTGTTACTTAAAATTAGTATTTTTATAGTTGATTTTGTGTTAATTTTTTCCCCTGAGAAAATTACTTTTGTTGAACTTTTGTTTTTAAAATTCACATGTTTGATTTTCACAAGCCTGCTATGTTTGGTTGTTCAACTACTATTTAATCTTGTGTCTTTACAGATATCTTTTCTATACAATTTCACCCTCTTAATATTGCATTTATCTTATCCTGGATATGAGTAAGTTCGAATGTTGTCAGCTTTTGTACTAATTTTATTGCAATGTTAATCATACTTAATTTGCACTATGGTTTATTTTATTGGTTACGAAGAGTCTTGTTTGATGTGGTTGTATGAGAGAACCAGTGGAAGTCGGCTGCTTTGTTGACAGTCTTATTTTTTCAATTGTTGTAAATGAGATCAGAAGCCTCAAGTTATTGTTGGCATTTCCAAATACTTCATGATCGACAAAACATTGTTGCCGTGTACTTGGTAGGCTTATTTTGTTTACTTCTTACGTTAAAATTGCCATTTTTTTCCAGCTGTCTACATAAAGATGTGACAAGTGTTTATCTTGAATCTTTATATACCATAGCCTTTGATCATTGACATCATCAATCTCTCTGTCGCTTCCTCTCCAACTTATTTCCACTGTTTAGAACTTGAGATGTAATGATGTTCAAGAAATTGATAATCTATACGGGATTCAATACCCATTTCAGAAGCAGCTTTGTCACGTTTATATTGATAGTACTTATAAGCATGGTTATAATTAGCATAAATGTAGGAATTTTTCCTATTATAATTTGTATCTGTGGCGTGTGGTTTTTATGTGGACAGAATATCTTTCCAATGGGAAGGCTGAATTTTTCTAGTTTAAGCTGTTGATGCATCCTCCCTACCCACAAACTTCAGATGATTTTCCATCATTTCTGGAGCCAGCTCGCTTCATATACGAGCACACTCTTTGTGACATGTTTCTTTAAATAGCCTCTTTTTTCTTTTTTTCTTTTTCAAATAATAATAAAAGCTTGGCGATCTTTTCACAGGAGAAATCTATTCATTTGATTTTGTTTATGAGCATTTTGTCCTTTGACTAAGAAGTTTTGCCTGACAGCTCAGGATTTTCATATGGACACTGGTTCTCCTGTGGGTGCGTTAGTTTCTCAAGATGTTAACAGGTCTGATGACTTGAAGCAGCTTTATCCAGAGCCATCACAATGTACTTGTTATGTCTTGGAAGATGTTTCTCTCATTGAGCTTGGGAACAGTCTGACCGAATTTCTACATATTCAAGATGATAAAAAATTGGCATCAAGCTCCAATTTAGTTCAACCTGCCGACAAGACTGATAACTTCAATGTGGAGAAGGGAGATAAATGCAAAGATCTAGATCAAACTGAACCAACCACTGTAACTTCTGAGAAATTTTTTCCCAAATGTGCAACATTTGCATGCTCTGGTAAGAAAGCATCCCTTGCTGTGTCTGCAAATGTGGAAGATGACATAAATGCTGCAGTATTGGAGCAAAATGGCCATGAATCTGTTAATCCTGCATGCCCTCAATCCATATCCTTGCCTGTAAGTTTGCACTATATTTGTTTTCATTTTATGTTTTTTTTTTTTTTTTTTCTTCATATTATTACCAAGTCATGATGCTTGGATTCCTATCATGTGAGTTTGATGCTGGATCAATTCAAGACATAATCAATTGTCTTAAAACTTGCTCGTATCATTTGCAAGTACTTGGGCAGTAGTTAGGTGGATGCTTTAATTGTAGTTAGGATGTTACTACAGATGCTATTTGGAAGTAGTTAATGGATTTTGATCATTATTTTCAATGCATGTTTTTCAGTTTCTTACAAGTGCAGGGTATGCATGCCAGAGGCAGTTGGGGTTGAATCCTGTTGCATTCTGAGGGAAGCATTTATGTGTGTATTAGGTGCCTCTTAAGTGTGTTCCACCTTCCCATTCGTTCTACCCGAGCCGGATTAGTTAAGATACTTTTTACAATTCTAATATATCTTAGGTAGATGATACTATAATGAATGCGTTTTTGTCCAAGTAACCCGTAATTGATTGGAAGTTGCATTGTATGTTAAGCGTGTGATTTATGTTGCAAGTTGCCACTACTTGACTGAAATGGTTACTCATATGGTACCAATTCTTTCTAGTTTTCTCTTTTATCAACTTTTTTCTTTTGAAAAGAAAAAAGAAAATCTAAGCAAAACATTTTAAATATTTGAGACATCGGACATCCTTTCAGGCTGGCTGAAATTTCTTTTACCCTTGGCTTCTATATTAGATTGTTGTGTGGAAGCTGGTGATAACCAAAGATATAATTATATTTGGAATTTTAGGTAATGGCTGTACAATCATGGACCAGTAGCTGATTGAATGTACATGATGAGAACTAGTATCTTCCTTGAGCCACCTTTTTTTTTGGACAGTTCTGTTTATTATTTTCTCTTCATGTTTTGCTTTCTTGCAGACTCCTTCAAAGCTAGTATCTGCCATGAAGGGTAGCCGTGAGAAACAGGGGATGACACCTCCAGAGAAACTGACCGTCAGATGGGCGCCTGATGTGTATGATCCTCCTCCATCAATATCTACATCCACATCTGTGAAGATGAAGAAACCACGGCCCAAGAGTGAAAGTAAGAGGTATTATGATTATAAGAACGGGAAGAACAAGCAGAAGGGCAAACCTTCTAAAGGGAGCAGCAGTAAGGACAAGAAACACGTCCGAAAACACGGTGGGAGTTCTAACAAGTATTACCAAACGCTAGACAATGATGACAGAGTGGTTGACTATAATGAGCCTTGCGGTGAATCGGGGGGTTTTGGTGTTGGTAGCCCAAACTCGTATTGTGGGAGTAGTTTCCTTAAGAAATCTGTCAGAGAGTTGCATTTCTCCGTAGCAGAGGCTACATGAGCCTTATCTTCAATCACCACCGAGTAGTCCTTTCTTCTCATTCATGGTGTTAATAAATAAAGTACTGTTTTAGGGTCTTGTTGACTCTGGTTATAGTACTTCGGAAACTTTTGACAATTTTCTTCTGCAGTGCTGCTATTGGTAATCTGCAATGACATCCTCGCAAACTTCAGGTTTTGTCTGTAGATGAGTTTTTACAATCTAAGCTGCCCTTTCTTTTTTCCTGGTTTAAAGGAAATTGTCGTGCTCTTGTTCTTCATCGATTCTAGTCGGTGGGTGTTCCTGGTTTATGTTATTTCGTGTGTGGTTGGTGTTGGAATTTTGACCACAGTTTATTATAAACCATTTTCCTGCCCGTTTGGCCAGTGGGAAAAGTTCTCTATTGGGAAAGCTGGAACTGTATTGGGTTATATAATTAGGGCTGAAAGGCGAGTTGTGTATTAAGTTGTTTAAGTTTGATTTGATAATTTAACGATTTTTAAATTATGTTTAAATTTGATTTGTTTACATAACGAGTCGATATTAAACAACATTTTAACAAATTGATACAAGTTGAACAAGATTTTAACAAATTAATATGAGTTGAGCTCGAATAATTTAGATAACGTTTGGTTTGCTTTTGGAAACTCAATTATGTTTTTAAATTATAATTGGGATGAAAAATGTTAACTAAACATATTTTTAAAATACAATTTAAAATTATTTTTAAAACTCCTATCTTCTCTTTATTTTATTATTATTATTCAATCAATTAATTATTTTTTTCTCTCTCATCTTACATTATTTCACATTTTATATATTAATCAATTCCAAAAAAAAAAAAATATACAAATCATTTCAAAATTATTTTTGGAATTCATAACCAAACAAATTTTTTCTTTTTAAATCATAATTCAAAAACTCAAAGTATAACTTCACACTCAAATTATAATTTTAAAATTAATGTAAGCTTATTGATTCAAAAAGTAAATTATTTAAATTTAGTTTGAAAACTTAGCCGGTGTAAATATGTGTTTACCTTTACTTTTGGTTTGTGAAAAGATAATTTTTTTTAAATAAAATTTATATATGTTCGGCTATTGTTTAAAAAAATCGCATTTTTTTCTCTTTGCATTAATTTTTTTTTTTGTTTATTAAGATAGGATATAAAAAGTAACAAATAAAAAATAAAAATCTAAAGAAAATCGGTGAACATTAAATAAAAAATAAAGAAACAACCATTTATTATTTATTTAGACTTTTCTAATAAAGTTAATCTAACACTTTTGATACATACCTATCTTCCTTGAATTTTGATATACATAATAGTTAAAAAAAAATTCACCAATAATTCATTAATCATGAATAGAAAATGATATTATCATTTTAATTTTTAACTAAAATGTATATTTATTATTTATTTTAGTATACATGGACCCAAAAATCCTAATTTACACCTTTTCTCTGTTCTTCATCTTCGCCAGAGGGTCGGCCACAAGTAGAGAAACTCGTAGGTACGGTCTCCATAACTCCCAAAGTAGAGAGAGAAATGGAGATAGAATTACATACGTATATATATATGTGTTTGTGTATCTTGAAATTACATTTGTGTGTTGAGATTTCAATTTTACAATTTTGTATATAGTTGTTTTGTTTAAATGTTATGGTTTGGTGATTTGAATTAGTATAATATTCAAAGCAATTAGAAAAGTCGGAAAATGGAAATAATATAGTTTTTTGATTCATTTAAGCATTGCCAATTTATACAGACAGCATGGAAATATAAGATTATGATTTGGGAGCCCTGCATTAGATGAAAATTTTGCATCAAATAGGCAAGTCTTTCATTTCCATGTGAGACGCTATATCATGATCACCACGGCCAAGGTGTAAGCCAAAAGCTCACTCACTTGGACCAGGTTTGCTAGGAATAATAATAAGTATTGAAAATATTGCATTACATGACAAAAGCTGTCTCACAAGTTTCATTACTAACTGTCAATGTGTATAGAATGCTTATCGCCATCATCACACACTATATAGGAAGCGATTCATCAGAAAATGAAATACAAGCACACATTTGTGAATCCATGTGTGCATGTGATGCAAAACATAAAAGAGAGTTCTTCAATATAACAAACAAAGCCTATATAATACTAACAGCATATCACCACCACCCAACATGTGTGTGGCAAACAAACTACCGCCTCAGGCTCTCCACGATGTAGTCCGCATAGAGATTCCTATAGAAGCAAAATGCACAATGAGATTAAGACCATAATCCATGCCAGATGAGATTGATGACAAGCACAACAACAAATTTGCTGAAATTCCTAAAGTCAAACAGGAAACTCCAAATATTAAAAATATGAAATAGATGTGAACTATCAATTCCACAGTAACACACTCAATGTGGAGATGTCAGGAACAACTATATTAATTGTCCCAAATTCGAATAAAAATAGTATAAACATTTTTATGCAATGTATCTGATAAGCTACTATTGTTTTGGGCATGAATGGATGATTTCCAAAGACAGCATTGGGTCACACACCCTGATATTGGAAACAACATCACATATGCTAACATATACAATATATACCAGACAATTGAATAGCTATGATATTTATATGATGAACCCAATGGCTTTCTCTCTTAAATCTCAAGATATGTAACTAAAAATAAAGTTTTTGTTTAAAAGAGAGATGCCAAGGGTTATCCTACCAAATAAATACATAAATAAATAAATTATTAAAACTAAATTAATTTTGTATTTTAAACTATTAAAATAGCTACACACTGAAGGTAAGCCCTTTTGGTTAGGGTTGCGCCACGAGTGGCTTCTACCAAATTCAGTTCAACCAAAACTTCATTAATAATGTGTCATCCATTGCTGTATTGGTTAGTCCATCCAAATCTAATACTGTGCAAATTAAGGAAGATGGGAAAAGAAGAACACTGAAAGGGCGTATAAATTCGTCACTTACATGGAATACTGGATCGCATCATAAGCATCTGAGGCAGGCAGAAAATCGTTAACTGCAACTTCCTTGTTCTCATTTTTCTTGTCTAATTACTTGTTAAGAGAATAACATTCTTTCGATACATTCCTTTTGTACCCATTTTCCTTAAAGAAAAGAATTGTATAGACTAGAAAAAATTGTTACACAACGCAGAGTCAATTGCTCAATATGAACTAAAACTTTTAGAAGGATACAGTCCTCAAAGAAGCGGCGGATCTCAGCCAATCGATGTGGTGGGAGCTCCTTGATATCAGTGTAGTGTCGATACTCAGGATCATCAGCACACACTGCGATTATCTTGTCGTCTTTTTCACCCTATATTCAGACCAAGGTTAAAATCTCTTTAAGGTAGAAAGAATAGTACTGTAACAGTATACACACCTGATCAATCATAGGCATGAGGCCTATTGCTTTAGCCCGAAGAAAGCATCCTGGAAGAACAGGTTCCTGTATGCATTTTAAAGGCTTGTAAGCATTAAATGGTATATAAATATAATATGGGCCAAATGTGCATGTGGTCTACAAATTGTAAACCAGGGTGGTCAAATCAGTGGGCTGTCCACCCAAATGAGGTGCAAGTGCAAAGCTGCAATACTATGTCCTTGGGTGGTCAAGAAAGCTTGAAAGCAAATGTGGTTCATGTAAAAGGTAAGTTGTGGCCTGATTACTGCGATCACTATCTTAACAAGACTTGGCACAGCTGTCCTACAATCTGTTCATGTCAGATAAAACTATGGGTTCTGCTAAATTTCATTACATGGGACACCTGAAAATATATAATTTTTCAGGGTCTGATTTAAATGAAACGAAATGCTGACAAATCCACCAAGCAAGACATGAACCTTTTTCCCCTTAATTATACAACAATGTAGTTGAAAATCTAACATGACTAAGGTTCATTCCAAGGTAAATAGACTTAATTTTTCTGGGGCATTTTTATTTTTCTTCTGAGATTTAAAATACCATGCCTGGACACCTCATCCAATACCTTTCTATTTCTACTATTCGCAATAGAAAATATTTCCCAAAGAGTGCTCATTCTCTCACAGGATCACTGGGTTCTGAATTATTTCGTGTAAAACATTACTTGCTACATTTAAGCTTTATCAAGCCTCAATATTTTCAGTGCATCCATAAAATGAAAACCAATATTGCATGCATAATCTGCATATGTTTGCAAATGTGAAAAAATGCATATCAAACAGCACACCTGCATGATAACTAAGACATCCATGGGGTCATTGTCCTCACAGAGAGTACGAGGGATGAAGCCATAATTATGTGGGTAAACAACCGATGAGTAAAGCACACGGTCAACCTGCAACATGCATCGGCTTTAGCAACCATTAACGATCAAAAACAGATACTGAGATTAATGACTGACTATGCATGATTACCTTGATCATTCCAGTTTTTTTGTCAAGTTCATACTTCACTTTACTCCCCTTACTGATTTCAACCACCTGCAGTAATTAATTATATTTATATTAGTCTTTGTGAAGTGAAAATTTTATACTTTATGATTATCGACATTTGTAAAATTGGTATAGATAAAATTCATCTGAAAGAGCTTAAAACTAGACGGTTTATTCAAGAAAAGAACCTGTAGAATGAAAGTCAAAACAAAGCTGCATATTTATAAAATAAAATAAAAAAATTTCAAAAAGGCAGTTTAAGAGTTAACAGACAACTGAGGACTTATTCAAACTCCATGTTTATTACAAACAACACAGGTAGGTGTTTTTTTCTGAGGACTTTAAAACCCAATTCTGCTTTGTGTAGTAGAAATATATTCCCTCTGGTTGCTCATAAAAGAGAGCAAAAGTTGGTCACTGTCTCTACTAATAAGAAAACAAAAATTTCAAAGAATATCATGCCATAACCATGGGGCAATCAAGTATACAATAAATTGTATTATCAAATTGAGGGTAATGGTCATAAAATTTTCTTATCATATTAGGTCCTTAACCATCAGTCAATCAAGTATCTGATAAAATGTAGGATCACTGCCTGTGAACACCTTTGCATGCATGGTATAGAATTAGTACTTAAGCAAAAATAGACCAGAACAACTTTTACAGTCATTCGTGGGGATGCTACAGAACAATTAATTACAGTTGCAAGTTGCTTTCTACATATTCACATCAGGTATTGAGAAAGTAGGACCTTAAAGCAACTTATAGGTCAGTGAGATACCTTAATAGCACACGTGCACTTGGTTAGGAGTGAAATTTTAATTGGAAACAAAGGTGTGACCATCAAACAGTACACCACATAACAGTCGTACAAAGGGACCATATGATGGTAATTGGTAATTATGCATGTATCAATATTCCACCTATTCCATGTACACAGTTATAAGGTTTATTATCTGGCATTATAATATAAAACACATACTTTTGATTTGGTTAAGCTACATTTTTCCTCGAACTTTTGATAATTACTGTAGGTTAACCATGTGATCAACTTCAACTACAATCTTGATATTCCTAAAATAGACCTACAGCTATATAAATCTTAGCAGGTTAATATATTAGTAATTAAAATGAAAGTTTAGAATCCTTACACAGTTGAAAACCGTTGGGGCTCCAGGTCCTGCATTAAATTTGAAGGAGTTACATACCAGAAGGTTAGTGGGTCACTAAAAGAATGCACAAGTAGAATTAACAATCTATCCAGTATGACAAAGTTAAGTACCTATCTCAAGATCATGCCAAGGATGTGCAGCATATGATCTTCTGGTCAAAGACGAAAGTATTCTTTCATTAAGAGGTGGATGGGATTTATGAGAGTCAGGAGCTTGGTATGCAGTCTCAACAGTCACAACAGTCTCAATAGGTTCAGTCATATTCGCCAGCTGCATGGACAATAATAAATTCAATGTAAGCCTGTCTTTTTTTCCCCCAATCAAAACTGGTAACAAATTGTTGGCAATTACTGAGCAATATAATAAAATGTACTTTAACAACATCCAGGTCCCAAAACTTTAAAATGAAACTCAACTAGGGTATGTTTCCCAGAAATTAAAAAATCCAAATTGCAGGCCATGTGAAATTCACATCAGATGAAAACAAACTTTCAATGACAGGTAAACAAAATTCTGGTTTCATGCATAGTAAACCAAGTAAGTAAACAATCCATATTTAAATTTAAATTATTAAAAGCATTTAACCACTCTTTAGCAACGCCTATTCAATATCACACGGATCTAGCATACAAGTTGAGAGTAACGAATGCCATTTGATTAGTCCGATATAGTTGACTCACGTTCACAAAAAACCAATGTAATTGGATTGTTGAATGCATCATACATATAACATCTAACATACAAGTACAATTTTCACCATTATACATTTAACTTCCAATAATTCTATTTCACTTTTAAAAATTACAACTCTTATGACCTGAAACATAGTACTGTGGCACAGCCGCCGAGGAACTTGCACAACACAACAAAACAAACAATCAATAAGTATAAATTATTATATACTCAGGGAAGTTGGGATGGGAACATGCAAGAAAGTAAGAAGCTTCTTGATCTAAGATTTTGAATCGTTGATAAGAAGAAACTGATACAAATTCCTCAAAAATTTTACATGCTTCAACTGTGTTACATTGATCATAAGATGCTAGAGAACTTCACACATACTAGCATAGCAAGGATGGAACAACTACACTATAGAAGATATAGGCTGGTGAATCAAATGATTGTGGAGCTTCACATGCTGATAAGATAATGTAATCACTAATCACTAAGTTATGGACACAGGTGGAAGTGAATTGAACATTTTCTAGCATATTATATTTTGATCTAAGGCTGATTATAACAGCCACTGTTCTACATCCTCAAGACTTTAATAAAGTATTGTTCAAACTATTTGGGGCAGACTACATTAAATGGGTTTTGCAATTGTGCTCTGGCTATACGTGATATATTCATGAAGTTTTAAAATTAAAAAGTGTGACGTAACAGAGCGAGGACTGCTTAAGTTACAGATTGAAGAAAATGAAATACAAATATATTCTTCAAACAATTTTTTATTTTTATTTTTTAATAATAAAAGCACCAATTATATGGCAGAAAGTGTGTCAAAACTTCCTCAGCATAAGCTGGAATTGAAAAGGCATTGTGCTTTTGTAATAACCACTTTGATCTTCAATAGGCTTTCAATAATTTATGATCAAAGGTTGGCCAATACAAGCACCAGAAGTATTTTGTAAGAAGTGTTTAGATCTTGAATTTGAAAAATGATTTGCCGAGATAAAAAAAAAAAGGAAAAAGTGACAAAATTTTAGCTCTTAGTTCGATCACTTTTCCATTCACTTTTCATTTCCCTCCGCAAATCCTACTAAAATCCATTATCCAAACACGGCCTTAAAGCATTCAATCAACTCTATCAAAAGCAAACCATCCAGCAGATTGCAGACTAAATACGCTTCACATCAAACATTTCCTTCTCTTTCTTTTCATCCTATAAACCAACACAAAAATCAAAAATAAAGATCTTCCAGACTAAAATTAAAATTTTACATCCAAGCAAATTACCACAAGACGCAGAATTATATAACGAATTTTCACATAAAATCATGATACATCAATCGATCTCAAGTCGAACATGAAATTAGACCGATCCACACAAACGCAGTCATATATACGTATATCCATATGCATTCGTGTAGATAAAGCTATAAGCGCGCATACACGCAAACACACGCACACATACACATATATAAAATGCAACTCGAACAGAAACAGCGTCAAATTGGAAGAAAGAGAGCTCAGATAATCGATCTAAACACTGAGAAACCAAAACTGAAACGTACCTGGAGTGATCAAAGCTCTGAACAGAGTCGAACGATGGAGAAGAAAGTCTCAGATCTCAAATCCACAGAGAGAGAGAGAGAGAGAGAGAGAGTTAAGAGGAGAGTAATGGAGAGATTTAAAGAGGAAACCCTAAGGAAGGAGGGGGCACTCAAGTACAGGGAATCCCGTACCCGTTCCCGCTCTGATGAGTTCGCACGTAGCCATTTTTAGGCCAAAAAAGAAAGGATTTGCCGGGGAAATTAATTAAAAATGTAAAATAATCTCATATTTTGCTTAAAATTGTGATTCAGTTACTGACCCTGTTTAGGAAGGATTATTTGGGCTAAAATAGTCAATAAAATATAAAATAGACTAAAATTTTTAATAAGATAAAATATCTCATTTAATTCATAATTATTTAATTTTTTCTCTTATGATTATCAAATCAACTATAACAAAAATAAATATCTTTCAACTTTCCAAACGATGCCACTATATACAAAATGGTTGAATTTCTCTCATGTTGAGATCTCATCATGAGAGAATTTGAGAGTCATAACGCCGCCCACTATGGGTTTCGTTTAGATGATTTGAACCGTTCATTTTGTAAAGCTCTCAATGTATATTATCTATGAAAAAAGTTAGAACGATCCAATAATGGTAACCTTTTCATTTTATCACACTTTTCTTTAAAAAAATGATGGTCTATTTCAAAAATATATTTTTTATCTATTTTTTTGAAAACAAATGTGAGAAAATAAAAAAAAAGTTATGATTATTGGATTGAATTAATTTTTTTCATGGATAATATACACTAATAACCCTATAAAATTAACTGTTCAAATTATGAAAACGGGACCCGTGCATGTTGAGATCTCAATATGAGAGAAATCTAACCCTATGCAAAATGTATTTAAGTCAAATATTGAGGATGTCTTATTAATTTTTATTAAATGTATTTCCTTTCAGGACTTGTTTTCTTTAACAATAAGATTATATTAATCATCATTTTAGTAAGATTATATGAATAAAAATAAATACAATAATATAAAAACACTTGAATAAATAAGAAAATATATATATATATTTCAATGTAAACACATGATAATTTATTTTTTTATTCATATAACAGGGGTTAATTACACTTAATACACTTATACCTTTCGCAGTAATTTTACTTTTAATTGTTATAGTCAACTTCTTACATTCTATGTCAAATTACAATATTATCATTATATTTATCTACATTTTAAGGCTAATATATTTCTTTTGTCTCATTAGTGTCCCTATCGTTTGCCTTTTACTTTCACTAAAATCTCGCTTTAGTTCTTACATTTTTACTAGGCATCGTTTGGAAACAGGTTTTTTTAGTAATTTTTTGACTTTTTGGTTAAAATGTGATGTAAAAAAAACTAGTATGTTTATGATGACTTTTTGACTTTTTACAAAAAAATGTGTAAAAAGTAAAAAGAAAATCGAATTTTTGACTTTTTGGTATAGGTTGTTGTCTTTTTGGTTTTTTTAGTAACTTTTTGATTTTTTGGCAAAATCGGTCGCTTCCTAAACGAGATCTAAATCTCACTTTAGTTGTTTCACTTTTAATTTTGGACAAACTTTACTTTACTTCCCGTGGTTTAGGCCATGTGTGATTTATCTCCATAATATTTGAAAATGACCACATAATCCTATTGTGATTTGTGAACTGAAGTATACTGTTAAGCCCGTTAATAATTTAATGAAAAAGTTTAAAATACTCTTATATTTTTGTCATTTGTTTGAAAGGCAAAGTGCACTTTAACTCCTGTGTTTTATTCCATATGTGATTTATCCCTTTGAACTTTGAAAATGAACATATAATTCTCTTATATCTGCTTCACACTTGCTGTTAAATTAGATGGAACGTTTAACGGTATACTTCAGTTCACAAATCACTTGGGAGTTATGTAGTTATTTCCAAACGTTAAGGGATAAACCGCACATGACTCAAACCACAAGAGATAAAAGTGAAGTTTGCCCTTTAATTTTTATCAATATCATTAACATTGATAGCCAGAATAGTGATATTGTAACTTCATAGTGTAAGAGATCGACTGTCATAATTAAAAATGAAACAACTAAAGTGAGATTACTGTAAAAGTGCAAGAGTATTAAGCATAATTAACTTTCTAAACAAGCTCCTAGTAACTAAATATGAATATTAGCAAAATATGTACTTTGAATTCTATTATGAAGTCTTTTGGTTGCGTAAACATTAATTGTTCCAAAAATGAAATACCTTGCGTTTCTCTCTCTCTCTCTCTCCACACACGAATAATCTGCCAATATCGAAAGTATATTCTCTACTTTTTTTGAACATAAGTATATTCTCTATTGGAGGAGGAAAAATTAAAATTATACGTATTTATGGGGTCTTTTGGAAATGAAAAAAAAAATAATAATAGTGCTGGGACCCTGGGTGATCCCAGCATTCTCACCTCCACGCCTCTTGCTATGAGAGCGAGACTGAAAAAATAAATAAAAATTGTACCAATCAAAAAATAGTAGGGGTGGTGATGTCATCCCCACTCGGGATCTGGGGCATTTTTTTTTAAAAAAAAGTTTTATTCTTTTTTTAATTACATCACTTTTTAAAAAGTCAAAATAAATTAAAAAGTCAAAAAATTAATTTTTTACTAAATTCCTAAAACACCACTAATATCTTATACAAATCACAAATTTTTATAATTTTTAATTATTTAACACAAAATTATAAAATTACACTCCTATTAATCACAATGGAGTATTTTGAAAAGTTGGTAAAAAGTTGACTTTTTGATTTTATTCTCAAAAAAATTCAGTATGTTTGGCTTGAGTTTTTTGGATTAAGTTTTTTGAAAATTAAGTTTTTTAGTTTTCGTGTTTTTTTGTTTTTAGTGAATATTTTTAAAATTTTAAACATTTTTTTACTTTTTTAGATACATATTACTTAGATGTATCTAAAAAATAAAAAAAATTATGAAAAAATATTTTAAAAAATTAATAAATACATAAAAATACAAAAAAATATACTGAATTCTCATATTTTTTTATATTTTTGGTATTTAGTGAATTTTTAAAAGGTTTTTTTACAAATTTTTTACTTTTTAAATATATTTATGTTAGATATGTCTAAAAAATAAAAAAAAATTTATTTAATGTATTAAAAAAAATTCAATAAAAATAAAAAAAGACGAAAAATAATAAAATAGAATTTTCTAAAAAATATTTTTAAAAAAATAGGACCAAGCAAAATGATTGACTTTTTTTTTTTTTGACTAAAAAAACTAAAAAACACTTTTTTGTTTAGCTTCTTCCCAAAAGATTCCAATACATATAGAACGTTACTTCACGTTATTCCTTTTTTTTTTTTTTGATTTGATTCATAAGAAAGGAACTACAAACAAACCAGAGCACTAGGCAAAAGTGTCTTACATAGCAGAGCCTTACACATTAGTAGCAGAAGAAGAAAATGATGAAGAAGAAAGGGAAGAAGAGGCCCCAATGATGTCTGCAACAAGCAGATTTGCAATCTCATTCGGGGGATCATGAAGAAACACAAAAGAGGCGTGATGAGTCACATCCATATTTGCCAA
The DNA here is from genome assembly GCA_036172215.1 of Camellia granthamiana. Classification (NCBI taxonomy): domain Eukaryota; kingdom Viridiplantae; phylum Streptophyta; class Magnoliopsida; order Ericales; family Theaceae; genus Camellia; species Camellia granthamiana. The sequence goes on from CM069905.1 coordinate 13,982,392, forward strand.
ACCATCTGCACTCTTGTTACCCTCTCTGCGAATATGGGCTATGGTACAGCTGCAGCGTTGCATTAGGAATTTAGCATCTTCCAGCAGAGCTCTTTGCTGAAAATGTTGCGATGGTAAACCTTGGATGAGTTGAACAACTTGTTCTGAGTCAGTTTCAATGCATATGTCCTTCATTTCCTTCTCAAGCATGATGGTGAGTCCTCGATATACTGCCCAGAGCTCAGCCTCTATGCTAGTTGCTTCCTCCAGCTTGCCATGATATCCATGAAGCCAAGTTCCTCTTTCATCTCTGAAAAGGCCGCCATATCCAGCTGGTCCCGGATTTCCCTTCGAACAGTCGTCGGTGTTGAGCTTAATTTTCCCTGCAAAAGGCAACACCCAGTTAGTTATATGATTTAGAGGTTGGCCTGTAACTTTATCAGACTGGAAAGCCTCATAAGTCTCGATGGCTTGGTGTTGAATGGCTCGAATCGTTGCATGAAGATTGCCATTCTCTTGGCTGAAGACTATCTTATTCCGATCTTTCCATATAGCCCACACGGTGTACAGGAATACAAGACCCCAAGGTATGTGGAAAACCAATCTTTCCTGATTCTTAAGGTTTAGCTGCAGCCATTGATCCAACGGTTGATCACGCCAGTGCTCTAACCAGCTGGAGCCTCTGGTAATGTTCCAAATTTTTGTCGCTTTCGGACAAGTTCAGAGAAGATGATGGAGGTCCTCCGAGCTTAATTTGCATCTGGGGCAGGCATCATCAGTGGTTAATCCTCTGATGCAGCGTTGCTGATTTGTTAACAGCCGCCCGTGAAGAAGGAGCCAGCAGAATCCTTTTAATTTCTGGGGTATTTTCAATTTCCAGATCCAATACCAATCAACCTTGCTCGTGCTCTCAGCGTTTGTAGCTAACAAAGTATAAGCGGCACTAACAGAGAAGTTGCCCGTGATTGCTCATTTCCAATGTGGGGTGTCGGGCATTGTGACAAATTGCGCTAGATGAATTTGCAAAATGCTGTGAAGGACTGACTGTGAAAGAAAGTCTGCTACTTCTTCGATTTTCCAAGAGCTATCCTCCTGAATAATGTCCCCTACTTTCAAATTCGGTAGAGGAGGTTCTCCAGTGCATTGTTCTGCAATAGGGCCTTGCCCACACCAAGAGTCATGCCAGAAAGATATGCTGTTACCATCACCCACTGTCCACTGAACTCCTTTCTTGATCAGCTCCCTAGTCTTGATAATACTACGCCAAGTATGAGAGGCAGCCCGAGTATTGGGCCAGTCAGACAGTGCGTCATTTTGTAGGTACTTGCTTTTCAAAACTGCTGCCCAAATGGAGCTAGTGTCACTAATCAATTTCCATCCTAGTTTGGCCAACATGGCAATGTTTTGATCCTCAGCTTTTTTCAGTCCTAGCCCTCCTTCTTGCTTAGTTTTGCAAACCTGTTTCCAACTGACTAGGTGAGCTTTTCTCCGAGTTTCCTGATCTCCCCACAAAAAATTTCTGTTGAGTTTATCTATTTGCTTGCAAACTTTTTGGGGAAGTTTGGCTGTTTGCATGATGTATGAGGGAATTGAAGATGAGACGGTCTGGATAACTGTCGCTCTACCAGCAAGGGATAGGTTGTTGGCTTTCCAGTTGGATAATTTCTGCTGGATTCTCTCCAAAATGTTATTGTAAATGTGACTGTTAACTCTGCTATGAAGGAGGGGGACACCAAGGTATTTTCCCAAGTTTGGCGTAAGAGTTATACCATAGTAATTGCTCAGTTCTTTGGCCTTCCTACTCTCCACATTTGGAGAAATAAACAATTTTGATTTTTGAAGATTAACAACCTGACCAGATAATTCACAGAACTCATTAATGGTATGCATGACGGTTTCACAGTTGGCTTGATCCGCTTGCGCAAACAGGAGAAGGTCATCAGCAAAGAAAAGGTGAGTTATAGAGGGTCCTTTTCTAGCTGCTTTTATACCTTTCCAGAGATTATTCTCCACTTTAAGACGTATCATATTAGAGAGACGTTCCATGCATAAGACGAACAAATAGGGAGATAGCGGGTCACCTTGCCTCAAGCCTCTACCCGGTTTAAATTCTTCCATGGTCTCACCGTTCCATAATAAAGAGAAGTTGACAGTCGAGACACAGGATATGATTAGGTCCACCCAATGCGTATTCAGATTGAATTCAAATAGTGTTTCTCTCAAGAAGTCCCAAGACATTTTATCGTAGGCTTTAGCAAGATCTAGCTTAATAATGATGCCCCCCACCTTACCCTTCCTGTGGTGCAGAGTATGAATAATCTCTTGAGAGATGATGATATTATCATGGGTGGAACGCCCAGGTATAAAACTGCTTTGATTGGGACTGATGATGTCAGGAAGAAGAGGTCTGAGTCTGTTAACAAGAAGTTTAGTGAGGATCTTGTAGGATACATTACATAGGCTAATAGGGCGAAATTGTTGGATGGTTTCCGGGTTATCAACCTTAGGTATGAGGGCAATGAGTGTTCTATTGATTTCAGGAGGAATATTCTTCTCCCTATAGCATTTTTGAATAAAAGCACATACATTGTCACCAATAATGTCCCAGAACTTATGATAGAATATTCCTTGAAAGCCATCCCTCCCAGGAGCTTTAAATGCATTCATATTCTTGACTACATCCCATATCTCATAATTGGTAAACCTCTTGGAGAGCCTGCAATTCTCTTCAGGAGATAGTTTGTGATAGGCTATGTGGCTCCAGTGGTTATAGTTAACAGCAGGCACAGCTTGGAACATATCTTTAAAATACCCTTGAATATGAGCTTTAACCTCTGGTGGGTCAGCCAGCCATTCCCCATTTTCATTACGTAAAGAATCAATTTTTAATTTATTACGTCTAGTGATCGTGGAAATGTGAAAATATCTGGTGTTTCTTTCACCCTGAGTAATCCAATTCGCTCTGGATTTCTGAAACCAAAGTATCTCCTCTTGAAAGAGGGTTTTGTTATACTGGCCAATCAGCTCTTTTTCAAGAAGAAATAGATTGTGGGAAAAATGTTGAGTTAGAGATTTTTGGATTCCCTCAATACGTGAAAGTAACCACCTTTTCCTTTTAAAAATGTTTCCAAAAGTTTTTTTATTCCAAGACATGGAATTAACAGCAACTTGATGAAGATTGTTATGTAATGGTAAATCACGAGACCAAGAAGAGCAAATAACATTCCTATATTGGGGGTGGGAGAGCCAGACAGCTTCAAATCAGAAAGGACGATTAAGGGGGGAAAGAGTAGCCATACCTTCAGTGTAGATAATGAGGGGAGAGTGGTCAGAATACGTGCGAGGAAGATTCCGGACAGTGCCTTGAGGGTACATAGTTCGCCAGTCCTCATTACAAAGCGCACGGTCAAGCCTTTCCATTGTGTTTGCCATCCCCTTACGATTATTGGTCCAAGTGAACTTGGGCCCAGTACATCCGAGATCCATAAAGGCCACACCTATTGATGCTCTCATTGAAGTTACGGCTTCGATTCTGATGGGTAGATTGGGAAAAGCTTCTGCGCTCATGTTGCCCCCCTATTTCATTAAAATCTCCAGCAATGAGCCAAGGTTTTGACATTGATTTCGCTATGTCTTCCAGATCCTCCCATAAAGCCTGTCGGAGTCTGAGGTTGGGGCTTGCATACACTGCAGCCAAGACCCAATCTTCATAGTCCTTCCTCTGTATAGTGGCTTGGATTACCTGCTGGTTGGCGACAAACGCGTTAACAGAGACTTGTGTGGGGTTCCAGATAAGCCATATTCCACCCACTCTACCCACAGGATCCACAACAGTTGATACAGTGTAGCCTAAATTATTAAAAAATAATCCCATTGAGCTAAACAACACCTTGGCCTCAAACAGTGCAACCACATCAGGTCTGTGGGTCCTGATAATCTCCTTGAAATTCTTGCGGAAGATTTTGTTGCCGGCCCCCTGGCAATTCCATAGCATTATATTCATTGAGAAACGATTAGGAAAGTCAGGTAGAGGCTCTGAGGGACTCAAGCCTAAAATACCACGGACAATACTTTTACTCAGAGTGGATGTCCGCAGGGCTGCCATCTGAGTTGCCTGAAGAGGCCTTCCTCCCACGCTCAGCCATCTGGGCTCTATGTTCAGTCGAGTTTCGTCTATCCACCAAGCGATGTTTACTTGGTGAATTGCTTCGCTCCCTGGTTCGAGATATGATCCCACCGCACTGTGCATCATCGTGGAAGTTTGCACTTCCGGGAGTACCGTAACGGCGGTGTTGGAGTTGTCGCTCATGTTGTTGGAGTTCTCGTTCATGCTCATGATCAGGAGGGTGCTGTTTGGGTGTAATTTGAATTGCCAGAGTGTGGTTTTCTGGAAGGGGAAGATGTAGGGGGGGTGGGTGAAGAACAACAATATTGGAAACAGAATTCGAAATCAGGGATGAGGATGAAGATGGTAGGATAGGATTAGAAGAAGGTGGGGCATTGTTGGTAACCAGCTCACTCATCAGAGAATCCGAGGCAATTTCTGATCCTGCAGCAGGCCTAGATTCAGACCCAGACATAGGCTTCACATGGGAACCCTGTATTTGAGTTGAAGTATCCTTGATACCCTGGGGGGGTGAGTTCCAGTAGTTATTATCGCTGGGCTAGAAGCCTCCGCACCTGGCTCGAGATGAATAGGTGCTGCACGTGAAGATGTATGGTGGATGGAGGTTGAATTGGTTCCATTTGTGTCTTTCCCTTTCAGCTTATCTCGGGGCCCAGCCATGTTCCTTTTGTTAGCAAGTGACCCAAACCTATTATTGGGCCTATGGTTGTTGTGGCTACCTTCAGCTCGATTATTGCCTAGGGGCTTACGGGTTCTTCTAGTAACTAGCATCCATGGACCGAACTCAGCCTCCCCTTGTTGATTCAGATGTGCTTTTGTTTCTGATGCACTAGCCGTTGGCCTCTGCTCTGGTCTGACTTGAGAATCTTTGCTGTCCCCTTGTCCCGCCGGTGACAGAGGCGAAGGTGGAGGTGGAGTCCCTTTGATATTACAGTACTCTTTCCGGTGACCAACCTTACCACAAGCAAAACAAAAATAATGTAGATGTTCATACTCAATCGTATAAGTATATTTACCTATGGCGAATCGCGAGACTAGTGGCTTTGTGAGATCCACCTCTACACACACCCGAGCATATCTACCCCTGATGGACATGGCTGTATTCAAGTCCACTTTCAGTGGTCTTCCTATTACTTTAGCTATCTGGTAGAGCACTCTTTCATTATAGTACTCAATTGGGAGTTGTGGAAATCTCACCTAAAGTGCTGTAGCAACTTCTTTGGCTTAAGATGGCTTGAAGTCATGTTCCCAGCGTCTAACTGTGAGATAGTGATCCATGATTATCCAAGGGCCTTCAGTACAGACTCTGTTGCAGTCAGCCAACATTTCGAATTTGATCAAAAAGAAGCCAAGGCCCAAATTAGTGGCGTCAAAGTCCCCTTGTAAGCCCCATAATTTCTTCAACCTGTGAACCATAGATTTGAAGCCTACTGTTTTCCCCAATAGTCGAACTATAAGGCAATCCTTCCACGGCTTTCGGATTGATGCTAACATCCTTGGAGATATTTTGATTTTGGGTATTCGGATTTCGACCCCATTCGCTTGTTCCTCGTCGGAATCTGCTTCTGCTTCAATGTTCTCTTCGTCAGAAAGAAATTCATCATCAGTAGAGAGGTCATTATCAAACGCCTTCTCATTAATCTTGGTTGCGGTGAGAGCTTGCTTGAACGATTTCTTGTTGCTGGCGTCTGGAAGGTTGGATTCTTCTTCCATCGGGTGAATTTCAATTTGTGAAGGCCTCTCCTCCATCTCTTGATCATCTTGCTCAGCTGTGGTACTCTTAATCTTTTTGATGCTTCGTTCCAGATGATCCTCTTCCTCCGGGGATCGATCGGTGACTTGGTT